>VMYD01000027.1:651861-1303722 GCA_007663325.1 Eucalyptus pauciflora | reverse complement strand
AAACAGAACTGCCAAGGACCTGTTACCATGACCTACAATCCTGACTAAAAGGAAATCCTCAGAAACACACACCTTCCTGTCATATTCACGAAAACGAATCTTTCCAGGTCCACCAGTAACGTAGTAGCAGATTGTGAGAGACCAAATACACAGTTACCATATCAAAGCTAATGGAGATAAAGAGATAATTTGAATGCTGCTTAGGATCTTTCGCACAATAACTGCTTCAAAATCAAAGAGAAGCTGAACAAAAAGATTTGACAATAATACAACTGACACCCTATATGTCCGTTTTCTCCGATGGGTAACTCAAAATAACTGAGCTCAGAAAAAGGATGAAGATCACAGGAGCTTGAGTCCTACAAAGGCAAATACATAGCGTCTAACTCAGAAAGTTGCAGCTTTACTGAAGCATCACAACTGAACACTTGAGAATACCACTTACAATCAAGACCCGACCTGTACTGCATCATTAACTACGTTATATTTTCTACATATACAAATTCTAGTCAATGAGCAGCAAAATATTCGCCTCATGATAGAACAACGACAGCATTTTTCTAATGAGCATTTTGATACTGAGACAGCATGGACTCTTTTCTATTTGATGCATTGCGATGAATAATGAAATATACTTTTGGCACTCATCAACTATCCATATGGTTGGATTCAATTTGCCGTTCCTAAGTGGGAGGTAGATGGTAAAAGCCGATTGCTGATCATCCAAGTGATTCATCGATATTCCAATGGTGAGGACAAAATTTGGCGGCTCATGAAACAGTCCGACCATAGCAAACAGAAGCAATGTAGAGATTCTTCGCCCATTTTTCCTGAAAAGAAAGAATCAGGGAAAAGCATATGCTCATTAAACTATCCAAGAAAACAGCATAAATTAATGCCTGACAAATGAAGAAAGAAATCACCTTGACATGTGTGCTAGGAAAAGCAGAAGTTCGTAAGGTCTCTTGGGTTTCATCTGTCGGCTTTCTTCGTGGAATGCTGAGGATAAGAGCAGACTGATCTAAAGTAGCAGCAGTTGATGTGATGCGGTAGCCGCAGTCCCACCTTCTATGAACGCCTTCACTAGGATAGAGAAAATCTAGCTCCACGACCTGACGTTTTCAAATAAAGACTCCAACCTTAAGAAATGGTTTTAATCTCAAAAAAAGCAATCAAATATAAAGGAGAAAATAAGAACAAAACCTGATCAGTAAACCCTGCGCCACGGGACATAATGACAGCCCATCTGGTCCCAGCAGTAGCCATCGACGTGACATAAAAGCCTTCCCTCCATTTTTTATTAATCCACTTGAAGGGAAATGAATCACTTACTTTATATGACTGCTGCAGATATGGGGTTCCTACCATTTAGGGCATAACAGAAGTCAGAGAAACAAATCCATGCTCATTTCAGAATATATTGTTGTCTTAATAACTAACCCTTAGACATTACAACTAATGAGCTGCCATTGGAAGCTCCTGCAACTGCGGTGATATAGTAGTTCTTCTCCCACTGCTCCATGATCCACTCCTACAAGAAAAATGCAAAATGCATCAACAATCTCTTCGGCTCAAACATAGTATTAGATAAGAGTCCTAACGTTCCATAAAGCAATGAGCAAATATGCAGTGATTCGATACTATAACAATAAGAACTATATGCAACTGCCTCGAGAAATCAAATGGGCAGAGTTGCATGCCTATACTATCATACCATTCTAAGCGCCCACGTGTAACCACTCGAGCAGAGTGCAATGCCAAAAGCAATCGACAGAAATCCTTTAAGAGTAACAAACCAAGAAGAACTGCCTTGTTGCACTACAAACTACTGAAAGCGGTATGAACTGTTTCACATATCAGTGCCTAGCATGTCAAAGTATCCAATGAAACTAACAGATACATAACAAAAGCATATTAAAAAACCAATGTTCATAGTCTTGATATTATGAGCAACCTTGTGAAGAAAGTAGGATGAGAGCTCATAAACTTGATCAGAGAAGCCAGTTCCGGCGTCCATTATTAAAGCCCAAAGGTTAGAGCAAGAAGCCACACTGCTGATGAATAACCCATCCTCATTTCCTTTCTCGATATGTTGTGATAACCGGATATCTGCCACATTGTAGTGATACCTAACCATATGCAGAGAAATAAAACAATGAAAGAACTTTCCTTTGGAATACAGAATTCGGGGGAAAATGAGATTTGCATAAAACCTTTGCTTCATCGGTCGACGAGCATTATAGACACTTATCCATTGTGTAGCAGGCATCCCCATGCGAACCTTCTTTTTTGGCTGTTCATCTTCTTCGTCTTCCATAGTCAATCGTCCTCTTTTATGTCCAACCTGACAGACAAGCTTCAGAGCACAAGGCAAAAAAATACACATCAGAAAAATTCAAGTTGTTTGCTCAGCTTGTTAACCAACAAGCTGCAATATGTTGGTAAAAGAACATAAGTACCTTCTGAGCACCATCAGTATTAATTGGCCTAATATCCGGATTAGGGCCAATGATACCATCAAAGAGAGATATATATTTAGCATAGTTGGGTTCCTCGTCGAATTTTAAGTTCACAACATACTCAACAAATTGTCGGAAAGGCTGAGGGCAGAAGCAACAGAGTGTTTCTGGGGAAGTGGCCATCTTCTTTTTGCAGACAAGGAACCCTTTATTCTCTCCCTGAGGAAAACCATAGGTTAGGGTCAATGGATTATTTAGGTAAAAGCGGCAATTTCACTCTTCTTAAATTTTTGATGACTTAAACCTGATATCCTTGCCAAGGTAAACGTCCACGCAAAAGAAAAATGAGTGTGTAAGCAAGTGATTCTAAGTCATCTCTCCTGCTGCCAACTCTACCAAGATGAGCATGCACACTGGCATACCGAACTGTCCCTCTGAAAAGAAAAGGCAACAACACAGGACAATCAGCAATGTATCCAGACAAAAAAACATGACAATTCTAAATCTTCTATAAAGCATTGCATTGAAGTATCAAGCTAACCTAAAAACATCTGGACGTTGGTCATATTCAACATGTAGGCCCGTCGAACCATCCCTCCACCTGGTGGCTGCAAGGCCAAACAAAAAATAACATTTACATTTAAGTACTGCACCAATGATTTGTGGCATGAGAGATGGTAAAAAACAGCTAGCACACCTAAGCCAAGATCAACCAGAAACAGCTTTTTCTCTTCAGGTGTTCCTGGGGGACCAAGCAGAAAATTCTCAGGTTTTACATCACCATGCACATATCTGCAAAAAAGTCACCAGCAATATAAAAATCCAATATGTACAACAAACAGCACAATCAAATGATGGGCAGCACAAATTAGGTACAATTATGATGACCCACTTCAGCTGTATTGTTTTTAGATGCACTTGCACGACAACCAACCTAAGTGGTTACTCTTTCAGTTGATCTTGTTTCGGACAATATAGGTGTGAAGTGTAAAACTGTCACTTCAAAATAAAATCAAGAAGAATGAAAACTAGGAAAAATTGGAACTAACCCTCGGAAGTGCATCTTCTCAAGTATGGAGATTGCTTCGATCGCAATACAGGCGACCATTTCAGTTGACATGCTGCATTGTGAAACACACATAAAATCCTTAGGACACAAGAAAAGGAGAATTTGCACCACCTTTTAGCAACTAACCGATAAAGAAACATACGTGTGAGAGTTGTTATTCCATACGTCCCATAGACTAGGCCCAAGAATATCCATAACCTGTTCATAACCTGAAGTTAGCTAGTACTTCATTACCGAATTTGCTAAACCGCAATTTAAGAGTCACAAACATACCATGACATAATAGTCACCCTGCCTCCCCTTGTAATGTACTCGCGGTACTCCGTGACTTCCGCCAAGAGCACTGGTTAACCAATAGAAGGTAAATGTGGAAACAAGAAAGTCAGTCCATAAATAGCCTTCGTAAGTTAAATTTAAATCAAGAGACGTTGTTGGAAACATACTTGTATACTTGCCACTCATGGGGTGGTCCATAATTACATCCTTTACTGCTTCTATGCTCAAACTTCAGCGCAACCTAATGATTAAGTATCATAACAGACAGTGTAAAAGAACAGATATTCTTTACTTGGAAAATTGAAACCCTTAAACCCGACACAATTCATGATAAAAATCAATAATGCCGAACCTCAATAGCCCCAGGACCGGTTCGCTCGGTTGAAGCGGTTGCACCAGCTCTTCGCCCAACATATACTTGACCAAAACCACCCTTTCCCAACTTTCTTTCTATTCTGTATAACGGCGAACCGCCGACCTGGACCTGTACAAACAGAAAACTCTTAATATCAGACAGCATTCTCACTTGTATCAATATGCCCACAGATACAGATATACACAATCAGAAGAACATAGAATTGCTGCAATCAAAGCCGATAAGGCAAACAAAAGACCCATAAACTGCTGCGAAAGATCCAAAAGGAAAGTAACAGCTTTTCCAATAGAGGCTCCTCAGTAGCCTAATAACATCCACGACTTCGAAAATTCAACCGTTATCTTCCCATCTCTTCAGATTTTCTCCCGCAATCCGCTAAAATTTCCGATCCCGCACACCACAACAATCCAAAACAATGTTTCACCTTTTCGGGAAGAGGAGCCGTGCTCCCCTCGTCCTCAGCTCCGACGCCCTTGTCGCAGCTCCGGCCGCCGCTACCTCTCTCATCCATTGCCGCCGCCGCCGCCGCCGCTCAAAACCGAAACCTCGGAACTCCGCCTCCTTCGGCGCCACGAAATCGGCCCTCCTCCCTCTCCCAGGGCCCTCGTCAATGTCGAAGCTTCGGCCGCCTGTGTCCGTACGGCGAGCTTATCAGGTTCCCCCGGCAGCCCCTCCCGGACGAGCCACGCGATGCGGTCTCTGCAGCCGTCGGCGGCGGAGGAGCTCGGCGGCTTATCAGGATTTCCCGAGGCGGCGATGGGCCGGGTCGAGTCGGGCGGGGAGGTTCGGGAAGGTTCTCCGATGGCCCTGCTGGTGTCGCTCTTTCGGAGCGGATTTGTTTGAGGTTTGAGCATGCGACCACGAACAGAGCGAGGACTTCCAGAAGGAAGAGGGCAACGTAGGCAAGATAATTTTAAAATGACAAAAAAAAAAAAAGGGAAAGGGAAAAGGGAAAATTGAATGAAATTAGGGCCTGGTGGGAGGGAATTTTGGGGGGATCCTGAGGAGAAATTGGAAAAGGGACTTTGAATTCCGGTCCGAAGATGGATTTTTCTTTTTTCTTACTATTTCTGTCTTTACAAACACTTTTGCTCCAAAGAGAAAGAGAACAGATTGTGTTGTGGCGTGGCGTGGCGCTTTTTAATGCTATATATCCGACAAAAAAACTATACTATATAAAAAAATTATTTTTGCTAATGTAGTCCTTGTTTTCACTTGAAAATAGAAGTTGCTCCCTTATGTGTGTTTTTCAAAAAGGGAAATAGTCACAAAAAATCTCAAATTTTGCCCAAAGTGACACATTTATCCTAAATTATTTTTTGTGACATAAAAAATTCCAAGCTTTTCTTACTATGGCACATTTCCCAAACTTTCTTCCCTAACATAAAAAATTTTAAACTTTTATTGTCATGACATGTTTACCCTAAAAAAAAAATTTGCGATACCAAAAACTCCAAACATTTTTCTATGACACTAAAAATTTGAGATAAATGTGTTACACAAAAAAGTTTGGATTTGGAATAAATGTGCCATATGAGCATGAGTTTAGGCTTTTTGTGTCAGAAAAAAATTTGGATAAATGTTTCACAGTAAGTAAAATTTGAGATTTTTGGTATCTTTTATCCTTTTGAAAATGTCTCTTCACCTTTTAAAAAGGGTTACAATTAATCCTTCTGTTATATTTTTTTTCCCCACCAATCCGATTTTTGTTGACATAAATTGACGGGAGCGCCAGAGTATATGTGTTGTGTTATTATTTATTTAAAATTATTATATGGTGCCAAATAGACAACGCGAAAGACAAAAGAAAAATTGAAAAAGCAAACTCGTTCCAAAAATAAAGAGCTGCTTTTGAAGAAAAAAGAGTAGATGATCGATTTTGAATTGGGAAAATATCACAAATAGTCCCTATACCATTACTTAATGTGCAATTTGGTCCCTGAACTTTGATTGGCTCAATTTGGTCAATGAACTATTGATAAATATCCGATTTGGTCCATAAACTTTCAATCAGCTCAATTTAGTTATTGAACTATTGATAAATGTCTGATTTAGTCATACGTTACTGTTTTTTCTCTCTTTTTTTTTTTGCTTCTTCTCTTTTCCCTTCGTCGAAGCCGACGGAGGGAAGCCAGCGTCCAGTGAGGGTCCCCCTACCCGGCGTCGGGTGAGGGCGACCCTCGCCAGTGTCAGGCGAGGAGCACCCCGACGTCGGGTGACCCTCGCCGGACGCCGGCTTCCCTCCACCGGAGCCGACGGAGGGAAGAGAGAATAAGAAGAAGAAAAAAAAAAAAAGGAAAAACAGTAACGAATGACTAAATTAAACATTTATCAATAATTCATTGACCAAATTGGACATTTATCAATAGTTCAACAACCAAATTGAGCCGATCAAAAGTTCATGGACCAAATTGTATATTAAGTCATAGTATAGGGACAATTTCTGACATTTTCCCTTTTGAATTTTGAGCAAAAGATATAAGGACCACCAGCGGCATTAACTTAAAAGCTTTTCATGGTATAACATGCGTGTGTTGTATTGTAACTCAATCATGGAGCCTAGCGGCCATTCTTCAAGACGAGATTGGACATCCGACCGAGCATAGAAGTGAAGGCGAGTTAAACTTGGATAATGACATTAGCAGAGGATATCAAGAATACCCATAAAGTGGAATTCAATTTTCGACGCTCTGACTCGACTCGACTCAATTTCAAAATGCCTGCTCAATTTAATCTATTTGACTCGATTACCCCTCAAGCGGCGTATATTTCTCAAAATTATAGTTGATTATGTTCCAAAATAACCTCCAGGAGCTTGATTGCTTTGTCTCAAAAACCTCTCGAGCACGTCTACGAACATATTGGCTGGCCGGCGAACCTGCGTTCGTTGCATGCGCGTTTCGCGCCTTTCCAAAAGGCAATTCGGTACAAGAATCACCATAACCCCTGAATTCCGTCAAATGACCTTTCCCATGCATGCAAGAAAGTGCTTAGCCAGGTTGGCTTTTAGTCCATAGTCAACGGACTCGACGTCTATAGCAACTCTCCTCCCACGTCAGCAATGATCGCATCTTTCCAATTTTTCAATATATACTAAAGAAACCCTGGCCATTTCTTTCCGATCTATCAAATTAGAGCAAATTTGGGAATTCTTAATGTGTTTTTTGAACTAAAATGCCTCGGAAAAGAAACAAAACATGACGTGAAGAGAACTTATTGATTGATCGGCCATTATTTCAAGTTTTCAACAGTAATGAGCTTAGATATTATCGAGAAATTGACATCGCTTCAAGAAATTTTTTGGAATTTTCGCTCGTTCTTTGAGTCCTACAACTTATAAAACTTCTTCTTTAGTGCATTTAACAAAGAAACTTACTGTGGTCATCCTCCACATTAATCCCACTATTAGCTTTTATTGGATGAAAAATTTTTGAACCCGTTTTAAGGTCTGTGAAGGTTCTTCTATCGCCCACACTACTTTAGACTAAAGTTTTTACATTTCCCCAATAGTTTTCCTAATATACCGAACCAAACGCACCATATGTTTCAAGAAGAGGAGGATAATGAAGGTAGAAAAAAAGAAGAAGAAAAAATAGAACAGAATTAGCACATGGTGGGAGGAAATTTGGAGGGATTCGTGAAGAAATTGAAAGAAACTTGAATTCCCATCCAAGATTAAAAAAAAAAAAAAAATTCAAACTTTTTCAAAGATACAGAGAAGAAATTATTCTGTCAATTTATATGACAGTTGCACTCTTTTTTTTTTTTTTTCCTTTTCAATTTTCGAGTTTTCTCTTTCCAGAAAATTTATGATTTTTGATGTTCGTTGTTATCATCATCCAGCAAGTGTAAAACTAATAAGATCATAACCGGAAAAAGTAGCAATTTCCATTTTTTGGAGCCAAATCCTCCCTTTTAGAATGTTCCCAAAAAAAAAAAATGCACAATATGATTCGGTAAATGTATAATAATCCGGTTCATCCTTTTCCTTGGTTAAATACTTCGAAATGATTTGTAGGGTCTGACTGAGCCTAATTCTAAAGTAAACTTCTATATAATATTCTCTAAATTATAAATTTAGAAATGTCGCATAAATAGTTTTTGGGCTGATGTCATGGGTGATCCTTATTATTTTTCTTGAAAATAAAAAACTTTCCTCTTAGTCTTTTTTGTGCAAAATTCTTTCTCTGCCTTTTTAAAAAGTATTATCCTTAATTTTTCTATTGTACCTTTTTTTGCCGGTCGATTTTTGCTGACATAGACCATCGTGTTATGATTTATTCAAAATTGTTACATGACCCTATTAGGCAATAAAAATAAAAATAAAAATAAAAATAATGAAAATTAAGAGAGGGGGTCCACCTAGTCCGCCATGGCCAAATCTAGAGCTCGCCACATCTAGAGCAAGTGGCCAGAGAGCTCGCAACCATGGCAGCTCAATTTGAGCTTGCGGCGGCATAGCCACGCGAGCTTCTAACCATGAAGTTTGAGGCCATGGCAACTCGAGCTCCAAGCTTGCAACAGCTATGTCCATTTGAGCTTTAAGTTTGCAGCAACCATGGCTCCGAGATTCGGAGCTCGCGAGTACCATGGTCGCTCGAGCTTCAAGCTTGCTGCGGGCATAATTTGAAGCTCGCAACGACCATGGAGGCTCAGATCGGTGGTCATGAGCGGGTGAATCGTTCGACTATTACTTCAAGGATGTTGGCGTAAAGATTAAAGCAGGTTGAACTTGTGAGCTGCTTTTAGCTATCATAGTCATTTACGCTCGAAATATTGACTTAAAGGGAAAATTCCAAAAAAAATTGTTGAAAAGTGGCGCTCGCTCGCTGCTCAAAGTTCTAACTTGACTCGATTTTGTTTCCAAATACATCCGATTCGATCATTTTGACTTAATAACCCTTTCAAACAACGCTTGTTTATTAGAATTCTCCTAAAACTAAACTTTGTTCATACCAATGAGCCTGATTACTACGACTCACCAACACCCTTGACCTCCTTGCCAATGAAAATAATGGCTAGCCAACGAACATCTGCTTGTTACTTACGTGTGTTTGCACCTTTGCTGGGGGCATTTTGATCCTAAAACTACCACAACCCTAAACCGTCAATTAACCTTACTCGATTTCGGCACACAAGAAAGTGCCTAGTCAAGTTCGCTTTAGTCCATCATTCCACGATACGACGTTCTCATCACAACCTTTTTCCCACATCTTCCGCAATCTTCTATCACCAATTGTTCATTCTGTACTCCAGAAATCCTAACCCTTCCTTTCTTATCTATAAAGTTTGGGCAAATTTGGGGTTCTTTTTTAATGTTTTTGGTGCGCATGTGAGTGGCCGGGGAGAATGACCCCGGAAAAGGCGCAAAACGTGCACGTATTCATTGGTCGGCCGTTATTTTCAACATCGACGAGCTCCAGGGGTTTATGCGTCAAATGGATCGAATTCAAGGAGTATTTGGGATTAAAGACAAGTTTAGAGGAAACTTTAAAAAATAGGGAATTACTGAGTCAAAGTAAACAACTTCGTGGGCACTTTGAAAATAAAGTTGAGTCTTAGAGGAAACTTTGAGAAACGAGCACCATGTGAACGATATTTTTTTCAACCACCGGGATTTGCTTAGTGATCACCTTTCCAATATGGAAGGAGAAGATGAGAAGTTCGAATTCCTATCTTCTAGGGGGGTTGGAGTAGGGATGATTTAATTTCAAGTGTAGGTTTCAACTCCCACGCTCTGGAAGCAGAGCAAAAGTTTGAGAATGAGAGTTAGACTAGGAGTAGAGTAGGATAAAAAAAAAAATGAGATTTTTTTCTTTAGATACTATGAGTATATTTGGTAACATTTCTGTTCCAAAGAATAATTTCTTTTTAGGAATAATTTTTTTCTATTTTTATTTCCTTAAATAATTTCCCGAGTAAAACAACGCATTTGACAACTATATAAAATATTTATTTTCATAATAGAAAAATAACATGAGTGTGTTTGGTATAACTTACAAATTTTTTTGTACCATAGAATTTCTTTTAATATTTTAATACTTTTTTCAGATTTTTCTTTCTTTCTTTTCCTTTTTTCCTCTCTTCTTTCTCCTCCTCTAGCTAGTGATGGCGGCGGGTGACCGGCGATTGGTGGGCCGCCGTTGTCAGGCGGCGGGCGGCGAGTCTCCACCAACTAATTAGAAGAGAAAGAAAAAGCCCGCCGCCATTGTCGGGTAGTGGGCAGCGAGTCTCCACCAACTAATTAGAAGAGAAAGAAAAAGAAAAACGAAAAAAAAAAATATGACTTATTTCTAGAAATTGTTCTCGGAAACAAGAAATTACTTTTTTCTAATTTTTATTTCTATTCCAAATTTATTCCTCAGCTACTGTTTTAATTCGAATGGTAGAAAAAAGGGGTAAGTGCTATAGAAGTCCTAAAATTTGTCACAAAAATGCAATCGAATCCTAAAACTTATAAAAAGTGTAATTAAGTCCTAAAACTTGTCAAATTACTTTAATCGAGTCCTAAAGTTAACACTGTTAACTTTTTTAATGGAAAATGCTGATGTGGCATTTAAAATTAATTTTTATTTTCCATGTGGCTTTTTAATTTTTTATTATTTAAATTTGATTTTAAAAATTAGAAAAGAAAAGTTAAAATTTATTTAAAAAACAAAATTGTTCAAAAAAAAAAAGAAAAAAAATGGTAGCCGCCGCCCATCGCCAGAGGGGCCTGCGATCGTCGCCGGCCCCTCCGGCGATGGGTGGCGGCGGCGAGGGAGAAGCTACCTTTTTTTAAATAAATTTTTAAAATAAATTTTAGATTTTCTTTTTTAGTTTTTAAATCTAACTTTGAAAAAATAATTGAATAAAAAATAATTAAAAAAGCCAGGTGGAAAATAAAAAAATATTTAAAATTCTACGTCCGCGCCACGTCAGCATTTTTCGTTAGTAAGTTTGACGGTGTTAATTTTAGGATTCGATTGAAACAATTTGACAAGTTTTAGGACTTGATTGTATATTTTGCAAGTTTTAGCACTCGATTGCATTTTCGTGACAAGTTTTAGAACTTCTATAACATTTATCCCTAGAAAAAATTAACTAACATTACTAAATGGATTCATGCTCTTTTTTTATTGCAGAGAACAAAAGAAGAAAAAAACAAAAATGTTACCATATAGACCCAATGAGTCTTAAAACTTGTGCCCATCCGGCACTTTATGCTGGGACATTTCTTTCATGCAATTGAATCATATAACTCGTTGTTATCTTTCAAGTTAATCCTTCCATTATTTTTTAGTGCGGGTAAAAATCAGAGCCAGCTCTTTTCATCATTTTTTTCGTTCACGCGATCGTTATTTAAGTGGTGGAGCGTAGATACCAAAACATCATTTCAACCCAAAACGAGGTTGTTTCGCATTAATCATTTCGTGTTATGTCAAAAATTGAAGTGAATATTTCAAAAGAAGTTCAGGAAAATCACCAGCCGTGTAATTAAACCCGGACGCGTTACACGTGCTTAAGATCCAACCAAGCCAACTAAGCTAAGGCACTTTTGTTTGTTCAGCGGCTTTAACAAATATATATTTAGTGATTCAGTATTAAATCATGCAAATGCTCAACCCTTGTTCAACCGTTGAACCGGTTGACCCGCCAACCCGATTGCGCTTTCGACGAAAGTTTTTAAGAAAATACGAACAACTTTAGGTTGACGGCACTTTTTGAAATATAAATAAGGCTTGATAAATTATAATTTAAAAATGGATTGCGAGGAAACTTCTATTTAAATGGTATTTAGAAATATTGCGCTTTGTAAAGCACTTATGCTATTCTTTAAACTAAAAAACCTCAAAACCGGCAATAGGTCCAGTGGTTGGCGACCCCTGGCAAGGGCAGCCGATTCCGGATCTAAAATCGTCGACCGCTTGCCAGCGACCCTAAGCCCTTCATTAGCGACCTCACGTGAGATAAGGACATTTTTGGAATTATAAAAGTCTAATGAGGGCAAAGTTAAAAGAGAAAAATGTATTAGCTTTCCAAAAATGCTCGAGGCATGAAACCCAAAACACCTCCGGACCTATCTTGAGATAAAGGCTTTAGAGGCATTTGGAAGTGCAATTGTATCTCCTCCGGAGCTCTCAAAAAAATGGTCAAACACCATTTGCTTTGCCCAAAGGCCTTTGGGAAAGTCTTTCCAAACACAGTGCGCATGCCTAATTTGAAAACACCAATTACCAACGAGGGCAAGCAGGCCCTCACTTGCTCATGGCGGCAGCGTGGCCCTTGCCGGTGGCATACCGCCCTCACCTATGATGAAAGGGGTGACCTGTTATTGAGTACGAACATTTTTCAAGGCACTGCAATGAAATGATGTGACGTGCGGCCGGTGCAACTAGAATTAATATATTAGCAAGCATGTCAGTTGCCAGATTTGATGAAGATATGACAGCACATTGAAGCAATTCCATATGTGTCTAGTTGAGATATGGTAATTGTTTGAGTTGACGGATCTCCGAACACATCCTAGGACTTGGCCTCGATAGGACATGTTGAAGCTTCTTACAAGGTTTTGTCAGATCCCGAGCAAGTCAGAAACATGCGGTTGCGATCCATCCATCGATCCGGAATCGATGAATATATGGTGCCAGCAAAATACGTTCTCGCTCGCTTTTAATTAGATACAGTGGTAAACACGAGCGTTTTGGTCTGGTGATTTTGCAGGCATCAGGATTAATCTAGAATCCTCAGAAGCAAAAGAAAATCATCACAACCTTCTGTGTTACGAGACCCTCCCCAGATACATTCAAATTCGAAAGGATAAGCCTTCCTGAGTACGGTGTTTCAATCCTCGCTTTATTCTCTGTAACTTTCGCAAACAGGACCCACTGGCTTTTGCTCCACCATCATATCCAGTCTGGCCCATGATGCAACGTACAAGAACCGACTATCGGCTCGGGTGCACGTCCATCGTTTTCTCGTGCATACAAATCCAACTCCTGTTTATAGCTAAAGACCATATTCGACAGTAACCCAGCACACAAATCAGGCAAAAGCGTAATGTTCTTTTTCAACAATGCTGAGCCACACATATATTTTCTAAAGTACTAGATACAGTTTCATTGCCAAGACATGCCATACATTACTAGATACACTTTCATTGGCAAGACATGCCATACATACACATAAAAGTCCCTCAAACAGAATATATAGAAACCTACAGTAATCAACCAACTCCAAATACTTTGAGATTTTGGCCCTTGTTTAAGTGGGCAAGAGATCTACCAGACTCTAACCTTCTCGGAACCAGCACCTAATTTCCTTTCCATCCAATCAATTATGTCCTGACCGATCTCATCCCTCTCAGGCTCAAAGAGAAGGTCATGTAAGAATCCTTCATAGAGCTTTATGTCCTTCAACTTGGACGCTGCTTCATTGTACAAATCCTGGGAGGCCAGAGGGTCAGTGACCCTATCTGCAGTTCCATGAAGAACAAAGAATGGAACAGTAATGGACTTTATGTTCCGCATCAGATGAGAGGATATCCTTAAAATTTCGTGGCCCGTTCTGACCCTGATCGGTCCAGTGTAGACTAATGGATCATTGTATTTGGCCAATAGAGCCACAGGATCTCTTGTCACAGGGATTCCCCTTTTGTTGGCACCCTTGAACTGGAACCTTGGTGCGACTAGAGAAAACAGAGGAGCCACAGCCTGTATGAATATGGGAAGACAAGATTATTACCCAACACAGGAAGAATGACAACCAACAGGAGCAATCATATTGCGCGGGCCAAATTTCATTTGCGAGGAGCTCTTGATGACAAGTTAAACTTCAATCCAGTGTCTGATAAGAGTATTTGTGGGAGCATGCGTTCGGGCATTGAAATTATTAAGTCTAAAAGTCCTTTACATATATCATATGAGAGAGAAGATACATACCCCAACAATTGGGTGTGCAGGTTTCACACGTAAAGCTGGTGAGGTTAATATTATTCCTTCCAGCATATCTTCAATATGAGGATAAGAAGCGGCCTGTTCAAGGACATGTGCAGAATAATTTCATCAGTAGATGTTAGTGATACAAAGAAATTGTCATGAGATATCAACTGTCTTAATCTGCAAGTGGATTTAGTTCCCAATGTTTACCTTCAAAACCACGGCCCCTCCAGTAGAGTGACCAAACAGGAAGCATGGTATACCAGGGTTGTCTGATTTGATCTTTTCCAAGAAGGCCGCCTGAAAGAAATTTTATAAATATGCGGCATTAGCTGAATCATAAAGCATGCAAATCTATAGGCCAACAAATGTAGTTTACATGAAGTGAGTTCATCATTTGAGACAAAAGCTGAACAAGTAAATGGCAGATTAACCAGTTAATGACGCTGTCATGGATGAGTACTAAACCTTACATGTTCATGTTGAGCCAGTTCAATGACTCGCATTGTTAGATGAACTAAGCATCAAGAGTAAAGACCGTTATTCTGATAGTTTGTGATCAACGGATCAACAACCATCCAGTTATCAAAATACTTGCTAGTTTTTCCTCTTTCAACTTTAAAATACTGAACCCTCGAGAATTTTTCATTTGACAACAGCATAAAGGAGATAAACATTTTGACACTCATTCCAACAGCTTAATAACTAGTTTTCAACTGTCCCAGTAAACTGCAACATGAAGTTCATGACAGATGGAGACTACAGCAATGATGGTGGAAAACAAATCATTTCATTTCATGCAAATCTCAGGAAAAAATAAAAAGAATCGGGAGTTTCCTCCAACTAGAAGAGAAGAATAAAATATCAATGGTATGAGAGAGATACTTACAATGTCAGCAACAACATAATCTAGTGAAGGAACATATCCATGCAAGCCATCGCTGCCCCCATGACCTATATCATCAAAAGGATAGCTAAGCACCTTGATGCACATAGATCTTGAGAAGAAGGCTAAGGAAAGATGATAATGTAACTGGGATGAAAATACATAATGTTGTCATTAGCCATTAAGTCATCTAAGAGAGTTTCCTACCCAAAAATCACAAGCACTTGCCAATGACTTTCAATCACTCCCATTAATACGTGATGCCACATCCAAGTTTACTTTGTTAAAAAAATAGGTCTTTTTAGATGTAATGACAGAGCTAAAGAATACAATACCGATCCAGTCCATTGCATAAACACCATAGTTGCAGGATGTTAGCTGTCTTGCAAAATGGGCATATCTTCCGCTAAACAATGAATCAAGAACCCAAATCAGGCAAAACTTCCAAACAAAGAATGAATCTGCGGTTGGGTGGGGGGGGGGGGGAGAGAGAGAGAGCCTTCAAGTTCCAGCATTGATAAATTTACCTGTGCTCATTGAGCCCATGAATGATGACCAAAATCCCCCTGAAGCAACATAACGATCAACCATTAGAAGGAACGTCGGAAGAAAAGTAGGATGAAAGCAACTGACAATGATGCAAAACAGTACATGCTACAGGCATCAGATCTGTGGCATGAAAGTCACAACTATCAGGGAGCCATGCAGCACCTGAGCACCTTAATCCTTTTTATAGTGATCATCCTGGTTGCCAAAGTTAAATTAGAGAAGATAATAGATTCACTTAAAGAAGCCTTAGACAAACCAAGGACAGTTACCAGAAAAGTAGTCTCAATCGGCAAAATGAACAACGCAAGCAATTTAAAGAGGATGTAGACCATCAGAATATGGTAACATGGAAAGGTAGCTTTAAAGCCTGAAGTTTAGGCTAGAATACTTCTCCATTTCACAAGTATTCAAAGCTAATGCATCATAGTTGCTAACTTTAATACAGTGAGAGCTAATCATCTAGGGCCTCTTGACAAATTTCCAACTATGCAAACTTTGTCATGGGAGAAAATAGTTGAAAAGCACACACTCCTATGGATTGGCAGTAAATCTACTCCACTGCACAACTTAGAAGCCAACTAACCACGCAATTCATTTTTGGCTGCTATATACCAGCCAAGCAGTCTCAGGCATTTCCACGGTTGAAAAGAAAACTTCCAAAATTAACCAACCTCAAATTCAACTCTTTTCTCTGCAATAAACAGGGTGACATGACATGGATGCTTCAATGATTAAAAAGGGGCAAAAGAGCACTGATTTGTACTTGGAAGAAAAATTCAACTTGGATTATTTAAGTTTGACAATTCTAGCCATAAATTTTTCTCGTTCAAGAGAAGAAAGCATGCAGGACTCTCGCACTGACTCCCAACAAGGAGACAGAATATAAATGTAGAACGAGCAGGACTTCATTCATGCAGAACCAAAAACAATTTTTTTTGCTCAAAATAAAGGGAACTCCAACATGTCAACCAAGCAATGGGGATTGGAAACTATCAATGACAAAACACGTGGCCCAGAAAACACGTAGAGATCGATGTATCACCAACTGAAGCAACTTCAAGTAGTATCAACAATGTGACTCAATACTTCAAGCAAGGCCCAAAATCCATGTAAACAGAGATGTATCCCAGCCTCTAGGCTCTAACCAACCTAAGCACATTCTTTGGCAGTTTGAGAAATGGATCCACAGCAGCCACCAAAAAGCATCTATGTTCTTCCAGTTAAAGTATAGCTACCACGTAACACCGACAACTGAACTTAAAGTTTCTAACATCTCACTGCTCATCTGGCTGTTAAAAATTCACAGAAGCCGATGACTCAGGTTACGTGATCTAAACGAGACACTCGGAAAAATTTGAGCACAGACAATCAGACGCATTCGTCCAAATGATTCGGTCCTTCGATATCAGCATACTCTAAACCCACTGTCGATGGAAGACTGGCGATAACAAAATTCTCCACTCCCGTGCACCAGAACAGAACAGTCGCCATCAGTTCAAACAGAGACATCAATTCAACTTTTAAACCATGGAGAAATTCAAATTGCTCACGCTTTGCCCATGAAAAAAACACTCAAATCGCCCGGAAAAAGCCGGACGACAAAAATTACAAACAGATTGAGACCATCAACCTCAACAGAGATGATCAAAGTCTAAAAAAGAAGCGAAACGAACATCTCACCTGACTTCACCGGTCGCCGGGAACCAAGACCTGCAGAAGAGAGCGTTCCTCCTGACGCCGTAGAACAAGCACGTGCTCCGCCGGCAGGCGCGGACGCCGCCGCCGCCGCCATCGTCGTCGTCGTCCTCCTCGTCCTCGCAACCCATCTCGACCGCTTCGGCGAGGGCCCTCCTCCTCTCGGTGTCCTCCTCCTCCAGCCGCCTGACCCGGGAGCGCGACGGCTGTGAGAGCCGGTGGTGGCCGCCGCTGCGCCGGCGGGGGAGGAGGAAGACGAGGAGAGCGAAGAGGAGGCCGTAGACGAAGGCGAGGGGGGCCCGCAGCGCCCGGAGGATGGGGATTATGCGGTTGCTGGCGCCCGAGGTCAGCTGATCCACCTCCATCTCCGCCGCCATCGCCGCCGCAGTAGGGCGGAGGCGAGGGGGGTAGAGAGAGAGAGAGAGAGAGAGGGAACGACGGTTGCGAGCAGTCCACGCGCGCGGAGGAAGGGAACAAAACAGAGGTTACAGAGAGAGGGCGTGGGATTTGATGCGGGTGTAGAATTCTCTCTCTCTCTCTCTCTGCTTTTTACGACAGGAACGGAGGAAGGAAAGCGAAGGAGATGACAAAGCGAAAATCATATGAGGCCGGTACCATCTTGGGAACTGTACTTTCGCCACCCCCTCCTCCCCTCTCTCTTGAGAGCCCCGATCGTACGCGGACGGGCCTACGGGGGCTTACCGTGGATTTCAACAGTTTTTTCCATTTCTATTTCGAATAATAAAGAAGTAGATTTTCTTTCTTTCACAAATATATTTCCTAATCATCATTCTATTGCGGACAAAAATAAAAATTAAATAACATTATTAAAATAATTTCTACTCTTTTTCATATTATGAGAAAAAAAATAGCAAAATAGAAACACGAGATGGTCACTAAATGGGCCCATATATTGCGTTTTGATTTTGTTTATCAACTTATTTATTTATTTTGTTTGTAAATATACGTGCGTGTGCTTTATGGTGGAATTTTTCCTTCTGATTTTTTCCCGATTTTGTAATAACAATTAAGAATAATGTGGAAGAGAGGAGTAGATGATTGAGAATAATATCTTAACTATCTCTGACATAGGGAAAAATGGTATGGGAAGATTGAAAATCTCTAATAAAATATTGTTAACAATAATAATCGAAGCACTATATGAAAACTGAATTCCTATTGATATGGTGAAATGAATGTAACTCTTAAAAGTGTAAATTACTCCTAGCACATGTTGATCTTCTAATTCACAATGATTTAGCATGAAGCCTTTTTGTGCAGCCGGGGTTTCAATTGATTCGTACGATGAATTCCTTTTTATAGCTGAACATCACTTATTCTATCGAGATGCTTGGACAATTTTTGAAGCCACCCTTGCACTCCCTTTTTACTTGCATCTTTTAATAGTTTTGCGTCCTTTTATGCCCAATGTCAGCCCATACTAAAAAGAAAAGCAGTGCATTAAAAAGGCAAGGTCAAGATTTTGATGAGGAACATAGAATATTATGTTAATGAAAGAATTATATTACGCATATCAAATGAGCCAGAACACTCCGAAAATTGAAAAAATAAATTAGAGAGGGCAACAAGAAGAAAAGTAAGAGGCTGAAATAATTATTGTTATCGTGGGTTGCATTCCTTTTTCTCTTTTTATAATTTTAAAAGAACTACATTACAAATGTCAAATGAGCTAGAACACTTGAAAAACAAAGAAAAAATTTGAAATGAATTATTTCTATCATTGGTTGTATTTCTTTTTCCTTTTTTAGAGCATTGGGCAGGAAAAGGAAATTCCATAAATGGACGCCAAACGATGGTCGTGTGTGAATTGATCATGAATTATTAAGTCCGCACAAATTTTCAAACTTCATTTTCCACGTCTGCCGAACATGATCCCTTGACTTGGCAATGCGCGTGCATTCTATTTCCTCCGTCTCGAATCCCCGAGGTACCGGTTTTCTTTTGTCGGAACGTGAAAATTCGCGGGCGGGTGGGGCCCCCGTGATTCCGACGGTGGAGAGGAGAACAGGGGCGGTCCTTCGTCCACGTGGCGCGAGTGATCCTACGGAAAGGACGAGGGAAAGATAAGGTGCGGCGCGGGCGCAGCGGCGCGCGATGACGTGGCGCTGACCGGCGGTCGCGAGGAGGAGGTGAGGGCGCGGCGCGGTTGGGTGTAAGGCAGATGAGAGGCGGTGATTGGGCGGCGGGGTGTCGCGCGATGGGAGAACAGACGGGGCCGCGAAGCACGGGATCGGCGCTAGTCAACTGATTCTCTTTATTGCTCGTGGTTTCCGGACAAGCTAGACTAATTCTGTCGCCGCTCCTTCAGAGAAAGAAGGCGGAAAGCTGACGGAACTTCCGAAAAACAAAATAAAATAATGATAATAATTAAAATTTAATTACAAAGATGATCCGAGAAGAGACAACTTCTCCTTTGAACTAGGCTAATTCATCGGTCAATTTACGGCAAGAAAATATTGGCAAACGTGGGATCGCGACCCTTTGTCCCGGCCATTGTAGCTTGCCCCACCCATGAGTAAATATTTCATAGTAGCCTCATTAGACCGTACATTTTTCTTGAAAACGTTCTTAGGAGATTAATAGAAAAAAGTTAATACGCTTTGAAAAGGTCGTGATAGTATGATACGGTCAATAATTTATTAAAATTTCCTTCTTCTTTTTTCTATTGATGTAATTAATAAAAAGGGAAAATAAAACAAATAGTTCTTAAATTTTGACTCAATATTTGATGTATTCTTGAAAGTTTTAATTTGTTCGATGCGATCCTTGAATTGATGTTAATGTGCAGTATCATCCTTAAGTTATTAATTTATTTAATATAATCTCGAATTTTTAGTATATGTTCAATTTTTTTTGTGTTGTATGAAAGTGTCCACCATTGTCCATTCATTAATTCAAGTTCATAGTCGGGGATGTTTTCGTATAATTTATAGACTATATTGAATGTTTATCAAAAGTTCATATTAAACAAATTAAAACTCTAGGAACGACGTTGCATGTAGGGTTAAACTCCATACATAATATTGAATAAATTAAAAATTCAAACGTATCATTTTACATTGGATCGAAATGCATAAACCATATGTATAATTGTCCATCATAAAAACCATTGACAATTGCATGATTGCTAAACATATATTAGTATTTCGATTTTCAATACTATTAATTAAATATGTCTATGTACCCATTCTTTTTTTGGGGGTCTAAAATGGACCCATTCATGTGACCTTAATTTAGTCGTTATAGTGGCGAGGCAAGAGCCACACGGAATGGAAGTTCCAACTAAGACTCCATTTCTTTTAGGGAAGTTACAACTAAGACTCCTATCGCGAGGGAAAATAAAAATGCTGGTTTGCCGCGTAACCGAAGCGACCTTTAATTCAATTTAGCTAACCATCGATGTCATGTGATTCTCTCCTAACTCTTTCCACACGTTTCTTCCTCGGACGTGTAATAGACTCAATCCATAAAACGAGCAATAAAAAACCTCATCGGTATCCTCGAACACGCGTCTGAAAGTGGTTGGCCCCGGAAAGACGAACCATAAAATATTTTTCTAATTCCATTTTTTTTGGATAAAATCTCCGTCGGGCGTCCCCATTACACGTCAGCTAATGTTGGACGCTTTCTGTCCACGAGGGGTTTCGACGTTCGGATCACCGCCCGATCCTCGAGGCCCCAACCGGATGGCTCCTCATCGTGCGGCTGAGACCGGTCCACGTCACCCAAAATAAACCGGATTTCGTTCGCGCTAACTTTGATTCGTCATCGCCAACGCCAATGAATGCCAGCCGGCGGAGTTCGGGACCCGCGCGCGCAAGGCTTTGCTTTTGGTACATCGACGCTGCATATTCCATTCGATATTCTCCTGCGATCCGCTCCTGCACGAACAATGAAACAATAAAAAAATGATTGATAAATCTCACGTTTTTCATGCCTTAAATGATCGATTTGTGGCAATTCATAAGTATTCAAGATAAGTATACCGAAAGATATAGAACCGGTCGTAAATGTGCAAGAAATCCTAAATCTTTATGAAAAGTAGAGTTAAGTCCAAAAACTTAATGAATCGATACAATCAAAGCTATTCCGTTAAACTCCGTCCGAATTGTTTAACAGAGACTTGATTTTTTTTCCCTACTTTCTTAAGCCCCTATAATAGTTGGCAGTAATGTGCAATTGGATCCGTTTATTTTGTCAAAAAATGATTTATTTGAAAATTTCTTTCCCTAAAAATAATTATTTTTATCGGTTACAAAAATGATTGAATAGAAATATTTTTATCATCCACCAAATTGTTTAAACATAAATTGTTGTTGAGGATGAAAATATTTTTCATTAATTTAATTATTTCGGAACATATAAGAGATTACTTTTACAATCGTTTTATTTTTTCGGTAAACAAATGCATTTTTTAATAGATAATGCGCGTGACCTGTTATGATGAGATCATATCTACTATATAATTATCCGGCTGGGAGGAGGTCCGGTAAATACGGGCTGGGCCGAGAGAATGCTGCCCGCATTGAGGATGACCAACTTCCATTTTTCATGGACTGCCAAAGAACCTTGCACGAACACCGCTACGAAAGACGACAAAAGCCTAAAACCGGAGTGAGATTTCTCATGCTCGTCTTTCTCGCTCAAGAGCTTTGCTCGAATCACCATGTTTGCGTATTATCTTACTTCGGCTCCGACGAGCTATTTGTCTCCCTTTTCTTTTACCACTTTTCGTTGTAATTTAAAGGGTGTCTCAACATTTGTTAGGTGATTCTAATTCTATAGAAGGAAGTTCGTTCTTTCGACTTGCTGCTCTTCTGCATTGGAGCATTCATGACGTTATCTGTGCATCGTGTATATGGGATTTGTCTCAATGGCCACCCTCTCATATAGAAAGGGAGGGGTTAGGGAAGAGATGATTTAGTTTCAGGTGTGAGTTTTGACTCTTACACCTTGCAAGGAAGTAGAATAAAAGTTTGTCCTTCCAACTTATTGCTTTTTTTGCATCGGAGCATTCATGACATTGTCTGTGCATCATGTATATAGGGTTTGTCCCAATGACCACCCTCCCATATAGCAAGGGAGAGGTTAGGGAAAAGACGGTTTAGTTTTAAGTATGGGTTTAACTCTCACGTCTTGTAAGAAAGTAGAGGAAAAGTTTGTCCTTCCGACTTGCTACTTTTCTACATCGGAGCATTCACGACCTTATTTGCAGTGTGTACATGGGATTTGTCTCAATGGCCGCCCTTCCCATATAGGAAAGGGGAGGTTAGGGAGAAGATGATTTAGTTTCAGGTGTGAGTTTCGACTCCCACGTCTTATAAGGAAGTAGAGCAAAAGTTTATCCTTTCGGCTTGTTATGTGCATCGTGTACATAAGGTTTATCTCAATAGCCACCCTTCCCATATAGGAAGAGGGAGTTTAAGGAAGAGACGATTTAATTTTAGGTGTGGGTTTCAACTCCTACGCCTTGTAAGAAAGTAGAGCAAAAGTTTGTGAATGAGAGTTAGACTAAGAGTCTAGTAAGACCAACAAAAAAAAAAAAAACTCCCCTATATCTCTTAGTTGTACATAGAGTGAATGACTAATAAAAGGCTAATGTATTATAAACTTTTGCGAGGTCCATCTTATTTTTTTTCGTTCCTACTCTTCTTTCTGAAAAAGGGGGTTTCAAAAAAAGGATTATTTCGTTCCCGATAGTCATTTTTGAATCTGTGGATAGGAGCATACTCTGAATCGGAATTGTGGGTAGTACTACTTGATCATTTCTACTAACTTAAAGTCCCAATTATTATTCTTTTTATCTTATGTAAATGTAAAAATTCTTTTTGGATAATTTACATAGAAAATCTCCATTACTAATCCTTTATGTATTTTGGTGTTCCTATATAATGAGTGACTAGTTAAAGAGTAATGTATCATATACTTTTGTGAGGCCTGTTTTCACGATGTCAACTGTCTCACAATGGAGAAAACCCCCCATGTGAATCTAGTAGGTGATGAGGACAATTGCTGGCGGCATCTTTCTAAAAGCACTTTGCAGCTCCGGAGGTATCATCACAGTCACGAGATATTTAATAAGCGCCTTATAAAATCCACGGCGTAATTTTTCTACTGTCGTAACTGTTGCAAAGAAGCTGTACCAAACAGTCTCGGCAGTCATACCCCTCAGATCCTAGCATCCGCATCATGCTATTTTCTCAGTCCTTTTTCGCATATATGGATTCGCTCGAAAGGTCACCATGATCACATAAAGAAGGTCGTCTTGAATTTGGCTTCGTCTCGCTCGCGAGTTGCCTGCTGGTCAGGCAATGGAGGGTCACTTTTGCTGCCCGAAAAGGTTCCCGAAAAGCGCTCATTGCCTCTTCGATCAAGCAAAAGACCTCGCCCCGTCAAGGCCTCTTTTCGGTAACGAGTTCAGCGCCTTTTGCATCGCAGCCCCCCCCTTTTCTTTTTCCCTCTCGAGCCACCTGCGAATTAATTGCTCTTAACATTGAAAGAGCTCTCGAGCTTTCATCCTCTTTCGGATACTCTCTCTCTCTCTCTCTCTCTATCACATGTCTTGCTGCGCTTCTCGTGAAATGCCTTCCGAATCTCTGCGCCAATCTGCTGAGTCCATCAAGCTTCCGTTCGTTTCAGGGAGGGACGAGACACGTCTGGAATGCCTGCGTTGTCCCCCTTCGCTTTGTAAGATTTAATAGAACCATTACCAACTAATATACAAATTTAAGCCGTTAAATGAAGATATAATTTATTAGTTGAATATTTTAACACCGCCTCTTCCAGGCATGTGTGGCTGGAGAAGAGCTGGGAACGTCAAGTGAACGTGAACACCCGTGTTTTCCTTTTTTCTTATTCGGGCTTTCTTTCTGCGCTTTTAGTACGAGCGATACCTTGTAGAAATGGAGCACGCGGCAGAGGATAATGTCCACATTCGAGGGCTGAAGCCGCCCATGTTCTTCTTCTTGTTCTTGAAGTTGACGCAAAGTCGACCGTGCTCAGGACAGTGGACAAAACCTCGATTCTTGAGACTTGGTTGGATGTAGTTATCCATGGAAGGCTTGTATATAATTACATGCATTGACTTGAGTTCATGCACATGAGTACAGAAACGGACAAACCAAGAACGTTAAACTAGAGCCTTTGTTTACCCTGGACACCACGGAACCGCCGCCCTCGTCGTTCCATCGCCGGAGCCATCTAATCGCGAGCGAATATTTAGATACACAAGATGAAAAACTGACGAGAAAGGAAATCTAGAGCTCGGCGGAAAGGGAGGTGCATTAATTCTTCGTCGATCTTACAGGTTAAAAACGTGAGAATCCAAGTTAAGCCTGGCCACAAGAAATTGCATGAATTCATTTAGGGACTAAGCAAGCGAAAGAGCCAATGGAACCCTTCCATGTACGCGTGACTTCAGAATGAGGTAATTGAACACGATCATCGGCCCCCCCACAAGAAAAAAAGTCACGCACAAAAGAGACATTTTCAAGGTTATCTTCGTGACAAATCCAGTCTCTTCGCCGACCGTCCATATACAGTTCACTCTCCTGTTTTCCCCTCGAGAAAAAGTTATTAATCTGCCTATATATTGGCATATGCATTCCCTTCCTTTTCTTATTTCATTTCTCACGTTGAGCTCAGCTTGCTGCGTTTGCTGTACCTTGATCACAAAGCTTGCTTCAAAAGTTCAACTTCAATGGCGCCAAATGGAGGGACCCCCGTCGGATCGTACCCTAAAGCCGGCAACAACATCCGGGACAATCCTTCGAGACCTTCCATGGAGACCCTTCAGAGATCCGTCTACGACATCACCTCTGAGCTTAGCAAAGAAGCCATCCGTGAAGCCGACGGCGAGGCAAGGCTGATGCCACCGATCTATGAGCTGGAGGATGCCAAGTGTGAGTGTTGCGGGATGTCCGAGGAGTGCACGCCGGAGTACGCGAGGCGAGTCCGGGAGAAGTTCTCCGGGAAGATGGTGTGCGGACTGTGTGCCGAGGCGGTGCGTGTGGAGATGGAGAGGAACGGAGGGAAGGGCTGGGAGGAGGCACTTGACGCGCACATGAGCGCGTGCATGAAGTTCAACCGGATCGAGCGGGCGTACCCGGTGCTCTACCAAGCGGAGGCCATGAGAGCCATCTTGAAGAAAAGCTCGAGCAGCAGTGGCGGTTCTAGGGCTAAGTCCATCAGCCCTAGAGACAAAGGCGGACTGAAGAAAGCGGCCATCGCGAGGAGCTCGAGCTGCATTCCGGCGATCACGAGAGAAACCAACTATGACAGAACGACGGTCAGTTGAAGCAGGCCGAATACTCGCGCAGATCAGGCTCATCGTCAATAAGCCTGAAACCTCAGCAAATTAATGATAGTAGGAGGTCTCGAACTGGTCTATATATCGCATCAGTCCATACATACAAGCCTTATCTTCGATTGAAGAAGTTAGACGCGTCCGATAAGGAGAGACGAGGATTGTGATCAATGGTTAGTCAAATATGTTTGAACAATGTGTTTTAGGATGTTATGCATCCGCGAATGTTTATAAATACTTGAAGGGGTTGCTTCAGTTGCAGAGGCGCAAGCGTATTCAAGCATAAGCATCACAACTCTCAGTTCTGTCTTCGTTTTTTGGCTAAGGAAATGAGGAGATTCAAGCGTACTCGAGTCGCAACAGAAGTCTAGTCTCTTATTATCTCGCTGCGATCCATAAATTTCGCCGGAAGAACCTATAACTAGACATCAACCCACGAGCGCCATTGTGCGGAAATGATAGGCAATAATCGAGGTTGCGGTGGGGAGAGAGAACA
The DNA here is from genome assembly GCA_007663325.1 of Eucalyptus pauciflora. Classification (NCBI taxonomy): domain Eukaryota; kingdom Viridiplantae; phylum Streptophyta; class Magnoliopsida; order Myrtales; family Myrtaceae; genus Eucalyptus; species Eucalyptus pauciflora. Next base: position 1,277,673 of record VMYD01000027.1, on the reverse strand, counting down.
TGACCGCTAAAATCGCTCTCGGCCAATGAAAGCATCTTCGAAGTTTAACGCAAAATATCAAGCAACAGCTAACCATCTGTTTACTACAAGGCATCAAATCTCTCTTCGCATATATAACTCGTGTCGTCACAAAGAGGGCGAACTTAAACATCATCTCTATCATTCATCAGATGAATGGCGTCATTCACATTCGGTGAGGGCACGGACAAATTGCAGGATGAAATGGCATAACGCGATCCCGACGAAGACAATATAATTAACCACAGGCATAATAATCCATAGACAGGGGCACTCGAACAAGGTATAAGAAAGGAGGACAAAAATTTCTCAACCAGTGTCGCTTCTAACATCATAATACTAAACGGTGTTCGTGATTTCACTATCGCCTAAAAAGAGGACAAAAGAAGAGTGCGATTCTCACTTAGATCATCGACATAGCTTAGTCTCAGACAAAAGACCAATTGACAAACATGAAGCAGATGCAGTGAGCAGTCTCTTCTTCATTCAACACCTTCCAAGCTACCGCTCTTTCGTACGAAATCGGCCTCCCCATGCTTGACAAGCAAATGCCACCTTGGAGACACATGAAACCCTATAAAAAGAAGCAAACTGTCAAGTGAATGAAAGAGACAAAAGTGCCGGTGCAACGGCCCGTATTATAGGTAAAGAAGTACCATCATTCCTAGGGGTTCAGTTGCTAATAATGCTTATTCATGTATCAAACATGCCACTTCAGATTCCTGGGGATGTTACCTGCTGCATTATCTGGGGGAATTCTGAGCAGAGAGTCTTTCTTCCACTGTCGTCAAAAATCTTTTCCAGGGTAATGTCTTGCAGCGCAATCAACGTCGTTTCCAACATGTCAAGTCCTGCTTGGTTAGCAAATGTGAAAACCGGCGCTGCCTGCAAACAAGAAGGAATAGCAACTCAGATGAGAGGAGAAAAGGCTATGGAAAAATAAATTATGAACAAGGAGAAAAGAGAACTCGGTAATTGTTCAATAAACTTATTAATCTTAATTTTTTTTAAAAAGAGAATGCAGAAATAAATTCCATCAATAGGCGGACAAAGAAATATTGACTAGAAATGACGAAGCGTTGGCAGGAAAATATTACCCTGAGAGAGCAGCATAGGATTGCATCTGAGTGATGCCATAGATTTTTTAGCAAAGAATCAGCGGCCTCGTTCTTGAGCAATGCCACACCAAGAAAGGACCTGAAATCATTTCACTTTGGTCAGTTTCAAACAAGGAATCAATTTTACGAAGTGGACCGAAATCATGATATCTGAAGATAAATGAAACAGAAAAATTCTCATTTCCTTGTACTAAGTGGGAACTTTTCACTCGCCAAATTCTACAGTTCTCATGGTAGGTAGATGGCTCATATGAAAAGCAAACATGAAAATCCATAACAGCAAGACCAATATCAAATACTAATATTAAAGAACATTGAAGCATATGCACCTGTAGCTTTGGCAGATCCAACGGGCAAGCGTGTGCGCTTCAGGAGAGCCAGGTGGGGGACGAAGACTCGCATGACAACCCAAATTTGTGGGTGAGAGCGCTAATGCCACTCTCTGAACAGATGCTATAATACTTCTGAGGTATTGACGAGCCATGGACGCCACATTCTCTTGAAGATGTAATTCAAATGCGAATTGGAAGGCTATAGTCATCACAGATTTGGTGTTTCCACTATGACCAGAATTATCACCGACCGCTTTGTTGCCTGCGGGCCCAACATCAAGAGCTGAGGCAAGATCAAGTGTCCGGTTTGGGCTGGAGGCATCCTGTATATTTGTCGAATTTATGTTAAAGTGCAACTGAAAGAACAAGAAAAGGAAAGAAAATAGAAGGCAAGATTATGAACTCTTACCGCTCCTGGATCAAGAGGAATGATGCGGAATCCCGAAGGAATAATGGGTGCATCATCAGAAAAGGATGCGTCGATTGGAGCGAAAATTAGTTCAGCACAAGTGCCAACAGCGTTTTCATCCACTCCATTGCAAAGCTAGAATAAATTCAACCAGGAAAGAGCAGAAGAAAAACCATCAATAATGTGTCATAGAGAGGAGTCGGTCTGAGGGTTCAATATGGAAAGGAAGGACAAGACTTACTTGCAAGAGGAAGATGTCACTTGGCATGATCATGTCGTCTCGATAATGGCCCATGTTTTCGAGTTTAACAACTTCCATAAACTGTCAAGACAATCGATCTCAGAATATTAGCAATCTTATTGGAAGATAGAAGTATCGGCGGCCACTGATGGCAGGAAACAAACGTAAATTTTACTTGCCTCTTCATGCTCAATCGTGTGAGCGAGCGGAAGAATGACCTGACTCCCGAACCCTCCAATTCGTGTCCCTGGCATGCTGCATGGACTTGCTTTGATTGCCGCAGCAGAGTATGCATCAATACTGCTGTCTGCCCACTCTGATCGATGCTCTCGCAAAAACCGTAAGAGTATTGCTGGAGGTACATTCTGAAGAATCAACAAAAGGAAGGACAGAGTTAGGACCGAGTGAAATGCTTTATCAATTTTAAAATTGTGGAATATGAAACTTAAGGAGTTCTTACTTGCAGCAGCATGGATGCTTTTGCACACAAGACCGCACTAGTCATTGAAGGAAAACCACTTGCATAAGAAATGTTCACGCCTGCCATCTTGGCCGGCGATGAGTTAATGAGAAGAGTAACATCATCGACGCCATCGCTTTCCAACATAGACCAACCATCGTCCATAAATCCATTGACAGCTTCGTTAAAACCCCTGTCCAAATAGATAGCTTACTTTAGACCCATGAATTCACAGACCGAATAAAGGAAAAATTTGCATACAGGAAATTTGCAATGAGAGTATGCCCACGTACTTGCTCAATCTCTGACCTAAAGCACGCAGTGCCGCAGGTCTTCTTCCCCAACCAGTGACATTTGGCTGGGAAACTTCTTGAGAAATCTGCCTCAGATTGCGTAAAGCCTGGGCAAAATATAGGAAAGTTGTTAGAACGTCCTTGATATTTTTTGCCCTTACTAGCTGCTTTAACTATCTCATCTTTCAAAATTCTTGTTCAAAAGGAGTTGGGTTCACATCGATATCAATGTCGTTTGAGCAGGAACTAAAAACTTGCAGATACCCTTTCAAATTGGCGAAATCAAAGTGAAAAAGAAAAGCTTACCGCCATCGTTGTCCTTTGTGCGAGCAAAGTTGACGACTCATAAAGTGGGCGCAATACTTCAGGCACGCTCCATGGCTATCAGAAAATTAAGCAACTATAAGTTCACAATGAAAGATGGACTCCTTCACCAATGAAAGCAGGTGACTATTACATACCTCTAAATCCATGTGATCAACGATATGAATTATCGACCCGCCCCCTTCACAGGGCCGGATCAGATAACCACTAGGCAACATTTCACCTCTCACAAAATGCTGCACAGGAGGCATACTAGGACCATTTTGGGTGTTGTTAATTGATCTTTCACATATCTAAGGCACACAAAGATGGAAAAAAAAGACATATCAGACAACCAAGAAAAAATGTAGAAAAGAACTACCTGATTACGACATTAGAAAAACAAAAGTTATTATTTTATTAATTAATTGTTTAAGAGCATACCACAAGACTCCCATCCTCCATTACAGATGTGTAGCGCAGCAACCAGAAGTCACGGGCCGGTGCCAGAGTGGTGGGCGCATAGAGCTAATCAGAGACATCAGGAAAAAAACAATTTCAGTAAGCAATTCTACCAACAATTCTTCAGCAGAACAACAGCCCAAAGGTTACATTTCAAACCTACCTGCATGTACAGCAATTCGACAGTCCCACCGTTTCCAGAAGACAGCACATTTGCGACATCCACAGCTCGGCAATCACGATACCACGACGGCCGATCTTTGAGGATTTCAGCAACCTGTGGAGAAGGTGGTGCGTTAAATTCTACGACCCTTCAGTGGAGAATTTTTATATTCCATATGCAAAGATAGTGAAGAACTCACTCTTGAAGGTTCTAGACCCACAAGGCCGCATGCACGTGCTGCCACACCAGTGCATCCGTGAGAAATAGCAATGATTCCAATGGAATCCGGACCAGGCTGCGTGGAGGGTAAGTAAAATCTAGTTAATGAAGCAGGTCTAATGAGGCCAGTGATTATGTTGTTGCTTCGCAGATTCAGGTCAAGCATCCTCATGTCTAATTCACAACCTAAACCGAGTGATTTTACACCATTGTAGCATTACCTTCATCCCGGGCAATTGGACCCACTCCACAGCAGTTCCAGTGGCCTTCGAAAGAAACTCTGTTAAAGTTTCCTCTGCAATGGACAAAAGTCTGCAAAAGGCACAAGCACAATGTCATAAGCCAAGCCAGATGACAAATATAGAGCATGAAAAGACTCGATAAAAGCTACACTACTAACCCTGCAGGGCTGGCATCCCTTGGTGGATGCTGAGGAGTCAAATGGTGCTGACCACTGGTCACCACCGATTCACAACTCGTGTCAGTGGTGGCGAGGGTTGCCTGCAAGACAGAAATAAGGTAAAGCGTCACTGAGACATAATATATATAAATAAATATATTTATTTATTTATTTTTTATTTTATTTTCACTATCTATCTTGGTTGCTATTAACTTATGGGAGCAAAATACGTCGTGAAATGACTTGAATATAGGGAAAATTTAGCTTGTCGCAAAAGATCATTAGAATGAAAACAGTTCAGTTTCTTGCAGTTTCGCCATATCTGTTTCACTAAGCAATATAAGAGAAAGGAACAACGAGAGGTGGAAAAGTTCCCTCACGTTTTGTGTCTGCTGGCGGAAATAACTGTTCTCATACACCAGCTGTGACACTTGCTTTTGCAGCCTATCGTTCTCCTCCATTAAAAGTTTGTTCATTGCAGTCAGCTTCCTATTCACTGCCTGAAGGCGTGACGCTTCTTTTCTCTGCTTCTCTCTACACCTGCAAGATCGAAGGATCATAACGTTCAGGGCTCATAGCATACAGCAAAATAGAGAGCTAAAAAACAGTATAGATCTTAAGGTAGAAATGAATTTCTCAGCCACTTATGGAGCTACATCTCTTCTGTAGACAGCCATCTCCGATGGCAGCGAGAGCTTTCAATCCATAAGATACATTAGATACCTCTTTAACCGAATTTTCTTATGGATATTTTAAACAAGATAAGCTAACATAGATTTGAAACCGAGAAGACCCACTAGTTTTTTCACCTTTCATTGCACCAAGAATAAGAACCCAAGACCCACCTGGCCCAGACTCACTACTTGATAGCCTCCCATCGATGTCTTGTACAAATTTGCACATAAAAATATGACCCACCTAAATAAATCCAAGCTCGACACGAAGAGACTAGTACATTTAAGACGACGCACCTTCGATTCTGAAACCAAACTTTGATCTGCTTCGGCTCGATATTGGAGAGAATCGGGCATTCTCTGATCAGCTGCTGTCGCCGCAGTGAACTCGGCTTCGGGCACTCGTGATACAGCCTCTCGAGAGCTTCGACCTGCTCGGGCGTGTACCGCACATACTTCCCGTTGTCGATCCCCATCTTGTCCTTACAGGACGAAGTCACCGCCATCATGCCTTCATATTCACCCAAGAGGAGCAAAAAAAAAACAAAGATATCTCAAGATCATGCAAAAGTCTGCATCTAAAATTCCAAAACAAAACATCCTTGAACCAAGACCGAGAGAAACACAGCTCTACAGGCACATGAATGCTATGATGTTTCCATCAAAGATTCATTTTTTTTCCCACCGTTTCGATCAAGTTCCAACTGACCAAGAACCGGAAAAGGACGACTCGGTGCCGAGGCCTTACCGGGCTGCCAACCTATCGAATCGGCAAGAAGAAAATGGCCCCTCCTCCTCGAGACCCAGAAGCTAGAAAGACCCCCGTCTCATTTTTAAACGAGAGATAAAAAAACGGAGTCTTTCTAGAGAGACGCCCCCCGCCCGTCAGGACCACACTCTTCTTTTTATCTTCTCCACGTTGCGCTACTGTGCTGGCTGCTGCTTCGAAGAAGGAGGCGAGAAACGAGAGAACGAGAAGCGACCCGAGTGAGCTCTCGCCGCGGACAACTCTCCCCTGTCCCTCAAGTGGAAGCGTTTCGAGCCATGGAGGAGGAGGTTGCTACGTCACACGAGAAGTGACACAGTTTCGCAGGAAGAGAGAGAGAGAGAGAGAGAGAGAGAGAGAGATGGGTTGTTCTCAAGCTTCGGTTTTTTGTATGTATATGGCAGCAAAAGAGTGGGGGGGAATGATATTGGGATCGGAGACCCTGGGGACGCCCCCCCCTAAGAAAGAGAAAGTAGAGAGAGAAAGTAGAGAGAGAGGGAGAGAGAGACCCCCATATACCAGACAGAAAATGAGAGGTGGAAGAAAAGGAGAGTTTGGTTTGTTTTCACATCATCTTTCTTTTCCCCTCTTCACTCCCCAACTTTTGCTTTTGTTTTTGTTTCTTCTCTCTCCCTCTCTCTCTCCTTTTGTCGCCGTTGATGTTGTTGATGTTGTTGTTTACGTTGCTTCCAAAGCGCCTTGTGTTTTGTTTTTCCACAGCTCTCTCTCTCTCTTCATCTCCTCTCCTCTCCTCTCCCCTTCCTGACGTCATTATTACATAATCTCGCTATATGTGAGCTCAATCTATACCATCTAACGGTACATGTGAATTGGGCGTGCATACACTGCACTTTCGTCCATATAAGGGTGATCGATTCTAAATCCAGTTCGGTTTCAAGATGGAACTGGAAGGACCGATTCCAAAAATTAGGAAGTGGGGACGGACTGATTGGTTCCAGGACCAGAAACTGGATCCGATCCAATTTGGTTCCTGTCTGTTTCAATGAAACCGGTCATTATTTTTTTCCATATATAAGGGTGATCGGTTCTAGATCCAGTTCAGTTTCAAGATGGAACCAGGAGCACCGGTTTCGAAAATTAGGAAGTGGGGACTGGACCAGTTGGTTCTAGGACCAGGAATCGGATCCGATCCAGTTTGGTTTCTATCCGTTTCAATGAAACCGGTCACTATTTTCCTTTTCATGTTTTCATTCGAATATCTTATACTCCTAAACATGACCAAGAACAAATCCAAAGCTCTAGACAAATACCATACTTTCATCCGGATATCTTACTGTCCAATTACAAGCTCCTATTTCTTTGAAAAAAATAAACTACACCCATTAATTTTTTTGAAGAGATAAAAATAATAAAACAAAAAGTATACGTAATTGGTTTGATTAGAACCATACTTTCTCCCTCATGTTAAATCGACTGTTTTAGAAACCGAACCGATCGGTTCATTTGGATGATTTGCCGATCTCCGGTGTTGTTTCTCGACCTCTTTTTTGGTCTATTCAACTTGGTTCAACCGATATCCATTCAGTCTTAAATATTATTTCGAAATCAGTGTCGCTAGAAAACCCACTGTCGGCCGAATTCTTTTCCCCGAAAAGTTTGTAAGCCCTTTCACTGAAATGGCATTTTCATAAGACGACAACACAGGTATCGAGCCGACTCATTATATCGTAAGATACAAGTAAAGCATGAGAGATGTTTACAGGGCGAGGGACAAAAGTATATAATATCAAGAGGCATGTGTGCGCCTAGGAAAGAGAGAGAGAGAGAGAGAGGCGAAGGGGGGAATTTGCATGAGGCATGTGTCAAAGGGACAGAATAATGAGGGGCTATTTGCATGCGTCTCGACTTCTCACGCCCATCATTCCCTCTTTTTCTTGTACATGCCCCTCGCTTTATAAGCGGCGAAACCCTAGATTTTCATGCTTTGCAGAGAGATATTTCCTTGCTTGGGAGGCAACATATATATCGTTGTTTTCACGAATTTCTTGCTTTTTTTTTTTTTTTTTTTCTGTTTTTAGGGATTTAAATTCTCGTTCTGACAAGGGAGGAAAAGAGGCGGGAATATCGATCTTGTAGGAGTGCCTCGAATCGCCTAATTATGCGTGATTCTGCATTCGCTGGAAGGGATGCAAAACAAGAAAATGGTGACGAGGATTTGCCTAAACTTTTTCGCTCTCTTCATTTATCTATTCCATTTTCATATCAATTTATTTTGAATAATGGGGATATGAGAAGGGGATTGCTCAGCATTTAATTTGCTAGTTTCTAAGATATGATCGCAAGGAACAGTTCGAACGTTCGATTATTCCTACATCGACATAACCACGGAGTATATAGATACGTATTTCAACAGTATGCTCCCATAAAGGGAACTGCTAATATAGTCATTTCTCAAGGTGATCGGTTCTTGGTCCGGTCTGATTCCATCTAACAATCGAGAACCAAATCAGGAGGACCGATTCCCAATTTTTTGGACCGAGAATTGGAGTGGATGGTCTTAGGACCTGGAACTAGATCGAATCAACAGATTCGGTCCAATTCCATGGAATTGATCACTTAGCGAAATAAAAAATAAAGAATAAAGAAAGATACGAGAATTGTTACTATTTATAAATTTTATTGCTATTTTTAAGAAATTAAAAATATATATATTTTTTTTTAAAATGTCGGTCTAGTCCAATCCGGTCCGATTTCCCCTCAAAGCCAGGAATCAAAATGACACTCATTGGTTTCATTTTTATGGAATCGTGAACTGGACTAATCCCTCCATAAACCAGTCCGATCTAGGCGATTCCTTGTTTTGGTGGTCCGACATGCTCATCCCTAGTGATTCTGGCTGATGCGATAAGCTAAGCAGGCGAACTTGTTGGACCGTTGAAGTTTCACTATTTCAGTTGTTGATGCGACATTTCCGATGGAATTTCAAGAATTAGAGAATTGAAGTTAGCTCTGCTTTGAAAAGTTCTAAACACTTGATTGTGCAATGGAAACGAAAACTCCCATGCCTTTTGAGACTCGTTCTAAATTGGAGGACTCCAGCCAAAAGTCAACACATTTTTACCGACTAAGAGTCAATGACGAGTCGCGTGGGGGATGTGTCAATATTTCAAACCCTCAACTTTCTTGGTGTTTTTCTCCCTCCCTCAATAGTACCCGGCGTTGAAAATTATTTGAAGGAGCACTCTCGACAAAAAAAAAAATATTTTTTATTTCATATCATTTCGATTTTTTTTTTTTTTTTTTGAGGGGGAGTTTGACAATTTTAGGGGCGGAAAAGGGAGACGACAATGGCAGACAAATTGAAGTGGGGTTCGATCCTCCATATTGTGGCGTCCAGATGAAGATTAGTACAATCCCTTTTTTCACCTTACGTTTTTCACACACCAAGTACTAAACTTCTCACCATAATTTTATATTAAAAGGACAACAATTAATAATAAAAACACAAACCCAATCAAATCATCGGGTCGCTCTTAACCCCACTCGGTGAAATCGGTCCGAAAGCCGTTCCAACGGGGAGCGTTTCTTCTTTTGTTTTACAATTTTTTTTCCAATTAATAATTGGGGAAGTGCTTGTCAAAGTGGATTTGCCCTAAGCCCTAATCAATCCTAAGGCTGGGAAGATGAGGTGACAAAGCAACATCAATGGCTCAACTCAAAAGACAAAAGGCCCTTTTTCGCAATGTCCTCTCCCTTTTACTTTTATATTATAATTATTTTCTCACCCCCCCTTCATTTTTGCCTTTTCCCCGGCCAAAAAAGAAAAGAAAAGATGGACAGAAAGAAAATAATTGCAATTGCTGGTGTCAACGGGTGTGACGAAATAGGATTGGCCGGTAAAAGTGGCAACATGCCCCGCCACTCCCGCCAGTAAACTTAGAAATTAGTGCTCTCTAATTCTTTATTTTATTTTTAAAATTTTAATTTTAATTTTACATGTCTTCCCCATTTTATTTATTTTATTGTTTTTGGGGGTTAGTGGAGCGGACAGGGGATAACATAGAAAAAATCGACATTGAACCTTTTTCGCGGTCTCCCAGCGAGCCAGGGGCCGACACGTGTCGGGCGTTGTTTGGTAAAGTGTTCTTGACGCCAGCGGGACATATCTTGGTGTGTCGTTGGTGGGTGGATCTCGGGGGCCCACACGTGCGGGCCCCGCCGCCGCGGCACGCGTGAGGACCCCCGCGGCTTTTAGCTTTACAGTCGTCAGGCGCTGTGCACCGTATTTTTATCTAATTTTTCCCCATTATTATATTTTCCTCTTGGATTTATTTATTTTATTTTCCCCTAATTTTTTTGGAAATATATAATATATATATTTTTTCCTTTGCCTCGTAAATCTCCTCAAAAGGAGCACGAGATTCTCCTCCGCCACCCCACGCGCAGCTGTGCTTTGGAGATCATATAGGCTCGTCGTCCCGTTGGAATTTAAGAAAGAATTATTCATGAATTGCTTTGATAATTGATTTATATAATATAAAAGGAAAAAAAATACATTTCAAAGGTAGGTCTAAACGTTGATTCTAGTCTCGTTCCGTGGTTGTTTACCAACGCACCATTTTGACGAGTGCCTCTAAAAATCAAAAACTTGACCACAAAAAGAAATCGCTGTGCAGAGATAATAATTCAATTCGTTTGAAAAAAAAATGGAAGTCCGGGTCATACATTGAGGGCGGGTCCCTGAACCGTGCAATGCCCGGAACCCATGAAACTCACTATTGGATCCACTAACGATCCATCACACTACTGGTGTTTCTGCGGCATGGACCGATGACCGTATGAACGGGACGTCATATTACGACTCGACCCTTTCCTCTCAGCCATTCAAAGGGACTGGTTGTCTAGTCTCAAAAACTCGTACATCGTACCGTCGCCCGGAAATGTACCCATGGGCAATTTCGAATCCTTAGGAACCCTTTTTTTTTTGCCCTTTTTCGCCGAAAATTAACGGGGCATCTTTCGGTATCTCGCGCTAAATAGTGAAAAGAGAAAAGGAGGGTGCCCCAGCGCGACAATACTTTAAACGAAAGGCACGCCAAAACGCCAAGCACAAGTTAATGGTGGGGGAGCGTGCAAAGAAATTGGAAGAAAAAGAAAAGAAAATTTAAATTAAAAAAAGGAAAAAGGAAAAAGGAAGGAAGTGGGGAATGTGCAGTGCGTGGGCTGCGCGTGGGCCGACAGCCGGACTCGGGGCCCACCGAGCGGCGTAGAAACAGAGGTCGTGGGGCCCCGGAATGGGCCCCCGACCCGACTGACCTGACCCGTGCCGATCCTGATACTGGCAATGATATGATAAGAGCTACTGTCGCCGTCACCTTCATTCCCCTTTTTCCCACTGCTTTGAAAAATCTTTTTCCAGTTTGCACCCGGTGAAAAAGGAAAGAGGAGCGAGAATATTCGGCGGCGGGCGGGGGGTGGTGGAGGGGCCTTCTCGGGAGGCGAGCCCTCGGACCCCGCCCGCCTAGAGAGCATGATCCGCGTGGGGCCGGCCCCGCGTCCTCGATGTGGCCAAATCAATCTAATCCGAAGGAATTGATACCCTGTCAGCATGTCAAGAACCGTAAGCCAGGCAGGACGGTTCGGGCCGTCTTGCTCGTTAAGCTCGTGGGAACCATTGGACGACCGGGATGTCGGTAATGTGATTGGGAGGATTTTCTGCACGGCGGATCGCGATGGATTTGGCTTTTGGGTTAAGCCCCTTAGTTTACGCTAATGGCGCTTTTTGGGGAGGTGGACGGGGGGTGGTGGAGGTGGAGGTGGAGGAGGTGGTGGTGGTGGTGGGGCCGTGAATTGCACTAGAAGCTAGCCTTTTCCATTGGGACGTTTGACGCTGCATATGGAAGCAAAGCCCCTGGCGGTCAACTGAGTTTCGTGCCACCCTCGTCGCACCCACATCGACCGGGGTCTTCGTTGGGGTCCAAGATAGTGAAGCCACCAGTGAGAGCCAGCTTAAGTTACATGTCTCTTTCGTTCGTGTCAAGTATGATTGACATTTCGATAAATCAAGACATCTTGCAATCGAAAATATTCAATGAGTGCCATGGAAGCGCGTATTGAATGCGCGTTAGGGCAACATTGCTTGATTTAGGGACACTCAAAAGAGAGTGCGGGACAATTACGGTAGAAGCCATACGATCTGTGACAATGCATTTGAGTCGTAAAACATTTTGACTCTGAAGATTGTCGTGGTCGGCCACTTCAATCCTTCGATTGGATTTATTGGGTTTTAGGGGATGGAAAATCAATGGAAGGACCCCCCGATACATGGACATCGTTAAGTACTTCCAGGATCGCACATTCCATGAGTACGCAACAGCTATGCTGAATTGTTCTCGACTTTCATTGGTTTGGCAAGGGTCTTCATCTATCAATTGCTTATGCCCAAAGTAAGAAAGAAAAAGTAAGAGAAGGGTTACGCGGTTCCTTCGCTAAGCATGACAAAATGAAGAGAAATTTGTATCATTTCAAATCCCTATTCTTATCAAAGGGAAGGAACGAGAAAGATCAATCTATCTTGAAGTGGTCAAGGAAGTATATATTATAGCAATTGCAATTGAACTGTGTTGAATTGATGAGTTTTAGAATTTATACAAGAAATGGAAATTCTAGGATTTACGTGCATTATCATGGTAGGTCTTAGGATTTCTATAATAGTCAAGTAAAAAACAACTCATAATAAAAAGTATTCAACAAGTGAAGCACCAACATTGCTCATTTTTGAAAAAGAGTGCAGGACAATTACGGTAGAGGCGGTACAATTTGTCACCATGCATTTGAGTTGTAAAACTTTGCTTTCATGTAACTTAACTCTAAAGATTGTCGCGGTCGTCCACTTTGATCCGTATTGGATTTATTGGGTAGATTGTCACGGTCGTCCACTTTGATCCGCATTGGATTTATTGGGTTTTAGCGGATGGAAAATGGATGGAATTGATGAAAGGACCCCTAGTACACCGACATCATTGAGTACTTTGAGGATCGCACATTCCCTGAGTACACAACAACCATGTCAAATTGGTTCTCGACTTTCCCTGGTTTGGCGGGGCTCTTCATCTATCAATCGCCCCCTAAAGTAGGAAGAAAAAAAGTAGGTGAAGGCTACGCAATTCCTTGCTAAGCACAATAGAATGAAGAATAATTTATATCATTTCAAATCCCTATTCTTATTGAAGAAGAGGGAGAAAGATCAATCTGTCTTGAAGTGGTCAAGGAAGTATGTAATCGCGACATAGGTGTGTCAAAGTCATGAGTTTTAGAATGTATATAAGAAACCGAAATTCTAGGATTAGAGTACATTATCACAAGAGGTTTTAGGAATTTTACAATGGTCGAGTGAAAAACAGTATTGATTGAGCTCGCCTTGAGAGAGAGAGAGAGAGACATGCTCAATGAGGCATTTGGAATTTAGACCTGATTTCGGGCCATTCGTGTTTTCATGATGATACGAAAGGCAGGACCACATTAAAATCAGGAAAATGACAATACATGTATCCAGCCGGAGCTCGCACCGCATAATCGCAGCCCCGTACGTTACTCCCAGCTCAAGACTTGATCTCTTTCTTCTTACCAAATTCTCAAAAACATAATCCAATAATATCCACGAGAAACGGCAAGACCAGCGAGACTGTTGAGTCGACCAATCGGTAGAGCCGCGACTAGCTCGGCTTTGCGTAGTCAACCCGTGATCGCGGTGTGGTTCTCTATGCAGATATCGAGAGTGTATCGTGCGCGAGAAGGAACGGCCACCATGTCGAACTCAAAAAGGGTCTCGGACTAACGCGCAATAGGGAAGACACAATCACATGCATAACTTTCTAATTGTTTTCTAGCAGTTACAGAAGAGGTGAGAGCATCTAAGGCTCCAATGATCGAGTTGCTGTGCAGTGGCAACTGAAGAAAACTATCAGAAGCCTAAGAACATTGTCCTAACAAGAAGAGGATTGTAAAACCAATTAACCGGACACAGTAGTATCCCTCGTGCTCGGTGTGCTAAGATAGAACGTGGCATTTAGACTTTACTTGACATATCCGCCGAAATGAAGAAACATCCAGAGCATTTGGAAAAAAAAAATCCAGAAGAAGAGCAAGAGGGGGCAAAAGAAGAAACATTTGCCATCGATTTTTAGATGTCGTCATCTCACATATCTGCCAGGTTTATCCCTATTCATGTGGCAAAATTTTGGTAAAGTAACAGTTCATGCCATCACTTTCTAACCAGGTTTTTACTTCTTTTTGCGCCACCACTTTCTTCCCAGGTTCGAGACTGTCCAAGACCTACCGGCAATTGGTAGTGCAAAACAGCATGCTTAGAAATTAACGGCAGCAATTCTTTTTGCCTTCCAATGTCTCCGGACCTATGCAGTGAATGAAAGGGATGGATCTCCGGACCTATGCAATGAATGAAAGGGATGGATCATTAAGCCTGGATGCCATTCAAACAGTGCACAGCCTACTCAAATGCGCAACACCTGAAAATAAGTAAGGACTATGAGACAGCATTGATGCATGTAGGACCTCAGAGCCTAACAAGAATCCAAAGTGAATCCCAAGTTGACCACATGCTAGAGGCCCACATACTGGTGGGAAACAGTACATTTACCAACCAGAAAGGTGACAAAAACATAGCACCAAACATGCCCATAATTTTGCTGTTTCCTGGTTGATAGATGAATATTTCATTTAATAAGGAAATCACATCATACTCATCAGTCTGGTAATAACTTCGCATTAAGAATAAAGGGTTCATAGATATAGTGACAGCACAAGTAATAAGAAGGCCCAGTGTCCATCTTATACTCAAACCTAAGTTCACGACTACCTCCAAAGAGGCCGGTTTACATCTTCTTCGACCTAGAAATCACCTTTTGCTCTTTCATGTAAAACAAGAATAAACAACGATTATGATTGTATCCTAAAGAGCAACAATGCGTCATCATCTAACTTATTCATTCAATAATTTTTGTGAAGACCAACAGGCAGAATTTCTTAGGTGTACCATTTGTGCCTATGCTGAGCAACAAAGGGCACGCAATATAGATGCTTTTCACCATTGGCAATGGCTAATTTAGCCCACGTGCTCATCCAAAATACTTGCCAAAGGATGGCTGCCTTTGATTACCCTTTTGCAAGCAAAGGTTCACATGATGACCAACTCCAGTTACAATAACCAAATTTGAGGCAATACCAGGGCTGCCTGCGGTGAAGTGGATGTAGTAGCTGCAGATAAAGATGATATTGAAGCGAAAATTTGCTGATGCCCGGTCTCCAGTAATCTTAATGACACATTATACACAACTTTTGTGAGCTTGCTATCCTTTAGGATCTTGACTACATAATTGCATTTTCACGTAATTATAGCGTCACTACTTTGAAGAAACTTGGGGGGGGGGAAGAGAGAGAGAGAGAGTTATACATTAGAAGAAAGATCATTCACTTCCAATTACCTATTTGCCATTCACATATTCAAGAAGGAGACGATCAAGCTCAAAATGCCGGGAAAGAAGTCCCTGCAGCAAAGAAAATTTAGGACAAAAAAAGATGAAAATAATTTGAGCAATGGTACGACTGTGTTATAAAACAGACGAGCAACAAATGACCTAAAAGATAAATAAAGCAAGAAAAACACACCAATTATCATCATGAAGAGCATACACAGGTCATACTGAGCAGTCTGAGCATGACATAAATTTCTATACAAGCATCTGAGCCATTTTATTTAGGCAAAGTGAAAGATGAATGCAGATATCGAAATTACTCCTGAAGAATATGCAACAGTTCAAACATGTCGTTAATCAGCCAAGATATGGCATTGCTAACTTCAAGTACTAAATAGAATGAAACGGGCAAGTATGACTAAAGAAATTGAATTATGCACCATCTTCTAATTATACTGAGGTAGTAGGCAGAGTGTTAAACAGGTCAGTTATGCTTGCATCTAATGTATGCCAAAGCCTTGATCAACAGACCAAAAAGAAAGAAACATATTATGCAATATTAGGGCCTTCACCAACATAGAACAGAGAAGTATTGCTCTTCAACATAGCATAAAGAAGTCGACAGATGACGACAATGAACATTTTTCTTCTGAACTGATAAGCTATAGAAACTTTGTACCTGTCATATGAAAGTTACTATTTAACATTATTGACAATTTCTGGGGATGTTGCTGCCCCAGAGGTTAATCTAACGGTTTCTGGAAACTAAATAACATTAAATGCAGAGTATCATTATGGAAATTATGATCGTCACAGAAATAAACAGTTGCAAATTCTTGGAGAGGAAAGATGATGTAAACAACCGAAATACTAGGAGATAACTAATACAAAATATACCTTAGTAATGGGAGGATAGGAAATTTTGGCTCCAAGATCAATATCTGGAAAGCGTGCTATTTCTGTTGCATTTTCAAATAATATGTATGTGGGAAGCTGGGCCATGTTCCCTACGAGAACAAAGTTTACTCACATAAGTAAAAAAAAAGTATCAAATGCCTACCTATGCAAGAAAAATAGAATATTGAACTGAAAATAAAAGTACCAAGAGATATTCCGAATTTTTCTGCGACGATAGGAAAAAGCCCGAGATCCACTATCGCAAAGGACAAATTTTTGTTCGAGTATCTGTCATGGAAATCCAAATAGCAACATTGTAAGAATGTCAATCATGAAAATCGGATAATAATATGAAATGTAAAAGGCTAATAATAAAGCTCACAATTGAAACATGGCAGGTCTAGCATCAGATAAGAAACTTACGTTATTGAGAGCTCAGCAAACCCTCGACTTGCTCGAATGCAGGAAGTGGAAGATGAAGAGCGAAACTCTACCTGCCACCAATATTTCCGTAAGTTAAGCGCAATTACCAAAAATATTTGCAAAGGTTCAAAAGAATAGAAATGAGCCTACAATCAACAAATTACTTCTTAAAAATCAAAGTCCATTACTCAATGCTACTTCACAAAATGGGCTGATTCAAGCCAATTTACATCATGAAATGCAAGACATTCAATGTCACATCCAATGAGAATCATTCAGCAAATATGCAGTCTGCTCTTGAGCATCCAAGGAATCTGAGAAAAGAGGAAATTCTTAAAAAGCAAATATTGACAATTTTTTGGAACAAACCAGCCAGAATCTTGATGTGCTCCCATCGTTCAGTACCGTTTCTAATTGCAGTGGAGTTAATTTGCTTGCCGTACCTACAGAACAACCGAGTGGTAAAGAAGGAATCAGCAAATAATAATAGAGGCAAGTCAATTATATATTTGTAGTGCAGTCCACATCGACAGCTAGCCACCTTTTATTGGATTACAGAGAACTGAGAGGAAACTCTAGCGGAGGAAAATCAAATATTTCTGGGTAAGGAACAAAACATTCCCATACCTAAGAATTGAGACACAGGTTGCTGGGATAATGTATATATCACTGCAAAAAAAAAAAAAAAAAAAAAAAAGCCACATTACGACAACATTAGAGGAGATAAATCCTTACAGCAGAGAAATTAGAGGAATTTTCAATGCTTGGGTTGCAAAGATAGATCCCTATATCATACAAGGATCCCAGAAACAAAATGCAGAGGTAACAACAATGTATGGCGTACCCAGGAATATCAGAATGTACCAGAGAGCCAGGTGGTAATCAATCACTAATGTTACAACGATAAGAAAAACCTGAAAAGTTACACAAATTCCAGAAAAAAGATTAATTAGGAGAAATAATAATGAAGTCAATGAACGTAAATGGACTGTCACATGAAAGCTGACGATGAAAGCTCACTAAAATCCAACTTTTTTGTTTTGGGCCTCAAGCTCAAAAATGATCACTTGGTATCATAAAAGAATTTTGGGGTGTGGTTTAACTATTGCAATCTTCAAGATTAATGTAAAAGTATGGCCAAAAAAAAAAAAAAGATTTATGGAAACTTACATGCTATAACAACCTTGTATAAATGATAAAACTAAAGAACCTCACACTCAGTAGTATCAGGAATCAGAAGCAATGTCAGAGATGATCACCTTTGAGAAAAACAAAGAATCAGCTATGAACGCCTCCCATGTTTCTTCACGCACAAGCTATGCCAGAGAGAAAGAGCTAGAATAAAGAGCCAATAGAAGTGTGCAATCTTCGGAGGATTAAACACTAGATCATAACAGCAAAAGTCCAAAGGCTCCTTGATTAGGCCTTCAAAAACAACCCGACTCATTTCACCAATATCTTGAAAGTCAGAAGTAACCCGTAACCAGAACCTAGTAGAGATGCCCATGGCGAATGCAACAACTTGCCTTTTCTCGATGATGCATCGAACCCTAAAGGTGGTTTGAGCTATTATGTGGATGAAGCAACATGTTTCAAAGACAATCCTATTTATACCACATTAAGAAGTTATGCAGGGCTCATGTGGCAGCAAGACAGACAGGAACTGGATTAAAGAAGGATATTTACAACGTGCAGAATACATAATTGAATTGAATGAAGTATGCTCCAGCTCTAATGCCATGTTGAAGCATCTTCAATCCAAATGCTTGCAGAATCAGGCGGCGAACGAACTCGCGCGCTCCAGCAACAGGCACTAATTACTATCTCCCCGAGGTTCTCATCCCACCAACAGGCAAATGCCACTCAAGTTTCTCCCAGATAACTTCACTCACATCCCCCGACCCACACCGCAATTCCTCGCGGTTTCCACTAGAGAGTCAGCAGTCAACGCACCCGCTAGGCAAGCAATCATTAAGGGCGAACAAGAGGAATTACCTTGACAGCAGCCAATACCAGAAACGCCAGGACCGCCTGAATTTCCTGCACATCATCGAAAACCCCAACGCGTCAGAGCAAGCAAGCAAGCACCGGTCGCTACCGAGCCTCCAAAAAACGCGACGGCGACGGCTATCGCCAATGACGCGAGAGGACCAGAGATCGAGAGAGATACTCGGCGGAGGAGGAGGTGGGCGGCGGCGGGAGAGAGGACGAGCGCGGCGGAGCAGCGGATCGGGAGGTAGGAGAAGAAGGCGAGGAGGTGGAAGAGGTAGTACGGCTCCGACGCCGCCGCGCTCAGCCACTCCATTTTCCGGCGATGCGGCGGCGCGTGATCGGAACTGGATCGGTGCTGGTTGTTTCTCTCTCTAGGGCCCGTGTTGAAGAAGAAGAAAGGCCAGCGACTTCTCTCTCCTCCGGCCGACCATGAACAGCTCTTCAACAGTTCTCTTTTTTATTATTTTTCATGTTTGGGGAAGATATCATAATGTTTAAATTTATCAATTGTTATTTAAGTTAATAACCAATAATTATTTGATTATCTTAAATTACCAATTCCTCGTTTCTTTGGCAAAAAAATTCCCTATTTGTTATTTATATTCTTAGATTTACTAACTATTATATGAAATTAATAACCATTTTGTATGATTTACCAATTTGTTTATGATTAAGTTACTAATATATTTTGAGTTACTCGACCATGTGAAATTCATGATGTATATATATATGCTTTGTGACTTTGTCGATGCTTGGTTCCACCATAAAAGCCGAGGTTAGGTTATCTTTCCCTCTCATCGCGAAAGGATGTTGTTTTTTGATGCAAGATGTTCTAACAAGAGCAATGGAAAAATTCAGGACATTCTTCTTGCAATTATGTAACCTATGCTTTTCAATTGTGTGAAAATATCGAGGTCTCCATTTATCTAGGCTTCAACATTTAATTATTTTTAAAATAAAGGTTAATATCATGAAAAATTCTAAATATATACACTTATGACAAATTTATCAAAAACTAATTTTTTTACCATAAAAATCCTAAATTAACACACTTGTTTTGCCAAAAAATTTATAATAATGTATTTATAATAAATATTCCTTATGTTAAATTGAATTAATATTACAAAAAATCACAAAACCGGTACATATGTGATAAGTAAAGGGTAAAAATCCAAATTGGCACATTCGTCAATTGTCACTTATCATTCAATTTAGTAATTTGATAGTAAAATTTAATGAAAATTAACGAATAATAAATTTGTTACGGATGTATAAATTTTAGGTTTTTTATAGTCAAAAATTTAGTTTGGGATAAACTTGTTAGTTTTGAATTTTTCGTAATTAAAAAATTAATTTCTCACATATATATTAATTTGCGATTCTCGGTGATATTAGCCCTTAAAATATCGGGCCCATGTCAATTATTTAATCATAACGAAAAGAAAAAAAGGGAAAAGAAAAAGAGAAAAGCCCTAGAAAAATGGATCATGAAAATGTGGACGAGACAGAATTATCATCGCACGAGCTCGGCGTACGTAAGTCCAATCCACTCGATCCAATGGCCCAAACTTGCTGGGCCGACATAAGCCGGGCATAAGTGGACAGGCCCATTCGGAGAACCGAACCGTACATTGGAGCCGACGTATTTTTCCCTCTTGACCGATGGATTGACAGTGAATCCCTCTTTTTGCGATCCGACTTTACTCAAAGAGGGAGGGATTCTTGGAGAAGCAAAGTGGAAAAAAATGGCTGGTTTAGCTTCGAAGCAGATGATGATGATGATGATGATCTCCCATTGAAAAACTTGAAAGTTTCACTTCGGGAATGAGGGGGATTTCCGGGCATCTTTTTTGTGGAAGAAGGTAGCGTTTGTTGCTGCTCGCGTACGAGGTCAACTACTCGCTTTGCTTTGGTTGGAGAAGCAAGATTTTGCCAATTAGCAAATGGGCTTTTTGGGGACGGAAGCTTGTCGCCAACGCATCGGGCCTCGCCCCGCCCCTGACCTCTTTTCGCCGAGGTCGTTTGCTATAGTCCCACCTCTTCTTTTCAAAAGGAAATGGTGATTTTATTGATGTTTGTTTATTGAAAAAGAAAGAGGAACGCATACTCGTCTGTGATTTTTTTTTTTTGTCAATCATACTCTATTCTTACTCTAACACTCACTCTCAGACTTTTGCCTTGCCTCCTTGCGGGGTGTGGAAGTTGAAACCCACTTCTGAAATGAAATCGTCCCCACCCCAAACCCCCTTGAGAATGTGGAGATTTGAACCCTTGATCTCTCCCTTCCAAAAAGGAAGGATGGCCACTGGGGCGAACCCCCAGTAGTTTCGTCTGTGAATTTGGAACATGTCTTGAATGCGCGAGTCGAGCTATACTGTACATATTAACCACCCGTCTCTCTCGTTGCGATATCTCATTCAAAAAAGAAAAAAAGAAAAAAAAACCTCTGAATCAAGTGATTCTCGAAACATTCGAGAAGTTCAAGACTAGATTTTGGCAATATCAACATCTCGTCCGTGACAAATGTAGTTTTCCCAATGCTTTCCATATCAGACGGTTAAAATTTAAAGTCGAGACATTTAGTGATTCGATCGTCCGATTTGATCACATTAGATACTGTCAGAAAGAGTTGATGGAGCACGATCTGATTGTACCCAAAAAAAAAATCATTATGCTACCGGACATTAACGTTAGTGAACTGAAACCAAAGCCTCCACGGAGCTCCGGAAATGAAAAAGCACTTAAGCCGGACGTCCCCTCCCACGTGACCGGCCACCGGAGGACACGCGACTGGTCCGGTGCCCGTGGGATGCACGTGACCCCGGCACGTGCTCTCGCGCGCTGGAAGAAAAAAATCGAATGAACACGGGCCCCATATGAGGGGGGGTGGATTTATCCTGACGTCAGCACCGCCGAAATAGGAGGGGGCGGGGGAGCCACGTGTCCTCGCCACGTGGCATTGACCACCGGCGGTTCTGGCTTCCCAACGCTGAGAGGAGCCGCTCGCTCACATGGGGCCGCTGACACCCTCTCCAAGCTCCATCACGTGCCCGGTGGGGCCCACGGCCGTACCGCTCCCCTTTTTTTTTTAAACATTTTATTGCGAAAAAAAAGCCAATAATAAAATATCTCACTTAAAAAAAAAAAAAAAGTGGAATAAATTGGAATTAATTTTTTTTAAAAATGGGGAAGGGACTGGGAGGACTCTCTGGTAGATGAAACCTCCAGGCCAAGCAACGGCCTGGGTGCGCTCTCTTTTTCAGCCTTTCCTTTTAATTCAAGCAAAAAAGTGGGGAAAAGGTAAAAAACAAAATAAAAAATAAAATCGAGGCGTGTAGAAATAATTAAGAAATAGGAAAAAGGCGACGAAGTATGGAAGAAGCAAGGCAATAAATACGACCCGATGATAATCATCTTATCCCCCCTCATCGCGATGTTCATGGGGATTGGTGCTTCTTATATGCTCGAGGAATTTTGCACCTTGGAGAAATCGCAATCGTGCGGTTAAATGCTCCTTTTTTATTTTACTTACTAAATTTTCCACCCAAAAAAATGTATTTATAAAATTGAAATTTTTTTTTTTTTTTTTTGTTGGCTACGCCATTGGAGGCTCTTGCAATTTGCATGAATAAAAAATACACCAGAGCCGATATCTTGGTTCATAAAAATGCTCGCCATCTTGCCATCACTTTGCTTCGTATGATTTTCAAGGGGAATCGCGATAACGAAGGTTTGAAAGCATGCACGTTCCGAGTTGACTCTGATAACTCGGGCATTTGACTCTTTCTTCGCCAGCTGAAATATTTACACAGTTTTCCCGTCGAAAAAAAGAAAGAAATGTTTGCATAGAGTAGAAGGGCGCAGAAAATAAAAGAGATTTGAAGGCTCGAAAAGGTTGGCTGAGCGATTGAACGTTTGGTTTTTAAAATATATGTGATGGGTATCATGTTGGAATCGCTCGCTTAGAATTGCGTTCTCCTACTTTAGGGCCAACTCCCTCTCCCCTGCTGTGGAGCTTTTTTAATTTGATGCATGTGGATGAACGTAAGCTTCTCATGTATATCTATTTATCGGTCGAATTGAAGATTCGAATGTCTCGTATTATTGAAAAATTGAGAATCCTCGAAAGAAACGTGCGAGAATTATCATAATTTTGGGCATGGAAAATTGAACAATGATACCACTCCAAGGTGTTATGACAATCGCGCGAATAAGAGAAGTCATTTTCTTTTTCAATCGGATTTTGATCTTCCAATCTTGTAAAACCATACGTTTTTGACGAAACAGAATGGATTCATTGGTGACTCTATGCTATCCAGAAAACACCATCCTCGTTATGTACTCCAAGTCAATAAAAAAATTCCACTAATTTTTGTGAAAAAATAATAATTTGGATTTTGTTTCCAATAATAATATATTTTATCTCTTGAAATAATTAGTCAATGAAAAAAAAAAATTGTTGACAATAAAAATTCGTGTCTACATATTTTTCTAGATGATAAAATATTTTTTGCTTATTTATTTTGTAAGCAATACAAGCAATTGTTTTTAGTAAAATATTATCCAAATTATTTATTTTTTTGGAATACATTTTCTTCATTTTCTGGTATTTGTTTCCCTTAGAAAAATAAATCAACAAAAACCTATACTTAAATTTAGGAAAATGATGAAGCATCAATATTTGAACTCGAAACTCTACACTTGGGCACGAAACCCCAATACTTAGTCTTAGGTCCTTGGCATCTAGGACTAGGTCTCCAGCGCCCTCACTCGGGTTCATCAAGGCCTAACCAAGTTACCAGCACTTAATAAATAGTGTATGTATAATTACGAAAACCAAACTAGATTTTTCATATTAAACGACTGTGAATATTTTTCAGTTTATTTTCATTTATTAGAATACTGAAAAATATAATCATTTTTCACGGACATCATATTTTTAGCCAAATAAAATAGATCCTAAATATTCAATATTACGTAATATGAGATGACTACATCATTGCATTATTTGCGTCGTTTTCAGCTAAATCTCCAATGAAAGTCACAATGGAAATCTTTTTTTCTAATATTAGGAGGGGAGATTAAAAAAAAAAAAAAAACTCGTTTGGATAACTTTAGAGCCGAATCCTGGAACCACGTTGCCGCTGCTCTCCAATTTCGAAACAGTAGAATCGCTCCCCCCAGTCCGACGTGGCGACGTGGGCTCGAAAAGTGAACACCGAATTGGCAGGCCCCTCTGCAGGGAGAGACACGTGGGCGAGATCCGGGCCGTCCATCTCGACGCAGCCGAGCTGTAACCGTCGTGCTTACAAGTGGGGCCCCAGTAGAATAAAGTGTCGAAACAAGCGGGTTAAGATTAATAATAGTACATAGCCCCGGGATTTAACCTTAAAAAACTGTCTGAAAATCAGAGAAAAAAATTAAGAAAAAAATTTAAATTCCACAAATTAGTGCACGGTTCCCGAAATTTTTTTTAAAAATAAAGCAGAGGAATCGGGCTGGAGTGTGGACTTGGACGGTAGCGACAAACCTGCTAGATCGGTTCGCGAGGGAGGGGGAAGGGTTGAATTTGAACGTTTTAATTAATTCTCATTTAATTAATGAGATTTATATTTTAGAATTTATTAATTTAATTAGCTCTACGAAATTGGAGGAGGGTTTCACCATTTTGACCCTCGGGGAAAAAAAAAAAACCAATTTGCTTAAATTTACGGAATTGCCCGGTGGCTGCAAGATTAAGCAATGTGTACTTGATTGTTGGGGAAGGGGTGCATTGGGATCAATGATTGTGTGCGGGTACGTGCAGTGATTATGGTTGTACAACCGAGTGATCATCAAGATCATCACCACATTCACGTGCCCCCTGATTTCCCCAATTTCTACTACACTCAACTCGACACAGCCTTACTGACCAAAAAAAAAAAAGAGAGAAAAATTCGACACAATTAGAATAGGCGATTGTTCACTCAAAATAAATTGGCCCATTTGTTATTATTATATATTCCTTTAGTTAGCTAATCGAAACTATGTCGTTTCATTATCAATACATATCAAAATATATTACAAATACGATTATGATTTGACAACATGATCAGCCTTGAGTTACGCCAGACTTTTTAGCATTTCTTTTATTACTTGGTTGAATTTTTTGGAAATTGGCTAGGGTTTTTTCATGAGTATAAAAATTCGTTTTGTGTTCACACTCAATTCGAGTTTGGTTACAATTCAATGTTATCTTCAGCCAGCCATTCGAAAAAGAGACAATACATTATTGTCAGAATAGGGGTACCCAATTTTAGGCAGAAAATTAAATGTCCTGAATAAAAATAAAATGAAAAGCAATAAGTGCAAGTCCCCTTTTTGGTAGGTGCCTAATGTATCTCCACCACCTTATTCAGAATGCGAATTGGGCCTTATCAAGAGCAATCGCGTTGACACCCTCCTTGGTAGATGGCGCCCTCCATCTCTCTCGACATGATGTCGCGAAAACCATATCCGAAATCCACCCAACATGGCAGAAAAATTTGGCAAATCCTGAGTAAATCTGTCCAGATTCAATACCTTATAAGGCGATACTCTTTTAGGCGTACTGAAAACGCGTAGATTCGCAAAATCGGTAGTAGTTGGTATAAAACCTTCTATATTGATAATTCACGTCACCCTCTGGACGTTTATAGAAATATATCCTATTGGAAAAGATAAAAACAAAAAAATTTGCAAATTAGAAGAAAGTCTCTCCAAGCCAAAGGAGGGGGAGGACCAAAGGCGAAAAACGAAAAAAGAAAAAAAAAAGTCACACAAAGCAAAAGGGCATCGAGGTAACTGAGAAATTAATTTTCAATTTACACCTTTTTTCTCTCCCACATTTCTTTTTGAAGAAAAATCGGAAATTGAAATTCTAGAATTTCCAGCACCTTTTTTTCTTGCCCTTTTAACTTTCGTTTTTCTCTCGTCAAAACTCCACCATTTTAGCTGTCCGCCTGTCCCCTTCAAACGCAAAATAAACCTCTCTCTCTCCTCCCTCTCTCTCCACCATCTCAAAGCCACAACTTCTCTCTCTACCCTCCTTGCTTCTCTCTCTCTCTCTCTCTCCTTGGTTACCTCTTATTCACTTTCCTCTCCTCGCAACGCCAGCAAACAACACTCGCAACACAGCACTCTCTCTCTTTCTCTCTCTCTCTCTTTCTCTCTCTATCTCTTGGGCCATTTCCGAGATGGAAGGGCCGGAGATCAAAGCGGAGGCGCCGGAATTCTTCCAGCCCGGCTTCTGCTCACCGCAATTCGCCCCCGAGAGGCGCCATTCCCTCGACGGCAAGGCCGGCGGCGGCTGCGGCGGCGACCCGTTCATGGTCGACGACCTGCTGGACTTCTCCACCACCGACGACGCCGTCGGCGGCGGAGGCTGCGGGGGTGGGGGCGGCGACGGGGCGTTCGACAACATGACGGGGAGCTCCACCGACTCCAACGTCACCGCCGTGGACAGCTGCAACTCCTCCTTTTCGGGCTACGACCCGAATTTCGGCGACGGCATCGGCGGTTGCCACCGCGGTTTCGCCGACGGTCACTTCTCCAGTGACCTCTGCGTTCCGGTAATTCATCCTTTAGAATTACACCTCACGTTGATTTCCTTGGAAAAAGAAAAGATATATATTTTTTAATTATTATTAATTCGCTTTATATGATACGTTACTTGTACGTTCTTCGCTAGGGTTCTCGTGCTTCGAATTCTTTTACTCGATATATTGAACGACTGCGGCAGCGTTAATTCAATTCACGTGAATTTTACAACCACCGGATTAAAAAAACAAAGCCAGGTTAAACGTACTTATTAAAAGAAATTACTCTTATTTATAATGCTGCAGCTTGAAAAAGGAGCTTAGACGATATTCAAAGTTTTACGTAAAAATGGTTTCTTGAATGCTGAAGAATTTTTCTGTTTTTTCCGAGATTATGTTTATCTTCTAGGAGATGAAAAATATTTAAAAAGAAGAAGAAGATGATGAGTATAGTTTTATTGATTTGTATTCGTTCGTTCGTTCGTTCGTTTGCAGTATGATGATTTAGCTGAGCTCGAATGGCTCTCCAACTTCGCGGAGGAATCGTTCTCCAGCGAGGACCTCCAGAAGCTCCAGCTGATATCCGGGATGAAAGCTCGGCCGGACGCCGCCGCCGCCTACGAGACGACGACCCGGGAGTTCCAGCCCGAGCCCAACCGAGGCGCCCCGATATTCCACCCCGACATGTCGGTGCCGGCCAAGGCCCGGAGCAAGCGCTCGCGTGCCGCCCCGGGCAGCTGGTCCTCTCGCCTGCTCGTGCTCTCCCAGTCCGATCCCTCCCCCGATGACGACGGGGCTGGCGGCCCCGGGGGAGCCCCGCGGCCCGTGGCGGGCAAGAAGACCGTCCGCGCAGCGCCGAAGAAGAAGCAGCCGGGGCTCGACGGGCCGGACGGGCCGGACGGGCCGGACGGGCCAGACGGGCCTGATGCCGGCGGCGGGGAGGTGCGGAGGTGCCTGCACTGCCAGACGGACAAGACGCCGCAGTGGCGCACCGGGCCGATGGGGCCGAAGACGCTGTGCAACGCGTGCGGGGTGCGGTACAAGTCGGGCCGGCTGGTGCCCGAGTACCGGCCCGCCGCGAGCCCGACCTTCGTGCTCACCAGGCACTCCAACTCGCACCGGAAGGTGCTGGAGCTGCGGCGGCAGAAGGAGATGATGAGGGCGCAGCAGCTGCACCAGCAGCAGCAGCAGTTCCTCCACCAGGGCCACCACCAGAGCATGGTCTTCGACGCATCCAACGGCGAGGATTACCTGATCCACCAACACGTGGGGCCCGACTTCCGGCAGCTGATGTAGCAGGATAACTTAGAGCGAGCGAGCAAGTGTAGTGAAGTGGACGAAGCAAGCCGAGGTTTCAGGAATTTTTAATTCTTTTTTCTTTTTTTTTTAAGTTGCTCAGTTCATTATTAGTTTTCCTAACTTTGATTTTTCTCGAACTGCAGACCCTTTTTTTTTTCTTCTTTAATTTTTGGCTTTTTGCTCTCGAGAGTAGCTTTTTGCTAAGCTAGCAATTACTCTGCAAACCCACTTTTTTTTCTTTTCCTTGGATAAATTCAAGTAATTTTTAATTTGAATTCCTTTACTTTTTGTTGTTGGGGACACACGAAGGATTGCGTGGAAAGTGCACTAGATTGCACGAAATCATCGCTTTTTCTCTTTTGTTCCGCGAAAGAACGATCACTTCCTAATAAATTAGGAGCTGAAGAATCCATGCATGAAAATTCGACATTCTTTATGTATGTGCAATCGAGTCCAATTTCACGATTAGGTTAAAGGTAAGCAATTCAAATCGAGGTCAAGGATGTGTTTGTTTCGTAGAAAATTTCATGATAAAGAAAAATATTTTCCCGAAAATTGCTTACCCTTTTCAAGTTAGGGAACCCATTTTCTTGACTTTAAGCGCGCTTATTTTCTTCGACTGATTATTCTCGGCAAGCCAAAAATGCCAAAATGAATCGCTATACATCTAAAAATTATCGATTTTTTCTCAATGTGTATTTTCGCGTTCATTGCTCCTTGAGTTGTGGAGCGAAACGTGGTATGGCCTCCGAGAAGGAAAGCACTCGATATGTCGTATGG
The DNA here is from genome assembly GCA_007663325.1 of Eucalyptus pauciflora. NCBI lineage: Eukaryota > Viridiplantae > Streptophyta > Magnoliopsida > Myrtales > Myrtaceae > Eucalyptus > Eucalyptus pauciflora. Next base: position 1,249,413 of record VMYD01000027.1, on the reverse strand, counting down.
CCATCCTTTGTGGGTATGCGCCAATTCAAAGTTGGCTCTCATTTCAGTTTCCCCTACAAGCAAAGAATAATTAGGGGTTGGAGTTATATGGACATTATTCAAATGGGGGCCTCAAGCAATTCATAGTCACAATTAAAAAATAAAATAAAATAAAATATATGGGTCAAAAGCTTCATTAATTACTAGACGAGCCTACCATAATGACTTTCATTGGTGAATAATAGATGTAGCATATGATCATTGCTAAGTAGAGGTCAACCCCCCTTCCCCACCCCCCCAAAAAGAGAGAGAGAGAGAAGGGAAGAAGAGGTCGTCTCTCTTTTTCTGCCCTTGGTTTAACGCTATGATTACGCAATTGAAATGGCCAAAGGGAAATTCGCGGTGAGAAATAAAAATCATCGCAGACAAAATAGGTTATCTTGTTTTTTAATATAAAAATCTACTTATTTATTTATTTGTTTGTTTGTTTGTTTAATTATGTATTTATAATTTGTGTGTGCCGGGGTGTTGGAAATGTACGTTGGGAACACATCGCGGACATGGCATCATGTTTGCAACAAAGTTAGGGGAGGAAACATGCCATGCATTGCAAGCATGGCGCTAAAGGAGGAGACAACGCACCAATTGCAAATGTGTCATGGGCAATTGCTAGCGTTGTCCGGAGCTTGTTGAGCATTCATCTTTTCTTCTTTACACACGTATTATATTAAACGTACAATGTACTCTATATATGTATATTTATAATATAGACATTTTTCCTGAAAAATTAGCGACAATATGAACAATCTTCTACATGATGTGTCGAGCTTCTACGGATCCACTGAAGGGAAGGAGCGTCGTCCTAGCTTATCGGGTCCTTCACGGCATTTATTTTCCAATAAGAAGAATGATGACCGAGAGAACTTTCAACTATGAATTCACTTCGTTTCTAAAATCCACATTTTATTAGCAAAATCTAGAGAGAAAAATATGCCTTCAGGCGAACGTTTATGGTTCATGAAATTGGTACCTACTTGAAATTTTGTCATGATTTGTCCCGCAATTTACTAGGAATTGAAATTTGGAATATATATTTCGAATACAGTCATTACTCTCGGGTAATAAATTTGTTGGGAAAAACAAAATTACATTGAATTCAGTGACGGGCGACCTGCGATAGCCGGTGGGTGGCGGGACTCGCCACGATGGCGCAGTGCGGAGAATGTCCATCGATTTCCGGTCTCTCGTGCTCCCCTCCCGGTTGGGGGGCGATTTTCGCGTTAAGGGCTTCTTCTGTTCACGTGATCCCCGGCCAAGCTCTGCTCTCGGCGCGTGTCGTTTACTTCCTGCTTCCTCCCCGCTCTCGCCACGTCATCTCTCTCTTCATAAATTTCGCACCCGCGAATGGAATTTCGAAAACCTACGACTTGCGTCTCGAGTTTTGCCCCCTTTTGATATTAATTTGTAATTTTTAGATATAAATTATTATTAATAATATAAACATTTTTCATTAATATCCTTATTTCAAGCGATATGAGCGATTATTAATAAATGAAGCTTGCGAGCACTTTTCTCTTCCTTCGCCATCTCTCTCTTACACCATCATTGGCCAATTGCCACCGCCCCTCCTAGCCCAATTTGAGTTCGAAGGATAGAGGAAGAGAGCGAGAGGGAAGGAAAAAGTGATGGGTGTAGGGTCTTGAGGTAAATGTGCCTTTCGAGTTCAAAGGGATGATGCAAATCGAAAATTATTAAAGGTGAGTATAGTTTCTGAAATGTGAGTGCTAATTTTTAAGTTGGTTTTTACAAATTTCCTAAAGTTTATTGACTCTTGCTAACTTTGTTGAACTTTATAATAGCATAAGTGACGTTCTATTTCCATCATTTTGCACACTAACTTCTTTTGGGTATTTGGAATTTGACCGGTCCTATCCCAACATGCAAACAAAGTCGTCCCACTTTCAGATTTGACACTCGCATGATAACGTCTCTCATTCAAAGCAATCATCTCGATGGTCGTGATCGTTCTTTGGATGCCGCCCTACTGAAAACGCTCGAATAGAGTAATTTGCATGCACTTAGAAAGATTAGTCTTTGCTCCAAATTCGGGTACTGATCTTTTGTCATAATTTTTTTTTGATTAATTTAGTATAACATAAGCCAATCACTTTGTAGACGTGAAACGTCACATGACCCTTCATAGCACCGCTCTGATTCCGATAATATTGTATCAAATCCATCCCATCGGGTATCTTAGGATTCCATTTCCACAACCCTAATTTTTATTTTATTCATTGATAAAATATAGACAGAGGGAAAAAAATTTCTTTCCCCCCCCCGTTTGTATAATTAAAAGGCGACCCGTATATGCACGATCCCAGGCAACGCTAATCCAGATGCCTGCGTTGCCCTAATTATATATTTATACAATTACAAAGTCAGAGAGATGACATTTCTCTGTGATGTATTCATACGTTCTGTAAAAGATCGCATGCACCTTGTCTCTCTCCGGAAATGGCAGGTGAAAAAGAATAAAAATCGCCATGGAATCGATCCGGGGGAGAAGACAGCGGCTGCAAAGCGAGCAGGATGCTCGGATTAGATTGCTGTCATTATATTAAACAATGCCTTAAGATAATCCGTTTCGTACGTTACGATTAGATAACAATAATGATAATAAAATAAATAAAATTAGTGGTAGAAATAGAAAGAAGAAGAGGAGCAAACTTTGCGGTGGTCACATGCATGGGGTCGTCATCTTCATCCGCTCGCCCGCTCCTCGTGGAAGAGTCAGTGAGGGAGCCAGAGATGGGTCTGTTCTTTTCTTGGTGTGTTCATCGGTCATGTTCTCACAGACACGACCGCCATCTTTTGGACATGATGGTGAATTTTTGCGGGTACTTCCACGAAAAGATTGGCAAATTTGGGATCGTATAAATTTGCAACTTAAGGGAATCGGGAAAAATATTTGTACAACTAGACTTCACTTTCATTTTCCTTAAAAATAATCGCTTGTGTCGCTGGAAAGAATTAGTTAATGAAAGATGTTTTCATCATAGATGAAGGTTTTATGTCTAGATATTTTTGTGGGTAATGAAATTATTTCTCATTTTTTAATTATTTGTAAGCGATATAAACGATCATTTTTAGGTCAATAATTTTTTGTCAAACTTGATGCGTATTCATATGAATTTTTATCAAGATGAATGGTTGACAAGTGAGACGGTATGTGTACATAATTAATCCTGGACATGCGTGTCACTCATCCAAAGTTAAACTTGTGAGAGTTTTTCTGTATGGCAGTAGTCCTGATTATTTTATTTGTAACCAAGCACCGACCAAAAATGTCTATATCAGAAATAGAGAATAAAAAAAAGATGGGAACGTCGGTATCATTTCTCCCAGTACAGTAGAAGTTAGTGGGCTTCCATGCATTGCGGACATTCCCACGTTCATCCTCTTTAATTTTCGAGAACATTTTCATGTCTTCCCTTTGCTACGCCAATACTTTCCAAATCATTCAATTTTCGAGAAACAAATGAAATCTAGAAAGCTTTTGTTAGTTCCACAGTTGAATTTTAATTAAGCTTGTGCTTTTCCATTTTCCAATTTGCAGTCCCGGTCGATGAAAATATGTATATCACGTGGTAGTGACACATAGAAAAGGCGGCCAATGAAAACAAGAGCTTCAAAACTAAAATGTGGCAAATCGATTAGAGTGCATATTGCCCCCAGATAATGTGATCGGTTGGTCAAACATAATTAAGACCTGGATTTTTATAACTATAACTCAGCTTGTTTATCTTTTTAATTTCTTGGGTGCGAGGTGGAAATGGCACCAAGCACGATTCCAATGCAATAGACTTTCGTGGTCTTGGACTTTGACTACGCACGAACGCCATCGAACACAGCATGAACTCAAGATCCTAGAGGATGGTGTGTACTGTGCAGATAGTGGATCGACCAAAGCTTGGACCCGCAATTCTATAATGCGAAGTTAGATAAATTGAAGACAAACCTTTCTCGAAAGGATTTTCATTTGCACATTGAACTGAACGTGCTTGAGAGAGAGAGAGAGAGAGAGAGAGAGAGAGAGTTGCTTGAGGTGGGAGGCTCAGTAGTCACATGGGGGTGTATCGTCACAAGGGAGACAAAGATGCAATGGCCAAGGTTGCTTTCAATGGAAAAGGAGACATTTTTAGGAGGACTCGCTCCAAATCAAACCCCACCACCCGCTCTAAAACTTTCTCACGTGCACTCCACGTTGCTTGTAAGATACTCATCGATCCTCAACTTGCTTAGCAATCACAGCTGCTGCTGCTGCTGCTGCTTAGCAGAGTTACCTTCTGCCATCATCCCCCTACACAGCCCACTGGATTTTCAACCAGTCCCATGAAAAATGCAGATGAAAGTAGGATAACATTTTGCATCACGGAAGGTTGGAAAATCTGAGCATGCATCGTTTCTATCTTATCATGTTCTGACTCGAATCTGCCCACGCGAAACTGGGTCTGCAAGATGAATTCTCCTCTCTGTCGATTCTAAAGCTAATGAAACACGATAACATAGTTTGTGCACCCTAAGGAAACTATGCCACATATCTTATTTTGTCCAAAAAGATACATAAAGTTGCATGACCCAAGTTACACGGTGCCAATTTAGGTCCAAGCACTGCCAGAATGTCAATGTCATGAATAAAAATGAGAGACGTGAGGCAGCGTTTCCAACAGTTGACGGCTTCCTCCTCCTGCTCCCTTATCGAGGCACGCTGAGACCTAGCTCTGCAAGTTGGAGTGGATGTGTAAGCAACAGCTCGAATAAATCTTTAAGATTAAGTTTGGACCTCATTGACCACCAAAGGTACGCAGAGAAGATGGTCAAGCAAGTAACAAAAATGGATAATTTATCAAGCATCTACGCCACAAATATGTCATTGGTTATTGTAACTCAAGTTTGATACGCAACACTTGCAAAATATAAAGGTATTTAGCTCCTTGACCGTGGCAGGGGAGTGATTGTAAGACGGTTCTAGTTTAGGGTGGTTTAACTAGGGAGCATTAGCCATGACCTGTTTCAGTATAGGGCATGGCCAACTACATTTACTGCCCATCCCATGGAAATGGCAGTTTCGACCTGAACTTTGAGTAAACCTCAGCAAGCGCCTAAATCGGAAAAAAGCGCCTGAGTCAGAATTCTATAAGATTGATCCAAGTGCCTTTGCAAAATAGTTGGTCGGTCGTAAAGATTGCTCAGATAATTTACTCCATATAAAGCTTAGAGAAATCTAAGATTTTCAAATAAGATTTTCCATAAATTTAGGCACAAGAATGAAACTAAGAGAGATTTAAACAATACTTGTCCGCTTTCTGCAGATTATAGCAATCACATCAACCCGGCTTGGGAAAGGCCAGAAACGGGCAAAAGTAGAAAGAACTTTATAATCATGAGTCAACAGCTGAAAGGTTGAAGATTTAAACATGCCCTAGTATTTTTGTAAAACCAAGAATTTATACATTTCAACTTGATCCAAATCAGCAAGGTCGGTTTTTCCTTCTTTAAAACCTCTGGAAAGCTTGTTTATTCATGCATGGAAACTTTGTGACATGGAAGGACAGAACTTCTGATTCATCTGTCTAACAAAGCACTGTGAAGTTCAATCCTGGAGACAGCAATTTGTCTCAGGGTACCCACAGCATCCCTTTGACAAGGAAAACAAAATGGAAGAAACATTTTATGACATGCTTGAAGGTTTGTCTCTTCCAACAGAAGACGGAACAGCGAGTTTGAAGATTTAAGAAGAGCTATGATTGTTTACTTTCATCACAGAGTTAGCTTTTTCATCTTATCCCCGCAGAGAAGTCATCTTCCATTCCCTTGCGTTTGTTCTTCTTCTTAGGAAATCCTAAAATTAATTCCCAATTTTTATGGTTGAATGCTTTTTTCATCATATGTCCATCCCCTTATACTTGTAATTCAATATTACATATTGGTTTTCCCACAAAAGCAAAAGAAAACTGGACATATTTATCTTACAGAAGGGGTATAAATAAGAGTCAATCTGCTGATATAAAGGTTTCCCTAACCATGATATTGTTAAAGTGATGCGAAGCACCAGCAGATATATCATCCTGTCCATCATGTTCAGGGTTGTGTAAAGTCTCACTTCAGTGAGAAGTACAGAAGTTTAAAGAATGAAAATAAGACGCAAAATCAAGAATCCATCAACTGGCTCTGCAAAACTTCTTTATGATGTGATTGTTCAAAGAAAGCACGAAATGCAGCCATATTATGGTTTTCATCATGCGGTGTCTCGACTAAGGAGACACCAACTTCATATACTAGCAAGAGTTCCTCGTGTAACTATAAATGGCTTAGCATAGTGTTCACGAAAAATCTACCGTAAATGGGCTTTAGAAACAGAAACGAACACGTGTAATGCTCTTTTTCATTAATAAGTCTCCTTGATTGTGTACTTCTGCAAAGTCATATACATCTCCTTATTTTCAGAACTAGGGAAATAAGCAGAGATATGCCTAAGCTCATTTCTACTGTGATTTGCAGAATCAAAGACAAATCACAATTTCCAAGTCATAACCTCTATGAACAGGAGTCATAAGTGGGGGAGTCAATTTATGCTACATCATCATGTTAGTGTCAATAGTTTGGACCATTATCGTAAGTTATGACCAATAGGAAATCATGTCAAGTATTGGTAGTTTTGACTCAATCGTACTGGTATTGTTTCAAATTCTGATTTTAGTTTTTCCAGTGCTAATGTATAATTAGTTATTGCACTTCTGCTCTGTCAAAAGTTATCTCCCCTAATCAGAAGTGCAACAATGCTTTCTTCCTCGAACACTCAATACTTCTTTCAAAGAGTTCAAAACATTCACCGCTTGCTGTTCAAAATATTGTGATGACTAATTTAACAAGGTGCAATCATATCAAAATCAAAACCGAAACTGGGGTAGACTTACATGCTGCAAAGTAAATTTGAATAAATATAACAAAAAAATTGATGGTAAAGCTATGAATCTGACAATGGCTAGGCACTTTAAAAGCACATATATATCTATTCAAGTTGTCCATCATTCATTCTATCCAGCAAGATAAAACACACTTTCTCTGTTTTTCCAGACAAAGTACCCAGCATACGAAATAGTGGAGGATACTTCCTTGACAATATGTAGAAGCCCTCAACCGTATAATGCTTTGGTCCATGGTCGGTGATGCCAATATCCAGTATCAATGCATTTTTACGAAAGGATACCACTCATTCCCGTACCTAAGACTAATTTAAAACCAGCACGACATGACTTTCACTGTTATGCATCCTCCACACCAGACACAAGAAAGTATAAACATACATGCTAGCAGCAAAACCCGAGATAAGATATAAGGAAAAAAAGAAGAAGCAAAGAGTAATAAAAGGTTGCTTACAGATAACAAACACAAAACATTTGGAGATTTATCAAACTCCTGGGTTCGCACTGCAGAGCATACCCTGACACATTGACCTCGAGCTCCTCGAATCCATGCCGAGGCACGAAGTGAGCCTCGCCGACGAGACCGCCGTGTACAACGGGAGCATCGATTGAAGAGTACCCAATTGAGCAAACGACCTGAAAATCAAAGCCCAACGCTCAAAATCTCAACTTTAGCCACTAAAAGCTATCTCTCCAGACAAGCCCAAGCAGGGCAACAGCTAAATTTGCTCTACTAAACATTGAGCCGCGACCCAAATGACAAAGACCCAGCAAGCAGACATAGAAAAACTACGGAATACGATATCCATCCGAGCAATTCAGACATTAAGGAAGAATCAAAATCAGATTTGGAAGAGATTAAAAGAAGCGGCTTGCCTGGTCGGAGTGAGAGACGAACGGGCGGTGAGGAGAGATGGCGAGCACGTGGGTTTTGGAGTCGGCTTGCAGACGGTGGATTTGAAGAGGGAGAGAGCCGGCTTCGTCAAAGATCTGCAACGAGAGGCCATTGAAGTGGACGACGACTAGAGAGGGGAGAGAGAGAGGGGAAGAAGAAGAAGAAGAAGAAGAAGGAGGAGGGTTTTGATAGGGTTTTGCGGTTTAATGGATTTTCTTTTTTCCCCGAATTTCTGGGAATAAAATTGTCTAGGCAATTTTATGTTTTATCCGATAATTTTTCATAAACTTTTCTTGACCAGCCAGGTGATATTCGTGATCAACTTTTGTAAATCGATATTCGATCATTTTTAATGATTTTTTATTGGCAGCCATACTTGTGATTAAAATGTGTATCCTCGACTATTATAAAAAGAAGATTTGATGGAAAAAAAGAAATAAATATGATCAAATTTCGGATGAATCAAAGGTAGGTCAGCATATAGAAGAATTTCTGTACCTTTTTATTGTATATTGACATTAGTCAATCTAATACGCATATTAAGAGAAGCTAGTCTCCTCATCCGATTTTAACTAGGGTTTTTAATTGAACTACATCATGTCACCTATTTTTTTTTTATAAACCCTAGTCAAATTACAAAAAAAATAGGACTTTTCTCTTATATTGAAGTACATATACATCACCAAAAATTGAGTTTATATGAGTTATCAAACCAAATTGAATCTCAAAATGCATGGCTTGCTTGCACGGATAATGTTCCCTTTTCATTAGCATACTTGCATGATTATGAATGTCTATTCCTTATACTGAATGGTAATTGCATTGCAAACGGTAATTTGACATCAGAATTATTATTTGAGCAAAGATTTTGCTCCTGAAATGCCGATAGTCACTTGGGTATTGAGCTTTCTTAATTGGATAATAGGAACTTGGCCCGTTTACTTCAGCATTTGCAATGAGCTTTGGGATTCTAAAGTCCCTTGATCAAATGTAAATGCATTTGGTTTGCTATTTTCTCAACTTTGAGGAAATATAATTGCATCTTCAAAGGGCTCTAAGGCCTTTAACCTAAAGCAAGTTCAAAGATCTTTTAGGAAGTTGCATTCTCGGAATACAAATCTTGACCCTCGATTACTATCCATCTTCTCAAAGATTGCCACACGGAAAAGCCGATCAAAGGCAAATGATCCTTGGCCGAGGGGTCGTGCATGCCGATGATTACCATTAGGGGGTCGCTCGACCTTGATGATTGTCGCCAGACCTCAAGCAATGTTTGGGTTGCGCTTGGGGTTGCACAACCTCAAGTAGCCTCGTCTAAGGTGGGCGACCTCAAGCGTGGCCATCCAATGGCCAAATCTGGCCGTCAATGGTTGTACTCCAAAAAAAAAGTGCAAAACCCCTTTTTTTAGGGATATGTGCAATAGAAGTCCTAAAACTTATAAGGAAAATGTAATTGAATCTTAAAACTTATAAAAAAGTGCAATCAAGTCCTAAAACTTATCAAATTGGTTCAATTGAATCCTAAATTTAACACCGTCAGATTTGCTAATGAAAATTGATAATGTGACGTTTTAAATGAATTTTTATTTTCCATGTGGCTTTTAACATTATTTTTATTCTTATTTAAATTAGATTTAAAAACTAAAAAGGAAAAGCTAAATTTATTTAAAAAAACAAAACTATTCAAAAAAAAAAAAAGGGCATCGGTGGAGCTTCCACTGCCGCCCATTGTTGAAGGGGCCGACGACAGTTGCCGGCCCTGGGTGGGGTGGCTGGCCCTCACCGGCCCCATGTGAGGGCCGGCCACCCCTGCTAGGTCGGGCGAGGACGCCTGCCTAGATCTAGGCACGCCGGCTCTCACGGGGGGTCGACGACCATTGCCCTCCCTGCGGGAGGCCTCGTCGGCCCTAACGGGGGGCCGGCGACCACCGCCCGCCCTGGGCAAACTCCGTAGGGAGGGCAATGGTCGTTGGCCCCTGCGAGGGCCGACGTGCCCAGATCTGGGCGGGCATCCTCGCCCGACCTGGCGGGGGTGGCCGGCCCTCACCTGGGGCCGGCAAGGCCTTGCTTGGGCGAGGGTCAGCCACCTTGCCTAGGGCTAGTGATGGGCGGCGGCTGCGACAGAAATGCCTGCTGGTGCCATTTTATTTTTTTTTCAATAGTTTTGTTTTTTAAATACATTTTAGTTTTTCCTTTTTAGTTTTTAAATCTAATTTTAAAGATTTTGAATAAAAAATATTTAAAAAAACCACGTGTAAAATAAAAATTCATTTAAAATGCAACGTTAGCACCACGTTAGCAATTTCCGTTAGTAAATCTATCGGTGTTAAATTTAGAATTTAATTGAACCAATTTGATAAGTTTTAGAATTCGATTGCACTTTTTATAAGTTTTAGGACTCAATTGCACTTTCCTTGTAAGTTTTATGACTTCTGTTGCACATATCCCTTTTTTTAAAATTTTAATTTAGTAAAAGTCCTTTACAAATATATTTTTACCAAACCGTATTTAAGTTAAAATTGTTATTCTATGTATTTTAAAATTACAATTCACCGAGCGCTATTTGCATTTGAAAAAACCCCTTTAGCCTAAGAATATTTACACTTTCCCAAAGACATTTCTCAGAAGCCGAACCAAACAAGCTTGATCCTACACCTAATTATACAAAGGTTAGAGTTTAAGTGAGAAGCTATCCACTTCTAATGGAAATAGGTAATGACACATCCCGACATTCACACAATTTCCTAAGGTTGTAGAAACTACCAAGTTCATGTTTTAGGGATGAGTAAGCAATATGCTTCTCCTGTCGTAAGCGTTATACCTAATTGGCATGGAAAGAGGTGGGGCAAAGTCGCATCTTATAACTAGGAATAGCAGCGTTATCATATCGCGATGTCCACATCTTCAAAGGTCCGGCTCGGTGAGTCAAATGACTCCTCTACAGGCATCACTCTTCAACTCGAGTCTCATTGTCTCCTCTTTCGCCCATCCATGTGGCCGAAGTAAGAGATCGATTGAAGCAATGATCACCTCGAGCCATTGGAGACAGATTCCCATCTTAAGAAAATGATGCACCACACGCCACTCATCACCAGTTCCCATTAAAGCAAAACAAGACAGTCACACGATGCTTCTATACATCACAGAAATCACACAACTCGTCCCTTCCTTTACCTCAGTAAGATTCATCAACAGTACGAGCTAGTTTCCATTTTGCTGCAAAATGATCCCTCACTCAATTCGAGTGTATTCTGTCAATTCCCATTTGACTATTTAAGCACAGCACAGAAAAACAGGAAGGGCACAAACACATAAAGCACATGACTTCATTTTGAAAATTGCACTTTGCAGTGAAATGCCTCATCTTGGGTCAAAAGCAATTTTAGCCACAAGAAGCAAAAGAGCCATCAGCCAAGCTCATTGGTTCACATGTTAAAGCAGCATAGAGAATCTAACAGATGGAGAGTGAATTCCGTCACTTTTACATTTTTTCAGTGCAGATTGCCTCCAATCTGAATATTACAGATGACAGCTATGAAGCAAATCAAGAAAACTGACCTTGGTGCTAAAGACTAGAAACGATACAATAAATTGACAAAATAAGAGAATGGTTACTGTTCCTTTCATCCCAACTGCACTACTAATGATATATAGCTCAGGTAACAAACAATTGCTATGCTGAAACGAGGTCAGTGAACCTTACTGTCACGCCACTAAATAGAATTTATGTAAATCTTGGGAAGCAAACTCTTCAGGCGTGAAACAATTTGTAGAGCAGAAGATAATCAGTCTGATGTTATAGGAGGCGCAACTTTCCCGTTACTGAGTCCACTAATTCTTTCGGTCCTGCTTAAAGCAGCAAAATAAAGCAAAGAATGAGAAGGCATTTAACTGGTGACATGGATTTTTGAATGGCAACTTCTGTTGTGATAAATTTGCACCGAGTCATTGATTACCACATTGATTCATTTTCCCACAAATTAAAAATAAGAGGAAGTCAACCAATCCCTCCAAAAATCAGTCTCTTATAAGGGAGGCCAAGCAAAAGACATCAAGCTAAGAAACGTGAAGCTACAATATAGGTACCATTATGTCGACTAAGACTAACTAAATACTGACTAGAAGTCTAGAATTACCAGGTCCGATAGCAAGAACAGTCCTTGAACCAGCTGCAACCTGGGGAAAGTATTTTGTCGTTAGTATAGCATCTTAGCCATAAAAGTTAAAAATTCAGAGGAAATAATGCTAAATGGCTTGGAGAGGAGGAACAACGAAATATTTCCAGTAATTAGTAAACAAAAAAGTGAAAGTACAACTAGTAATTAGAGATGGGGTTTCACAGATACAAAAGCTACATATAGCACACAGAGAGGCAAGGCAGGAAGAGAAAGCCCCAGCTTTGTAAACTCAAAGGTTAGGCCCTATATTCCTTATATTTAACCTAGATCATGAGTCCTGCTATTTCATAGAAGGCATGTATAACATGAATTATTTGTGAGCTCTGAATCTTGCCAGAGTAAACGATTGCTTGAGATGATCATTGTATGCTATTCATATCGATTGTACATATAATGTGACCAACACCATTTGTTGACTGATATGGAAAAATAAAAAACTTAGGCTGCCTTTAAGTTGACCAAGCATCTGCTCCATATCCAACCAGAAAATATAAGACTGTTCAAATTCAAACATAACATAGCCATCGCTGGCCATCGTAATATTAAGCCACAGATATCTTTACCTGTGTTCGCCCAGCATCGGCAACAACAAAAGTCGGAAGACCCATGCCCTCAGCTGCTTCCCTTAGCTTATTCCTGAAAAACCCGATGAAAATTGTTATAGCTTTAGCGATACTCGTACAAAGATAAATTCTTGAATCATGGTTAAAGAAGTATAGAAGGAACTAGACAAACAGATGATGGAAACATCATAAATATTGAAAGTCAACTGCTTACATTTCTTGTTGATTTTTGCATGTACAAACAATTTTTGGTTGTCCACATTGTTCCCACTTTCTCAGTAAAAAACGGTCACTGCAATGAAAAAATGTATCATGGGACTTTGACCATATTGGCAAGAAGTAGCAATTGGTGAGATGCAGTTCTCTATTGGTATAGCAACATAAAATGCTGGTCAACGACTATCGGAGTATTTAAAAACTGCACAGACAAACTTATACTTCGCGTACCAAAAACACGGACATTTTTTTGGTCAGACATTGAAAATACAGAATGAAATAGTCATGCTGCATGCACTATGGATAACTTTCCTCAATCACATCCTGAAAAACCAGTGACTTGTCGGTTGACTAACATTGATAGCCAGCAAAACGTATGCTTAAACAACATCTTGTCTAACACTTGAAGAAGATTGTATGATTTAATAACATATCCACGCCAAAGCATCACAAAGGAACATGTTTCATTTCTCATAGTGTCGCATTGATTAAAAAGAAGGAAAGTAGCTAGAGAGTAAACGGGCCTTTCTCCAATTGGACATGTACCACTTGCAGAGTCATCACATACCTCTGCATCAGCTCTCCGTACATACCCGTGGCAGCATCTGGAGTTCATTAGAAGAAAGCTAATGAACACACAAGGACGATAATGGAAAGATTGGTGATAAGAGAAAGAATCGAGACAAGTGTAGACATTAACTGGAGATATAGATGTCTTACGAGCACATTGAGAAGCAATCTTCCCTTGTCCCATCTTAAGGTCCTGCCTCACCACTAGAACCTGCAATGGGCAAGCTCTTCATAATTAGAGTCCAGAGAAAACATCCCATAAACATACCATCAAGTAAGTATCATCTATTACAACAAAAATTACCAGACGAAATGAATGGGGATTGCAGACAAACGTGTACAAAACACATTTGGTGAATGTTTTTATCCAGTTAAAAGCGAGGCAGTAATAATGGAAAAGGTAAACACTAGATTGCTTAAAAGAACACCATTTTGAGGTCCTGGTCACCTCCGCTCGAGACCAGACACTGCTCTTGCTGCTTTCCTGGCAAAAAGTTTCTCCTCCTCGTATTGCTCTTGGTGGGCTTGGATAAATCAATGAACCATCCCAAAATGAAACCGATAATGAGTCCCGGAACGAAATTCTCGGGCCGGAAACTCACGGCTAGCCATTCTTTCTTTTCCTTCTTCGGCTGCTGCGAGCAATATAAAGACAATCAACCAACCCACGAATGAAACAAGAAGAAAAAACAAACGCCACGAGCACCCAATTGCCCGGTCTCCCATAATTTTCACAGAAAACAAAACAAGAACGAAAAATTGAAACTGCCCATGATTTCTCGTCGTGGAACTAAGAAGACACACGAATGCACCCATTTGAAGCACCTTTCGTCGAACGAAAACTATGTACAGCATGGATTACTGACTTTCGACGCTCAAAATTTCTCGACTCACGCTCCCTCAGCAACCAAGCGGCCAAGAAACGATCCAAAACATGTGCAGAACGTGGATGGTTCGAGCGAATGAAAGAGAAGCGAGTCACCTTCTTTCGGGATTGAGACGACGAAGCAAACATCGCCACGGTCGGAAGACGCCGAGAGGAGTGACGGGCTAGCAGTGGCGAGCCGGCGGATAACGAGGAAAGGGGGAAGAAGAAGACGGCCGGGGTTTTGCCGCTGGTCGCCGAGCTTAAACGATGTCGTTTCGCAACCTTAACGTGTGTCGGACGCCCTTCTAGCCAGCTTCTTGCCACCAAAACGACGAACCGTTTTCATCACGGATTCGCAATTACAATTTGCTGACCAAAAATCGAACCATGCCGAAGACGAATCCGACCCCGGACGATCGAAGAAGAGCGGGCCAGATTGCTCCTGGTCCTGGGATCCGGATGGACTTACTTTTGAGAGTTGATTTTGATAGGAAGATGTGAACGCCAGCTCGACTTTGCCAGTACCGTATTCATAAGATTCATTTTTATCTACTTAACTTGCATTATTTTGAGCTGATCGGAATGGTCAAAATCTCATGTCGATCGACTGTTTGTTACAACCGCTTGTTGATATCAATTTTAAAAAAATGATTAATATTACGAAAAATCTCAATCTAGTATACATGAGATAATTTTATCTTAAAATAATTTTTTAATCACAAAAATCACAAACTTGTATATTTATGATAAATTCATCATCCGTAAATTTTTATTAAATTGCTAAGTTATATGACACGTGACAATTGATGAGTGTATTAATTTAAAGTTTTACCCTTTGTTCATCACATGCGTATCGATTTATGGTTTTTGGTGATATTAATCCAATTTAAAGAAAACTAATGGAGAGTAAATTTGTCACAAACATACTGATTTTGAATTTTTTTGAGGTTAGAAAATTAGTTCGGAGTAAATTTGTTACAAACGGTATTAGTCTGAAGTTTCTTATGGTATTAATATGTAAAAAATTGGTCGGAAAAATGAAATACATGTATTTAGGGTTACTAACAATCCTAAATAGCCATGGGAGGTGGGCCCCGTGCTAGTGCTCCTTCTGGTTTATGCCGCTGGTTGCCGGCTGTACAGTGATTCTAGTGCATCATGGAATGAAATTGCATATAGAGCCTGTGAAATTGCATACTGAAGCCTTCTATGTCTTTAGGAAATTTTGTATTTTCCTTCTAAGAATAATTAGTTGACGAAACATGGAATGACAACCCGATATTGCCATGAGATCAGTACAAGAGAGCAATGGCCCGTTTCTGGGCTAAGTTCATCAATGAAAAGGTAATTATCTCGTCTTAAAATTGAGTTTGATGCTCTCCTTAACTTACTCATTTGGGTTGTGTTAACACTTAATATGCAAATGTTGTGGTAATGTAGGGGCTGTTTGGGAACGTTTACGTTCTTTGGTTTTTCTGTTCTTTTACTCTTCGAAATAGAAAAAATAAAAATTTATTAGGTAACGTCAACTAATTATTCTTTTCCTCATAATAGAAAAATAGTCGGAGAATAGATTTAGAACAAAAACAAGAAGTAAAAAAAAAAAGAGTAACTTCTTGTTCTTATGAACAATTTCTAGAAATAAGTTATTTTTTCTTCTTTTTTTTCTTTTCTTCTTCCTTGCCGCCCCCTGTTGTTCGGTCATTGACGCTAGCCGCCGCCACTTGTCGACCGACCGCCAACTGCCGCCGCTGATCGGCAGCCGACCACCTACTGTTGCAACTACTCACCGGTCAACCATTGGCTACCGCTCGCCACCCATTGGCGACCGGCGATCGTTGGCTGAGGTTGGCGACGCAATCAATGGCTAGTAGTTGACCGGCGGGCGGCAAGTGACAGTTGGTTGTCAACCAGCGAGTGACAGTCGTCAATCGTTGGCAAAACAGAATAAGAAAAGAAAAAAGAAAAAATCTTAAAAAATTAAAAGAAATAGAAATTTTATGGATCGTACAAAATATATTCCTATTCTTTCTCTATTTCGAAAATAAAAATTTTGTATAATTACCAAACACATTTTTTTATTCAAAAATTGTTACGGGGAATAAAAATAGAAAAAGACTATTTTTGAAAAGAAATTGTTATCTAGAACAAAAGTGTTACCAAAAGAACCCATAATTACGGCATAAATTGTGGGGTTGACTTTGACTTGTGCGGAAGGCATTGAAAAGTGCGAGATTTGAAACTAGGAATTATAATATAGACTATGTTTGTTTCACAAAAAAATGTAACATTTTTGAAAAAAAGAGGATGGTAAATTTTTCTTTGAATTGCGAATGCAAGCCTATGGTCATAGCATACTTTTAGTGATGCTTATGTTAGTTTTGACCAAGACACTGCCGATTTGAGGTAATGAAAGATTTTAGCATTTTGTAGTGATGAATTAAATTTGGGCTCTGTTAGTGTGTCACATTTTGTGTTGGCCTTAGATTAAAAATTCATTTATCACATGCATACATCTGTTTATATAGGTCCTGCTGCTTTTCGGCCACGAGCACATGCTGCCACATACACTCCGTTGATTGAGAAGGGCCGATCCGCCGCGATGTTCATCAGACTAGTTAGAAAAAGTGTCATTCTGAATTTTGAAGCTTACCAACAACTAAATGGTGATAAAGATTAAAAATTTGACATAAAGACATTTGTCACGGGTCGATTGATTTATCGTTCCCTTGTCCATGTAGCCTTAGGATCCTTAGGATTTCTCTAAGCAGCCTTTCACACACTCAACTCACAAGGATCTTTAGAGAGAGAAACTTTAGAGAGAGAAGCTATGAATTGTATTACTTATGAATAAGATGAGTACAATGAGGGGGAAGAGACCCCTATATATACAAATACAAGGCAAACCATACCCGTAGATCTCTTCTCGATCTAACGGTGGAGATTATATCCCCAAACTACCAATTACCCGCATTTATTACGTACGAATACAATTACCATATCGCTTGCCCCTAGAAGTATTCTAGAAGACTCAAGAAAACCCTAGGACTCGGGGATACAAGCCGAGGATCGCTTGATATAAAGAAATGTCACGGCCGTCCCTTAGGAACCTTTTGGATCGGCTTTCTTTCGGGCCGTGACACATTACTGATCTCTGAACTTTTATAAAATGTTCAAGCATTTCTCTAATCTTCTTTTTTGTGCAATTAGATCCTTCCCCTCCCATCTTTGTTTTGATTATATGAGCACAATAAGCATTACCATCAGACCGAAACAAAAAATTCTCGTTATTTTCAATTTGGGTCCCATTCCAATTTAGGTAATGGATAATTGAATGGGCATCATAGCATTTTTGGTTTGATTTCGATCGATTCAAGTACCCGAAATAAATCAAACCATAGAACTCTCCAATCTTCACCATCTTATTCCAAAGGATCTTAGGGCTCTCATTTTTCCCTCTTCTCAAGCAACCGAAGTTAATATTAATACGTATCTTATAGGTATTATAAGGTATTTTTGTAACTATATTTTGTCGATACCCTTTCTATAATTAATCATTCTTATAAATACATATCATTCAATCCTAATTAGGGTTGAGCCACCATAAAAACTTTGTCGCTGTTCTCTCTCACTCTAAACAACAGTAGAAGTCAAATTCTTTTGATAGTGTTTTTTTTTTTTTTTTAAAAACAATAGCCAAAACGCCAGTTTCGAAGTGAGAAGAGTTTTAAGGCCAACGTACTTATCTGTTCTCAATCACAGTTAAGAGTTAAGGAAGAAGATAGAAAAGGGCATGATTTCAGAGAAGGGGTTGAGTGGAGGAAGGAGAGGCCACCGCCAAAAAAGACAAACCCGAACCGACCTCAACCATGTTTTTGGTCGGGGTACTATACGGTTCAGTTCACGAACTCGCACGTATCAAACATATTCGGGTCGGTTCGCGTATCACAGAAACCTGAACCGTTTAAACCCCTAATTAGTATAATGTAATGGACGATCGGTCACTACAAAATAGGACACACAAGAATTTAACGTGCCAACCGCCACAACTGAGGAAAAACCACAGAGCGAGCTTGCCAAAAACTTCCACTATACTACAAAACAAGATTACTACAAGCCATCTATAGTCCCATTAGAGACACGAGATATCATCAAGATAAACTATCTTGAATCATAGCATCTATCAGCGCATCACAGCTTGATGGATTACGAATAATCCAGAGAAAAGTACCGCCGGATCTGAACGAGCGAGAACGTCACAAATGCGTGGACGGACAAGGCTTGCCAACTTTTGGTGCCAGTGATCGCCATGAACAGCATACCAGAATTTCGTCATTGAAATCGCCATCCGATTCTTGCACGATCTCGCTTCTCTCCAAAAATGAAGGGGATCACTACTTCCATATACACATATAGTAATACAACAAGCATTTCAGCTAGTTCTCGTCTGCAACACAGTTGTACAAATACATGCACGCTACTCCATCTATATTACAAAAATCCAAAGCGCACTCAAAGGACAGGTAACGATAGTATGCATCGTGAAGTTGCTTCATCCATCTGCACAACGAACAGCAACACATTTCTGGTATATTCTTCGAGGCCATCTGCGCGCTATAGCAACCCCAAAGTCGCTAGAAACTTCTGCAAGGTCCTCCGGCCCCATTGTATATCAGGGTCGGTCTTCCCTTCTCTGCTATCTATGTGGATAATCTGTTTGTGTTTATTATCAAGCTGTCCTTCCGCCAAAATCAGCGCCGTTTCTTCTTGGGATGGACCGCATCCAGGCTCTTGCTTTACACGCAAATGAAGTCCTCATTAGAGAATCTTCCAAGAAGAGAAGCACACAGGTATTAATGCACGCACCGCAGAAGAAAGCACAACTCACATACCCAAGTGTGCTTGTGCGTACCCGTGTTGCACACACGTGTGAGAGAGTTGAGAGAGTCACACACATCAAAATCATAGATGAGCAATGTCATCTGTGTCATAGACATCGAATTTATAGATAAACAATGTCGTTTGTGTCATGTGATAACTCAACAACAACCCGAGTTTTCCAATAGGGTCTTGCCTTGTACATGGCAGATCATCTGAACGTACATATGCATTCGCCATACTGGATATGTCAGTTCATCATCCGTGCAAATGTTTCAAGAATTCAACACCTGTGCTTGTGGCAATTACATAAGTTGGGATAGTTGGTTTGTAGAGGCAAAATAAGCTTTCTATGTGGCGCAGTGGTACAACATAACTATTAACAGTTCCACTGGGATAGAAGCCATTGAAATATATTTTAGAATTTGACCAATACAGAGACCATGTATTCTGAAAATTCAGCTTTGCTCCCGATTATTAAGCAGGGAACAGTGGTTCTAATCATTTATGAAGCATTTTCTCTTCCAATTAGTGGAGATGATTGCTAGATACAGCTTGCCTTGCTTTCAATCATGTGGAACAAAACATCCTTATGGAACTTATTTTTCATGAGAATACAAGCAAACCACAGAACACTTCCAATTTGGGAGGAATAGGGAGGGATAGGGAAAATACTGAAGGGAAATGTAAAATTAGTTGTTAATCTTTATTCTTGTTTATTTTGCCTTAAAGGTGATTAAGGCTTTGAATTGATCAAGTTTTTATTCAAAGTAAGTGAAAACTCTGAAGATAACAATACATTATAGTGACTAGATATTGCCTATAATTGTTATGATAAATACAGATGTTACACAATGGGCAGTGATCCTCAATGTTATCATAACTTAGCAAGCTTATCTTGTCGACAATATGTCCTTGAAAGTTTGCTGGATGTGCCCGTATTCACCAAGTTAGAGACAGATCAGACATCATTAGAAGCTGCAGAGCACAACATTCAATTGGAAGCGATTGTAACGTTTGTGCATTTGTTAATGTTTTTACTTACTTGTTTTTTCCTTTTCACTTTTGGGACACACGAGGCCATAATGGTACCAACTAGCGTCTCATTAACCCAATTTAAAAGTTATCTGTGAAAAGAAGGAAGGAGAAATTACAATAAAACCCCACATTGTCTTATCTTTTTAAATTTTCCCTAAATTTTTGGATTATCAAAATGAATCCTCACCTTTGAACTAATCTATCCTATGGCTATAGACTCCTTGTAGAAGCTATATTTTAGTTACCTTTTTGGCCTTTTCAGCATTAAGTATCTAAATTCCCATCAAAGCCATATTTTCTTGAAAAAATAAGAAGATATTTTGGCTTTTCATTAATTTATGAGATTTAAAAGAGTTAATGTTGCAATGCAATCGTGTTCCCTCATTAGAATCATCAAGGATAGAAACAATTGCATCGTGTAATGTATAAAGATTTGAAATTAAGTAATTCGATAATTAATCTCACCCAGATCTCTTTTGTTTCGAAATTTACTCACTGCAATTGTTGCACTTGATGATGCCACTGGCATAAAAAAGGATGTAACCTCTCATATCATTAAATTTGCACTCACATTATTTTTTTTCACGTACAATAGCAAAAATTATTTATATCTTCATCATGCGTGAAAGTATAAAACTTACATTTTTTAACAACAAATATTCGGCATAATAGTGAACTCCCTATAACAAGTAAAAATGACATGAGCTATGAATAGTCAGCAACCACCGCCTCCATTACATCCTCCTCCGCCTCCACCACAAGTACCGCCACCTCCGCCACCTCCACCACATCCTCCTCCACCTCCCCCACAAGTGCCGCCACCACATCCTCCTCCGCCTCCACCACAAGTGCCGCCACCACCACTGGTAATAGAATAAATAGTGGCTGCAGCAGCTGTGGCCGCTACGGCGGCGCCCGCACCAGCAATAACCGTCGTCCCATCATCCCTGCCACTCCTCTTCTTGGGAGCTCCGCCTTGATAAGTGGGTGGCCGGGTGCCTGTCGCGGTGGGTGGATCGGCTTTCGTCTTCTTACGACCTCCACAGCAAAAGCTGCCCATGACTGGAATATAAAGTAGCTTTCGCAGGTTATAATGGATGATGATATAATAGCACGAGTCCGTTCATAGCTCTCTCTCAATCCACGCACCTATCAGTCAGATGATAGGTGGGAGGATTGAGAGAAGATGATACGTCTTTGAATTTCCTTATTTATATAATATGGTATGATATTATTCCTTTTTGCTTTATCTACTATTGATTGCAAGGGAATAATCTCATTCGCCTCTTTGCTTCCAAATTAGTGGTTGATGAGCCTCTAACCCTTAGGAATCGCAAAAATTCGTGTACTGTGATATTAGATTGATTTCATTATTGCAAGATCTTTCGTTGTGGTATTAATTATAAAAAAAAGGAGGAGCGCTACCGATTTATGAATTTCTTGTGGTATTAATTATTCTTGATCTCTTTAACACATCAGAAGAAAGTCTTTCATGAGATGTTGTCGTCCCTGAAAGAGAACTACATTGCAAACACCGAAGAAGCAGGTGGAGAGCTTTATATATTATGATTGATGATTGTTGATGTTGTAATATTAATGAATCTTGCAATAAATCAACATGAAATCAATAGAAAAATAAATGATGAACAATAAAGGATATGATAAATTTATGTGGTTTGATTAAAGTGTCGGTACATATATTATGGAGAGAGCCAACAACAAATAATTCATTAATAAGTAAAGAATCATAGTCACAACCGTTCACACACTCGAATCTTTATATAAACAACTTGATTTAGTTGTAAAGTTCACAGCACAAATCACCTGCGGCCAAACACGTACGCACAGCCAAGGAAACAAGAACTCTGGCCGTCCGTTGATTAACATTGACAGCCAGCAAAACGTATGCTTAAACAACATCTTGTCTAACACTTGAAGAAGATTGTATGATTTAATAACATATCCACGTCAAAGCATCACAGAGGAACACGTTTCATTTCTCATAGTGTCGCATTGATTAAAAAGAAGGAAAGTAGCTAGAGAGTAAACGGGCCTTTCTCCAATTGGACATGTACCACTTGCAGAGTCATCACATACCTCTGCATCAGCTCTCCGTACATCCCCGTGGCAGCATCTGGAGTTCATTAGAAGAAAGCTAATGACCACACAAGGACGATAAGGGAAAGATTGGCGATAAGAGAAAGAATCGAGACGAGTGTAGACATTAACTGGAGATATAGATGTCTTACGAGCACATTGAGAAGCAATCTTCCCTTGTCCCATCTTAATGTCCTGCCTCACCACTAGAACCTGCGATGGGCAAGCTCTTCATAGTTAGAGTCCAGAGAAAACATCCCATGAACATACCATCAAGTAAGTATCATCTATTACGACAAAAATTGCCAGACGAAATGAACGGGGATCGCAGACAAACATGTACAAAACACATTTGGTGAATGTTTTTATCCAGTTAAAAGCGAGGCAGTAATAATGGAAAAGGTAAACACTAGATTGCTTAAAAGAACACCATTTTGAGGTCCTGGTCACCTCCGCTCGAGACCAGACACTGCTCTTGCTGCTTTCCTGGCAAAAAGTTTCTCCTCCTCGTATTGCTCTTGGTGGGCTTGGATAAATCAATGAACCATCCCAAAATGAAACCGATAATGAGTCCCGGAAAGAAATTCTCGGGCCGGAAACTCACGGCGAGCCATTCTTTCTCTTCCTTCTTCGGCTGCTGCGAGCGATATAAAGATAATCAACCAACCCACGAATGAAACAGGAAGAAAGACAAACACCACGAGCACCCAATTGCTTGGTAAAACAAGAAAGAAATTTTGAAGCTGCCCATGATTTCTCGTCATGAAACTAAGAAGACAGACGAATGCACCCATTTCAAGCAGCTTCCGTCGAACGAAAACGCAGTACAGCATGGGTTACTAACGTTTAACGCTCGAGATTTCTGGACTCACACTCCCTCGGCAACCAAGCGGCCAAGAAACGATCCAAAACAGGTGCAGAACGTGGATGGTTCGAGCGAATGAAAGAGCAGCGAGTCACCTTCTTTCGGGATTGGGACTACGAAGCAAACATCGCCACGGTCGGAAGACGCCGAGAGGAGTGACGGGCTAGCAGTGGCGAGCGGGCGGATAACGGGGAAAGAGGGAACAAGAAGACGGCCGGGGTTTTGCTGCTGGTTGCCGAGCTTAAACGCTGTCGTTTCGCAACCTTAATTTGTGTCGGACGCCCTTCTAGCCAGCTTTCTTGTCACCAAAACGACGAACCGTTTTCACCACGGATTCGCAATTACAATTTGCTGACCAAATTTCGACACGTGCCGAAGACGAATCCGACCCCGCACGATCGAAGAAGAGCGGCCAGATTGCTCCAGGGATCCGGATGGACTTACTTTTGAGAGTTGGTTCTGATAGGAAGATGTTAATGCCGGCTCGACTTTGACAGTATCATGTTCATAAGATTCGTTTTTATCCACATAACTCACATTATTTTGAACGGATGGGAACAGTCAAAATCACGTGTCGGTCAACCGTTCGATACAGCCGCTTATTGGCATTAATTTTAAAAAATATAATTAATATTACGAAAAATCTCAAATCAATATATTTACGATAAAATTTGTCTTAAAATAATTTTTTAATTACAAAAACCTCAAAACTGGTACATCTATGATAAATTACTCTCCGTTAGTTTTCGTTAAATTTTATTATCAAATTTCTGAGTTGAATGATACATAACAATTGATGGGTATATCAATTTGAAGTTTTACTTTTTGTTTATCACAAGTGACACATGTACCAACTTAGGGTTTTTTGTGATATTAATTCAATTTAACGGGAACTAACGAAAAATAAATTTATCATAAATATCTCAATCTAGTATACATACGATAAATTTATCTTAAAACAATTTTTTAGTCATAAAAATCTCAAACTGATATATTTATAATAAATTTACTTTCCGTAAAATTTTGTTAAATTTTACAATCAAATTGCTAAGTTAGATAACACCTGACAGTTGATGAATATATCAATTTGAAGTTCTACTTTTTTATTTATTACGTGTGTACAAGTTTATGATTTTTGGTAATATTAGTCCAATTTAACGGAAACTAACGGATAATAAATTTGTCATGAATATACCGATTTAGAGTTTTTTTAGGTCAGAAAATTAGTTTTGGAATAAACTTATTACAAATGATATCAGTTTGGGTATTTCGTAATATCAACTTTTTAAAAAAACCAGTTGGAAAGTGAAACTCGAATCCCAAAATAAAGAAAAAAGAACATCCTAAAATCAAAACCTTGTCCCTCAATCAAGGCCCAAAGAATATGCCGCACTCTTCTGAGTTCTGAATAAGCACATGCCAATGTAACTTGCCTTGTGGTCAACTAACACCACCGCACACGCACAAGCACAAGCACAATCACAATCACAAGCGCAAGCGCAAGCGCAAAGCACCAGCAGAAGACCAATTCAAAGCCCGATTGTCCTCTCGAGAAGCGCAACATGGCAAAAGGAATTACTTGCCCTTCACTACTTCCCCTCCCCTAAAATCCCAATTCGCCCGCAATCCCTCCCCCCTCCTTCCCCCCGAAAGAAAGAATCATTCCCTTCCCTTTATATCCACAGCAACCCCGTCCTCACCAACATTTTACTCGACTTCTCCAAAACACAAGCACAGGCACAGGCACCAGCCCCCATCCCCAACCACCCTCCCCCCCCTTTTTAACCGCCACAACCGCCTCCTTGGCCTCCCCCAGTCCCAATGGAGTCCGTGGCCTCCAACTCCACACCCCCGCCGCCCGGCCGCCGCCGCCAGGGCGGCCACCACCACCTGTCGAGAGAGCTCTTCGAGCCCTCCCAGCCCACCGTGGACCGCATCGTCCGGGCCATCAGCCACCACCTCCTCCTCCTCCACCGCTCCGACTCCTCCTTCTTCGTCCTCGGCGCCACTGGGAACGTGTACACCGTGTCGCTGTCGTCCAGCCCCGCGTGCACGTGCCCCGACCGCGCCACCCCGTGCAAGCACATCCTGTTCGTCCTCATCCGCGTGCTCGGCGTCGCCCTCGACGACTCGTGCCTGCAGCGGCGGACCCTCCGCCCGTGCCAGCTCCAGCGCCTCCTCGCCACGCCCACGTCGCCCGACGCGATGGCGGGGCCTAGCCTCCGGGAGAGGTTCCACCGGGACTTCTTCCGGGCGAGGGCGAGGGCGAGGGCCGACGGAGGGTTGCCTGAGGGGGTCCGCATTGAGGACGGGGCGGCGTGCCCCATCTGCATGGACGAGATGAAGGAGAGAGGGGCCGAGAGGGTGGTGGCGTGCGCGACGTGCCGGAACCTGGTGCACGAGGAGTGCCTGCTGAGGTGGAAGAGGAGCCGGGGGCGGCGGCCGGCGATCTGCGTGATCTGCCGGGGGAGGTGGAGGAGGACGGAGCAGGAGAACACGTACGTGAATTTGGGGGCTTACGTGACCGAGGACGATCAAGGTGAGATGCGTCCGGCCAATTGTGGGGATTTGAGCCTTCAATAGCGATCCCAAATTGGAGGAGGAATGGCCCACTGGATGATCGGTGTATATAATGCAAAATGTATAGGTTCAAGTTTGATGTTTTTAACATTTTTTTTTCTTAAAATTTTTAATTTTTTTTATTAATGACAGAGTAATTTAATCGTTTAAATTCGGATTTCTGTGCTTATTTGATTGCTCTTTTTCCTTCAACAAAATGTTAATGACATCCGATTGTTGGAATGTGCACATTTCACCGAGAAATGTCGATGAAATATCTTTCTAAGTATTGACGGATTGATGAATGAATTCTTGAATGGGAAGAGGCGGCATCGGCTAGCTATTAGAATGATCGTACATGGGTTATGGAAGCAAGAGTACATGCAAAGGTTGTTAAGGGTCCTTTATTGATTTTGGACGGGAAAGTAAATGGCAAGAAATTTAAAAAAGTGCAAAAAAGGGAGGTAATTGTAGCCAATCATATATATTGCAGAAAAGTAAAGATAAAAGATAAATTGTGAAAACGTCGAGTTATTTGATTGATTGAGGGTTTTTTACGGGATATTTATGAACCTCTATCGAGTGTTGCAAATGGAGGTTACATACAACGGTAATTAAAAAGCAACTTGCTAATCCTATTGATGGTTACAAGAAGCTACACAATATTCTATTATCTAATAACGCTTATCCACCAAAAATTACATATCCAAAAATATCAATATTGATAATTTCATCCCGTATTAATTGTCATTAAATTGATTATAGTTGTCCGTTCTTTTCAAGTTATTGAATCTTCTATTCATTGAAAAATTTTATTCCCCAAATTGCTGTTCTCAATTAAGTATGCTAAAAAGAGTCTCTTTTTTTTTTTTTTGTGTCGACGGCATAGAAATTCGAGACTTTTATTTGGTAAAAAAAAAAGACTCCCTAATCCGGATCCATCTATCGACCGTCGTCTTTGCGGAAGAATGTTGGTAATCGTTACGAGCGTGACGGACCATTTCCGCTCCAGGATTTCCGTCCGCGAGCGATGAAGAAGTAAATTCTGGAAACAGTTCAAGCGATAAGGCACCCTTGACGTGTCGCTCACACCACCGTTGGTTTTCGTTGGCCCACGGAATGTCCAATCCGAGGCGTCCGATCTTTGCCTAACCCGCGCGGCCTCATCCATCCGAACCAGCTAATTTACGTGTCGATAAGTTGTCCCTTTCCGAGAAGACAAGCATCCTCTCCTCTTTCTTGACCTTGGTCTTTAGCCTTATCACGTCACCGAAAGGTGATTATAACACGTTCGGAAGTTATTTTTTTTTAAGGTTTTAATCCTTCCGGATATGCTAACGAATAAAACGAGAATCATAAGGTTGGTCATCTGGCAAAACAAAAGACCAAACTTCAATATCTCTTTTCTTATTTACTTATATATTGAGTAACTCTTTTGCTAGGAAAGAAAATAAAAATAAAAATATATATAATAAGTTTCTCCCTATCAATAATTAGAAAAATTTGCAATGTGATTAGTATGAAAATAGTAATTTCGAGCGTAATGTTTTCTATACATGTTTTTTTAGCATCTTCACTTTACCATAGAAAAGAAAAAACCACACTAAATTACTTTTTCCTCCTTGATCAATAATTTTCTAAGCAAAAAAAGTTAATAACCGCTAATTTTTCAATACATGGACTTTCGCTGTGTCAATCATATTTACTCAATTAGTCTTGAAATGAAAATATCAACTTGTTCATGAAATAATTCTACTCGCCCAAAAATAATGCTAGGCGTGTGTTGTTGTCTAGACCCTATTCATGTGATTAATTTGCTGCCTTGTTGATGTACGAAATGAAAGTCTAATTTCGAACATGATTGATAACTCTTGATAACTAAAACGTACTTATTCTTTAAATGAGCAATAACTTTTAATGTATAAAGCATGGATGAAAGAATAAGAAACTAGTAATTTTTCAGTAAGATCAATGGTCTCCATCTCTATCTAGAGAAGTGGGGATTATAAGTAACTAGTAATTTATCCAATGCATTTGATAAATTTTCATATAGATTGAATAACTAAGAGTTTATCTTTACATAGAATTAGTCCTATTTTCATCCAATTGATGACTTTTACATAATGAGTAATTTGTGGCACTTTCACTATATATATATATATATATATATATATATATATAAAAGGAAAAGAAAAAGCATTTCTCTCGATAGCGCGAGACGCGATAATTACCATTTAACCACTGGCAATTGGCAAGTGGCACGCTCCTATAAATTGCTCGGAAGGGCGCACGAGAGTCGAGCAGAGTCACTGGCTGGAGCTCAGAGAAGAGACCCGTCCTCGTCAGCTCCTCCTCTCGATCCGCCGCTCGCCGGAATCCATGGAGGAGCCGGCAAATCCTCCGGTACCCGGTAACCCATCTCGCAAAGTGGTCGCCGTCGCTTCCGGAGAAGCTCACACCCTCGCCCTCACCGGTAATCTCGCCGTCGCTAGCTCACTACCCAGTTCGCGTGCCTTGCCATCTTGTCTTTGCTGGAATGAAAGTGTCAATTTTGAGAGACGCAGAGAGAGAGAGAGAGAGAGAGTCGCTAGCTTCGTTTGCTGTAAGAAGCGTTTGATGTTAGAATAGACGTATCCGTCTGATGATTCCTCGATGCATTAGTTGAAGAAGATAGTGAAAAAGGATCAAGACTGGGTCATTTTATATTCTTGTTGAAGGAAAAATATACGGGTTGTACATGTTTCACGGGGATTTCCAATTTTTTTAATCTGTAGCTGAAGGCTTTTGTGGTTGTTGGATGATGTGAAATGCAGGGGATGGCTATGTGTATGCATGGGGGAGAGGAATGTTTGGGCGACTCGGGACCGGCTCCGAAGAGGATGAGCTTTTCCCGGTTCGAGTCAAGTTCGATTTCCCTCCGGACAAGAGGGTCAAGGTCGTGGGAATCGCTGCTGGCGCTTACCATAGTCTTTGTCTTGCAGGTTAGTTTGATGTCCCGGTTGGATTTCGAGTCTTGAGCATGTGCAGAGGAAATTAAATTTGTGTGTACTATTGCTTGTAGATCAGTAAACTAATCTGTCAGTTTACGCCCTCTGAATATCCGGGATTATTATGTAGCGTCTAATGTGTAAATGTTGTTAACTATAAGCTGCACAGTCAGTGTTTGAACATATTCAACTGAGGCTTTCACAATTCTGTGGCTGTCAAATACAGTGGATTTCCTTGCTTTGTAGGGTTGATTCTTGTGCCGTACATCTAGCCTGGATGGTCATTACCCATTTGGCAATGACAGTTTGCTTGCGTTAGGTGATCTGCATTGTATCATCACTAAGCATTCAAACTATCTGTGAATTCATTGGTTCCAAAGGGAGATTACAATCATTTCCCTGTCTTTGATGACACAGGCTGTGAGCATCATGCTACCTTGCTGTAACTGGGGTGCCTTTTCAAATGAAAATGTCGATGCATATAATCTCCCCGTGCAATGCTCAAATGAATAGATGATAGGCCTTTGTTAGTTAGATTTAAGAGAAAGATCGAAACAAATTAGAGTGGATCTTAATTGAATTAAAGCATGTCTAATGTGTGACATGATCTCCAATTTGCACTCACTGAAGTTTTCTTTGGTTCTCTGCTGAATTGCAGATGATGGATCGGTCTGGTGCTGGGGCTACAATATCTGTATCCTCTGCAAATCTGTCTGCTTTCTATGATATTGTTCTATTTCCTTGCAGAATCTTAATTGAATACGTAGACCTACCAATTTCATCATCCTTTTCTTGCACTTGTTGCTTAGTTCATCTGCTGTTAAACCCTTGACTGATTCATGGATGGACAACTTGGTGTTGGTGGAGACAATTCTGCAGTACCTTGCTTGATGAGTGAGTTTAATGAGTTGGCTTTTCCCAAATCATCGACAAATGAGTCAGAAATGAACAGCAAAGCACCGTTAGAGGTATCTAATATAGTTTACATTTTTTCGTCCGACAAGGCTTGGCGCATTGTATGAAGCACTTTATGAATTTTTTGTAAATCATCTGCATCCACTTTGACCCCTGCAGGTTTGTTCTGTTAAAGCTGGCGGTATGATGTCCTTTGCAATAGATAATCTCGGTGCATTGTGGATGTGGGGAAACTGTCCAAATCAAAGCAGTGACAACACTGAAGAGTTCTCTCTGGTGAGCTGTCCTACACCAATTCCAGTCTGGGATTTGCATGGACATACTGTAGTTAAGGTAGCTTGTGGAAATGAGCATGTAATAGCACTGGTCAGTGCAGGAGAAACACATGAGAGGGAAGATTTAGTGTGCTACTCGTGGGGTAGCAATAATCACGGTCAGTTAGGTCTGGGAGATAAAGAAAGCAGACTTCACCCTGAAATCATAAAAACATTCAATGAGGATTGTCCATGGGCAGTTTATGAGGTAGCTTGTGGGGCCTTTCACACAGCATTACTTACTCGTAGAAAAAGACCAAGCGACACTTCAGAAAGTATGTGCTGGACTTTTGGACTTGGAGATAGAGGACAACTCGGACATGGAACAACCCAAAGTACTTTGGTTCCAGAACCTGTCAAGCAGCTGCCGCAGCCTGTGTATTTGATCTCTGTTGACTGTGGCTTGTTTCATACCAGTGTTGTTTCATTAGCTGGAGATGTGTGGTCATGGGGTATGGAAAGGGGTCTTGGTTTATGTCCAGAAGCTTGTTTCGCAGGTGGAGATGTGGGTGATGCTGTTTCTCCCCTCCTAATTCCATGTAACTGGAAATATGGGCCTAAATTTCACAACCCAGTTCAAGTCACTTGTGGTGCTGCACATACTGTTCTTGTTGCAGATGATGGATACAAGCTTTGGTCTTGGGGAAGAGGAAGGAGCGGAGTCCTTGGCAATGGAAATACAGTAGATTGTTATGCTCCGACTTTGGTTTTGTGGCCTCCAACAACAGAGGAATTCGAGCAAGAGGAGAGTTCGGAAGACAAAGCCATGGATAAAAGTAGCAATGGAACTGCTGAAATGGATGGAAAATTGTCTCTTGCAATGGAAGAGATAAAGTCTCTTCAGTCGAGACTTTCCAAAATGGAAAGATACACAAGCATGCTCCATGGTTCGATCTTCGGGAAACCTCTCAACGAGCAAGATATTCCTTCGTCGTTACAGGATTCTGGGACTTTGGACATCGCGAAAGAGTGGGACGACATGTTAGAGTCAGCTGACCGCGGTAAGCTTGTCAGAATGGAGATGTTCTACAGGAACATGCTCGCCGGTGTAAAAGACAAGCTCATGAAGAAGAGGATCAAGGAGATCGTACAGGAGTGTCTCCAGGCTTCCGGTCCTGGAAAGTAGTTCTTAAATGGACCAGAGTGGACGTGGACACGGTTCATTTATTATCTAAGTGAGGGTCATGTATGTCTGTTGTATTATATGCTTGTACAGAGTGCATCACTGCTTCATCTGTTGGCAATAGGTGAAAGCTTTGGGTTCCGAAAAACCTTATGTGTTCACCATTTCTTTAAGTGTGCGAGCGGCTGGCAGTGACATGTACTTATATTTGAGGAAAATAAGTGACAGCTGCGGCGCCCGCCGTGCCTTGCTTTAAGGCTGATCTTTTTTATCGGAAAATAAAGTTCTTCCGTTGCCTCACTCTCCTCTACTGTACCTTGCGTTAAATATTCTTCAGCAGCTCTTGGTTCCTTCCCTCTAGGTCAGGCCAACCTAGTCCTCTCATTATGTGAAGTAAGGAAGCCAAGGAGTAGTACTACACAAGTACCTTATTTCACTAGTCTCAATATGTCAATATCAATGTATGGATTTTTCAAGGCATTGTTTTTGTATGAGCTGCTGTGCGATAGCACATATTCTTGCTTGTTAGCACTAACCTTGGATTGCAATTTCAGCTCAACTAACAACATAGAGAAGAACTTTTCTAACTTATTTAAGACCATGGTAGGCTTCCTTCCATCAGCAAAGAGTAGATGGGCGAGATTGACGAGGAAAAGGTTATCATAAAGATGCTAATAGCATTATAAGCTCTCGATCCAAAATGATTTAGGGAGTAAAAGTACTCACCGAACATCAAAAACTAAAAAAGCATAATTTTTTTAAGTATGAAATTTCAATTGCTTAGAGATGATTCAAATAGTTTGGACAATGACGAACCAATTCATAACTATAGAAGAAAAATAAAATTTCAAAGACTCACCCTTCCACCTGTTAGCCACCAAATTCCTTTTCATTTTTTTTTTTGACTCATATCATAGAAAATTTTAGGGTATGGAAAAAACATTTCTATTCTGTAATTTTCAAGTATTATGGTAAATTTCCGTAAAAAGAGGTGCAGTAAAGCAGCGAAACGACAGCTCCAAAAGTAACAATCTCCAAAAACGCAGCGTCGTCTGATGTCAAATTCATGCGTCCCGCGCTGCGAGCTAGTCTGCTAGCATCTCCTCGGTCAGCTGCTCTGAGCACCCGCCCCGCATTTCCAAAACCCGAAAATCCCCTTCCAGAAACCATGGCCCGTCGGCGTGATGCCGGGAGCCACGTTGGACTCCGGTGGCGGCTGCGGCGGCGCCTCTCTCTTCGGAAACCAAGTGGTCTCTGGTCTATCCTCTCTGCCACTCCGTCGGGCCTCCGGTTTCCCCTTGAGTCTCCGTCTGCTGGGCGCGCGGCAGCTCCCTGCGCGTCTCGATCTTCCAGTAGCAGTCTCCCCGCGGTGGCGAGGGCGACGCCGGAGGGGAGGTCGTCGAGGTCAAGCTCAAGGGCCGGGACGGAGAGATCGGCGACGCGTAGTGGAGGAGGATCGCGTACGGCTCATGTCGCCGTTCGCGGTGCTCCGGAGCCGGAGGAACTCGGTCTCGACCTCGCCAGTTTGGCCGTGTGGGGACGTCGGTGGGGCTTGTCATTGGCTCGGGCAGCAGCCTGATCTTGACAACGGTGCAGGGTGCGGCCCAAATGGTGCAAGGCATAGCTTGCGTTATTTGGTATCGTTTGAATTTGTACGATTACAAAAGATTTAAAACTTAATTGGTAAAAAAAAAAGAAATTTAAGACTGAATTGATATAATTACAATAATTTTAAGACTTTTTTTGATAATCTTCCCGATCTTTAATGAGCTTGGTTGAGTTTTGTGATTTTGTGGGTTTAATCTAGCTACTCAATATAGATGAATCCATCCGTCGCTGGTTTAATTAAAATGCAAATTATATGAGCCTATTAACTCCTAATGCAAGTATTCCGAATAAACTATATGCAACTTTCAATGTGAATATTCAATCATGCAACGAAATTAAATAGGAAAAGCTATGAAGCCAGCATTTAGGGCGCTGCCGACAATTACATCAGAATCCTAGCAAATACTAGTTCCTTGATCAAATCAGAAATTACAAAATTCACGCTCTACAGCCATCTCTCTCTGTTTTTTTTTTTTTTAATGACAACCATGGAACTCTAGCTAGTGATAAAAAAAATGAAAAAAAGGAAAAGAAAAAGAAACGCAAAAATAACATCTTGAACTATTGATGAAAATGTGCATAGTGATGCTTCCTAAGGTTTTACTCTTTAAGCAACTTTTATGACCTTAATGTTCAATCAACTTAGGGAATTTCTCACACAGATTCGATGTGAATCGATTCCTATTTGTGGTTCAATTCGCCAATTGACCCATGGGGTGGGTCATTATGTATGATGACTAGATTCGACTTGCAACATATAACAAATGAACATAAAAACTAATTGATGTTGTTAAAAGAATGCAGGTGGAATCTACTGACCAAGAGGGTCGACTTAAGGTAGGAAGTATGGCGCGTGAACACGAAAAATTTCTTCCCCATAATGGTTCACGCTAACGAGTGTTTGTAACGTTGGCAGTAGGGTTAATGAAGCTCGGTGCTTAAATTAACGACACCATTTGATGTGGCTGGTACTATCTCATAGAGTGGGTGAATAGGTGATTGTGCACGATTAAAGCGAAATTCAATATGGTTGAGTTCAACAAGATGAAAAAAACGCTTGATGAAAAACTATGCAATGATCAGACTTTTCTTTGCGCAATAAACTATCAATAAAATAAAAGAGAGATTAAGGGATATAGAGAATGCACACACTAATTATAGTAGTATGGCTTATGGTAAGATTATGTATACTCTTTCGCGCTAACGGCTTATAAGATGGATTTCACTAGAAAATCAATCGGAGGTTACAGAGTCCGAGTACTCTCTACTCAAGTATGTGTGATCGTTTCTTCTGATCTCGCATAGTCACACTAAACAAAAACCTCTCAAAGATTACAATTTCAACACAAAGATAATTATGAAAATGTGGAGGCTCTCTTTGAATTTTGGAATTATAAAGTTCAGATTTTGTGTATTCATTCAGTATCATAATCTACTTTTATACTCTTCAATTTCCAAGCTAACCGGTGGACAATAGTCTGAGGATTATTCATCCAATCAACCCGTTTGATTTAAATGATACGAGAAGATCTGATTTCTGCTAGGTTTATAAGATTAGAGTCTCCTTGAATCCCGTTGCCCCATACAACAAATGTTGGGTTTCCATAAGTAGAGTTCTTCGTTAGTAAAGAACATCTTGTCTCCAAATAATTGTCATAAGAATCACGAATCCTTAAGATGGAAGGATCACGTTGATAAATACCCTTCTTGGATAGATAGACAATCAATTTAAATAAGCACAGAAATTGAGCCAATTACTAGCCATTGTACTTCACATAATCCAAGCTGATTATAAAGATCTGAATACTTCTCATAATGTTTGAAAATGTCTGTCGTATTGACAAAACTCATACAAATTGTACTGTTTTCCTCATATAACTCAATTGTCATGATATGATAATGTCTCGGATGTAGAGACTCATAACTTCTTTGAAAGACAAATAAGTCTCCAAGTTTGATGATATTCAGAACAAAGTCTGAACTAATTTGCTTTAGGAATATCACCTGGAAATTCTATCATCAGGATCATTAAACAATCGTGGAAAGTTTTGTCAATCTTCAAAACATATTGGGAAGTTTTCTCAATACTATTCTCTTCATAAGAATAGTGTTGTTTGATTGATCATGTTCTAAGCGATCTTAATTAAGTGACTAGAGAAATGTTTTAATTTATCGGTTATCCGTAAGGAGCTCTATCCGTAACTTGAAGCACTTTTAATTTTTTAGGTGTATATATTGAGATAATAATATTCAGTGGGTTGTCCACGCATATTTTCCTTATGACCCATGGTGTGGGGATCTTTTATCTTTTATATGGTGTTTCCAATTGATGCAGCTTCTTATGGGAACCGACTTGGCAAATTGAATAAAAGATAGGAATCGAGTCGCATCGAATCCGTGTAACAAAGTCTCTTAACTTGATTGAACATTAAGGTCATAAAAGTTGCTTAAAGAGCAAAACCTTAGGAAGCATTGCACACCAATGCACCTTTTCATTCGGATGTTGTTTTTGCTTTTCATTTTTTTTTTTTTTTGGGATCACTGGCCAGAGTTCGATGATTGAACCACAAATAAGAATCTAATTCTTCTTGGTATGAACAAGGAATAAGTAGTGAACTCTTTTCCCTGGTGGTGAAAGACAAAATTAAGGAATTTCTATAGATGTTATGGCTAGGCATTTGAATATGTTCCTTCTAGTACAAAAATAGAATCTTATTATCACACAAATGTAAATTAAATTGAAGATTTTAGTGCAATTAAAACCTATATATACGCAATGTTTGCTAGCTTTTAAACTCATATATTCGTCAGACCAAAGCAAAAAAAGAAAAAAAAAACTCATACATTTGAATCTAGTCTCGAAAGGAAATGGTTTCGCAACTTCTCCTTCAAGAAAAATGGGTAACTCTGGTTCAGCTTCAGATTCCTCGGACGATGATTCAGCTTCAAATTCCTCGGACGATGAGAAGATTTGATTTCTGCTAGGTTTATCAGATTAGAGTCTCCTTGAATCCCGTTGCCCCATACAACAAATGTTGGGTTTCCATAAGTAGAGTTCTCCGTTAGTAAAGAACATCTTGTCTCCAAATAATTGTCATAAGAATCACGAATCCTTAAGATGGAAGGATCACGTTGATAAATACCCTTCTTGGATAGATAGACAATCAATTTAAGTAAGCATAGAAATTGAGCCAATTACTAGCCATTGTACTTCACATAATCCAAGCTGATTATAAAGATCTGAATACTTCTCATAATGTCTGAAAATGTATGTCGTATTGACAAAACACATACAAACTTTACTGTTTTCCTCATTTAACTCAATTGTCATGATACGATAATGTCTTGGATGTAGAGACTCATAATTTCTTTGAAAGACAAATAAGTCTTCGAGTTTGATGATATTTGGAACAAAGTCTGAACTAATTTACTTTAGGAATATTACTTGGAAATTCTATCATCAGGATCATTAAACAATTGTGGAAAGTTTTGTCAATCTTCAAAACACTTGGGAAGTTTTCTCAATACTATTTTCTTCATAAAAATAGTGTTGTTTAATTGGACATATAGTATTGTGAAATTTTGTAAATGCACTAACCACTATCACTGTAATTGAGGGTTTATATATAGAGATCATGTTCTAAGTGATCTTAATTAAGTGACGAGAGAAATGTTTTAATTTATCAGTTATCCGTAAGGATCTCTATCCGTAACTTGAAGCACTTTTTATTTTTAGGTGTATATATTGAGATAATAATATTTAGTGGGTTATGCACGCATACATTCCTTATGACCCGTGGTGTGGGGATCTTTCATCTTTTGTATGGTGTTTCCAATTGATGCAGCTAGTCGCATCGAATCCATGTAACAAAGTCTCTAACTTGATTGAACGTTAAGGTCATAAAAGTTGCTTAAAGAGCAAAACCTTAGGAAGCATCGCACACCAATGCACCTTTTCATTCAGATGTTGTTTTTGCTTTTCATTTTTTTTTCTGGGGGGATCACTGGCCAGAGTTCGATGATTGAACCACAAATAGGAATCTAATTCTTCTTGGTATGAACAAGGAATAAGTAGTGAACTCTTTTCCCTGGTGGTGAAAGACAAAATTAAGGAATTTCCATTGATGTTATGGCCAGGCATTTGAATATGTTCCTTATGGTACAAAAATAGAACCTTATTATCACGCAAATGTAAATTAAATTGAAGATTTTAGTGCAATTAAAACCTATATATACGCAATGTTTGCTAGCTTTTAAACTCATATATTCGTCAGACCAAGGCAAAAAAAGAAAAAAAAATCATACATTTGAATCTAGTCTCGAAAGGAAGGGTTTCGCAACTTCTCCTTCAAGAAAAATGGGTAACTCTGGTTCAGCTTCAGATTCCTCGGACGATGATTCAGCTTCAGATTCCTCGGACGACGATCTCCCTCTCCCTCGCCAGGGCCAGATCGTGATCGTGATCGTGGAAATGGAAACCATCCATCGGGGGCCTTGGTGCGGTCCGGAGGGGTGAGGACATGATGGAGCAGCTTGCCATGGGGGGCATGAGTTCTACACATCTCTATGCATGTTGGAATAAGATCGTCGATCAAACGCCTCATCAAGTTCGATGGTCCATATAATAAGGGCATATTTTGTCATGTACGCTCGTTTTCTATCGTAATGTACTCTCATGCTCCCATTAATAAATGTTCTCGAACCAGTTTAATCTGTGCTCTGCTTGTGATTGTGATACTCCTTGTCATAAACTCATTACCTCGTATGAATGACGAGGGATGCGGCCCATGATGACTAAGGTAAAATGACCAAATATAGCCGAAGAGGTATCGCGGAATAATAGAACATCAAATAATTCAATCATTTTATAAGGTGTATTGTAATAATTCAGTGCAGAATAATATAGTTTTTTTTTCTTGGCCATCGACTTAGCCCGTCAAAATATTTGGCGCAATCGGTGGACTCAAATTTAAGCAGAGCGACAGAGAAAATTCTTGGATGACGGTAGTTTCAAGCTTATTTCTCACCCTTATCTCTCTATATGCACACCCTCAATTGTGGAGGTAGTGCTTACAAAATTACACAATATAATATGCCGATGCAAAGTAACTCGATGGCCTGTGAAAAGCAAACAATACTACTCTTATGGAGGGCCAAGCGCCATTAAATAGACATTATAAATAGCGATTATCAGTTTCAACCCTTTTTTTTTTTTTTGAGACTGGAGGAATCGCCTCATAATGAGCGCTCGACGTAAACCCCCAGGGAACACTGGCACGAGGACCCACCTCCCACAATGCTCCGCTTAAGTTGCGCTAATGTGCATGTGGTGACTTGAACCTCCCTCCTTCCGCAATTAGAGGGGGAAATGCCTAAACCAACTCGCCCCACAACGGGATGGGTATCAGTTTCAACTTTTGTCCCTTCCCATTTCCAAAAATCCGTTTGCCGTCTCACCTATAGCACCAACTATTGGCAAAAGTTTAGTTAGAATTCTAGCCAAGTGTTTTTCACATGTATAATTTGCTCCTTATTTGACAGGCAAATCTGTCTGATGGTTCAATGAAAATTATATTGGCTACATAATCAAAGAGATTGTTTTAGAAAAAACGGAAAACTTGAATCGAGTTTAGAGAGAGGGAGAGAGAGGGGTGAAGAGTGCAAACTTCGAGGCTTCCGAGGACGGAAGAAACGATTAGATTAGGCATTGAAGAAACAAGATATGGGTGATCAAAGTGGCGGAAAGTCGGACCAAGGTAATAAACATTGACTAGCATTTTTTATCCTATTTCGAATTTTATCTTGATTATCATACGCAGTTAAAGAGTTTTCCACCGATATTAATTTTGCCTCTTTATCATATATTTAGATATTCGAGTCCTTTGGAGTGCTCTCGAAGACTTGTCGAGGATCACAAGTAGCCCCATTACAGAAGCTAATCTATCTCGAAGATGCCCACAAAATGTAATTCGAATCTTTGAACTCTAGCTAGTGCACCGAAAAAAAAAAAGAAAAAGCAAAAAGGAAAAGCAAAAACAGCATCTTGCCTTAATTTAACGAGAACCGTTAGATAGTAGATCGTACCTTCATTCTTTTAAAAATATCAATTAGTTATTTGTGATATGGTGGAAAAAAAAATTGATGAGTGTGTTTTATGCATTGCATTGAGTCTGGTCATCAAATAATGAGATTCACCTAGGTTCCATGTGAGACCCACTAAATATCTAAATTCAATCTAGTATTTACACTACACCCACTGGATACTTAGTGGACCGGCTTCTTAGCCTTTATCACTAAATAATGCAATATTTAGCTGAACATCTTAATTCTTCTTGGTATGAATTAGGAATAGGTACCCACTCTTTTCCTTGGTGAAAGAGAAAATTTAAGGAATTTCCATTGATGTTATTGATAAGGCATCTGAATACGTTCCTTCTAGTGCAAAAACAGAACCTCATTGTCACTTGGATCAAATTAAAGATTGAAACCTCCATGTAACATGTTAGTGCAATTAAAACCTCTCTCTCTCTCTCTCTCTCTATATATATATATGTATGAAAGGTTTTATAACTTTTAAACTTATACATTTGTCAAATAAAAAAAAAATCATGCATTTGAATCTAGTCTAAAAGGGAAGGGTTTCATAACTTCTCCTTAAAAAAAAAAGTGAGTTAGCTGAAATTTTTGACACTAAAATGAACACGCTACACAAATTTTTGACCTATTTGGTAACGTGCCAAACAATACTTGATTGTATTATTTTGTTCCTCGAAACAAAAAAAAAGAACATACATATGTTTGGTAACTCTTTTGTTCATGGGAATAGATTTGGAACAAAATTAAGAATTAAAAAAAAAAATTATTTCTTTATTCCTAAGAACAACTTCAGAATCAAGCCGATTTTTTTTTTCTTTTCTTTCCTTTTCTCTTTTTCTTCCTCGTTGTCGGTCGTCGGCCATGGCGACTGGTTGGGCGAGGTTCAGAAAGATTGCCAGAGCCTCACTAAGCCAGGGCGAGGTCGAGACTTGCTGATGGTTAGGTGAGCTCCCATAGCCATTAGCATGGCTCTAGTGAGGTCGTCGGGCCTTGCCTTGCCAATTGCCGGTCGGCAACTGGCTGGAGAAGAAGAATAGGGAAGGAAAAAAAAAGAAAAAGTATAATAAGTATTAAAAAATTTTAAAAAATTCTAAGTTAAATTTTTTTTTAAGAGTTATACTTAATGTATTTTTTTTTCGGAAATAGAAATTTTGGACATTATCAATATGTTCATAAACTTTTCCGGAGAACTGAATAAAAAAGTGTTCTGAAAATAAAATGATTATCAAACGGCCTTCTTGATGTACTCTCCCGGATGTTTCATAAGTAACAATCTCCAAAAACGCAGCGTCGTCTGATGTCAAATTCGCGCGTCCCGCGCTGCGAGCTAGTCTGCTAGCATCTGCTCGCTCGGCTATTCGGAGCACCCGCCCCGCATTTCCAAAACCCTAAAACCCCCCCTCCAGAAACCACCGCCCGTCGGCGCGATGCCGGGAGCCACGTCGGACTCCGGCGGCGGCGGCGAGCTGGTGCCGCTCTCTCCGGAAACCAAGCGGTCTCCCGTCTATCCTCTCCGCCACTCCGTCGGGCCTCCGGTTTCCCCTCGAGTCTCCGTCTGCTGGGCGCGCGGCAGCTCCCTGCGCGTCTCGATCTTCCAGCAGCGGTCTCCCCGCGGCGGCGAGGGCGACGCCGGAGGAGAGGTCGTCGAGGTCAAGCTCAACGGCGGGGACGGAGAGATCAGCGACGCGCAGTGGAGGAGGATCGCGTACGGCTCGATGTCGCCGTTCGCGATGCTCCAGAGCCGGAGGAACTCGGTCTCCACTTTGTCGAGGATTAGCCCGTCTCCTTATCACGTAGATTGGTAATTGCCTTTCGGGGAAAATGAAAGATGGCCATTTCACTCTGCTCATCGTTATAGCGTATCGAAATTTACTTCCGTTCAGCTCGAGTCATTTCACGTCGCCTAGATATGCGCTGATGTTTGAGCAACCTATTCTGATGATGTAGGTGGGAGTTTGTAATGGAGTACAGCAAAGACATAAATGCACTTCTAGGTAGTCCAGAATCTACTCCTGCATCGGTTATTGAAGATCCAAAAACAGTTTTGAAGGTATTTTTGACTTGTTTTTGCGTTACATGTGGTCTCTCTAAATGCTAATTGTTCTTGGCATGTGATGACTGGAAAATCTGGCTATGCATTTGATAAAGGATGAGGTGAATTTGAGTTTTGAAATTGCAGAAAAGTGAGAAGCCGGCATCTTTGAAAGCTGCGTGGGAGTTGATGGAAATGTTTTATGTTGATAAGCTATCTCAAGCATGGTTACCGGAGCGGCTTATTGATTGGTTGGCTGTAATGATCTATCTTATATTTGTTGTCATTTTAGTAAGTACTTCGTTATGGGAAATATATTGTCAATTTAGTACTCCTAACGTTTGTTATGAACCTACATGTTGGGCATCACATGACAGGATTATGATAGCCTACTCTCTGGCTCTTGTGCCACAGTCCACTCTAAACTTGTGGATTTCCAAAATGAACTTATAAATATTCAGGTAAGATTCTTTTCTCCTGCTTTTTAAATTCAATTTGGTGTAAAGGAGTCTGGTTTTAATTGGAAATTGGTATATAGCTGTGCCAGCTAGCCAAAAGTTCACAAAAATCTCAACTAATGTATAGCGAGACTTCCATTGTGAAGCTTTAGTTACTTATTCTTTTGTGGTTTTCAATCCATCATACATAATGAGCTTTTACTGGATAGTTTCCAATTACATCTCCTTGCTTGATCCTGAAAATGGAATTTGCTTATGCTATTGGAAGTGAGGGTTCTGTGTGCATGTATAGCTCGTTTCATAATCGTTAAGTGTTGTTAATTGGAATATCTGATTTCAATGTTCATGACTAGGTGGTTATGTATTTCATGCAAAAATCTCATATATTCATTACTTGAGAGTTTGTTTTCATTGGGAATTCTTGGTTAGGACTTAGGATTCCTCCTTATATGAATATTCCATCCCTGAAAACTTTGCAGGTTATCGAGGACAATCCTACGTACTGGGAAGTGATAGGGTCAGCACTTGCGGTTGGCTGGTTAGAGATCGTTGTTAGTATTTTCTCAAATTTTGGACTTCCATTTTTTGAATCCTTTCTTGTTCTTGTTGTTTACTCTTGAAGAGATAACATCAGTATATGGTATGCAGCAAACGGTTTCATTTCCTTCTTTTCTCCTTACATACAGGTGAAATTGTTACATCTCCACGGTTCTTACCAACTGGATCAGCTTAGTAGTCGCGAGGTGGGTGAATGCCATTGTTTTAATAATTGCCATTTCATGTAATTTGATGCTAGAATACTTTTGCATTGGTTGCATCTCTAATATCTCCCCCATTATGGTTTTGGGACAAGCCAATTATATAGCACAGACATCAGAAAGTAAATTGATTAAGATCTTGCTATCTTATAGAAATGCCCTGATGCCAATAGCACTAGTATAAAGAAAGGTAATTTTCCTAATGGAACTTGGATCTTGCATACAAATAAATTATGCATGACCTATTGAAAAGAAAAAGAATGGCTCATGTCAAAGGAGATGACTATATGGTGGTACCAAGGTATCGGAAATAGAATATTTGGCAAAGGCATGCACAATAGGTACTAGAGTCAGTAAAACGACTATGATTGGAAAGTAATACAAGCAGTCTTTTTAGTAAATGCCATGTATTTGATAAAACCATAAAATTTTATGGAGTCTTAAGGGTCATCTATGTTTGTCCTTATCCTTTTTCATTGTGTAGGTTAGGTGCGCAAACTGTGTCAAGTTAACAAATACACCAAAATGGCTAGTTCTGTGGACTCCTTTCCACAATTTGCTAATTTTCTCATTATTTTTTAACTGATTTTTTTTATCCTAAATTGTACAGACAGAGAATGGACTGGTAGAGGCAGTTGCTGTTCTTATCTCAAAAATGCCACGCATGCGACTTGAATTAGGAGATGGAAGATTAGGTGAATGCTATAAAGCTAAACCTGACTTTATTAAGGTAAGCCAACAAGAACGCATCAAATATCTTTTTGGTGATCTTCTGGTTTGGATGCCTATTAATTGCTTTAAACTTCCAGGCTTGGGAGAAATGGAGGGCACAAATTACCAAGCTGGACTGCAGTGCATATTGGATCCAATGTCATCATCTTCAGACAAGAGAAGGCTTGAAAAATTTACTGCAAATAATGCTGGGGAACACCAACAGTCTTTCATCTGCGACCTACCATTGGCTAGAGCTATATGTTTCTCACTTCTTATATGTCAGGCCATTCACAGTGGTAAGAGCCCATCATTTTTCCTCTGGAAAGATACATCTTTTATTTAGGTTCAGTTGATTCCGAATCATTAGCTTAGAATGTTACGGCATGTGATTTCGTGAATTCTTTTGATAATATTTAGGGTCTCGAAAGCATGCATGGCCTTGCGCAAAAATGTATTCAGTTGAAATCAGTGCCTGGATCCCAGAAGTTGATGGGGCTTCTTCTTGGAATTCTCGGGGAAAATACAGAGGTAACAACTATTCATTAATCAGGTGTTAAGTTTCTTGTTCTTCTTTCTTCATGGACTTCACTATGAGGCACTTTGAATTGTTAGGTTGTATTAGCAGAATGCTCTAAAGAGTTTGGCCCTTGGTAAGTTGCTCAGTCATCTAAATGCAATTTGTAGTATGTTGTTTTTGGGCGAATGACACAAGCCATGTAAGCATATTTTACTGATGAATAGGATGGTTGCACATGCCATAGAGTTGATGACTGCTGGGAGTGATGAAGCAGAAAGTCTTTTGTGTGAAGAGCAATATAATCTGGGGGAGCTCTCTATACAGGAGCTCCATCGACTGGTCTATGCTCAAGTTCTCTCTTCTCATGCATTTACATGGCAGGTTAGCACATGTTACTTTTCCTTCTGGACTGTAGCTTTTCGATCTGCATTTTCTTAGAAAATATCTGGGGAAGGACATATTTCATTGCCTGAAACAAATCACAGGGTGCAAGCTAATTTTAAGTGCATTTCGTGATGCCCATGTGGTGGTTGAGGTCCCTGTGGTTGCTTCTTGTGGTTAGTCTAATACAGGAAATATTAGTCAATAGTTATGGTCGATTGGGCTATCAGAATTTTCGGGGTTGGCCTTTTTGACACACCTGTTTCTAGCTAGTAGCTTTTAATATGTCTGGCACCTAAAAAAGAAAACAATTCAACCTGGTTATTGTCAGAGGCATAGTTTTATCTGCTTAGGTTCCTGGTTATGCTTCTTTTATGGGAGATTTATGTAAAGAAAGTCAACTTACGTCTTACGTGTGAAATGTAGGATCATAACATTTTTTTTGGTTCATACCTGTTTCATTCTCAAGGCAAAAGCCATAAACATGCAAGTTTGGAGACTACAGTTTTCAGCGACTATATTTAGTGAAAATTGTAACTATGAAAGCCAAAAAGTCTAAATCTTGGGAATTTTAAAAAGATCATCCAATGTGTAGCCACTCAAGCAGGTTAATTTGCCAGCTTCTCTTCTGCTCATTTGTTATTGTTATTATTTTGACTAGTCCTAATTTGTTTTCGGTATGTCAATGAAACGTTGTATTTCTTACAATCTCAATGCTCTATTGCCTCCAGATCGCTCCAGTTTATTTGACATCGTGCATGAAGCAGGGAATGGGCTTGTTAGAGATTTTATTGTGTAAGCAGCCTGTTCAGCATAATGAACTGCTACATAAGGTGAAGGAGTTCATCTTTTGGTCTGTTTTTTCTATCACTGCACTAA
This sequence comes from Eucalyptus pauciflora, assembly GCA_007663325.1. Lineage (NCBI taxonomy): Eukaryota > Viridiplantae > Streptophyta > Magnoliopsida > Myrtales > Myrtaceae > Eucalyptus > Eucalyptus pauciflora. The sequence continues at coordinate 1,204,939 of VMYD01000027.1, read as the reverse complement.
CATGAGTGTTTATTCTGTCATTAGATTACTGTTTTCAGTGTTTTTGTGAAGTACACATTGGCTTATTGTATGTACTATTGCCTGGCAGAATTTAGAGATTTGCCGTTTATATGAACTTGACGATGTCAGCTCTCATATAATGAAGGTAACTACATGCTTATATGGCACACATACATTTGTGTTGGATAGTTGATAATGTTATTTATCATTTTATTCAAACAATCTGTAAAGAAGTGCAGTTGAAGCAGTTCTGTCTTATGTTAAACCTAATCGCTCAGAGTTTCTACCACTTATGTGCAGATTGCTGGTGTGCATCACTGGAAGCATGGCCAAAAAGGTGCTGGGGTTTTTTGGCTCCAACAAGCTCAGGATGAAGTTCGTCTTCATAAAATTGCTCAACAGTTGTTTGCTTCTGTGGGAAAGTCTATTTCAGATGAAAGTTTCAAGGTGGTTATCAATTTTTAAGATTTTTCTAGCAGGTTTGAGGGGTTCAAAAATCAGATGCTGTATGACTGTTTTATCATATTATTTGTGAAGTCCACGTGAATTAGTATCTATATTTTATCCTCTCTTTCTCTTGTGGTTCAGCAATGGGAAGGTCTCATTGAGTTGCTGGGTTCCGAGTCTAAAACTGCTGGAGGGCTTGAGTTTCTGCACAAGTAAAATGCATCTCTGTATAGTTTTCCTGCTATTTTCAACTGGCACAAATTTTTTTAACTAATGCGAAGTGCGTCCATCACAGGTACAGGGATTTCAAGAGGTCTCTTAAGCACATTCATGATGGAAAAAACATAGAGGCTGCTCGGCAATCTGTCGAGTACCTTATGTTGGTATGTGAAGCCTCGTATCACATGACTTGTATATGCAATATATGTGAAGCCTTGTATCACGTGACTTGTATATGCAATCTTTATTAAAGAATACTAGTGAAAAAGAGAATACTAGTGAAAAAGAGGAAGCAGAACTTGCCATACTGAATGTATCAATTTAGGAAATGTAAAATGCACAAAATGGGTTACTGGTGGTTATTAAAACACTGCTCATGAAGAAAAAAGGGAGTCCATGGAAAGAGCTTGTCTTCCATCAACAGCTTTCTGGAAGTTTAAATACTGGAATTTTTTGTAGTTGCATTTTCTTTTAATTTTTTGTATGAGCAAGGTTGAATTTGGCTTCTGTGCTCTTGTTATTCATCTCATATACCTTTAAAACCTGCAGCTTATGAAAAACCCTTCTACACCTCAACAATTTTGGCTGCCTCTTCTGTATGACTCGGTGAGCTCTCTTACTGCATACGTTTTCCAATTAGAGTAGGCTTTTGCTTTTATTCGCTCTTCTTCCGAGCAATGTGTTGATGCGTTGAATTTGGCGAACTTTGCTATTATCTGTTGCTGTTGATTTTCCCTCAAGTTTGTATTGTTTGTCGTTGGTTTTTACTTAGCCCTTACTTGGCATGTCTATCTGTGCTTGAGTATTTGCCATTTGATTTACTGATGATGCTTTTTGTGCAGTTGAAGTTGCTGAATTGGCAGGATCGACCTTTGTTAAATGTTGCTCAGACCAACCTTCTGTTGAATAGACTGCAAGAGCTATCCATAGCAAGGCTGCGTCCGGAATTTGTTGAAGCCGACTTGCCATCTCAAGCCTTAAGCTCCGTAAGGCTAGCCCTTGGCACAAACCTTGGACGTGCTATTTTAGAAGAATGATAGTGGCAATCCATGGGTGGTTTCATCACTCAATGTATATATATTTGGATAATCTTTGCCCACCACCAAACCTTCTCTCGCCTGGTCCATGTTTTGCGCCAACACACAGTTGCGGAGCCCAGTCAGGGATTTAAACCACCGAGTACATGTTGACTTTTGTGTAAGGCTAGATTGGTTTGACTGTAAATTTTGTAATCCTAGTGCTGCATTAAATCGAGTGTATAAGTCGTAATGCTTCCAAGTATATTTGATTTTTCATGAGAAAAAAAATACATTTTTGCCACTCTTTCACCGGGTATTTTTCTGTGCTAACTATAGCTTGTTAGAGTTAGTGAGATGGAGTTACATCTAGGAGCACATAAAAATATAAAATCTTTCACTCGCCACTTGCTTGCTGGTGGTAGGTTTTTTTGGCGGAAAATTAGTGGTCTCCATTTGCAGTTAAACTATAGATAAGTTGGTGTTAACCAGTTGACTTGATGTCAGTCTAGGACATGCTAGCCGGCCAGAATTTTCAGTGTCGGTTTACGAGGGTACTGCAAGTGTTTTTTCGCGGCCTTTAATCTTCTTGTTTGTCTTGAATTTCCAAGGTGAAGATTGTTTTTACTCCTGAATTTTGTACGGTAGAACTGTATTGTTATCTTAACTTTGCGGTTGGCCTGCTGATTAGCTAAATTGTGAGGCACACTCGGTTCTAATTTTTATTAGGTTTGCTTTAATGATTTTTCTGTGAGCCGGGTCATGGTTTGTCCTGAACCTCTCGGTAACATATTGAGGCTATTTCTTGCGAGTTAGCATATATTTGGTAACCGGTTCAATGGTGCTTGATTCTATTATTTTGTTTTCCAAAAAAAATATAAATAAAAATCTGTTAGGTAATTTTTTTTTTGTTATCGAGGATAAATTTATTCCAAAAAAAGTTGCTTCTTTATTTTCGGGAACAAGGTTCGGTGACCTTGCTGGGGACCATTGTGGTTGGCCGGTGATTGGCTAGAGAAGAAGAGGGGAGGAAAAAGAAAAAGAAAAAGAAAAAGAGAAAAATATAATAATTGTATTAAAAAATTAAAAGAAATTTTAAGTCATAAAAATTTTTATGGGTTGTATCAAATTTATTTTTATTTCAGGAATAGAAATTTTAGGCAGTTATAAAATATTTTGAAATGTTTAGAAACTCGTTTAGAGAACTAAATAAAAAAGAATCATTTTTAAATAGAAATTATTCTCGGAAAAAAAATAATTATCAAACAAGCCCTTAGTGGCCTTGACTACGCATGTAGGGGCGAATGCTCAAATAGACTGGCTCATGGGCTTGGCAGCTTCTTTTATTTTCCCATATGATAAGAAATGCACTTGACTTGCGAGCTCTTGTGGTACTAGCGCCTACATAATGTGGATGATTCCTTGGTAAAAATTGGTCACAAAAGTTTCTCCCCAACCTGTGCTTGCATTTTGTTGTCACACAGTTTTTTCTAGGAGTGTGCAAAGAAACCGTGAACCGCTTGAATCATTCAAAATCAGATCTGACTGACTTAGAATCAACGGTTCTCATGGAGATTAGTCCAATTCCAATTTACTGGAATCGGAGAGTATATCTAGGTGTGGAACCACTCATTCACCTACTTCGACCGGACCAATACATATATACACACATTTTTATGTTTTAACTTTTCACATCTAAATCCTAGTTTGTTCTTCGTCCTCTCTGTCTCCCACCTCACTTATTTTGCGGCCTTGCCTCCCTTTCTCACTCTTGACCTCGGTGGTCTCCCGCCTCGTTGATCACTCTCACTCTCACTTTAGATCACCTCTGGCATCGTTGTTCCCTCTGTCACTTTCACTCTTGATTGCCTCCGGCCTTCAACTTCATCGCTCGCTCTTAAGTCTCATGCCTCTTTAGAAGTGGGGACATTTCAATCATCCATGGACTTACTTGGGAACCAAATTGCAAGTTAGTTTCTAGTTCTAATTTTTATAGCGATCCTTAGGGTGCGTTTGGTAACAATTCTGTTCCCGGGAACAAATTCTGATCAGAAATGATTATTTTTGATTATGTTCCCGGGAAATGATTCTAAGTAAAAGAACGCGTTTGGTAACCGTACAAAATTTCTGATTCTGGAATAAAATTGCGTTTGGTACCATGTTCATTGATTATGTTCCAAATCAATTTATTTTAATTTTTAAATAATTTTTATAATTTTTATAATTTTTTCCTTTTTTCTCCTATTCTAATTCTTCTTCAAGATGGTTGCCGGCCCTCGGCGAGGCCGGCCCTCGTTGGCTCGGCCTCACCGGCAGCTGGGCGAGGCTCGCCGGTGGCTAGGCTTGCCTCTGGCGAGCTCGCTAGACCTCGCCCTAGCCTAGCGAGCCTCCGGTGAGCTCGCAGGACTGGTTGCCGGCGACTGGCGGCATTGGACGGCGGTGGGCGGTGACAACGGATGGCGGCGGTCGCGAGATGGCGATCGATGAAGAAGAAGAAAAGTGAAGAAAAAGAGTTTTGATTCTCAATTTTGTTCTCGGAACAAGAATCAACTTTTTTTTTTATTCTTGATTTTCGTCTCAAATTGATTCTGGGAACAAAAATTTTACCAAACGCGATTCTCGTCCCAAAGTGATTATGGGAACAAAAAAATCAGAATTTAGTTGGATGGTTACTAAACAGGCCCTAGTGAGGAGTTTCTAAGTCCAAAGTGGGACCCAAAACTGATCACCTCTAATTTTCCCTCATCTATGCATCTAAAAGTCTATTTCAGTTTTATATCTTGCTGACATGTGGCATGAAACGTGAGTCTATCTAGTTCCGAATCTTGCTCGGCATTAGGAATAAGCATGTGCGATGCGCAGTCATAGACACCTGGCAATATCAAGCATGACATGGTGGAGACAGAAAGTACTTTTCCTTTAGCTTGCGATTCATTTGACAGAACTTGATTTCGCAGTGCAGTTTGTGATGGCTTTCACCGAAAAATAGGGAAAAACGTATGGACTCGTGCCAGCTTCCTTGTATTAACTCCTTGAAAAAACTGTGCAGGATGATGTGCCTCAGACATCTTCCAAATTGTACAAGTAGCAGTCCTCGTCTTCCTGATCAGCATCAGATCTCACCTGGTTTACAATAAAATTCAGCATCACATAAATCTCTTCGGAACTAGGGTGTGTTTTGTCATGTGCTATGAATCTATGAACTGTTCTGGCTATCTCCACAGAGCTAAACCCCGGAGACTTCTTGACGCCTCTTTGCTCCATCACTGCTCTCATTACTTTGGCATCATCCCAACGCTTAACAACCGAGTAAATATTTGACAAACCGATATATCGACCGTCATGATCTGGATCTAACTCTATAAGTTTCCTTCCGATAATCTCTGCAATATCTAATCTCCTGTGGTTAACACAACCGTTAAGCAGAGCACCCAACATTGAAGCAGTTTGCTCCGTCGGAATTTGACCCAAGAACTGGTAAGCCTCTTCCAGACGTCCTGCACGTGCCAGCACATCCACCATGCAAGCGTAGTGTTCTGTCTTTGGAGCCATTCCACGTTTATCTAAACACTCGAAGAAATGCCAAGCCTCATGAACTAATCCTCCATGAGCACAAGCACTCAACAAGCACAAGTATGTGATCTCATCGGGCTTAATCCTGGTTCTTTGCATCTCATCGAATAATCTGAGGGCATCTTCGGCAAATCCATGAGTGGCGAGGCCTCCAATTATAGCATTCCAGATCAAGACATCAGTCTTATTCAAAGGCACTGCATCAAACACTGCTAAAGCCTCGTCTATTGCTCCGCATTTGGCATACATGTCCAAAAGGGAGGTTTGCAGCATCAGAGTCATTGGCAGCTTATTCTCCACCAAGTACCGATGCATGGTCTTTCCTTGCTCAAGCGCACCTAAGTGAGCGCAAGCGCACAATACACTAACCATGGTCACCTCATTGGCCTTTGGTCCAATGTAACGCATTCTGTCAAACAATGCCATTGCTTCCCTATGCTCCCCACTCTTGACGTATCCATCAATTAACGAGCTCCATGACACGACGTCGCGCTCTGGCATCGAGTCAAACAGTGCACGAGCCGAATCCATGTCCCCACACTTGGCATATCCATCCAACATGGAATTCCACGAAACGGAATTTCTGTTGGTCATTCCATCAAACACCTTGCGCGCAGATCCGATGTCCCCACAGGACGAGTACATATGGATCAAGGAGTTGACGATGTACCTATCTGACTCAAACCCAGATTTCGTGATATGGGCATGAATTGAGACCCCATGTTCCAGCTCCTCCAAACGAGCCACAGCCTTCGCAAGAAATGGAAATGTCATATGACCTGGCGAGACTCCTCTCCTCAACATGTCAACAAAAAGCGATAAACATCTATTTGGGTTCTTACCTTTTGCATGCCCCCGAATAATTGTGTTCCAGTGATAAGTCTTTGAGCTCGACAATTGCATCAAAACCCGTTGGGAGTAGCCTATGTCGCCAGCGCTTGAAATTGCGGTGAAAGAAAGAACTCCTGATAACAAGGTGTCCTCCTGGGACAGGCCTAAAGTGATCAGTATCGAGTGGATTTGCTTCAACTCGGTCATCGATTTGCATTTCTCGAGAAGGGTCGTCAGAGTTTCGTTCAAGACGCCATTTTTGCACAACCACGACACATTCAACATTTAAAGAACGGGAAGCTGAACGTCCCTTGGAACAAATTCTGCCTTGTTTACGCTCGGATGAAGCTGGAGACTGAAGAAACATGTGCCTTAATTAGTGCTCCCAATTAGTTTCACCTGATGCTTGTAATGCGAGCTCAGATGAATATAAAAAGGACTCGTGCTCACTTCATCAAAACCTTATTCACTCACGGTAAATCTTGTCCTGAGACTCCTCTGTCCAATCTTTTATACCCGTAGCTTCTGATTATGAGCATAATATGGAGCTTTTGTTCCCCGCTGAGTGGGCATTTTCTGAATGAGAATTGTTTCTTGGCTAGCCAAGTTTGAAAAAAAAAACCATTTTGGTCAAAAGAGTGGCAAGAATAATATGGAACTTCTTTGTTTGGCTCAAAAGAAGATATTTTTTTAGTTTATTTTACTTTAATTCTCAATTTACTCTCAAATTTTTATATTACCTTTTTGCGGTGCATGAGATGAGAGTTGAATTTTACACCAAATTAAATGTACTCACCCCCAACCTCTTGAGAAGGTGGAAAATCAAACTCTCCATCCCTTTCTAATGTGAGAAGGGTGATTACTGGAGTCAATCATTTTAAAAGAATATACTCTTTTTTTTTTAGTTGAAGTCCAAAAGAGAAAGGTCAATTTTGCGGTAAAATGTGGACATTTTGTAATTAGTTTTGGTAGGGTCAAAATCGTGCCAGAGCCAAAAGTGGGTAATTCCCTTTCCAAAAAAAGCTTATCAAGAAATTGCTCAACTCATCAATAATGACAAATATTTTTATGTAATTTGGCACATGAAATCTCAGTAGTCCCCGTATGCCACAGCACTTGCACTATAGTTTTCATTGTACGCTTGTCGTACCGGCGGATTCCCGGTCGCAAAAGAACTCAACAGAGATTTTGGAACAGCTCACGACGGACGTACCATCTGGAGCTACAAATCTAGACTAAGTTTGAGAAACACGAGAAACTATTTGCTTCGAGCGTGTCTAGCATTCCAACGTTTTGTTGCACGGACGCATTTGTCCTCCCAGTGTACGCTGAATTGTCGCTCATTGTCATATGCACACGCGGCGCCAACGCGCCTTGGGATCATTCCGCGAGCAAAATCTCCCCTTTGAATTGCTACACGAGGATCGAATCTTAATCAGCTAAAATGAATTCGTTTTCTGCTGTTAGAGCATTGGGTGCAGTGGTCAGGCTTCCGCATGGTGTTCCCTTCAGACGACCGATGTCTTTCTTTCTCCAAAGGGGTACTTCTCCATCTGTGGGGGTGTGTGTGATCTGGGTTCGTTTCGATTAGATGAAAAGGCCTAAAAGATGTCGACTTTGATTCAGGGACTGTTTCATTTGGCAGAGTTCTGTCGTCTTCGGCAGTTATATCGCGGAACGCTTGGTGGGATTTGTTTTATGCGGTGAGATTTGATGGCGGCACGAGAAAGATTTGGACTTTCTCTCCTGTTTGCATGGGCAGGAGGTCCTGCAAGATCGCTGGCAGGAAGGTACTATTGTCTTCATGATCATGCCTCTGTTTTTATTTTTATTTTTTGGGCTTTAGACATTGCAGCAGCGGCTAAATCATCCGATGCAGGTAACCTGTTCGATGAAATTCCTTGCTGGCATCACGGAAGTTAACTGTCTATCGATGATTTTGATATTATTTCTTTTGTTTGGACATCTGTTTGAGTTCGCTACTATTGGGTGGGTTTCCTGTTGCTTATGTTATTACATGGATTCAGTGTTTGTAATTTGCCTTATTGCAGGACGTCCAAAATGCCAAAAAAACAAAACTTTATTCAAAGATTGGGAAAGAAGTCATATCTGCGTAAGTTAGTCACTGCATTTTCAATTTGGCTGCTTGATGTGATAAAAGACTGCTGGTATGGATGAGTGTCTTTACCAGTTTTTACTGGAATGGATCCTTGAATGTTTCTGTATCCATAATGCTAAAAAATTTGTGGTGGTCTGTTCAATTTTGATAGTAAATGTTTTTCTTTGTTTCTCGAAGACTGCTATGAGGGTAATTGCACCACTTGATGCAGGGTAAAGAAAGGCGGCCCAAATCTTGCGTCAAATACAGCTTTGGCTGCTATAATCGAGAAAGTTAAGGAACTGGATGTACCAAAAGAAATTCTAGAACGCAACATCAAAAGGGCTTCCGAAAAGGGGCAGGAGTCTTACATAGAGAAAATTTATGAGGTAAGTGAACGTTACTGCCTATATCTAGTAATAAGATTTACCAAATTCAAGGACTTCTTGTATTTGCTTTATCACATTGATTATCAACATCACAATGCTCATGACTTTCCTTTGCCTACTATGGAAAGTGAAGTTCTTCTTTTGTTCTCAGGTGTATGGTTTTGGAGGAGTCAGTATTGTAGTTGAGGTGTCCACTGATAAAGTAAATCGGTCCATTGCAGCTGTTAGAGAGGTAGTGAAGGATTATGGTGGGAAAATGGCAGATCCAGGATCTGTCATGTTTAAGTTCAAGCGTGCCCGTGTTGTGAATATAAAAGTCACTGATGCTGATAAAGACCAGCTTCTTGACATTGCTCTAGATGCAGGTGCAGAGGATGTTATTGAACCTTCGATATCCGAAGATGATGTGGATGAAGACAAATTGGAGAGGTAACGATATTTCATTTCGCTATAGATTGATTGTTTCTAATGTATATCTCTGTCAGATGCAACTAATCTACTAGTCAATTTGATAGTCTACAGCTCTCTAGCAATACTTATCACAGGACTGAAAATTTTATGTTTATCCATCCTAATTATTGCAGTCGTGGGGATCAGTTTATCAAATATGTACTAACTATAGATCTCAGAAGTATTCCTCTAGCTCCTAGAATGATTAATTTCATGTTCACACTGGTAGTTGGTGAAGTGAATTACTGAAGGATCTTGAAAATGTGATGCAAGGAAAAATGCTTGTTTCTGAAAAAGAAACTATTGCGTCATCCAAACTCTATTTTCACTTATAATGGCCATCTAAGTGTGCAATCACTGTGAAATGTCTGCTAATGCTGCTAAAGGTTCTCTATTAGCTTTGCAAAATCCAACTAGCCTCAATGTTTTTGTTGGATCTGGCCGCTATTGCTACATAGTAGCTAGTCACCTAAATCAGCAGTAGCATAGATGTCATATATAAGATCAGATTCTGCAAAGTAATCAATGTTGCTTCAGGTTTTGGGGTTTTGAATGCCTTTGGCTAAAGGATTAGGGTGCATCATTCTACATATCTACATGAAGTTCAATTATGATTCCCTGTCACAAGATTTTGGGTCCTCTCAGGAATTTCTGGTTGGTGAAGAAATGAAAAGTAGTCTTTTGGCAATAGCTTCAACCTTGCTTCATTCTATATCATTCACTTTGTTTTAATCTAAGATGATCAGTTGTCTTTGTTGTCTATTATGCAAGATATACTTGCAATGAGCAAATTCTTCAATTCAATCTTTTGTTTCTCAAAAAATTGCCAGTAGCATGGATATGACTGCCAAAAACTAGGTCCAACTGAATAATCTTTTGTGCAGCTATTATAAAATTGTAAGTTCTCCTGAGAACTATTCTGCAATACTTTCAAAGCTACGAGAGGAAGGAATAGCTTTTGAGCCTGATAATGGGTCTGAGCTACTTCCCATCACCACCATCGAGGTACGTATCAAATTTATAGACTTCATGGTCCTCTGCTGCTGGTGTTTTGTGACCTTCATCCACATAGACTGCACTATTTTCTTAAGGCTTGTTCATTGGTCCTCTGTCTTGTCCCTTTTGTCTGCTTGCACTTGGCTTATTATAGGCAAAAAATGGCTTCTCCTGGTATCTTGCCCTAATTGTACTCTTCATCTCTGTTTCTGTTTTTTCTGTACTTAAAAGAACCTGGAAGTGCTTGTTCAGCTTCTATCAGAGGACAGTGCTATAGGATCGCATTTGTTTCGCTGTTGATATGAGGACTGTAACTATAAATCATTCTTGAACATCCGTTCTTGTGATTTCCATTTTTAAGTTTCAATTATTCTGTTTTTTGACATCGATGGAGGATAACACAATTCAATGAGCCTTGAGAATTCTCTGGAGTGCAGAATGGTGGTTGCACATGCACATGCTTTTTTTTTTTCTTTCTTTTGAATTTCCATCACTCTAGTAGCCTTAAGTGAATTTAGAATCAAAGCTTGCTATTCATATTGCGTATATATGTGTGAAAATACTTTAGTAATGAAAAAGAAAAAACTTTCTTCACGTTAAGGTGGAGTAATAGAAATTTGTAAGATTCTCAATGATCAAATATTTTAAAGCTGATTCTTTATTTGCAAGTTTCGAACAACTCTACGTATGGGCTGGCACATTAGTAATGTTTGCTCGTAAGGTGCTGGCAGCACATATCTCAAGCATCTGGTTCATTTACAGTTGTTTCTTCAGGGCAACCACGTTGCAGTTAATGTCACTGATTTGTCCGAAGATGCTGTGGTTTTAAGTGAAATATGTGCTGTATTATAATTCCTGGACAAAAATTGGTGTTCTGCTGTCCTCTTTGTTTGATTTATGGATTCGAGTGAAAAGTTTGCTGTGATAATTTTCAGGTGGATGATGAGGCAATGGACTTGAACAAGGAACTAATGTCAAGCCTGCTTGATCTTGATGATGTTGATGCAGTCTATACAGACCAGAAATGATTGAGTCCCCTCATCACCATTTAAACGACTAGATGCACACTGCTAGTGGATGATGGCTGCGCCAAGGATCAAACTTGTTCCGACTCTCTGTTCATTTGTTGGTTTACACGGTTCATGTTCTCGCCATTTTCCTTAAGGAGAGGAGGATGAGGGGTTTGCCTGTTCTATTTGATGGGTGTGTTATGCCAAATTATTGCCGATGGAAGAGGAGCCTTCTGATATGCCCTGCTGTTTTCAGGTAAGAAGTTTTAGATACTTGAAACGCAATGGCCCTGGTAATCATTTTCTGATCAGTGGGCATTGACAGTCTCAGTGGCAATTGTCCTTTCGTTTCTGGTCTGTTTTTAGAGGGAGGTTGCCCCTTGGTTGTTTAGGGTTCCCGATGATGAGAAAAGTCATGAGACAACTCTTCGGAGAGGACCTTTGTATCGGTAAAACCCTCGCCTTAGATGGTATTTCAGCTGCCAGAATCTGAGGTACCAATTAAATTTAACATTTGTGGTATGATAAAGGTAAATTCATTTTGTTCCAAGTTCGGTAGTGCGCTATATATTGCCCTCATTCATAACAAATTAGTGCTTCATTGAATGGGTCCATGCTAACAAATTTTGAGACAAACCTTGATGTGGCTAACGAGGCTGCCTTCTTCAAGACTCTACTGTAAGTTCTTCCGCACTGATAATTTCTTGAATGCTAGTGGCAACTTCTTTTAGCTCCTTGATACCTTACATTGCCAACTTTTTTTATCCTAGATGTGATTATTCTATACTCCCGATGCTGGGGAGTTAAATGGTTGTTAGCCGACCGAGTTAGGACGATCACATACAGATACAGATGTCTTAGGCTGAATTCTCATCAACTCGAACCGGGAGTTGGTGACAATGCTACTACTGGTGGCTAGATAGACGTTGGGATTCATGCCTGAGATTTATCTACTTCACTGAAAAGCAAGTATTGTACGGTTTGGGAGACTTAGACCGTATCTAACCATAAACCACCATTAACAAAACAAGCAATCGGCAAAGAATTTGTAACTCCAAGACCGGGAGCAGCAGCTAACCCCGCTCTTCTTAAGGTGGTTGGCAATGACCTCGTAGCTGTAGCATCACTAAAGCTGCTCCCGGATGATACTTCGCCTAAGTTTCGAGGTGTCACGGCTTTCACAAACCATCGAAGGTGTTACAACTGGAAAACACGCGATGCGGCACTTAGGACATGGCGACAGCGACTTGGCGACAGCGATTCTGGAGAGGCCGATGATTTCATTTCAGATGGTTTGGGTTATTTGGATCTTTCGGGTTCATAGCTAGGCCTGATAATGGACCTGCCTGCCCAGTAACGTACCGGGCCATTATAGACCGGCGCCTCATATAGAAGCATGATCTTGGGCCAGCGAGCCTAGAATCATAGCTCCTAATGATGTCGGACAACCTACCACAGTAGAAGAGCTATGGTCAAGTTTGAAGGCTATTCAATCCCTTGAAAATGTCCTGTTTTCTTCCGATTTTTCCATCTAAAGACGACATACGGCGCCCTGTACCTGCATGTAGCATTACCCTCTTTTTCATTTTCATTTTCCACCTAATTTTCTCCCACAGTTTCAGAATTTACGAACGCTAAAGTCAAAAAAGTACTTCTGACACATGCTTTAGGTAGTACCAGAACGCTGCGAGACATATCCATTTCTTTCCCCCCGCTGCTGACATCCTCGCAGCCTCATCTTCTTCCTCGGGTACAGCACTTGGAAAGGGCCTCGAACAGGTGAATACCATGAATGAATGAGTGAGAAAATCCGGTCGTTTCTTCAATAAATGCCCGAGTGACATTGACGGTGATGGTTGGGGTTTTGTTTGGACATTTGGCGAGCCAAGGGTGTCCGTAATATCTGGTTGGTGTCTGCGTCCTTTGCACAGTCCGGTCCCTGAGAAAAAGCTAATCTTGTTGCGGGTGGTCTGGGAGAGAGTCCTCCCCCATCATCTTCTTCTTCTCGACAGAGCATCACATGGCCTGTCGTTTAACCGTCCCCTTCTTAGTTTTTGCCTCTATCAGACAAACGTTGCTGTCGAGGGAGGGTTGTTTGTTGCCTATAGCACGCGAGTTCACTGTACAATTTCCATGTCGCATTCGGTCCGTGCATTCTCGGATGTTGAGGCGACGTTTTTCAACTAGCCCAAACTATTTATAAAGTTGAATATGGACCATTAGATCTAATACGACAATATTCATGTGAGATCACGTGGCAAGATTTGGGTTTGGTTTAATACGTAGTTGAGGTGACGTTTTTCAACTAGCCCATACTATTTATAAAGTTGAATATGGACCATTAGATCATGTGAGATCACGTGGCAAGATTTGGGTTCAGTTTAATACGTAGGTTATATTCATTTATCGTGTTCTTCTTTAGAAAAATGATGCGAATGATTCCTGAATTTCGATATAATATGTAATGTCTTATCTCAACTTTTAATTTATTCGATATAGTTAATGAATTTTACTCAAAATTAGATGTTATTTGATGGCGTCAATTATTATATATTGAATAGAAATTTTAAATATAATGAGTCAACATTTCCATCTTTTTATTCATCTACTTTAAATTAAAGGGAAAAAAAGAGGCTGTTAATCCATCGCTATCGATGACATGGATTATTATACATCTAATTCAAGATAAATGTCTTTTTTGGATAATCCATGTGTACCTTTCTTTTGTTTTCCACCGTTTAAACTTAAAGAATTGGAAGTAATATCGGCAAATTCCATTATTTTGAATTAACGGAAGGGTGATATTTTAACATCTTAAAATAGTTGAGAGAGAGAGAGAGAGAGAGAGAGAGAGAGAGAGAGTTTTCCCATGCTAGGCTGAGGTAGATAACATTACTAATGTAGTAAGAGTTTCATAAAACATGGTATAGAAGAACTTAGGAATGACAAGACAATTGAGCAATGAAGATATCAGACATGTCATTGTTAAACTTAGGTAAAATATGTGGATGGAGAGTGTTCAAGAATTTTCCACAGTTGAGAGAGAGAGAGAGAGAGATGTGTTGAAGCCAATCAGTCTGAGGCAGAAAAGACATAGCGGCAACTCATTAAATGAGTGAGGAGATTTGTCTCTCTCTTTGGCTGCTTTCGCTTTGGGGCAGGAACCCCAACTCCGAGATCTTCCCTGCCCCTCGCAGATTGTGGAAAGACCATGAAATTTACCCCCTTTTTCCTCCTCTCCACACTTCACTTTCTGAGTGGGGAAAACATATATGTAAAGCGCCAAAGAAAGGCCAAACTGCGAGTCCCCATTTTTCTTTTTTGTTTTCTTTGAAGCGATAATAAAATACAGATTTTAAAATTCATTATGTGAAATCATTTTTTTTTTTGTTAGTCCATCGATCAAAGCAGCCTTATCAATAGTGATCGTTTTGCTCGACGATTTTACTTAGCAGTTTGAGTGATCAAACCTTCATCTATATCGTGCATCTTATCCATATATATGCATACTCGTTCTTCAATCACCATTATCTTGGATGGGAACTACATAAACAATGCCGAATAATGGGTCATCGCGCATTTACTAAAGCTGGGACAATCCAGGATTAATTTTTCGCTTGTTTTTGAAGGCAAATTCAAGTAAATTTGAAATGGCTTTAAGATGCAAAATAGATTTGACGTCAAACCTCTTTTGCAACTCCGTGCGGAAACTTCATTTTCAGTGCATTATTGTCCTTTGCTCTGCGTCCACAAATAATTGGCGCGTGCATGCAATTACAAATTACTAGCATAATTATCTTATATATTCGAAATAGTTACTTTTTATCGATGGAAAAATTCTGTATAATGCTCCGACCCAAATAAATTATTTTTTTTGGCCCAATAGAAAATAAACTACTAATTAAAAAAATATAAGGGACATAAGAAAATAATTTTTTTTGGTCGAAAAATCATTTTCTTATGAGGGCCCTCCCCACCTTTCATTTTCTCTCTAAAAATCAAGGTGGCCCATGAGCGTACGGTCAGGAGCTCAGGCGCCGACACATCGCCATCAGAAGGGGGGGAAAAAGCAGCCTTTTGTGATCTGACGGCTGACGTTCCATCAAGCTGGTGCCCCACACACCCATCAGATCTCTCGTCCCGGCGTTAAATGATGGGGACCCGCACGGCCCGCCACTTGCGTATATTCGCAGGTTTATTTATTATTATTATTATTATTATTATTATTATTATTATTTTTTTTTTTTGGTACCCAGGGAACCCCGTACAGCCGGTAGCCGGCGGGTAAACCCTGGAGCGACGCTAGCGGAGGACCCACCACCCCGACGTCGCGCTTCAGATCCCGTGCGGCCAGCGGGATTCGACCCCCTCCACTCTCGTTTAGTTTCATTGGAGAGCCTTATTATTTATTGTTTTTTGCAGAAAAGTTGAGAAAGACAGACATCAATGAAAAATAACTCGAATTTGATTTTCACGACAGTATTGTTTTTTTTTAAACGAGAGCGAATTCAAATGGTAAAAATATCATGCAATAAATACAAATAAAAATAAAAATAAAATAGGATTAAGGTTAGCTTATGTGAAAATAGAGAGGTTGCTATTGGAAATATCATCTTCGGTTATGTTATAGAGAAATATTTTCTGAAAAAGAAAAGAAAAATATTTACTTTACGACAAATTGGATTTGATGCCTAATCACCGTTTTTTGTCATTAATTTTGTGCCGATGATTTTCGACATCAATATTGTCGGCTTCAATCAAACGTTGCTTTCGGCTTCTCTTTGATAAGTCAAGATATCGCATTTAACAACACAATTGGGGGCGCAGTACATATATATCGTACAAAAATAACATTATGTGTATTAAAGTTATTCTAAAATAATATATACTTGTAGAATTAATGAACTTCCTCTAAATTTGAATTGATATTGTCAGTCACACGCG
The DNA here is from genome assembly GCA_007663325.1 of Eucalyptus pauciflora. NCBI lineage: Eukaryota > Viridiplantae > Streptophyta > Magnoliopsida > Myrtales > Myrtaceae > Eucalyptus > Eucalyptus pauciflora. The sequence continues at coordinate 1,188,966 of VMYD01000027.1, read as the reverse complement.
TTGTCATATTTTATATGCATAATTAAGATTAATATAGATATTGAGTCCGTTTATTTCGTGAAAAATGGATGATTTGTAAAATATAACCTTAAAAATGACCGCTTATAGTCAATAAAAGATGTTTCTATTATTGACAACAATTTATATCTAAATATTTTTTTAGATGACGAAAATATTTTTCGTTTATTTATTTTTATAGGCAATGCAAATAATTATTTAAAAAAAATATCTTTCAAATAATTTATTTTCTGCGAAATATGAGGAGTTTATAATTATGCAAGAAAAAGAAACTGTGAATATTTTATTAAGGTTGCCGTGCTTTTGGAAACATAAGCATTGGCTTAAAGCTAATGTTCCTAGTTGATTGGACTAAAGGTAAGAAACACTGTTCCCTAAGGACAAGCAGACATTCCGTTTTCTCTTTGCTTCAAGACCCTTCCTTCCTTAAACGACCACAGGAAACTTACCAATTAAATCATGCTTACGAAGGCATTAGTTGCACGTGCGCAACGACCCCCTCAGCCCCTTCTTTGGCAAATCAAACTACATGATGATGATAATACATAATTGTAATGACAAAAATGAGTGGACCCGCATTTGGCCGACGAGATTTGCCCGACAGCATTCAGGGTCGGCGAGCGCGTTTTGAACTGTTGTTCGTGTGGCCGAGAGTCTTTGCGACTCGGGCACGACAGCGTAATTGTCAAGAACGCCGTTCCGACTCTGGAATCCTGACAGTTGCATTATTGTGATTTGAACTGGGTGGCACCATATTTTTGGCAATTTGTTATAGCGTCGACAGCGTAATTGTCAAGAACGCCGTTCCGACTCTAGAATCCTGACAGTTGCATTATTGTGATTTGAACTGGGTGGCACCATATTTTTGGCAATTTGTTATAGTCTGCTGGCCCTTCTTTGCAGATTTCTCTTGATGATCCCATCACTATCCTGAGTGTGCACTAGGTCAAAAGTTCTTTTTAATGGGAAAGCATCTTCTCACCATCCACTCACTTTACAAAAGCAGCCACGTTATAACATTGACACAACTCCCTAACTAACCCAATAAAAAAATTATCCAATAAATTATGTTTGTATAGTATGCCTAAAGGGAAATATCATAATGATTTTACGTGATTTGGTCGACAGGATCTTGGTCCCAAAAATTTAGCAAAATTTAACAACAAGCCGACATGGAATTTCCCAAGTTTTAAGTTTGTGTACTTAGAGTAAACTCAAATATTTTCTCATAAACAAGGAAGTAAACCGACTCATATAATCTAATGCTCGATTAGTTAAACCATAATTAGATATACCAAATGCTAATGCTTCCTTGGATTGAACTACGCGAAACTTACATAAGCCTATCATCCCATACCGGACCGGCTTGGAATAACGTCATATACAAGCACCCTATTCTTTATTCGGCGGTACCCAAAGGTCTTGTATATACCTTTCTTGTTTCTTTGCCATGATTAAAATACGATCTTATGGAGGCATTTTATCCTTAATTAATACCGGGTCTATATCCTTAGCTTCTACTTTGATTCCATCATTTCCACATATGAACAGGAAAGGACAGCAACGCGAAGTTGTAAATTCACGCACTCATTTCCCTTATTAGCAAGTGGCGACTATAGTATTCCAACTTTGGCAGTCGGGGCTTATTTAATTGCAGGCTTTTAAACAAAGATTTAAAATTTTTAGATCATGGTCGGTTCGAATCAATCGGATTCTGTGCACCCCAATTGCCGATATTATAAGATAATGTGGTGTCGTTTGATGTGGAATCGCGATGAAAACTACATATGATCAGGTCGATTTTGGATGTGATCATCTGAGGCGCGTGTCTATAATCGAAGGAACAGGCCGATTTAGATGACCGCTTTTCGAAATTGCCGACTGGTCTCTCTCTTCGGCACGAGTTTGCTGCTTTCATCGTCACCGTTTCTTCTAGATCATGCCGACATGAAAAGGCAGAACGTCAGGTCCTTGTTCGGTGTAGCTATGGATTTCTGATGTTAAATATAATGCTTGGAACCTGTAAATTCATGATTTGACATGGAATTATGATAATGTCAACGTCGATTATGGCTTGAATTTTCTTCGTGCTGACTCACGTTTATGAAGCGATCCAGATAAGTGATGAGACGTGCGGTTCCATTGGAGGACGAGCCAGTCGGATTATTCTTCTGCATCTAGGGATTTTTAAAATGGATTGACAGAACCCATTTTGAACGTGTTTGGGATGGACCATCCCTTTTGTATCAAAACTGTTTGGTTTAATCATAGAACAGATCTGTGTACTTATGTGAAAGCTCACAAACATTTAGTTTCCATTTAATTTGAAAAAATGAAATGATTTGACGTCCAGTTGTATTGCTTGCGAAGATGAATAAACATATTTTCATTGTTTGCAAAAATATTGATACTAAAATTGTAGTTGATAATAAAAATATTTATTGTGCTTATTATTTCAATAATTGATTATTTTTAGGAAAAATATTGTTAAAATCATTTATTTTTCGCAAAACAAACAGAGCTTTAACGAAGTTCTAACCTTTAACGATAGTCATGGACTTATACAATTATCCGTTTCATGAGGCTTCATGAGTTACTGAGTTCTTTGGACAATGAACGGAATTTCGTTATTTAAATTGCTCTTGAACCTAATAGTTATAGTCTAGCTTTTTGTGGGAAATTGCATGATGAAGAAGCCTAATCACCGAAGCATATTCAATTTGAAACATTTATATCTGGCTAAAGCTACCTAAATGCATCGACCGAATATTTTTTTGTACATTAGGAAACAAAAATTAATATGATCTAAGGTTATGCTTGTTTCAAAAACAATAAATAATTTAAAGAACATTTTCCTAAAATCATCACTTATATTACTTGAAATAATTAGTCAATGAATAACGTTTTTATTATTGATAACAATTTATGTCCAATGATGAAAAAGTTTTTGTTGATTCATTTTTTTTAAAGCAATACGGTCAATTATTTTTAGGAAATTATTTTTTAAATCATTCATTTGTGGCGAGACAAATAAAACCAAGAACGACATAATTTTGTGGTAGGGATGTCTGAGAAATTAAACAGTTTTCCTTTTGTGCATGATTAGTAACGCCGACTACATGCTTGTCCATGAAAACATGAATTGAAAAGGATTTTGAAAATATTAAATATAAAGAAAAATCTAGAGCAAGATATTGTTAAATTAGTCCTTCTAACGATTGTCTCCAAATCAAGATTTGGTACATGCACTAACACTGGTATCTAACTTTAATCATCCTAGAAAAATGCTGAATAAACCAGTATCGGGTCTGCCATAAAATATTTAAAAAATCTCATACCATATCCTCATAAGATCACGTTCAACTCCATCGTCCATAAAAGTTGATGTGACACATTTTGCTACTTTTCCTTATTTTTTTTTTTTTTTATTTTGCTAGGGAATAAAGGTCTATCAATTCTCGTTACGTTGATTAAACAATATGTATAGATAGATAGATGAATAATGACTTGATGACTTTAAATAGAGACCCCATTAATGCTTTTTAGTCATTGAACTTTAGTGGGTCTATTTGGGTTGACCGCTATACTTGTATACGATAGGACATCAAATTTTATATTTATTTAATATGAAACATCGAAACCTTTCAAAAATTAGAAGAATTTATAAGTAGCAAGATCTATAGTCTCCTCATAATTTTTTGAAATGCCAATCAATACTTTCTTATTTCAATTTTTGGAAAAAGATATTATAAGTTCAAAGCAAAAAAAATTAAGTCTATTACGTGAACATGTTTCTTCCTGTATCTTCATTTAAATTTTACATGAAAACCCTATAAATGCTATGATAAGATAAAAAATGATCAATTGGACACGCCACATCCACCACACCATTCAAGTAAAATGTGTTAGGATTAACGTCATTGGCTATGGAGATTAAAGTATCTTGTGACGTAAGAAAATTAATCATATCTATTTGTTAATCAATCAAATGATCGATGCAATATAAATAGTAAAATCAACTGCATCTTACATGGATAATTTCTATCTAAAACACCGATAAACATTCAGCTAGCCGAGAAGGTTAACTTAGTATTCGGAATTTAACATCAGGGCCTCAAATGAATTTTAAATTTCCAAACACAATATTTTCATTTGTCACATGAATTATGCCCATGTCGATTTTTAAAGTTCTGACCGTGACCGGCAATCATTTTCTCCGTACGGAGACAAAAGGATTGCCACTTCGGGACCTCAAACAATAAGTGAAGGCGCCTTTTAACCTCCACCAGTTCGACAAAAAAAAAAAAAAAAAAAACCTCCACCAGAGTCAAACATGACAGGCCAGTCTGTGAAGGATGGACACGTGGTGGGGAGTACGTGTGCCGACAGTCGCTGTCGGTACAGCCAGCTTTCTGGTGAATGGGCGGTGAGACATGGATGGTGACCCGACCCCGTTCTTCTCGCCGGCGACAGGTTTTACCACTGCCGTACGCTCTAAATATAAAGGTAATTTTTTTTTTTTTAATTTACCTTAGAGAAGATAATGCCTCACGCCTGATCCCATTCATGTACTGGTTTCCCACTTTTTTTCTTTCCTCTTTTTTTAGCTTTTCCTTTTTCACAATCTGCCTGTTTCTCACACTGGTGATCACGAGAGAACCTCTCCACCGGAGCACGCTTGAGCCACCGCGCTTCCCATGCCGCTCAAGCCTCCGGCATTGCCGCTGGCCTCGGTAAATCCTTAAGAAGCCATCGCTTGAGTCCCCTAGCAAGCCCTGCAGTGTCATTATGCCCCCTTTTGTTGGGAGTACATTACAGAAGTTCGATATATTTACTTGAGAGATCGTTAAGAGAGAGTTTAAATTCGAGTCATGTAATATATTTAGTTAGACTCATATTTACTCAAAATTTTAAATCAATAAGTTACGAGTTAAATATCATATATTAATTGCTTCACACTGCATAAGTTATTCGATGTGAAATAGTGTATCTCAATAATCTCTCATTCACGTGAGTTTATTGTTAGCTGTATTCCTTATTAATCCAAGTAATCTTCTATAATTTATTTTGTCAAACCAAATCATGAAGGCTGCTTGGAAATCTATTATGTCATGAGATTCCTTCCTTGGTTGATATGTAGCAAGAGTGGACCCGAGTATGTCACGAAATTCCTCCCTCGATTAATACGCCGTGGGAGTGGTGGACCCAAGTATGTCATGAGATTCCTTCCTCGACTAATACGCGGTGGGAATGTGCCACTAATCAACTATTGACTTTAATATCATTTGTTAGGAGTGCGCGACAGAGTTTGATATTTTCATTTGGGAGATTGTTAAGAGAAAACCCAAGTCCAAGCTTGTCAACATATTTAATTGAACCCATATTATCTTAAAAGTTTAATCTAATGAGTTATGGGTCAATTATCATATATTAATTGCTTAATTCTATAGAAATCACGTGTGCATCTCAACATCTTTCTCTTTCTGAGTCCAACTCACTAGGCTCTCAACTTAGATTGATCACTACCAAACTCGGGCAGTGGTCGCCGGAGGCCGGTGGTTGCGACATCTGTGGTCGGACCACCGAGACAACTCCTACATTTTCCATGACACGGGGAAAGAGACCCGGAGGATACAGTGAGGGACCACGAGGGTTATGGTGGCGCGCACGGAACGGTAGCAAGGACTCATTGACAAAGACGCGATGGTCGTAGGGTAGCCGCAGAGACAGAGGGGAGCTACAACTCAACGTTCCAGCGACATTCAGGACATTTGATTGATGCGTCTGACCTCTATTACTCCAAAAATTTACGAAATTATCAAATTCGGGTCGCTGAACAGTCTCATAAATTTGTAATCATAGCTCTCACTATCCCCATATAGAATATGCACACAGATAGTCGACATAACAGTGTACTAGCTGATGAGAAAGGAAGACGAAATGGAGGCAAGAGGAGCCATAGATGATAGGAACGGGAGATACAGGAGCAGTGGCCAAGCTTGCGAGTCACAATCTTAATAATTCAAGTGGCCAACTCTCTCACCATCTTTTAACGCATTGACGCATTGTCATGGCTCTTATTCAGTGTTCCCATGCAACCTTTTAAATTTCGGTAGGGCGTGTTATATCATCCCTGGGGTCGGTCGGCCGAGGTTGAATCTGCCAAGCACCTGTCATGCGTAGCCATAGCTCAGCCCTACATGGCTCTGCACTGCTGCGTGTTATTCCTCTCTGTGTCTATGATTGAGCTTAACACCAAAGTGCACTAAGCGACAAAGCGCGACTTCTGTTTCATGCGGTAAATTTTTCAAAACGATACTGAAGATCCTCCAAATTTGGTAGAGGAAGCAAAAGAGCTCATCTTGTTTCCATGGCCGACCTAAGTTCCCTATCCATTTCTTTTGCTTTTCCTTCATTTTCCCTTTTCACATATGTTGGACTGATTTTTACTTTTTACTTTTTTGCATATCTCGCAATTCACATGTTTCAACTTTTCTTTTTTAATCCCAATTATATGAAATTTTCATTTTGTAAACATTAACACGCAGATTCACATATGAATCTTTTATAATTTTTTTAGAAATTTCACTGGTATTTAAAATTTGACAGGAACCTTAAACAATACTAAAATTTTTCTTTTAGTTAAGTCTAAACAAACAGGGCTGGAAAAGTGTGAGGAATTAGTAGTCTCAACAGGAATAACATTAGCTTTGAGGAATAATATGAGTATTATATATGGCTTACCAAGTGAAGTTGATTTCTGTGCAACTTGTCAAAATAGTATCAGGAAAGCATTTTGTGCGGTGGACTTGAGTATGTCCCCAAAATGCTTTGTTTGAGGCCACGTGTGCACCTCAGCATCTCTAGGACATTAAGCACCTAGAGGGTATTTCCTCTCTTAGGAAAATAAAAAGATACAAAGAGAATTAGGGATGTAAGGCATAGGAGCATTGGCACATAAAAATAAGAAACGCATCTTTACAGCCTGTTGAGTTACCAGATAGGCGGAGGAAGGGTAAATATAGAACAAAGACATTTGAAAACCACATTGAAACGAATCGTGTAATGATCCATTGCATAACACAAAAGAAAAAAACCTTTAATACAATTTAGTTAGGAAAATTACCCAATGAATCTTAAATCTATTATACAAATACTAATTCCGTCTTAAACTTTTTCATTTTGCCAATTTAGTCGTAAACTATTGCGCAAAATTCTAATGTAGTCATTTTGGTCAATTTTAGTTAGAAATCGATAATATGGCAATCTAATTTTCGCCAACCGTCCTATGTGGTACACTGTTACAACATTGATTTTTAGCAAAATTGAGCGAAATGACTACATTGGAATTTCATGCAAAGATTTAGGACTAAATTAACGAATTTGAAAAGTAAAAATGAATTAGCACCCGCACAAGATGTTCATGACTAATTGGATAATTTGCCCCTGTAGTTTAATACGGTAAATTCGTTCCAAAATCCATTGAAACTGACGGAGTCTAAAACCAAGCTATTCATTCGGAGTGAAGAACCCACCTCCATAAATTCTTCATCAATCTCCATCCACATGGTGAACGCCCAAAACAGTGGTCACCCTTCCAACTTGGAAGGGGGAGGTGGGGGGTTTGAATCCCCACCTTCTCAAGAGGGTTGGGTGGTGACGATTTAGTTTCAGGAGTGGATTTCGACTCTCACGCTCTGCAAAGAGGCAGAGCAAAAGTCTGAGAGTGAGAGTTAGAGTAGGAATATAGTAGGATTGACAAAAAAAAAAAAAAATGCCCAAAGATCTCACGATCAATCACAAGAGACATGGTATGGTCACAGGGCGTGGCTTGATTTGATGTGCAGAGAGAGACCTGATCGAAGCAAAAGGCCATATCATGTTGCATTGAATTGTCCATCCTTATTTACTGCGATCCATCACTGCTCGTGTCGTTTCTCTCCTTGCATGGCCACCTAACGAGGAGAAGATCGACAAATCCTCCTGTAGGGGCTTTTCCGGAGCGGATATTTAGGGTTTCATATCATAAAAAGGAGTGGATATATATGTATTGGAGCAGATCATGTAGATCCTCATTATTGATGTACTTTGTCTTTTAACACTATGAGCAATCAAATCGTTCGAACCACCTCGAAGCGACCTCTCACAAAATAGCGAAATTTATTTTTTCAATATGCTTAAGGACATTAGTCCAAAATATATACTAAAAAGAAAAGAAGAAAAATAATGTAAGATAGTTCATAAAATCGAACGAAACCATGATTTCGTCTCTTCAAATCAGACCCAAAACGGCAAGTTTCATGTTTGTGGCAGTAGGTTCAACACTGAAGATGATGAAATTCCGATTTTGTCACCTTCGGATACGATCTAAGGCGATATATATTTTGTCACTTTAGAGTGTTTTTCTTGTAGCGAGAGTATGGCGTACTTTATAAGAAATTAACTAAATGCAATCCCTCTATCATTGATTTAAAAAGTGGGAAGTGACAATCTTCAAATCAATGGTAATTAAGATCGTTTGCGCAAGACTTCTTTTACTTGGGCCATATGTTCTATTTTTCCTTTTCCCCTCATCTCAGCTTTAAAGGACCGATTAGAGAATCGAGGCGAACAGCTTAAAAGGCATCTAATTCTATATAATCCAATATATAAATAGTGACATTGTGACTAATTACACTTAATATTCATTTAAGAAAATTTCGTATGTTGCACATGAACGAGCTCCATAAAACACTCTGATATTCCATATTTTAAAGAAAATTCCGTACTTGCATTAGTTTTGCCATGTTCGAAAACTCGATTTGAATGCAGACAAGTTGCAGCCAAAAGTACATATATATATTCTCTGTTTTTTTTTTTTTTAATATTCATACCCACTTGACTAAATTATGACTAATCAAAGTACAGCATGTGTCACAACTTATACTAAAATAAAATAAAATAAAGGGGCAGTTAGGTAGCCAATAAAAAATAAAACATTGGTGGACAAAATGCGACGCCCCATTAAGGCATATGTTCAGTCTCCTCGGTTGCATCCCCCTTGGAATTAATCAAGTAGGCACCTTCCAATCATTCTTGCCCTAATGTGACTAATCCAAACAAAATATATGTAAATTAGGGAAATATGTACTTTTATGTACTCTAAGGACGTGGCAAATCGTCGACCCTTCTTCATCCCTTAATCTTTTTGGGAATGTGATTTGCTTTGATGGGGCAAGTTGAAAGATAGGTGTCAGGGAGAATTTTGCCAAATGAAGCACATGCTTTGTCATTTGTTTGTAGATATGCCAGACTTAATTAATCAGAATCTTTAGAATCTTGTGATAATACTTAAAAAAAATTATGTTTGTATTATTACATGCACATAAGTGTACAATCATTTAGATGGGGTAATGGTTCATATAAAGTATATCAATCACTTAAAAAATGGATGCTTTTTATAACTTAAAAAATTGAGATACAAAGCCAATCCATACAGAGGCGACGGATACGTGATTCGATTTTTTGTATTCATAAGGTCATACTATATATGAACAAATTTCTCATGATTGTTTAGTTCACCCATTATATATTGCTAAGTTTCCTTTGGATCCCAATTCCAATATGAACCCCATGCCTCGTTAACCCATACAACTCCCAAAAGAACACCTATGGCTATGGTTAAAAGATAAACCCGAGACTAATAATATGATTACTCCATTGAACTAAATGTTGAATTAATTGAGCTTTGTAATAATGTTGAAAGAAGTTCTCTGTTGTAACAATTATCAAACTCACATCTTAAATGGCCAACTTAAAAGAAATGTGAATGAATAGCCTCTTGTAATAATTATGTCATCAAAGCATCATTTATAACTGCTCTTCTACTAAACCTAGTAAGAGGGTGAAAAGATTGCGAGACAACCATCATAACCATGACTATTGTCATCATGATTCCTTCGTCGTTTCTACCGGAAGAACCAAATGTCAAATCAAATTTTAGCGACCTTAGGGTGTGCCAAATGGAAAAATGACTTTGACACGAAAGGGAAGTTAAAGACCAATGAGGTTTGATGTCGGGAGGGAATCTTGCTGTCTTGCTAAATAATTGCAGGCCTTGGAAATTTCAAGATTTCCTAAGCTCCGTCCCTACATTTACATGCTCCTGCTTTTGTCATACATATATTTATAGGAATATGCTGGAGACCACTCTTTATATTCTTGTTCATAGAAGTCCAAGAAGTCATCCATGTGCCATTCTTATAAGATGTTTTCTTCAAAGCAATTTTTTTATAAATAGATTCTTATTGGGTCCATCACCATTAAAAGAAAATATATATATATGAATGAGACTTTTGGATAGTTGACATGTCAATGAATGAGACTACATAACTATTTCTTGTTATTTGTCTTGTCCATCTATGAAAATGTATAAAAAGTTCTTTACAACAATGATACAACTAATAACAGTTATATACATACTCTTCAAAAAACCAAATAAAAAAGGTGGGGAAAAACCATATTCATGAAAAGAGAGATAAAATCCGCAACTAGCTATAGGCTACAAAAATCACATGTCAATGAATGAGACTACATAACTATCTCTTGTTATTTGTCTTGTCCATCTATGGAAATGTATAAAATGTTCTTTACACCAATGATACAACTAATAACAGTTATATACATAGTCTTCAAAAAACCAAATAAAAAAGGTGGGGAAAAACTATATTCTTTGAAAGAGAGATAAAATCCGCAACTAGCTATAGGCTACAAAAATCACATTTCACACTGTAAAATTAATTTTACAATTCGTGAATTTCTTTATTCGTGCATCAATATCCATAAAGCGCATCAATATCCATAAAGCATATATCTGTTTTGGTTAGACATATTGAGAATATACAGTTTAAAAACTATGAAATGTCTTGCTCAATAAGTAATCTAGGAAATTGCTAATAAAATAGGAGTTATTATCAGAATGTTAATTGAACTAAATAATTTGGACCAAGTACCATCATCGGAAGCAATGAACTCACCCTTTGATATTGATTTCATCGAGCTTCTCTATGAAGTGGACCTATCTAATCCACTTATGGGTTTGGAAAAGAATTAGAAAATAATTGGGAGGAAAGTAATTACTACACGTTCATAATCCACCTCATCTCTTCTCAGCAATATAGAGAATTAGAAGAGGTACATTATTTTCTTTTGAGAACTCATTAACTGTTAATCATATTTAATAAAAACATATTTTTATTTTACAGTACTCTGTTTGTACATAAAACAAGAGAGAATACAATTGAAATGACAATTTATTTTTCATGTCATTTTCTTGATTTAGTTTTTATTTATTTATTTAATACAGAGGCACTAGGGGCCTGTGCTTAACTATATCATTCTTTAAAATGCGTTTTGTATTCACTTTGAAACTATTAATATGTGCATAATAAGAATTAACTGCAACAATTGATCATGTGACATGACGGCTATGGTTTCCATTCTAATAGTTACCTCACTAAAAACAGATGAGGTATACAAGATGTCATCCAACATTTAACTCTCCAATACCATAACTAAAACAAACGAGGGTTCTTTAACTTATTTGACCTTTTGAAATTATCCACGCATTAAATTAAAGAATGGCAAGTAATGGCATACCATTAACAGATGAGTTATACAAGATGTCATTTAACATCTAACTCTCCAATATCATAACTAAAACAAACGAGGTTTGTTTAACTTATTTGACTTTTTGAAATTATCCAAGCATTAAATTGAAGAAGGGCAAGTAATGGCATCCTATTTTCGTTTTTACCGCATAAGCTATTCGGATTTTTGGCCTCATAAAGGCATGCTATTAATCAACAATTTTGGTATAATTGCCCATTTCAACCATCATAAATTTCCATGTTTCCTTGGGGTCCCAAATCCAATGACCCGCATGCTTCATTAGCCCATGCTACTTTCAATATAGCACATACGGTTAAACAGATAATCCTTAGACTAATAATAAGATAATTCAATCGATCTAATTTGTTGAATCAATTGAGCTCTGCAATAATTTTGAAAAGAGAAAAAAGACGAAGGAAAATGTCTCATTTAAAATTTTTTGTTTTTACTAACAAAATTTATTACTTTTTTTGCAATATAATGACTCAGAGAGCAACCCATAATAATGGTCGATATATCAAAGGAGCTGTGTAACATAATATCATCAGACCTACATCCATCACAAATCATTGGACTTGGAGAGCAAGTATTGCTAGTATGGATTGTGGCATTTCTTCTAAAAGACATAAACTAGTAGAGTCTTGAGTCAATGTAGTACTTGTCGCAGTATTGAGCTTTAGTACTTTCTAGGGTTATCTAAGACGCACAACCATACGATAACCGTCCATTTTCTTCCATACATGCTACTAACTTTCTCTTGGCCACATTGCACGCCTACACACATCGAGATTTGGTTAAACATCGGTAATGGCAGGAACTACTTAGCAAGAGTAGCAAAATGACTGTTTTGCTGAAAATAGTTGATGAAACACCTTTCAAAGAATGGGTTGGTAAACCAACCGACAAAAAATATAAGGAGTCATTTGCAGATTTTTGGAAAGAAAACACGAACTGATGAAAAGTTAAAAGTACGAAGATTGGAGGAAATCATGCCAACTATGTAAAAGCATACTTGAATGTAAAGATAAAAGAATATAAAATTGAACAAATGTTATTCATTGATTGATTGGCGGTCCTTTCTACAATCTATGGATCAAGCATTTATACAATTACTGATAGTTAACAATGGCTACAAAGAAAGCAAATAACATCCTACGTGACTCCTATAAATTAGCAACACCTTTTTACGAACAGTTATCAAAAGACTCACTACTCAACAATCATGACCTCATCACTCACCCCCACATTGATGGTTATTTCTGTAGATCGTAAATCCTGTCCCTGAGGATTACAACAGTCCATGTTTCTCGACCATTAATATTTGTGGCTTTTGAGGTTTATGGCTTCATGATGGAATAAATCATGATGGCAGTATCCGAGATTGTTGGCTTCATGATTGAATACTTGTCTTGTCTTCAATTCATTGATATTTTCTCTTGCTTCCATTCCTTCATCGGCTGAATCAAGTCTTGTTCATTGACACTCTTGGCTCAATACTTAGTAATTTTCTCTTGTATCACCCATCGGCAACTTCTCATTGCGTTTGTTGATTGCCTATAGTTGCCGACCACAAAGACTTAGTAAATTTTTGCCTCGACTGTGCTTTATGCGGCTACTTTCAGACCGAGTCAACAGTCAGGATTTGGACACTTTTTGGTGTCGACAATGACCAATTTAAAAGAGATGTGAATGAAGATTTCCATTGTAACAGTAATCGGATTAAAGTATCATTTGTTACCACTTTTTTGCTTTACCTAGCAAAAGGGGGACAAGATTGTATGATGACCACCATAATCATGATTCCTTCATCATTTATAGTGGAAGAATCAAAATGTTAAATCGACTTGGCGACCTTATGTGTGTCAATTCAAATAAAAAAAAATGACAAACGCAATAGGGAGTTAAAAAACCAATGAGGCACGACGCGGAAAGAATCTTGCTAAATAATTGTAGGCTTCGGAAATCCAAGATTTTCTATGCTCCGTCCCTACTTTTATATGTTCCTGATCTCGTCATCTATACGCTGGGTTTATATCATAATCCCCACTAGCTGGAGATCACTCTTTTCTTTATATATGTGTTCATGGAAGTCCAAGAAGTCATCCTTGTACTGTTCATATACATTGTCGACTAAGTTTTGGACAGTTGACGTGTATATGAATTTGAATAACATCTCTTGTTATATTGTCTCGTCCATCTACGATGAATGTATAAAAAGTTCTTTACATCACCACCACCACCACTAACAACAATAATTATGTATGTGTATGTATGAGATAAATACATAGAGAATCCTAAAACTTATCACGAAAATGAGTTCTAAAAATTACAAAAAGTGCAATCAATTCCCAAAACTCATCAAAGTCATTCATTAACTTTGTTCAATTTGACTAACGGAAAATACTAATATGACTTTTTTTTAATTGTGCGTCTCCTACGTCTTGATGCTAAAACATAATATTAAAATGATGTCTTTTTGGTCTAAATTTGATTTTTAGTATATTTAGATTAAATTAAAAAATAAGCTTCATAAAAAAAGGGGTGTGAAACCATGTAGTAGCAATTTCTTTATTTAAATTTAGCTTACTTTTTAAATTTAATTTAAATAATTTTTTTATTAAAAATCAAATTTGGATGAAAAGGATGTCGTTTCAACCACATCATTGCCATATAGAATAGAGAAAATAAAAAATAAAAAAATTCACGTCAGTATTTTTCGTTAGCTAAGTTGAATGTAGCTAACGAAAAAACTCAATTGCAGAAATATGACAAGTTTTAAGATTTAATTACACTTTTTTGCAAGTTTTAGGACTTAATGACACTTTTGTGACAAGTTTTAAAACTTCTAGGGCATTTATCCTATACCTATCTATCTATCTATCTATCGAGTCTCCAAAAAACCAAAAAAAAGGTGCAAAAAGATCGTGTTCACAAAAAGAGAGATCAAATCAGCAACAGGCTATAGGCTACAAAAATCACATTTCACATCGTAAAGTTAATTTTATGGTTCAACAGTCTCTCTCTCTCATTTATATTGATATTGAGCATATATTTCTTTTCATAAGACATATAGCAAGTGTCGGTCAAGCAAAAAAGAATGACATACATTTTACAAACACCATCCATAGCACGATTTTTTTCCTTAAAAACCACTTTTTGGAGTCCTTTTGTTTGAAAGGAAATTGTTTTCAAAAGACTGTTTTTCTACTTTCTAGTGTTTGGATGACAAAAAATTAATTGATTTATGGAAAACGTTTCTTATGGATTGCAAACAATAAGCTTAGACTAGGAGAAAATTACTTCCCCTTCTAAAAAGAAACAAATCATTATCCCAAAATCACAAGATAAATGAAAATTATATATTTTTTATTATGAAATTTTCACTGAAGCAAATGCGTTCTAAATATATCCATTAGACCCCGCCATGCATCATTAGAATCGTTCTAGGTCTTTACATTTCAAATTATGGTACATTCTATATATATATATATATGTGTTTGTGTATATATTGTTTCTACGAAGCATGAATTATTGCATTTTGATCTGCACGTGCTAATTTCCTTGATTTTTTTAGTATATGCAGTTGGCCAGAAGATTTATAAAATAAAACAAATATGCAAAAAGTGACAAAAAGAAGAAAGAAAAGGTGCTCAGCTTTGAAAAAAGTATACCCAAAATCCAAAGAAAAGAAAAAGAAAAAGAGAGAGAAAAAAGGTCCGACATATGCAGTGTTGGACTTGGAAAATGAGTGGCTCACAGCTAAGATTAGGAAATGGGTCAATATGACGATTTTTCGTACAAATAATTTGGTCACTGTACAGTTGCTCAGAAAGCGAGCTCCCCATAAAAGGAGGAGAGAGAGAGAGAGGGAGATGGGGAAGATCTTGGTGTCTCATAATGCATAAACATTTGAAGATGGGATTCGATAGAAAGTCATCCCTCAGCTTTATCATCACTCGTTTGATTTCATTTATGCATTCATGCGATTTTCTTGCCTCATATCTGGCAGAGAAAACCCATTTGTCTGCGACGAAGATGAACAAAAGTGTGCGGGGTTGATGCTGCTCCCCACATCGAATTGGGTGAAATCTAGAACAGGAACAAAAAGGAGAGAAAGGGAAAATGATTGTGGAAAAGATCTTGAAGTGTATAGCTAGGTCGTGTGCTTCAATACAGTAGGGACGGCCGGTGTACACCAGTCGGGGCATGTTTGGCTGGAGGATTTGCAGCAGGAAGCTGATTGATGCAAAAGTGTGCTTTGTCCTCACGTTAAACCCTAATTACTAGTATTTCCATTTCCATTATAATATTGTATTTCCAGTAGTTTTCCTTGTTTCAATCATGTATGGGCTTTACTTGGTCCGTGGTGGTACGATATCCATATATCTTGTTACGTTTCTATTACTAAATTTTTAGGTAAGTTACCACTGACTCTTGTTATGTATGTTATATTAGAGTTGCAGCTCTCGTGTTTGAATCCAGACCCTCTCTTACCTTTCTTTTTCTTTAATTAGTGATACATCACATCTCAATTTAAGGGTCAACGACGGAGTATCATAGTATATTTAGATTTGGAGCTATATGGTTTTATTTGTAATGTTTATTTTAAATAAATTGGTAGTGATCACTATAATTTCTACAACAACCGTGTCAACATTGTGGGAGAGAAGAATAGAAAAACATTTCATTTGCTAGCTCATCAACTTCATACGACAACAGTTTTCATGACCTAGCAAGTATTTCACAAACAATAGCTTAAGACGTTAAGGAGACTAGAAAAACTTGATTAGTCATGTCCATTCTGTTGAAATATCAGGTCCAATTTTCCTCCACATGGACAAATCAGACTCCTAGATTTTACAAATTATTTACAAATCCTAATGCGTTTATTCTTCCCTTAGTCAATTAATCCTAGAGACCGGCAATCGACTCAGACGGGAGAGGTATCGGTACTACCTTGAAACCGATCACTTCCCTCCGATTGGAGAAGTACAACTAACTATTAAATTCAAACCAAAATGTTGTCCAAAGTGCAATAAATGGAACTCTGTTAAACACAAAAAAATAAAATAAAAAATACTGATGTTTAATTTTATATACCCGCCTCCAATAATTTAAAGCCAACATAAATTATAGTCGAATCCTTTCCTTTATCCTTCTACAAACATTGCCAAATTGGATAAGGTTAGCATTAAAATCATGTTTTATTCAGGAGAAGTGCTGACTCTCCAAATAGTGAAGTGAAGTTTCACACAATATTTAATTGCAATGTTTTAGTCGCATATGATTGGCGGCCTCTTTTAGCATGATTCATTGTTGCTGTTAAAGAAATACGTGTATCATGCGCTATACAGAAATTCATTATAAGACTTACCCAAAAAGAGTATATTATAACCCAATTTCGTAATTGATCAAATTTTTAGAGAAAATTGGTTGATTTATATGGCAAGTTTGAATTCTGATACTCACACTAGTTTTCATTAGTACTTTATATTTTGCCCTTTTTCCTATCTCCGGTGGTTTAATTAATTTGGCAACGGTGATGTCCTTTTTTCGTTTCTAAGTTCCAACTTATATACAGGAAAATGAAAATTAACAAGTTATATGTATTCACCATTTTTAAATAGCATAAAATTCGAGGATTGCCATCTAATAAATGCCTTCTTGTGTCATGGAAAAGTGACCCTATTCGGCCTTCGCTCGGGCAAGAGCTAGGTGTTTTATTTATAAGTTCAGTTTTTCTTTTCATAAGCTAAGTTCATTTGTATTACTTTGATATTAGGCAATTTGAGTAACCCCTTAGATTTGGTTGGTTGAATATGGCGTTGGGGATTTCCAATATAGAATTTAAAGATCACCCATTCAAATTTCATTAACTGCGTGCAAACTGCTTTAGGTTAGAGTCTTCTGTACATATTATAGGGTTAGATTTATGAACTAGTTCGTGGGAACATGGGGTGTTTCATGGGTTTTTAGATAGTCGAATTTCCATGTCTATGCTCATGGATTATCAAAAGATAAAGGCCTAGTGAATGCAAATTTGGCACATCTCAAACCAAAAAAGTGATTACAATTCCAACATAGTTCCTCCTTAAGAGCTTAAACCTTGAGAAGTACAATGCAAATGATATTCGATTTCTAGTAGGTTGCCTCTTCGACACTAATGATTAATCTAAATCTAGTGAAAACCCCATTAAAAATAGAGCATGTCCGATGCTTCATTCATGCACATACCCCTTCCTACTTCACCATTTCTTAATTCCTTGTTGCTTTTCTAGCTTTGGTAATTGAACATCGCACCTTGATGGCTCAAAAACGGAATCCACGATTCCCAAAAATAGAGATATACATCGCTTTCGTTTGATTTCATTTTGTGCCTAGCAAATTGGATGTTAGGTGAGTGCGAGAAAAGGAGACACGTCTCCTTCCAATATATGCAATTAGAAAAGCAAATTAAATAGGTAAACAAATGAAGAACTTTTAAGTTGCCAAAAGAATCCCACCATCTCCATTTCTGTTCGAAAAAGAGTGGACGGTGATGGCTTAAAAAAGATAAATTTAATTACGTCGTTAATATAATTGCAATTTGCTCTTTCGTCAAGTTATGTTATGCCCGACTGAAGGAGAAGAGGAAAAAAACAAACACAACAGGGAATTTAAAAGATTTTTGCAAATGGGGAATCTCAAAGAATTTAAAAACCGGCCCATATTAAAATCGATATACCAACAATATGTTATAATTACGTAATAAATTCTTGGATAATATTATAAGATGGGGGAGGCGGCCCCATCCTTTTCGACCATGTGAAATTTTTGATTTGTGACCCATTGGGACAAAAAATATAGGGTTTTCCTCCTCGATATATCCTAGAAATATAATTTCTATGGAATTTGCTGGTGAAAAAAACCTTGGAAAAAAAAAAATTCTAAAAAAAATAAAAAATATGTTTTTGAAATTTTGTGATCTCACCTTTGATGGGGGCCACCAATTTGGACCATATAATTACTTGGGCACTGAAGATCCAGCGGCACCACTTTCTTCATTGTCTAGCCCCCTCGATTTAAATGACCGGGACCATAAGATTTATTAAAACTTTTTGTTTGCTATATAAGTCTTGTAATATCAATTGGACAATTACAACTAGCTCATGAATAAGTATCTCAGGTTTCTCTTACCTTCCAAAATTAAGGGTAATTGGTTTCGAAATGGGTAGATTTCAAACTAGAAATTTGGAACCTAGCTTGCCAGTATCAGTTCTTAGTTTATAGAATTGGGAACCAAACCGATCGACCTTGGAACTGGCCTACCTATTTTTTTCAAATAATTTTCTGTTTCAATTTTATTTAAGTACTAGATCACATGCATTATTTTGGCAAAATTTCTCAAAAACAACACCATAATGGCATGCTTATGTTAGAATGCTCAACAACATTATAATTGGCAAAACTCTCAGTTAAGAAACTCGTAGGTAGGGTTTGGTTTGAACAAGTTAAAAACCTATTCTATCTAAAAATTGACCTCAAAACAATTCCACTCGGGAGCGGAACCAGTCGAGGCTAGTTCCCAAATCTTTTATTCTAGAACCGATTCGGTTCCCATGTGAACTGACTTGAAACCGATTGGGTAAGGCTGGTTTGGTTTGGTTCCTTTTCTGAGTTGAAACACCAGCTTGGTTGCTCTTCTCTTTGCAAACCTATATAGTTATCACTCACCTTCAAAATTCAATGTGCCTCAATTTAGTAGCATCACGTTCAAGCAGCTGCTTTCATTCGCCAGGGAAAAGTCAAACATACGAAGGAAAAGCATTATTGCCCATTTTCAGTCGAACATCATCCAAATCATTTCGTTTAATCGACTCAATTTTTGCATATTCTTCACTTATCCTTTTGTCGCGGCTCGACAGATATTTTCCGTGAATCCGTCTCACTTCCAGCGGAAAGAAATAAAGAAGAGAACAGATATCTCCTCGAACTTGGTTTCAACACCAGCCACATTTTCATGCCCGCATTTATCCATACGCCAAAAAAATTAAACGTAAGTTCAAAAACAGCTGACTGACAGTGCACACTGATTATGACATCGGTTTAAAAAGCTGAGGATAATAATTAGGCTAGTAGATACGATAGGCTGAAGTTGGTGTTATTATCCCACTGAGAGAGAGAGAGAGAGAGAGAGAGAGACGGGGGCAAAAATGGTCACCATCACCATCCCTCCCTTGCAATCTCACCCCCTGTTTCACCATCCGCCATGTCTGCCAGAAACCCTAAATGTTAAATTTCCAACCATAGAAAATTATAACAGCACGAACAACAGTAACATAGGCTTGTAGGGTCGTCGTTTCAGTGGCTAAAGTCTTTCGTCATTGAGGTGATCATGAGCTTTTTAGACTTTCGTCGCCCATTCCCTTGCGAATCATTCGTTTTTTATATGCCCAATTTGACAGGAAATGTGCTGGGGAAGATACCGCCCAGTCATGATCAAAACCCCTCTCTGGTCAGAAAAAACTTTTGTCGATTACGTTTCGCTGATACCGTCACGAGAATCATGAGATGGTGGTTTCATGCACGAACCTTCATTAGGAAAAGTTGCTGAAAGGGTCATTATTTTATCGGCAAGTTGAGTGGCGTATAGTTTATACAGGTGCGGACGAATCCAGAAACTGTAACGCAACATATTACGTACGCAGTAGAGAAGAGAGAGAGAGAGAGAGAGAGAGAGAGAGGAGTGTAGTTTATACAGGTGCGGACGAATCCAGAAACTGTAACACAACATATTACGTACACAGTAGAGAAGAGAGAGAGAGAGAGAGAGTAAATGAGCACTCAACCATCCAAAAGCAGAAGCAATTTATGAGGCCTCTCTTCGAACATACTTTAGTAGTTGAGTCCATTGAAGTGGGCACGGCAAAACACACAAGCAATCAAGAGAGACGATGGAGTTAATTGACAATGGAGAAGAACTAATTAAGAAGTTAATTACACACAGAGTTCAAATAAACTCGGTCAACAATAGTTTTGAACATGAACGAAGTTAATATATAATTAATACATATCTTGATTATTGCATGTTGTGATTGGCCGAGTTTATCATATGGTGAACGGAGTCCAACACAAGCCCTTGAAAAATAAAACAAGAAGGGCTTTACACGAGTGAGAATTTTGAGGAGAAGATGGACACAGAGAGAAGAGGTAACTAAGTCAAAGCACATGATTTACATGGACAGGTTATTCACAAATTCCATACCATCACTGATAATTATCCCACAACAAACCTGCAGATTCATCATGTATCAAACTCTCCGGTACTGGCATTGGATCATCCACCCACATAACCACACTCGTCATCGAAGCTCGCCCCCAGCCATGACGGATGGTAAAGCCACCCGTCCACCGAGTCGACGAACACGAACTCGCTGCTCGGCCTCGTCAACTCGTAACTCGTCCCAAGACTAGGCAACTCGATGATCTCGCTCAGCTCCTCCGATGTCTCGGATAGATCCATTGCCCTGACTAGTGATGACGAAGGACTCATTGACGAGGATGAAGACGCCGTTGATGTGGTGATTGTATCGAATTTATCCATCTGGGCTGCTTTTAATGCCGCCGCCTGCACGTCGCGCGGGCTGAGCGAGATGGGCCGAGGCAGCAAGCTGACGAGTTCGGGGAAATTGAGGATCGCCGAGCTGCCTTTGATGCTCAAGGCGGCCACGTCGTGGGCACGGGCTGCCATCTCCGGGGTTGGGAACGTCCCGAGCCAAATGCGGGATTTCTTCCGCGGCTCGCGGATCTCGGAGACCCATTTGCCCCAGTTCCTCATGCGCACGCCGCGGTACACCGGGTGCTTGCCCGAGTCGCGGAGGCGCTTGATCTTCTTATCGGATTCGGCTGGCAGGTCGGCAGAATTCTGGTGGCCGGTGGGCTTTGGGACCGTGTTGAGGGAGGAGTCGGTCCACCCTGTGGGCGAGGAAGGGGAGGATGGTGGGGAAGAGAGCGAGTTGGAGCTGGTTTCGCGGTCCGAGTTGGGCGGCTCAAACATTTTATCTGGCGAACACGGTACTCCCTTTGCTTTCTTGGGGGATTCTTCCTTGTTCTTGATTCTTGATTTTGTGCTTTCTTGGCAGACAATGAGTTCAGAAATGGATTGACCAAATGAGGGTTTTAGGGGAAGAAGGACCACTGGGTCTTCACTGATGGAAGAAGAAGAAAAAGGTTATCGTGTGGAGACAATAGTTTCGCTTGGATTGTATTTGGGGGCAAGTGAAGCAATCAAGAGGGATGACAATCAAGCTTGCTTGCCCACATGGGGCAAATTAAGAAAATTCCAAAGTCTTGGTGAGGCAGAGAAGGGGGACGGGCTCAGTTATGGAAACTGTCTCCCTCTGGCTAAAAGTAGAGGAGATTGAAATGCTGAGACTCAGAGAAAGAGGACCTCTCGCAGAAAGAGAGAGAGAGAGAGAGAGAGAGAGATGATGATGATGGTGATGGTGATGATGAGAGAGAGAGAGAGAGAGAAAGAGAGACCGCTGGGCAGGGAAGGAGTTAAGCAAAGTGGGTGTGCACTTCGAGAGCTACTCTACTTGAACAAAGCTTGCATCTTTTTCTTCCTCTTTTCTTCTTCTTTTTTTTGTTTTGTTCCCTTCCCTCCCCCAATATTTCCCAGCGAGTCACCCCCAACATTTATAAAGGGCTTCGATGAAGAAAACGACGGAGAGACGGACCCATAAAAGAAATGGGTCACCCTAAGGTGCAAGGTGGGGGTCCCCATCTCTATAAGACCCAAAGAAACCCTCCACATTTAATTATTTGATCTTTGTTTCTTTTAGGTCATAGCAACAAGGTAGCTTCCAATATTTGCTTTTCATCTCTCTCTCTCTTCTCTGTAGCTTCAGTATTTCACCTAGCCACTCCTGTTCATTTAACCCCTTATCATTTTTCGGGGGCCATCACCAACCCCATGGAAATCAATTAATTATTCGTTACCCAAGAAAGAAGTCTTCCCCTTTTCTCCTTCCATTGCCAAAGTAAAATCAAGGAGAAAAAAAGGAGAAAGACAAAAATCCTCGTTCGCAAGTTCTTCTTTCGTCTTCCCAAGATTGGTTGGTGGGGATATGCTGATTCAGTGTGAAGCAACAGTTAGGTTTACAGTGCCGCCATGCCCTAGTGGGATATATATAAATAAGGAAATGACTATATTATATTGTGATGGGTGTTGGAATAACACAATCTTCATCAGGTCTTTCTTTTTTCTTTCTGCATGATTGATTGAGATCTGGAGGGACCTTTAGCTAGATGTGGAAAGAAAGAACTTGAGGCCCATATTCAATAAAGTCTCAGCTCGGACGCTAGAGGACGGGTTCAATCACTATTTAAAAAAAATGTTATTATGCGATTGTATGGCCTGCCCCATTTGCTAAAAATAATTTTCTCTCGAAAAAATTGTCCAACAAGCCTGAAAGTTATTATGTGATTGTATGGCCTGCCCCATTTGCTAAAAATAATTTTCTCTCAGAAAAATTGTCTAAAAAGCTTGAAACTCATTGTATATCGGCTAATTCAGTTTTAAACTTTCAATTTTTCCAATTTTATTCAACTCAATTTTTCTAATTTAGTTGTAAACCTTTTGATGATTTTTAAATATTGTCCTTGCGGCTTATTTTGATCGGATATTACTAAGATGGAGTCTAATAAGCGATTTCTATCCAAAATTGACTTAGAAAAATTACATTGAAAAATCATAAAAATGTTAAAGACTAAATTAGCAAGATTGAAAAGTTTAGAAATGAATTGATTGAGTATAATAAGTTTAGGACGATTATCCATGGTTTTGTTGCGACTATTTAAGATCATATGCATAAGTTCAATGGCTTAAGCGTTACTGAGGCGAGTTGCTAATTTTGCGGATATATTACAGAATAGCTGAAGTTGAAGTCCTTTCGAGTGAGTCTACATGTACTTGGGAATGTTACCACGCATCTAGGCTATTCATCAATTTGAAAATAAGATTTGACTTCTTTTTGTGAACTTATGTAAAAAATTGGCTGTGGCTTTCAAAGAGGACTTTAATGGTTAACTGCAAAATCTAGCATGAACGCCGTTAAACGGCACATGTTTTGGTCCACGGACAACTTCCAAAACAAATGTAAGGACAAAACTCACAAAACTAAAAGCAAAAGAAAGAGAAAAAAAAGGATGCAACGAACACCATTCAACCAAAAAATCCATTTGGATTCTCTCAATAACACCACGTTTTTCACCATTGATTCGCCCCACCTCTCTATTTTATGAAGCTTTTATTATTTGTCACTATAGGAATACGACCAAGAGATTTGTATGTTTACATTACAGACACGTGTGCATAATGGCCTCGTGATAGAGCAAAGATATGTCCATGGTCCATATCAGTGAATGCATGGCCCATATACATAATGATCCCATACGGTGCATGAGTGAGCCTCGAATTCATGGGGTATTGCATTGATTTTGCAAATAACGTGAAAATGAAATCCACCGGCCCTAAGTTTCGCACAATTTCTGCACCGTGTTTGGCTTTGATCGGTCCACCACGCCATCAAAGCAACGTGCATTTCTCTCCATGAGATGCATTCATCTATCCCATCGTGATAACGCTTCGGCCACCAAACATTAGCCAACAACTCATCCCAGGTCTCGACCGCGAACGAAATGCGTGTGATCAGCCCGTGGGTCATGCGATGTCTCAAACCTACTTGG
The DNA here is from genome assembly GCA_007663325.1 of Eucalyptus pauciflora. Classification (NCBI taxonomy): domain Eukaryota; kingdom Viridiplantae; phylum Streptophyta; class Magnoliopsida; order Myrtales; family Myrtaceae; genus Eucalyptus; species Eucalyptus pauciflora. The sequence goes on along the minus strand of VMYD01000027.1, from coordinate 1,164,570 downwards.
CACTTCTGCATCTTCTTGAACGTTGAGGGATCAATTAGTGCGGCATTAATGACTGTTGCCCCACAAGCTATGAACGGCCTTTCTTGGCAGGTCATGAGGAGCGCCTCGCGAGAGGCTTCGGATTTTTGTCCTCCGGAGGATGTGTGGAAGTACACTTTCCTTTATTTCTGCTCGTGTGAGTTCATGAGAGTAATATACTGCATACATTGTACTTTTTTATCTCCTCGTTTAGCGTCTTTTCTCTATTTGGCCTCTTTTCTCTATTTGGTATTGTGTGGTGAAATGATGAGTAAAAAACCTTGAAATGGAAGAAAAAATTGAATAGATTGAAAAGAACGATCGCTCTCATTCCTTTATTTGGCCGTGATGAAGATGTGAAGCGGAAAGCGGAAAGAAATTGACAGCAACAAATGCTCAAAACTCTCCTTAAATAGGTAATGAAAAAGGAAAAGCGAAGTACGTATGGGAAAAAGAAATGACAAAGTGAGTCCTATCGTCTTGATGGAAAAAATGAAAATTTCTATTTGTATGGTCTGAGACTTTTAAGCGTGTCTTGAGTTTCTAGCCCAACGACATGCATTGCCATCTGAATTCGACTGTCAATCTAGTTAGAGAAAGATAACAGTAGAGCATATTTCATGATGTGTGGGTTTCCATATTTTGCATGGTAATACGGGTTTTGTAGTGCTTAGCCTCAGCAAAACAATGTCTAGGGACTGTGTGAGTTGAGAGAACATTTATATGGGGATTCTGAGTTGAGATTAGACACTGAGAGAGATGGTGTTATTGGGTTTAGGGCTATGAATGAGGCATATGTGCATGTTGCAACCTCTTGCATTTTCTTGAATAGCATAATATGACCATATAAATCCTTTTATGTGCATCTGTATAGCTGTCTCTCGCAGGTGCTTATCTCGTTTGTCTAATCTGTTTTATCGCTTTCCATTGTGTTATAGCCTCGGGTTTCCTATATGAGTATGGAATCGCCATTTTCATTTGGAATGCCCATTCCATATCGAAGACCTTTTACCAGATACACAAGGAAAAAGATAAGATTCTGTACGGAATATTATGCGTGCCTGAGAAGTTTAACAGCTATGCATCATGCTTGGGCTGATTGACTCTGAATAGATCTTCGGTTATTGGCTGAATTGGCCAAGTTAGACTAAACCTGAGGAGCACCACCGTTCATTTCATTTGATGGCGACGAGTCCATTCCAATCATGCATTTCAAGAGTCAGCATATTTTGTTAATCTAGCCAGCCGAAGAAAAGAAGAAACGAAAACAAAAACCCACATGTTCTTGACACCCTTCTAACCATGCCCCATATCTATATTGATTTCTCAGCATCTCTAATAATGTTCTTTTAACCCACGAATTGTGAAAATTATCATAGCCGGTCGGATTCCCCCTAGATTCATTGACTAAAGCTGATACTGTGAAGGCTTTTGACCTAGTGAGATGGGATCATTTGCTTTATGTGATTCGAGTTATTGTGTTCTTGATCAATTCATGCGAAATGGATTACAGCTTGCATTAATTCTCCCTAGTTTTCTATTTCCTTAAATAGTGGCCTCGAAGGCTTTTCTAAAGGAGGTAAGGGACAAAGGCAAGGAGATCTATTTTCTCCTTGTTAGTTTGTCATATAGCTAAGGGGTAGGGAGGTTTTCTCAGAAGTGCTTGACGACGCTGCTTCGGATACTGTATAACTTCACTTTCTCCGCTCTAAAAACAACGCGTTCATCTAAACTTTGCGGAAGATTTGGTCATTTTCTCCAAAGGGGACAAGATTCCTTGCAGCAAATCCTTTCTCCGTTACAGCTGTTTCATTATCTTTTGGGCCGAAAGTTGAACCTTTCAAGGACTGAAATTTCCTTAGCTGGTTCCAGTCATGAACAACGGGCTGAATTGGCTAGATTGAGTAGCTTAAAGGAGGGGTGTTCTGCCAGTAAAATTTCTAGGTTTCCCATTGATATCAGGTTAGCTAAGTTACAAAGAGTGTAAGCATTGGGTTTGGGCTACCGCTATGGAATAATGGACGGTAAGGCATCTTTCGTACGCTGGTAGGCTTCAGCTCATCAGAACTGTTATTTTTAGTGTCACTAATCATTGGTTCCAGATGTTCATACTAACCTAAGTTATTATTGAGGTGCATGTATGAGGGTGTTAGACGAAAGAAGTTCCACATCAATATAATGTGTAGCAGTGAATATATTTTAGTTGATCGATAACTCATTGATTTAACATTTTGAGTGTGTTAGAGATAATCAAGGATTTCTTTATTATATTTTCTATGTTAGAGATAATTGGATAATTTTCTCGATTTTTCATATCTCTCAAGATTACGTATATATCTCTCTTATATGGATCTAACTAGATGCGGGCTTGGATTTGGTTCAATCTCTTGGGTGATGGTGTTGGATTTCTGCGGTGTTGACCCAATGGTTATCAAGTAGATAGAGCAAAAATGCAGACTGTCAAAGGAGCAAAAGTAATCATGAGAAGATGTTTGTTTGCCCAAATGTGAGGGCTAGGCCTTAGGAAGCTTGCAGTCTGGAATGTTGCTTGTGCTTTATAGAACTTATGGGGACTCCTTTTGAAATCTAGCCTGGACTTATTGTTATTTCCTCCAGGATGAGACAATTGGGATTGTCCAAGCTCGAGGCGAGAGAGTACCTTGGATTGGAGAAAATTGCTTAAAACAAGGCGTTTTCCTAAGCCTCACATCGAACATGTGATTGGAGATGGGAAGCACACTTTTTTCGGGCCACTATAATTGTCCATGTCCTCCCTAACTTTGTTGGTATGGTTTGTTGTTGAATAAGGAGTTTTTTTTTGAGAGGGTCTAGATGTTTAGTATGAGTAAAATCACAAGATGATCTTTACACAATTAATTCTAATTGGAAGTGATAGTTTCCCATCGAATGCGTTGTGGTACCGACTGGACTAACATAGATTCATGCTTTGGAGCGTTTGAAGAGAATGTGTGAGGGTAGTGAAACGCATACCTTGGACTCAAGTAAAAAAACTGTTCCCTTGAATGATGAGGATAGATGGATAAATTTCTTGGCTGTTATGCTTGCTTTTTATCTAGCAAGATTCGCTTAAGCCAATGATAAACTGAGCACATGATTCCTTTTTGTCCTTCCTAGTCAGGGTTTCGATCCTGGTTTTCAGGATCTTGATTCGTGCAGAGACAGGACAAAATCTTTCCACCTGTCAATCGATTCTATGCAACACTGGAGGGAAAATTTCTAAATTAATTAAATCACATCATATCTGCAATTTATGTCACAATTAAAATTCAGGGAAATAAGAAAGGCTATGGTTGTTGGAATGAGATTTCCCTTTCCTGGTTGATTTAATTTGCTTTAGTGGACAATCAATTCATGAAAGGGAAAAAAAAATGCTACTGACGGTTTATAAGGTTTATTTTTAATTAAAGTAACAAGACAAATTTCTAGTGGTACAGAAACATTGGCTAAACTGCTATTTCTTGAATATCATATTCCAATAGTTCTATTTAGTACTTGATATGTGTGAATTAGATATTTTCTTTTTTGGTGTTGTAGTCAGGTCACATTATGATCAATTTTCGCTCTGAGAAGTTTTGTAGATTGTAATCTATTCAAAGAGAAGCCTATTAAGATAGGGGAATACAAACTTGATACCTCATCGCTTAAAAATTGCTAAGAGTTAAGCATAAGACCAAGTTATTAGCATATTTAGTCGAATCTATTAAGGTTCAACATTTTAAGTCAATAAGTTGTGGATCAAATAAGATGTATCAATTATTTCAAATTATAACATGTGCAACTGAACAATTTCTTTCGCTCATGTTTGACTGTTTTGTGTTAGATTGGCACTCCCCTTAATTCATCAACATATATCTCAACTTAGTAAATAACCTACTTTCTATGCACTTGTGGTCATGCATCACATTTACATCGTTGCCAACTCGAAACCGGTTTGCTCTACCCCAACGCTCACCTTTACCTATGGTCTCTTTAGATTAGATTGAACTGTGATGCCATTCTTCACTTGGAAATAATGTCGACTACAAGATTCCTTCCTTAATATATTCTCAAACACCAATACAAATTGGGAGGGATCACAAATGAATCATCGGCTTTGATACTATTTTTTTTTTTTTGAGACGTGTAATAGAAGACTAGGGGCCTGTTTGTTAATGTTTTTTTTTTTTTTCTGTTTATAAACAAAATTTCTGTTTTTTTTTTGGTTCTAGGAAACAAAAAAAGAACAAAAACGTGTTTGTTTGCGTTTTTGTTCCAAATCTATTTTTTTGTTCCTAGGAACATATTTGGAACAGAAACAAGAAAAACGTGTTTCTTGTTTCTGGAACAATTTTTAAGAACAAAATTTCTCTCTCCTCTCTTTTTCTTCTTTTTTTTTTCTTTGGTCGGTTGCCGGCCTCGGCCATGGTCGGCGACTGGTCGTCGAGGGCCGACGACTGTCGGCCACCGCCAGGCAGGCTATTGGTTGAGGGTGGTAGGTCGGCTTTCTTGGCGATCCGGGTGCTGGGGAGCTCGTCCGAGCTCAAGCCTCGGCGCAGGGCAAGGCTGGGCGAGCCGGCGAGCTCGAGCTCGCCCAGCCATCGGCGAGGCTTGGCCTCGCTAGGCGACACCGACCTGGTGGTGGCTCGGCGAGGCCGAGCCTGGCCGGTGGTTGGGCCTGGCGAGCCTCACCGTGGCTGGGCGAGGCCATCGGCCCTCGTCGGCCGGTTGCTGGCCATGGCCAAGGCCGGTGACCGGCCAAAAGAAGAAAAAAAGAAAAAAAGAAAAAGAATGAAAAAAAGGAAAAATAAAATAAAAATATTAAAAAATTAAAAGAAACAAAAAAAGAACACAAATTTACCAAAGGTGTTTTTGTTTATTTTTTATTCTCGGAACAAGTTTACCAAATGCGTTTTTTTGTTCAAAAATTGTTTCTCGGAACATAAACATTTTTTTCTATTTCTGTTCCCTAAAACAATTTTTAAACAGAAATGTTACCAAACGTGCCCTAATAATCCATCCTCGAGAGATCAAACAAGAGGAAAGCCTACTAACTCTGAGCCCATTAACTAACATATCCAAAGTTGGGTCATTTTCACTTAAAAGCTTAGCTTCCATTTGTTTCGTAAAAAGTCAACAATTCAAAAAATATTTTCCTAATTTTAGGTCATTTTTTTTCTCTTAGAAAAATGAGATAATGAAATTTTTTTCATCGAGACAAATATAATAACCTGTCCAAATATTTTTGTTGATAGTGAAAACTTTTCCGTTATCTCATTTTTTTGAAGAGATATATTAAGATTTTTTTTTTTTTTCATATGGAAAAGATATATTAATTGCTTCAATTCATATCAATTCTTTAAGGCGGTAGTTAGAGTGACCACCACTCACTCTACACCTCAGCAAAGTCATCCATGCAAGTGTAGGGAATGAATTTTTCTTTATATATAGTCTTACTTAAAGACATCGGCAGGAATTGAATTTGTTATCCTGTATTTGTCGTCGGACATAAAGTCCAAGTCATTATACCTGGCTTTCGCCAGCATTTCCTATTGCATAAGTCGGCAATTTTATCAGTGGAGACTGGTGTATGCCTAGGAATATTCGAAGGTCAATAATGGCTGAATTCAATCTATGTCGCGACACTTTGGGATGCGTCCCCTACCACAGCACATTGCCCCAGCAAACGTCAGCAACTACAGCTTCTATCCGAGAGTAGTCTAATAACGCAGGTCATTGGAGGTAGGGATTTGCTTTGAGCATATTTGTAAGTGCGTCCGTGCGTGCATGCATGCGTGGAAGTGTGTCCGTATGTGATGACGAATATGGTCTTTCTTCTGTTATGTTTCTTCAATGGGTATATATATTGTCTTTCCTTTCTGGCAGAGATAAGTATGAGTTGTACGGCTCATTAGTGCATAGCTGTAGCCTCCCTTTTTCTCTGATAACCATTCTGATAGTCTCTCATAGTGTTGCAGAAGAAGAGGAGGAGGAAGAAGAAGATGACACTCTCTTCTCAAGCTTTGAATGTCAATGCGTCTCTTCACAGGCCATCAAACTCTCAAACTCATAGTTTCGATCGCCTAAAGATTGCGATACCATTGTATCTGACGGTAATACATGTGGAGAGGGCGTTGTCATTTCTTTGGGCTGAACATTTTGCTGTCCGATTTTAGGCAATCTTTCGGTTTCTTTTTCAGTGTTAAACACAGTTATATTTTAAGCGAAATATTGGGTATGCGAAAAGATTGATTCTTCTGACTTCTAAGATATGTGGATCAGTCTCCAAAACTCGCTCATCTTACAAGGTTATATCGTTTTACTTGCGTCTATAAGGTGGAGCCCTCTTTCTTTTTTTAGCCTCTCCCGATTAGCTCCTCACGCACGCTCTTGCTATGGAAATGAGTCCTTCGTTATTAAGCATCTGTAATGATAAAATCTCTGTGGCATGTCAACTAAACGTCCGTCTGCCCTCTTTTTATTTTGGTAAGGTCTAAAATATGTATGCTCATTCTCCATGATCATATGAAACAAATATATCCTTGCTACCAATAGTCTCCTTATACTTACTGATATTGTAGATGCATCCCCAAATTCACTTTCATTCATAAACTAGCTAAAACATGTCTCCCAGCATCCGTGGAAGATCAGGTTGCCACAAAAGCCATGGCCAGAACATGTGCTTGAAGCCATGAAGAGCACTTCGAGGAAAATGCTGGATGCTGTCGTGGATTCCATGTTTCGATTCGTTGATCAGCCATTGCTTCCCTCTCAGGTACCAGAAAAAATTTGAGTGGCAGGCGTATGGATCATGAATAAGATAGAACAGCGTCAAAGTAGTTAGTTTTGTTTCGAGGGAAATGATATTTTGGATAGAGCATTCTAGATATGCGATACAGAAGTAATTAACAATGGGGTGTAACAAACATTCTATTAATCATAGAGCTGGAATGGAATGGTTATCCTATTGATCCGAACGTGTATATCATCATATTGTCTAGGGGTGATTGGGTTCAGGGTGGGTAGGGTCTAGACTTGGACCCTATACCCGACCATGTTATAACAGGTTCCCCTTTTTTGGACCTTATACCCGACCCTGTTTTTATTGGATCTTATACCCGACCCACCCTGTTTTTCCAATCTAGTTCCAAGGTTAACTCTATTTCCATTGGAACCTGTTTTGTAATCTTTCGATATCCTATACGACTTCGAATTTTATATTAATAAGCGAGAAAATAACGAAATCCTCCTAATTTATATTGAAACATTAAGCACTGAGAATAAATTAATACATGAACTTTTTGGCTAAACGAAAAATTAAGGATTCATAGGGCTAATTATAATAAATAAAATCATAAGGCAAATAATTAGCAACAAACATGGGTATAATATTAGTCTTATTCTCACAACTATTACATGAAGCTACTCATTTATGCAAGCATAACTCCTCCTATAAAAGAGAAATTAGGCGAGCCAATCCATGTGATACACAAGAATTTGGCGGCGACGAACACCGTCCGTCCATCAGACGGTGCAAGAGGGAGCCGGTGAGGGAGGGAAGCAAGTGAGGAAGAGGAATGATAAAGGAGGAGTGCTGTGCATGTTTAAGAGAGCTAAGAGGAAAAATATCGTGTGATTGCAAGAATAAGAATAGAAATCGGGAGAAAAAAGGATTTTGGACCTGTACTTACAAAACTGGTCCGGGAACTGGTTCCAAAACCGGTCCAGTAACTAGGTTCCGGGTGGGTAATCACTTGGAACCTGTTCCCGGACCAGTTTAAACCGGTTCCGAATTTTGGGAACTGGTCTTTGGATCGGTTTCAATGGGAATCGGTTCCCGACCCTATTTTCCGGGTGGGCTGGTCAGGGAATCGGGTATACCCGGTCCGGTTGCACACCCCTAAGATTGTCAACTTAAAATAGCTATTCCATTCCTCCTGTGTTATTTTATTCCTATAAAATAGCTATTCCCTTCTTATATGATAACATTCAGCGAACCATAGGTGACATCAATAAAAATGGAAGATATGTAAAGTACAGAATGGAACCAAATTAAAATCGGAGATATGGTTGATGATTGATCATTGATTGCTTATGTCTCTTTATTTAATATGGGAAAGTGTAACAAAATGGAATTGATCAGATTGATTATCCAGACGCTAGATATGTTATTTGCTCATATATAATGGCTCTTTAGATATTTTTTTTTATGTACCAAGCACACCCTAAGAATAATGCTTGAGATACAAATGGTGATTTATAAATTTGATTGAAAAAATAATTTACCAGACTCTGGTGAGTTGTCTAGCCTAAAGTAAGGGCGTCGCATGCATGCAGAAAAACTTTTCTCCAGTTGAAGAAATTGGCGAGGCAACTGTAGTCGCTTACTGCGAAGGCGACATCCCTGTTGATTTTCCGCAGGGAGTTTTCGTTAGAAATGGTATGCCAACTACTTAAATCAATCTTACAAGTTTTAGCTTATTTTGTTCACTTTCTGTAATTAGAGAACTCGAAGTACGCATGGCATTCTCAGCAATGCTTGTAGAAGCAGAACAATGACTAGCTTCTCGAACTAGCTAACTAATGAGTAATACATGATGGTGCAGGTCCAAATCCTCTGTTTGGCGGTCTTAAATCGACGGAATCAATTTTTGGAAGATCAAGCCATACATGGGTCGAGGGAGAAGGAATGCTTCATGCAGTATATTTCAAAACGGAATCCAGAGGAAAATGGCTACTATCCTACAAAAACCGATACGTCGAGTCCGAGACTTTCAAGTTAGAGAAGCCACGCAACAAGCCGTCTTTTCTTCCGGCTATTGAAGGAGATTCTTGGGCTATAATGGCTGCTTATCTCCTGAACACTGTATTACTTTTCGTCCCTTCGTTTGAGCTTAATTATTCTCCAAATATAAACATTGTTTATTTGCCTCTATGTAAAATGTATAGCTCTACCCTCAGCATATTTTGAGTTATCTCGTCTTAGCAGCTTAGGTATGGAACAGTGGATAAATACATAAGCAACACTAGTGTTTTTGAGCATGCGGGGAAAACATACTCGGTCGCGGAGAATTACGTGCCTCAAGAAGTAGATATCACCACGTTGGAAGCTTGTGGCAGTTGGAACTTGGATGGGAATTGGGATCGACCTTTCTGCAGCCACCCAAAGGTTCGATCTTTCCATATGCAAAGTATGCCCCGACGTACCTATGATTGATTGAATTTCACTGATTTACTACGAATCATTGCTTTGTGCAACAGAGAGCGCCTGTATCGGGGGAGCTGGTCACCATGGGCGTAGATGTTAGGAGACCTTATTGTGTCGTGGGCGTCATATCCGGTAATTCGATATTTCCTGATTTCATGATATTGTCCTGTTCTACAGTAATAATTAAGGATAAGATTGTCAATCTTGAGAGTGGTTAATTGTTTCAGCTGATGGGAAGAAACTCAAACATAAGGCCGATCTCGAGTTCGATCGGAGTGTTCTCAGCCATGAAATTGGGGTCACGTGTAGGTGAGCACTCTACTTTGGAAACATCGGTAGGTAACAATATACGGGATTAACCAATGATCCGTTTGATTTTAGGTACAATGTGATCATTGATCATCCCCTTGTCCTGGACATTAACAGACTCATCAATGGTGGACAGTGAGTTGAATCCAAAACCTTGAAATCTTTACGTAATCATATTTTTAGCCATATTTTTCAAGCATGTCGAGCAGCTTTAGATCAACAGCTTTCTTGGAATCTAGGTTAGTGAAGTATGACAAGGAAGGGTATGCAAGGATTGGGGTGATGCCTCGATATGGAGACGCTAGCTCAGTCCGGTGGTTTCATGTAGAATCAAGCTGCGCATTTCACATATTCAACTGCTTTGAGGATGGTGATGAGGTATATATTTTTTTTTCCAAAAGCCTAACTTGAGTGTTAAAGATCTCTTAGAGAAGGCATCAACTCGACCGATATTGCTGGACAAAGCAGGTTGTAATGAGAGGATGCAGGGCTCTTGCATCGCTGTTTCCGGGTCCCGATTGGGGTATAAACAAGTTCGATTGGTTCTCGAGAGGATTTGACTTCAGGGAATTGGTGGATCCACACGCTGACAAGCATGGAGGCTTTCTGTTTACCTGTGCCTATGAGTGGAGATTGAACATGGAAACCGGGGAAGTTCAGGAGTCGAATCTTACTGGCACTGAATTCTCTATGGACTTCCCTTTCATAAATGCCGATTTCACCGGCTTGCCTAACAAGTACGGTTATGCTCAAGTCATCAATTCAAAGTCAAGCTCTGAATCTGGTAATGCAATGCCAGTCTCCACTCTCTAGTGCAATGTCCAGTTGCTCAAAGCAGCGCATAAGATCGGTTTCCTAATGCTTATGCATCACTTGTTTGATTCAGGAATGGCTAAATATGGAGGTCTTGCTAAATTATACTTCGACGAACCTTGTCCTAGCCTATCTGATTCTGAGGTACTGGCAAGAGATTTTTTAGTCACTCTTCTTATTATCCATTCTGCATGTCGAAATGTGCTAAACTTCAGCCTTGAATTAGGGAAGAGGACAAGGCAAGAACTCGGTAAAGATCGAGTACCATAATTTCCAAAAGGGCAGCTTCTGCAGCGGGAGTGTTTTTGTCCCTAAGAAAGACGGCGCCGGAGAAGACAGTGGTTGGATTGTCACTTGGGTGCATAATGAAGAAACAGATGTGTCGCAGGTCAAGTCTGGGTGTTTCAGTAGTATCAGCACGTAGCTTTGCCTTCCGGTAACGACTTTCGTTGTGATTTTGAGATTATGAATTTGCAGGTGCACGTGATTGACGCGCAGAAGTTTGAAGGCGAGCCGATAGCAAAAATCACTCTGCCTCAAAGAGTACCCTATGGATTTCACGGTACCTTCGTCTGCGTACCGAATTGATCACCAGAAATCCAGATCTCACGTGCAAATACTCTTGTCATCATATAGTAGTTTTCTTTGCCTTTCGTGTGAGATGTTCTTTCTAACTTTCTGAGTTCAGTTATGTGCAAGCGTTTCATGCTTATCAGTGGCTGCATTTGCCCAATCACTTAATCTATTGTACACAACGAATATTAAAAGTTGAGCATGTGTTAGCACGGTATCGGTTGTTTGAGCCATTGAGACTATGCGCCATATTATTATCGAGATCGCGTTTGAAAATTCTTAGTTATTATTAAACTAACTAATTAGCCAATTACGATTTGCATGTGTCAGAGAGGATCAACATCCCACCTTAACTAGAGGCTCCAAGGCCATCGGCCTCATGATATATGTAGAGAATCATAAATCTATAATGCTATAAGGTGATTCGAAGCATATCGAAATCTACCATGTGAATTTTGAGGGTTTAAGATGCAAGTATTTTAGGTAAACCTTTTTTAAAAGTTATGATACTTAAGTGATTGAAAAGTAAGTTATAACATTTAAATGAACGCTGTATAAATATTATTACATTATTACATCGATTTTTTGAGCATACTGAAATCGCACTATTGAGAAGTGTTATCAATATTCTAGTTTGTGCTTAGTTGTAAGATAGTGAAATCTATTTGTTTGAGTATAAGCAATACCAGCTTTGGGAAGAAGTGCTCGGCTAGAAATGGCATATTCTGTTGTAATTATTTAAAGATTGCTAGTTGAGACCGCCTAGAGGATAGAGATCATCGTTCTCATATATTTATTAATACCCAACTTCCATTGATGGGGAAATGCCTGCTCCTGCAGCCATTAGGGGCCGGGCGAGCGCCCAATCTCGGTCCAATCTCTTCTCCTTGTCGCCTTTTATGTCCGTGAAAGAACATGCTTTTCCCTTTTTAGCATGTAATAAGGGGGAGAGAGAGAGGAAGACCCCTTTCTGTAAAAGGTTATGTTCTTTTTATAAGTAAGATGGCCAGTGATCTTTAAGGAAAGACGGCAGGTATTTTCCTATCGGGGGATGCTTAGAAAACATCTTACTTTTTGTCGCTTTTCTTTGAACTTGTGAGTCTTCCATGTTCCCCTCTAAACTGTTTTAAAACAAAACTATATTACCCTTGCATCCTTTCTTTGAAAAATCAGGGGATACTGCCACGTGTGAACGTGCTGACATACACATTTCCAATATTTAAACACACAACTTGGACGTGCTAAACAGTCAAAATATGTTCTTTATCCTCATTCCTCACCCCCCATGATCAAAATTTGGCTACACCTAGTTAAATCGGTTCTCCAATTTTGCTCTAATCAATATTCTTTCGCCACCCTAAGAATTTGGCCATGTAATGGGTTTTGGCCAAATTTTAATTTACATGGGTTTAGTCTGATCAAGATCATGACCTCCCCTGTACCGGTCCGTCCATTGCCGGTTTAACTAATATGCCAATTATATGGGTTTAACAATACATAAGAAATGTAATCTATAAGTAAATGCAATTACTTATTTATTTATTTTGGTTAGGGATCGATGGCGATTCTTTAATTTCCCTTGCAAGGAACAACTAAATAAGTCACCAAAATTTAGGTGCCAACGCTCATCACGACTCACTCTTGCATCTCAACAAAGTCATCCATGCCTGCCTAGATATCGGTAGGAATCGAATTTGAGATCCTACGTTTGATTTTATACAAATAGCCAATAGTGTACGCGTTGGAATATTCGAAGGCCAGCAATGGCTGAATTCGATCAATGTCGCGACACTTTGAGATGCAGCACCCACCACGCCACGCTATCCCTCCTTGAACAACAGCAACTAGAGCTTTTATTGCAGACTTATTCTTACGACGCAGATCATGGGACGTAGCGTTTTATTTTGAGCTGATTTTTAAGTGTCTGAGTGCATGGATGGAAGGGTGTGTGTGATGATATATATCGTCTTTCTTCTTCTCTCTTCTTCGATGAGCATGTTCTTCATCTGTCCTTTCTGGCAGAGACAAGCATGAGTGAATATCCGCCTCCGGGAAAGCCACATAGCCATGTCATCGGACGAATTTTGAGGCCTCTTGTTATATATGTCGAAGGCTCACGAGTGCATCACTGTAGCCTCTCTTCATTCTCGCTAAACATCGTGATAGTCTGTTGTAGTATTGCAGAGGAAGAGGAAGAGGAAGAAGAAGAAGATGGCACTCTCTTCTCATGCTTTGCATGTCAGTGCATCTCTCCACAAGCCATCCATTTCTCAGAGTCGTAGTTTTGATCGCCTGAAGCTGTCGGTTCCGTTGGATCGGAAGGTAATACATGTAGAGAGCGTGGGTTTTGTCGTTTCTTTTGGCTGAAGGATTTGCCGTCCAATTTTTAGATGATCCATTCTATTTGTTTTTATCGGTGTTTCACGTGGTTATATTCTAGGCAAACCGTTGTCTATGCGAAAAGATCGATTCTTTACAACTTCTAAGATATATGAATCAGTCTCGAGAACTCGCTTAACATGTAGCATCATATCGTTTTACCAGGTCTTGCATCTATAGGGTTGAGTGCTCTTCTTCTTTTAGCTCTCATGATTAGCTCCTCCTGCCTACTCTTGCTATGGAAATGAGTCCTTCGTTTTTAACTCTGTAATAATGAAAAAGAAGGGGAAAATCTTCTCCTTGTGGCATGCCAACTGAATGCCCTTAGCTTGGTAAAGTCTTAAATGAGAGAAGGACACTAAAAGTGTTAAAAGTTATAGATGGTGCTTACTTTAGTGCCAAAGTGTTACCTTTTTAAAAATAATCATTTAAGTGCCAATTTAGATTTAGGTAGCTAAAAATTTGACTTGGCCACATTTTATTAATTTTTCAATCTCGTGCTTCGTCGGCGTGCCTAGTCAGTATATAACCTATAAACGACATCATCTAAAAATTATATATAGTGATCATTTGAATGCCAAATTTTGTTTAAAGTGATCATTTAGTGCCAATCATTGTTAAAAAAATGATCACTATAGTGCCAAGCACGCCACGTGGAAATGCCACGTGGACTAGATTTTTTAAATAATATGCCAAGTCATATAAAATTTCTAATTATAAAAGTCACGTCTTATTTTTGGCCAGAATTTCTCGCCATTGGCATTTCAATGATTAGTTTTCTCTGATTTGGTATTTAAGGATGTGTATGGTAACAGTTCTATTTTCGGGAACAATTTCTATTCAAAAATAATTTTTTATATTTTTATTCCTTGGACATATTTCTAAATGGAAGAAAGCATTGGGTAATTGTACAAAATTTCTATTCCCAGAATAGAAACACAATTGGTATGACCCATGAATATTTTTGTGACTTAGAATTTCTTTTAATTTTGAAATAATTTTATTATTTTTTTCTTCTTTTTTTTCTCCTTCTTGCTTTAGTCGATCGCCGGTCTCAGCTAGGCTGGCGATCAACTAGACGAGAGTCGAAGTGTCACCGGTCCCTAGTAAGGCCGAGCCTTGGCTAGCGATTGGGCGAGGTCCAGCTCCAATGAAGCCGAGCCTTGGCTGGCGGCCGACGGGGCTTGACCTCACCTAGCCAAGGCGAGGCCAAGCCTCATTAGGGGCTAGCGACGCTCCAGCGAGGTTGTTGGCCATCACCAAGGTCGGCGACCAGCTAAGGGAAGAAGAGAAGGAAGAGAAAAAGAAAGAAAAGAAAAAGAAAAAAATTGGGCTTGATTTTTGAATTGTTCCTAAGAATAATTTTTGTTTGAATTTTTTTTTGTTCCAAATCTATTCTCAGGAACAAATTTGTTTTTGGGAACAAAAACCTACACAAACGGATTTCTGTTATATTTAAATAGAGAAATGGGAATGTTACCAAATGCGCCCTAATTGGTTTGGTGAAAATTGTTGGCATTAAAGTGAGCATTTCTGATGTTTTTTTGCTGGTCTTAAATATGCATGCTCATTCTCCAATCTCCACATGATTTCAAGATTTCAAGAAAATTCTTCATATGATCATGTGAAACGAATAGGTCCTTATTACCTAGTCTCCGTCAACCTATTGATATTGCACATGCAACCCCAGATTCAGATTCAGTTTCATTCATGACCTTGCTAAAATATGTCTCCCAGCCTATGTGGAAGATCGGGTTGCCACAAAATCCATAGCCAGAACATTTGCTTGAAGCCCTGAAGAGCACTTCGAGGAAATGCTGGAGGCTTTCGTGGATTCCGTTTTTCGGTTCTTTGATCAGCCATTGCTTCCCTCTCAGGTACCAAAAAGCTTGAATGACGGACGTAATTAGAGGATACAAAGTACGCATGGCATTCTCAGCAATGCTTGTAGAAGCAAAGTATGACTAGCTTCTCAAAAATAGCTGACAGATAAGTAATGGATGATGGTGCAGGTCCAAATCCTCTGTTTGGCGGTCTTAAATCCACGGAATCAATTTTTGGAAGATCAAGCCAAACATGGGTCGAAGGAGAAGGAATGCTTCATGAGGAAAGAATCCGGAGGAATTTGGCTACTACCCTACAAGAACCGATGCTGTCTTTTCTTCCAGCTATTGAAGGAGATTTGGGCTATAATGGTTGCCCGTCTCCTGAACACTGTATAACTATTCTTCCTTCCCTTGAACTTAACTATTCTCCAAATATAAACATTGTTTATTTGCCTTTATGTAAATTGTATAGCTCTACCTGCAGCTTAAGTTGAGTTATTTCATCTTAGCAGCTTAGGTATGGAGCAGTGAATAAATACATGAGCAACACTAATGTTTTCGAGGGGAGAATTACCAAAAAAGTCCTAAACCTATTGCAATTGTGCTAATTCAGTCATAAACTTTTTTTTTGGCCAATTTAATTACAAACCTTTTACAATTGTGCTAGTTTAGTCCATCCGGCCAAAATTGGCCGATCGGCGTTGACGTGGATGCCGGCTGTTCGGCGAAAACTGACATGGTAATTTTTTTAATAATTTTTTTATTTTTCGAGTTTTTAAATATTTTTTGAATTTTTGAATTCTTTTTTTTTTCCCTACATTCTCATTCCTTTGGCCGGCGAGGTTGGCCTCGCCGTCGTCGGGCAAGGCCACGCCAAATCTAGCGAGGCTGGCCTTGCCGTCGTTGGGCGAGGCCTTGCCAGATCTGACGAGGGCTGAGCTCACCGGCACTGGTGAGGTCGACCCTCGCTAGATCCAAGGCGAGGGTCGACCTCGCCCAGACCCTCACCTTGGCCGGTGAGGCTCCTTGCCCAGGGATAGCGAGGCCCAACCTTGCCATGGCTGGGCGAGGCTCGCCTTGCCAGTGGCCGGCGGGGACGAGCCTCGCCATTAGCCGGTGAGGCCTTGCTAGACCTGGCGAGGTCGGCCTCGCCATTGGCCAGCGACAACAAGGCTGACCTCATCAGCCCTTGCCTCTGGCCGGCGCCAGCTGGCTAGAGGAAGGAGAAGGTAGAAAAAAGAAAAAAGAAAAAAAATCAAAAAATCAAAAATATTTAAAAATTCAAAAATAAAAAGTAATTAAAAAATTTCCATGTCAGCTTTCGCTGGACGGTCGACGTCCACGTCAGCGCCAACCGGCCAATTTTGGCCGGATGGACTAAACTAGCATAATTGTAAAAGGTTTAGAACTAAATTGGCAAAAAAAAAAAAAGTTTAAGACTGAATTGACACAATTACAATAGGTTTTGGACTTTTTTGATAATTCTCCCTGTTTTCGAGCATCTGGGGAAAATATATGTGGTGGCAGAAAATTATGTGCCTCAAGAAGTAGATATTGCTATGTTGGAAACTCATGGCAATTGGAACTTCCTAACAAGTTTTCGGCTACATGTTGGTCTTGGGAAAACTAAAAGCCCAATGCTAATAGGGATTACCATTGGGCTTTTGAAATTTGGTTAAATACTAAAATTAGATTTTTTCTTCCACAATTATCCTCACCAATTTGTTAGTTTTTCGATTTTGCCCCTTTGTGTAACTATACATCTTCTTTGTGTGACAGTGATCGGCAAAGCCTAATCTAGCCGACAAAGGGTTGGCGAGGCCATATCTGCTAGCAAAGGGTCAATGAGTGGTTAGCGAAGGGCTGGCGAGGGTCGCCCAACCCAGATGACCTCCACTAGAGGTCACACCACCTCAAGCAACCACCACCTAAGTCTTGCGACCTCTAGTGACCTCAACCGATTGCCATTGGTGCCAGATCTGGCTAGTCGATAGTTGTAGCCCTTTGCCAACTTCGGTGAAGGGTTTAAGTTGTTTTTTAATTAAAAAAAAAATATAGCTAAAGCCCATTGCAATTTTTTTTTTCCCAAACACTCTTTGAATCCAAAGTCCATTTGTAAAGAGTTTCTACCAAACACAATTTGCATTCTCTTAAAAAGCTTTGGCTTCAAGCATTTGCATTACACCCAAAGCTCATTTGCAAAGCTGAACCAAACGCACCCTTAGAGCTACAAGTGAATATAGTCTAGGTTAAGCCGGTCTACTCCCAATCCTAAGACCAACCCACACAGTGTTGGTCCTTAATTTTCTAGGATCGAGGACTGATCATATTGAGCCTTGGACTTGATGACCGGACTGACCTAATGGGTTCGGTCTAGTTCCAAGGTCAACCCAGGACTAAGTGATAATTTTTTTTTGTTTCATTTTTTGTACTTTCTAAAACGAAAAACCTACAATTTCAAATTACATATCCATCAACAATGCAGCGTTGTATGACCAAACCATAAATACCGATACATATTTAACAAATTTAAGATAAGACAACGATACAAATTTCATAGCTGCTAAAAGTAAGAAACCATAAAAGCGATTAAGACCGCTTATAGAGATATGGGATAAGATGGGAAGTTGAGTGTCGAGTGGGAAAGTTAAGTGGGGCGATTGTTGAGTGATGAGTAGAAAAGTTGTTTTTTCGATTTTGGCAAATTGAAGACTAAGAGGACAAAGAAAACATAAAAGAACGATTATTGGAGAAGGATGCCGTGAGAAGCCATTTAATGCTGTTTACACCATTTTGGACTTCGTGAGAAGTTGTTTAATGCTATTGATGTTGTTTGACTTAGCATTTTTCTCTTTGGAATGTATAAAAAAATTATAAATAATATATTAGATATATTAGATATAATATATTTTAATTATATTATATATAATATATATAGTCAGAGTTGGTTTGGTTAAACCAATCCTAAACTCATCGGATCGAAGATTAACTTGCACAGTATTGGTCCAGAGATTTCAATATCAAGGATCGACTCAGTCTCCTTGATAACTAGACTAGGATCGGCAGGGTTGGGTCGATCTGGATTTAACCCCGGACCGATGCTCACCCCTCCTTAGAGTAAAGGAGGGTTCAACAAAATATATTGACGGGTTTGGACTTAAACTTTCTTTTAGCAATCACTAGAAGTGAAGGTATTGAGTTTTCATTATAGGCTTTACT
This sequence comes from Eucalyptus pauciflora, assembly GCA_007663325.1. Lineage (NCBI taxonomy): Eukaryota > Viridiplantae > Streptophyta > Magnoliopsida > Myrtales > Myrtaceae > Eucalyptus > Eucalyptus pauciflora. Next base: position 1,146,228 of record VMYD01000027.1, on the reverse strand, counting down.
AGTATTGACCGGCTCGAATTTAAGCTTCATCTTGGCGATCTCTATGGATGAAGGTATTGGATTTCTATTACACGCTTCCCAACAAATAATAGATTACCACAATAGGAAAGATTTGATTTTCGAGTGTCACATGAACCGACGTAATAGAAAAGCAAGGCTACTCAACGCCATCAATAATACAATAAGAACAGAGTAGGTGATCAAATGGGCCTGAAGCTGAAGCCCGTTCACATGCACCCAATCTCCAGCTTCCAATTTCGCTAGGATTTTTGCTTCCGTTCGTTGGTGACCAAGCAAGTGCAGATTTGCAGCGCCATGTTGACGACGATAATGGTACCGGTTCCACCGCCATTTTCTCTCCCCAAAAAGCATTCTTTTTCGTCACAGTGCTCGTTCAAGCTCTGCTGTGGCGACAACCAAAGCAATGAGAGTTCTTGCTCGAATTTCTCCCGGAGGCTCGCTCTGTTCCAACTGGGTACAGGTAAATTCTCATAGAAGAGGAAACAATGTCAAGAGTTTGGACATTTCGGCTTCGGGTTTGTTCTGGTTGATGGTGACAAAATTCAACTCCACAGCATTGTTCACTACTTTATTTATTTATTTATTTTTGTCTACAACAAGCTCTGACCGGTCCTCTCCAGTCGTTTCTTGAATGACAATTGACCAATTTTAACTGCTTTCTTATGAATATTCTGATCGCTACTGGGTTAGTGGTTTTTATTTCTCTTTCTTGCGGTTGTAAATAGCCAATATATAAAAATCGATGCTTGAAAATATGCCCGAAACATAGTAGTCACAGAGCTTCTATTTCATGAATAATTCATGAGAGTGGATTATGTAGTGATTGGATTATCTGTGACTATTCTGTAATAACCTGTTGAGTTAGCTTTTTCTACTTTGCTTCATTCTGTGATTATAATATTGTTATGTGCCACGATCTGAAGAGCTTTTGGGGAATTTCTGCAGCCATTCCTCAGTCACAAGTCTTGGGTGTAAAAGCATCTGAATTGCTTAGGCCTGCAGAAAGCACGATCGAAACAAATAACATTGGAAATGTAGCGGAAATGAACAGTAATCTCACTGAGGACAGTGCATTGCAGTGGGCTAAGAAAGACAAGCGAAGAATGCTCCATGCCGTTTATCGTGTTGGTGATTTGGACAAGACTATAAAGTATGTCCATTAACCGTTTGACCTGTAATTGCTCATATTGCTCATTTCCTCATCTAATGATGTGCCTTTCATGCAAATAGCTAATTAGCAAGATACTGCAGATTTTACACTGAATGCTTCGGAATGAAACTATTGAGAAAACGGGACATACCAGAGGACAGATACTCAAATGCTTTTCTCGGATATGGACCTGAAGATTCCCATTTTACTGTGGAACTAACTTATGGTAAGTTGTTTCCTCTTTTTTTGTTTTTTTTTTCCATCCTTTTGTGAATTTGAAATCTTTGCTCAGATATTCCTGCAATTCTTGAGCATAATTTGCTGATGCCTAACAGATTATGGCACGGACAAGTACAATGTAGGAAATGGACTCGACTTTGGCATCACAGTGGACGATGTAAGTTATCCTTCTTTGTCTAAAGTTTGTTCCTTTCTCGTGTCTATGAGACTGACAGTATCCTTACATTCGTCTGAAAGTTTGCTATGAAACCTCAAAAGTTACTTTCTTTGTCTCTTAAATTTTGTTTTGCCCAATGAAGTAGACTTATCCACTGCTCTATATTGTGGCTTATTTACCAATATTTCCTTGCAGGTAGCAAAAGCAGTGAATCTTGTAAAGGCAAAGGGAGGTAAAGTGATAAAGGAACCTGTTCTGCTTGATGGAAGCAGTAAAGTAATTACCTATGTGGAAGATCCAGATGGATACAAATTTGAGCTGTCAGAAGCAGCAACTACTCCTGAGCCCCTACATCATGTAAAGCTTTGTGTGGGCAATCTCGATCGATCAATAAACTTTTACAAGAAGGTGATTGACTAATTATGAAGAGCTTCCTTTGTTTCCACCAGACCATGTAAGTTCTTGTCGCGTATACATGCTTAAGATAAAAATTGCTGTCCTTTTTGAACTGCAAGGCTTTTGGAATGGACCTTCTCAGCAAACAAGACAACCCTGAATACAAGGTGATTTAATGTCTCTCATCATAGCCAATCTCAACTTAATTGAACTTTGTTGAAAGCATTGAGCTTAGGCTGTCCTATGAAGTCTTAAAAGTTGGGAACGTGTGCTTGCATGTCGTATGGTGGGTGTGGTGTAATCATGCGTGGGAAGGTTGTGTGGCAATGAGAATTCTGCATCTCTCTTGATCCTGAATCTTTTCATACTATCTTTTATCCTTTATCCCATGGCATGTGGTGTAAGTACGTAGGCACACTCCTTTTCTTGGTGAGTGTTGATTAGTAATGTCTCAAGAAAAGTCTGCACCAAAACCATGTGTCGTTTTGTCTCTCTTCGTTCAATATCTGATGCATTGAACACATTGACCCTGTTCTGAGCACAAGTCAATGCCTTCATTTCTTTAGTTCAATTCAGGAATGCTTCTTAGTTCCTTCTTAAAGCAGTTTATTGGTTGTGGTCTGCAGATAATTTCTCTTTAAAATGGCAATGTCTCATTCTCTGATGCTTTCAGCATTTTTCTCACTTTTTAGTATTCTGAAGTTACATTGGGTTATGGTCCCGAAGACACAAACCCAGTCCTGAAACTAACTTACAATTATGGGGTCACGGTATATGATAAGGGAGACGGCTATGCCCAGGTGAGGTCTCCACCCTTATGCTCCCACCAGTCTTTCTTATTATTTGAGCAAAAGTTCGCTTGGAGTCCTTGTGCTCATTCATGGTAATCATGTGACACACTGAGCTTTTATGTCTTTCATCAGATAGCAATTGGAACTGATGATGTTTATAAGACGGCCGAGGCAATTAAACTGTTTGATGGGATAATTGCCCTCGAACCTGGCCCGTTACCAGGTATTAATACGAAGATAACTGCTTGCTTGGACCCTGATGGTTGGAAATCGGTACGTCTTTTTCTTGTGATTTCATTGGCCTTATGAATACTCTTCTTATAATTTTACCCAGTAGATGTTGCTGAGCAAATGAAAGAGCTAAGTTCGACAATGAAGACCTTTATAATCTTTTCATTTGAAGATTTGATACGCATATGCATGTGGAACTCATTTTTATTCTGGTGCCAAATGATTTTGAAAGCACACACACTGTATTTTCTAATTCCATTTAAATACAAGTACAAAGTTTGACTCTCTCTCACTCAGGTTTTCGTTGATAATGTTGACTTCCTCAAAGAATTGGAGTGACTGAAGCATTGCTGGGGGGCAGATATTGAGGTAATTCAAATTCACCTTTGATTAGCTTTTTCATCTTGCTTTTCACTAGGTATTTGTACAGAGGTAGCCTTGGAGATTCTCCACGGCTCTTTCAGACGTTTTAATTGCTAGTCTTCTTCTCCAATCAATCTCACCATGCAGATATTTTTATGCGGAATAAACTTTCTCTGGGCTTCTAAATTCCAACCATACCACTTTTCCCTCCAGATCATATCATGTTGGAACAGTAATTCAGCATTTGCTGGATCCCCTCAGTCCACATTTGCTTGTCTCCTTTGCTTTGGCATTCGAACTCAATCACCCTGTCTGTCGTTATAATACCAAAGTAAGCCTTTTCACCGCCGTCTTCCTTTTCCCTTCCATTCCAGACTGGGATATCATGATGCACTCCAGTGACTACACCTGTAATTTGAAATTCGTTTCAGATGAAACAGAGCCAACAGGTGACAAAAGAGTTTGTCATGAAAAGCATTCGCTTACATTTTTTCTTCTTCGTGAATGTTCCTGCCACATGCTTGCTTTTCAGCTTTGCTACCACCTGCCTCCAATTTTGAGCAATCGTTAGAATTGAAGATTAGAAGAATGTATTATCTATGGGTCTGATGGAGAATGATAATAAATTGCTCTTCATGAACACGTGGAGCTTTCTGTGTCATTTGAAGCGAATTACGGAGGAGACAAGAAAAGGAAAGAAAAAAATTTAAGTGCATCGGTAAAATTTGATGTACCCTTCCAATTTTCTTAACATAAATGTAGTTGTTATAATATTAGGTTTGTACCTGAAAGTTTGAATTTACGTTGAAAGACACTTGTTTCCAGTGAAGGGCTCCTGTCAACAGCATTTATGTTGGAAACCGAATGCAGAAGTGTAAATGTTAGACAACGAAGTCAGAAGCATAAAAGAATAAGCGGATGCTCTTTTTTCTCTAATGCTGTCCGTATACCTTTCCTTGTGCATTTAAGAAGTTCTCCTCCTTTAGACACAAAGTCTAATGCATCTGACATCGACATGTAGTTTTCCTTGTCAGTTTCTCCCTTGTCCTCTGCCATGGCAAATGTCGCTCCTCCATAACCCTTTTGAAGCCTTGCTCGCAGGGTGGCGGCTCCTCTTAATGCTGCACAGTTTGAGTTGTAGAAGTTACACTTAATTGGATTATTGTAGGAAAAATACCAAGAATGACAGTGCTCCTCAAGATGATAACTTAGAAAGTACAGTAAGCTCTATGGGTAGGTCAAATTACACAGGTATCCCCTTTTTCCTTTTAACTGTGTCAAAAAGGCGAGGGAGGGCAATCATCATGGCTACTCCCATTGGGCGTTACCATGAGGGTTCTAACACCCACTGCGGCCTACATATGTTGAGATTAAAAAATGCAGAGTGGTTGTCACTTAGCAACAGTGGTGAACCACTGGTCCGAGGTACGCAAGCCCCATCACCTTAGCCCTGCTGAAGTGTTTAGAGGTCCAAATCATATCGATCAAAGTGAGTGAACGCATTGCTACCACAAGCAATCTGAAGTGGTGATCTTGTGTTTGGGAACAGAAGCCCAAACCACCATTGGTGCTGGGCACCCCCTTTGCCCCAGAAATGTACCCTTACCAAATTTCAACAAGCGTTTATACCTCCATTTTTCTACATTTTCTGTTGATACTTGAACCAATCAGCTTAAGGTGTGCTTTTATTCTGTAAGATATATTAATTGAATTTCCATTCAAAGAACACCAAAAATTGCGCAATGCAAGCCTTTGACATATGGGGCCAAATTGTAGATTTCTGGACCAAGGATTGCTAAACAAAGTGCGGGGGGGTTTGCACTATGATTTTCCATTGATAAAAGCTCAATTCTATTCAACTAAAGCTTACTCTGCCTCTTCTTTTTCCCTTTGAGAAAAACTTGGCTTTTGTGTCCTAATTATCCTGAGGATTATGTTTTAAGTGTTGCTCATACCTGTAGCTGCTCCGGCAGTTAAGGCCATGATATCACCATTAGTCCTTGCACTGACTGCGGAACTCACCACAGCCGTAATCTGTTGGTGATCGGCTCCCATTTCCTCTGCAAGGTCAATGCAGTGGGATGCCACCAGAGCTGCTGCAGAAGCTATAGCTGTGGATGTCCTGGCATGCTTCTTCTGGTGATTGGTCGGTTGTTCTGTCAGGGTTGCGTTGGATGCTGCGAGCACCGCCACAGCAGCTGCAACCCCTGCCACGGACATGGCTGCGTGTAGCTGTGCATTATGGGCCCGGGTTTCCTGCTTCTTCCTCTCTTTCTGGTCCTTCAACCACCTCCCAATTGTTTTCCCCCTCATTATGTTCTTGTAGATCTGCAGAACAAAGTAGCAATGTCAATATGATTAAGTATTGTTTCTGGAGTTTCGTGAAAGTAGTGATTTTGAGTGATGATTTACCCCATTTCTGAGAAGTTGTTGATTGGAAAGGAACTCTGGGTTGAGTGCTTGATGGAGTAGGAATAATTCCTTCACAGACAAGACTCCTGAGTTAAACTTGAGTTGCAGATTGTCACCTATGTGTTTCACTTACTTTTTTTCAAAGTGAAATTTCTGAGCTTTTCCAGAACATTCTTGGAACAAAAGTTTAACAACCATTTTTATCTGAAGTGCTTGAAAACTTATTTTCTTTTTGTCCGCTTGATGACAAGTGTGTGGGGTGGGAAAAAATAGAAAGCTTTGAGTTACCCTGACTTCACCACTGTCTCTTGGAGAGATGGACTCGGTTTCATTAGTTGGTGGCTGCTGAGGTAGCTGCAAGGTGAAAGAAAGAATTGTCAAGATCATGTACAACCAAAGCAGATGGCAAAGATGACAAAACTTTAAAGGGGAAAAAAAAACAGATGGATGGCAAGTGTTTTAAGGTACTCTTTAACTAGGTAAATGTCTCTGCTTAGCTTCGTTCAAGAGTAATATGGTGTCAATTTCATCTTCTTCTTTCGAACCCAACTTAACTTACATGATATCGCTTTATATGAACATAAATTTTGGAAGACAGAATTGACAGGTCCTTAGAAGATTCTACAGTAAGCGGGATTCTTTATCTCGGCAGGGAAACTAATATAACTCCAGCTCCAAAATTATTTGAGGCAGTCAAGATAATCATACAAGTGACCAGAGATAAGAGATTTATCTATAGATTTTACAACCAAGAAAATACATATAATAGATCTGACACAGAAAGTTTACTGAGCATTCTACAAAGTAGGAGCTACACATAAGCGATCTTACTTCCCATCCAAGTGTTTATGCCAGTGGCTACTACAATAGGCTTATGAAACTTCTCCTTTTGTTCACGGTGTACAAAATAAGAGTTTGGAATGGGAATCTTACATAGTCTCTTGGAGACCTGGAATTTGCTTCGTTCGTATCTGTGCCAACTGAAGAAAAAGATGATCTCTCTGCATTGTCATTATTGTCGTTGCTGCCGGAGACATGAGTAGTGTGGAGAGCTTTCGACAGCTCCATGGCTGAAACACTCCATGATCTCGCCAGAAACTCCATGGACTCAATTGGAGTCTCAGGGGTCATGCATGACGCTTGCAATGACGACAAGTTTGTAGGGCCATTTTCATCGATATGCTCCAGCTTCTTCTGCTTGACGCTGCATGAAGTCACTGTAAACAAAGCTCAAAGAAAACAATCGTTAGTCTCATATAAAACTGTCATCCATTCGGGACTGAGCTCCAACTCAAGAGACAAAGCTTACTTTTTGCACATTCAAGACTTGAGGAACCCGCAAGAACAAGCTAGTCAAGAGTGATCATGATATGATGACTGAAGGGTCCTTATAATGGGTTGCGGGCAAAGAAGGGCCTTCATTTTCTTTATCGAGGAAAGAATGATTATAGATATACTAAAATATTGTTTGGTACCTTTACCAAAAAAAAATATATTGTTTGGTACAGTTTTTTTAAAACAGTTTTAACTGTATAAGGAGCTGCAGCTTTTATAAGGTATTCACTGTTTAGCAAAAAGATTTTGTTAAGAGTGTCATCAGAGTTCTTGTTAAGCAGCTGAATAAAGGAACGCTGACTATCTCATATATATATATATATGTTAATACCTTAAATCGATTATTCACTCGTTAAGCTTGTGCAAGAAGTATCCTGAGAGCATTCGTTAATCAAATCCTCAATAAACATCTCTTACTAGTAGGTTGTAGGGCATCCACCATTGCAGCAACTAAAAATGGCTTTTAGGTATTGCACCGCCCAACTTTTAAGGAACTTGTGACTCATCTAGTTTAACGCACCCGAAGAAGATCCATCTTATACCAAGTCTCATGTGTTCTATGGTGTACAAGTAAGCACTTTTTTTTTCTAGGAAGTCCTCAGCTAGGAATGCTCTTATGTGAATACGCTTAATCTTGGAGTACCAAATATTAAACGATGTCATTATATCAAAAGGCACTGAGTTACATAATCTAGGAATGTCTCATTCCATATAATTTATTCATGTGCTCCCTCACCATCTGAAAAGCCTGCTAGGAACCACACTTTATCCAAGCCTTCTTGCTTCGACAATCACTTCATCGGTCCCATAAATTTAAAAGAGAATTCATGCTACATTCTCTTGACATCATAACATAATTATTTCACAATTAGAACCATATCAAACGATGTGACATATTGTATGCAAGTCTCTAAATAAGTGGATTATATTCAATATAAACTAAATTTGTGCTTTATAGCATCCAATTGGAGTCCGATACTTCATTTCATAATTGTGGTTTTTCTGCATTTTCATATATCTAAAGCTAATTGGCAAAAGAGCATGTAGTCAGTTGGAAGACCCCATTTTAAAGGGGGGTCAACTTTGTCTCGTTGCTAGTTTTCTTTTTGGCTTCTGGACTCCACTGTTTTTGGTGCTTTGCCCAGAAAAGAGGTTTAAAGAACGCCTTCTTGAACGGCGGGATTCATGATAGCCACGAGATTCTTCTTGCCTTTGTCGCAATGAAGACTCGAAATGACTTAAAGTGAGCAAGGGGGGGCCCGTGGGCAAAACTTGGTAGATCCTCTCAATGATTATTCCGTCGAAACAGGACGCATAATTACTGCTGAAGTTGATGGTTTGAATTCAATCCGAAGCTTTCAAACCGAGATTGATTTTTGTTTTGACTGCATAAATTTCAAACATAGGGCTCTTTATTCAAACACTGTACTACTCTATTGCTCAATTTGTCTATCACAGAAAGTGTCAGGAAATCAACATGAGTGCAGTAAAATCTTTTGTAAAACAGTATTTATTTCAACTCATATTGTTGGTCAGTAGTACTCCCGATGAGAGATATAATTCGTTTCTTCGCAATTTACCACTTTAGAAACATGTCGGGAGATGCAACTTGTCCGTGCCTTATCATCCCAATGAACACCCTGCACTCTCATTGAATTGGCTAGGGCAATTGTGAATCATATATCTATTGAGAGTAACCTTACTTTTGTACCATTTATAACCTTCAAGCCCATTTCGGATAGGGTGAACTCCGATAGAAATATCTAACTGTTACCACCTAAAGTGATGACCATTAGAGAATGGGTATTGTTACTGATCATCTCGCAAGACCTTTACTATCTGACATAGGACTTGTAGTACCATGTTATAGCAGCGTGGCGTTTACCAATGTACATACTCAAAGCGCTTAATTTATTACCTACACCCACTCATAATGAAAAAAATTACTTATCAAATTCGGACGGCCAATTGGGCAGGCGTTATGCTAAATAGTCTTGTTCAAACCCGCTTAAAAGTGTCCTCCCACACGTGGCTAGAACTTGATCAAATTTAAGTAGTAGGGGGAAATGCTCAGTGCATGATAAGAAAAAAAAACTACTAATGATGAGAGGAATAAGCTGTGACCATCAAACAAAAATATACAAATGTTAATGCATAATTTTTCACAATCTTTTGAAATTGGGATGTTATGTTAAATTTTTGCGTCAGAAAGTGGAAACTCCCTCCTTCCTTTTTAAAAACAAACAAATAAAGAGGCCCTCAATTATAATTGTCCCTAAAAATGCTCAAAACCGTATTCATCCATGGAACGCCGTTCCGATCACACACCCTTTAGCTAAAATTTGGATGTTATCTTAAATTTTGCGTCAGAAAGCGAAAAGTGGTTCATTCCTTTTCAAAAACACACGAACAAAGAGCCCCTCAATTATAATTGTTCCTAGAAATCCTCAAAAACTGTATTCATGCATAGAACACCATTCCAATCACACACCTTTCAGCTATATATTTCAGACAAAATCGGCCAACCCCTTATTGACTTGCTAGGTATAGTAAATATTCATGTTCCCTTCCTCTGCATCTTCCAATCATTCACGACAACACAGCGAACACAGCATTTATGTGTAGAGACCATACAGTCGCGCAAAGTGGAAGGATTTTTAGGGACTATGTTACACATGCAAAGTTCCTAAATTAAACATCATAAGTAGACAAAAGGAACATCACTCTTAATGATATTAGACCCTTGATTATAGTACCGATTTGGAATCTTATCGTGGCTGTGGAGCTGACCTACTTGCACTCGTGCAAGGCATTTTTTTAAGGTTTCTAATCCCACAAATGAAAAAGAAGAAGAAGGAAAAATTGAAGATCAGGTTGTGACTTCGATGTAGAGGAACCGTAAGTGGAGGGGGTAGGGCTAGCTCTTAAGTGCTGACTCCTTCATGATTGTTGTTATCTCTAATCATGGTTCCGAAATCAAAATTAAATCCTGCACACGGGCTAATGGGAGTGTCCCACCTTCCACTGCCCAAATAATTACAGTAGAGAATCATATGATTATACATGGATTGTTAAGTAGGTGGGTATGTACTCATTCTCCTACACCCTACCTTACAAAAGGCTATACAAACGAAGGCCGGCCATTGCTGACGGTTTACTAAGCGCTGCAGATTCTTGATTTTGTTGGGGAAAGCTCAAGGCTCCCATTTCATATTGGAAAGATTCATCTGATGCACATCATCGAACAATAAGTTGGCGCATGGAGATGTGTGCATCTTAAAAAAATGAGCATCCGTTTAGCCGTCCCCATCGCCGTCGCCCACTATCGTTCAATTGTGATTGAACAGCACAAATTGAGCTAATCAAGTGAGTGCATTTTGCATTTCGTTCGTCGGGATTCGAGCGTTAGGAGAATTTCGTCCAGTAACCCCACCTAGGATGATTTTAGCGATGAGAAGTGACTGAATGATGGATACAATGTGAAGTAGCTTTCAAGTGTGTCGGAGAAGAACGATGAGTTTTGCTTTCCTTGTGGCTTCGGGATTTGCACTTTAGTTGGCTTTCCGGAGATGTCCCTGTGGCTCCGGAGAAAGACACAAAGCCATTTCGTCTTGAAGCTTAAAATTGGGCCGTCATTGGGTTTTCTCTTTCTGGCCTCGGCCTTAATTTTTTTCAGTAAGCCGCTACAATAACAACCATCGATGGGGGTGAGCACTGAGCATCAGTCCCTCCCGGTTCAACCAGATAACCGGCCGGCTTTCTGGGGAACGAGGCAGGTTCTTGGGTAGAAATTCTGCGGACCAGCTAAGGCCAAGCCAGTTTAAATTCCGAATTGGTGGTCTAAACAAGTCCTACTTGACCTGAATCAATCTTCTCTGTTATTTTACGAACCAAATTATGTATGTTGAAATAATGGGAAGAGTCCATCCTTTCTAAGCTAAGCTAAAGGGGAACTCATAAGTCTCATATAGATCGTGGTAACATAGGGACTTTCGTAGAGCATGGTAAGAACCACAAGGTTTTGCACAATTTAATTTTAACCGAAGAAGCTCCCAGAGTGTTTGGTTTCAATAAATACTGTTGCTTTATACGTTTATTTCAAGTTGGCTACCTTTTGTAATGTAAACTTGTAGTAATGGCTATTACATGGACCCATATCTAATAATTATTCCAAATGTATTATTTCTTTTTCACTGACTCTACACGTATTAGATTATTAATTATAAGAAAAACTTATTGCCCTCTAATTTTTATTTTAGGGGTATTTTGAGAATGTTGATGCTACTTTCCCTTGATACATCTATAATTTATGAAACCAAATAGCGTAACAGACAACACATTACTTAGACCAAACAACATAATATATATTACAGCTCTATTGAATTAAAATGCAATAGCTATGCAAGCCTTATTTCTAGGGAAATTGAAAAAAATGGACCTAGTACACTTTGCTAATGTAATCTTTCCAGCCAATTTTGGCTGGAAATCCCTGACGTGAGAGCTGGCCATCCTACATAGCATAACTAGTGTTAATGTGAATAATTTTTTTTATAATCTTTTAAAAATTTCTAAATTTTTTAAATATTTTTTTTTCCTTTTTTTCTTCTAAGCCCAACGAGGCTGCGAGGCCCTCGACGGCCCTTGGTCCATGAGTGTTGGCTGGCCCTTGTTGGACTTGGTGAAAAGAATAAAGAAAGAAAAAGAAAAGAAAAGAAAAGAAAATTATAAAAATTATAAAGATTATTCATGTCAGTACCGGCCATTCTACGTGGTTTTTTTTCCACATTTACATCAGTAATTTTCTACCAAAAGCATTATGTTGACAAATCATCAAAAGATTTATGATCATATTTACCGTATTAAAAGGTTGAGGACTTTTTTAGTAATTTCCCTACTTTGTTTCATCACCACAATCAAATAACCATCGTTACGTGTAAGATGCCATTCCACAAATTATTGGTGAAAATATCTTATTTCGGTACAATAACCTACACGCTAATACTCTTGCACGTCACCTGATTAGCAGTTTCCGTGATTTCTTTTGCAATCACCGTTCGTCAAAAGACCTCACTTTCATATCTTGAATTTCAAAATCGATCGGACCAGATCCAAACAACCCATCTCAGGAAACTTAATGAAGTCTCGATACCGATCCTGGAGCACTGCAGAAGAAAAAGCAAACACTACGTAAACCGTTTGATTCGATGCACCGTCTGACCTCAAATGACGAAAAGCAAGAAAAAAGAACGAGGAGATTACGTAAGGGCAGATGTGTCGATCCCTCGTTTTGGTTGACGTTGAAATCCGGTTGGTCAAGGATTGAAAAATTCTAACGGTGAAAGCTTCATGTTCGCAAGATTTTCAACTCTAGGACAAAGGTTTGGAACACGAAGATTCTGGTTCTGAAGCTCTCGTTCCTTAAAGTGGTTTGGTTTCAGGGTGGACGAAGGAACGAGGAGGTGTGGCGGCCTCGTAGGGGTTGTCGGTGTGTCTCCAAGATGCAACCAACTCGGAGACCTCGGAGCAACCTGTTGAGCAGTGGCATGACCAGTCAAACCACTCCCCTCGTACGTGTCGACGTTCACGCAACTTCCTCTTGATATTTATTTATTTTTACTCTAGTTTCTCGAGTCCCTTTCTATGCCGGCGTTCCTTGCTATATGTTCTCCTTCTCAGCTAACATTTCCGTGACCAGTTGCTCGCGTTTCATGTGCCTCTCTCTCTCTCTCTCTCTCTCTCTGTCTCCGTGAAGAGCGAACATGAGTCAGATGGGTGATCATTCTTGTGATCAACCGACCAAGAAGATGATCAGAGAGCCGCTCCCTGGAGAACCCAACCCCAAAGGGTGGCCTCAGAACCATCCCTTTCATGATTGGTATAGGATTCATACACATATCTGTACATGTTCGTTCATTGCATAACCATGTCTGTGTATGGTTTCGTTCATTCCAGGATTGGGGGTGTGTTTATATGTGCAGCGAATGAAGCGTTTGAGAAAGAGGCGAGCTTCGGATTGCTGCCCAACATGGTGGTGTACTTGACCCAAGAGTACCGCTTGGAGAACGTTGCCGCTGCCAACGTCCTCAGGGGTCATGCATGATGCTTGCAATGGCGACAAGTTTGTAGGGCCATTTTCATCGATATGCTCCAGCTTCTTCTGCTTGACGCTGCATGAAGTCACTGTAAACAAAGCTCCAAAAAACACAGTTGTTAGTCTCATATAAAACTGTCATTCATTCAAGACTAAGCTCTAACTCAAGAGGCAGAGCTTACTTTTTGCACATTCAAAACTTAAAGGAACCTGCAAGAACAAGCTAGTCAAGAGTGATCGTGATATGATGACTGAAGGGTACTCATAATGGGTTGTGGGCAAAGAAGGGCCTTTATTTCCTTTATCGAGGAAAGAATGGTTATAGATAAACTAAAAAGATGTTTGGTACGGTTCTTCTAGAGCAGTCTTAACCGTATAAGGAGTTGTTGCGGCATTTATAGGGTGCTTACTATTTAGCAAAAAGATTTTGTTAAGAATGTTATCAGAGTACTTGTTAAGCAACTAAATAAGAGAAACTATACTCATAATATACATATGCATACATATATATACATATATATTCATATATATGTTAAGACCTTAAATCGAATATTGCTCATTAAGCTTGTCTAATAAATATCCTGAGAGTACTCATTAATCAAATCCTCAGTGAAAATCTCTTACCTGTAGGTTGTAGGGCATCCACCACTGCAGCAACTTAAAATGGCTTTTAGGTATTGCACCACTCAACTTTTAAGGAACTTATGACACTTCTAGTTTAACCCACCCGAAGAATTGTCCGTTTGGATCCATCTTATACCAAGTCTCATGTGTTTTATGGTGTACAAGTAAGCACACTTTTCTAGGAAGTCCTCAACCTAGAAATGCTTTTATATGAGTATACTTAATCTTGGAGTACCAATATTAAACAATGTCATTACGTCAAAAGGAAACTCTTCTAAATTAGCTAAATTAGATCATCCGAGCACGTCTACCTCCATATAATTTATTCCTGCGTTCCTTAACCATCTTAAAAGTCTATTAGGGCCGCACTTTGTCTAAGCATTCTTGCCTCAATAATCACTTCATTAGTACTATAAATTTTAAAAGAGTACATATTACAAAAAATGCAAGTTACATTCTCTTGTCATCATAGCATAATTATTTTATGATTACAATCATACCAAACAATGCAACATATTATAAGAAAGTCTCTAAGTGGATTATATTCAATATCGAGTATATATATATATATATATATATATATATATGTGCTTTATAGCATCCAATTAGAGTACGATACTTCATTTCGTAATTGTGGTCTTCTGCATTTTCATATAATTGTGGCAAAAGAGAATGCAGACAGTCGGAAGACCCCAGTTTAAAGGGGTGTCAGCTTTGTCTCGTTGCTAGTTTTATTTTTGGCTTTTGGACTCCACCGTTTTTGGTGCTTTGCCCATAGAAGGGGTTTAAAGAATGCCTTCTTGAACGGCGGGATTCATGAAAGCCACGAGATTCTTCTCGCCTTTGTCACTATGAAAACTTGAAATGACTTCAAGTGAGCAAGCGAGGGCCCGTGTGCAAAACTCGGTAGATCCTCTCAATGATTACACAAACAAAACAGAACACCAAATTCCTGCTGAAGTTGATGGTTTGAATTCAATCCGAAACATTAAATCAATAGGTGCAAATCTTATCTATTTTTTTTTCAAGACTTAGATATAGATAACACAGATATCTATTTAGTAAAATATGGCAGTTTCCTCCGAACATAGCTTTTATGTATGCGTAAATATATGGGTATATAAATTATAGCAATTTTCAATAGATCGGAATCGAGGTGGATGTAGGAAATGGAAAGTCAATGTATCTATATGTGGATATCTATAGGAGATCATATAAAAGGGATATTCTTATTTTAGACCTAACCAATTTGATCTAACCAATTAGATGAATTACTCCTGAAGGCTTACATTCGAACTGAGATCAATTTTTGTTTTGACTGCATAAATTTCAAGCAAATGGCTCTTTACTTGAAAATTGTACTGCTCAATTTGTCTGTTGCTTGAAAATTTCACTGCTTAATTTGTATGTTGCTTGAAAATTTCACTGCTCAATTTGTCCGTTGCTTGAAAATTTCACTGCTCAATTTGTCCATCGTGGAAAGTGTCAGGAAATCGGCATGAGTGCAGCAAAACCTTTTGTAAAACAGTGTTTGCTTCAGCTCATATTGTTGGTCAGTTGTACTCCCAATGGGAGATATAATTCGTTTCTTTGCAATTTACCATTCTAGGAACATGTCGGGAGCTGCAGCTTGTCTGTGTCTTATCATCCCAATGAACACCCCACACCCTCATCGAATTGGCTAGGGCCATCATGAATCGTATATCTATTAAGATGTGGTCGTAGTAGTCTTTTTGTGATAGATAACTTAAAGGAGAAATGAAAACTCTAGTCCATTGGCATGACTTCAAGCGCCCTTTAAGGGGCTTAACCAATGACCTTAAGCTTTTAGCCCTCACATTGTGAACAAGTATCAAATACTCTTTAAATAATATTCTTTTTTGTATTTTTAAGTGTAATAATCATTTTCGACCAAAAAAAAAAAAGTGTAATCATCATTATCGATTTCCCAAAAATGACCATCGAGATGAGTTGTTGATTTTTCGGCAACTTGAGGCACCATGAAATATTAATTTGAAGGTACATAAAAAATTAATTGCAACTTTTTTTAGTGTTTTATCCTTGGCTTTTCGACAAATCTAATCCGGCCTCAATGAAAGTTTTTCTTTTGGGTGAATACAGTCCTGGATATGGTTGTGATATGAGGGCGCTCCACAAATCAGATAGCGAGGTCATCACGTTGACAATGGTTAGAGTAAAGTTTTTTCTTCCCTCGAAATTTTACATCCCAAAGTTTAGACATAGTAGTGTAAGAACTTGCTAAGGTCTAGCCAGTACCATCAACGGAAAGCAAGGGCGAAAGGCCAACAATATAAAAGAGTCATGTTGACTTTATTTCAGATTATTTTGTTCAACCAAAACAATATTCAATTGGGCCGTCATTGCTAAAGTAAATCCCGTCATCCCGCATAGACCACTTGCAATCGGAACCACAGCGGTTTTTATCCCGATCCTGCGTGAACACATCGAACTCCTTGCAATGCCGCTCCCCTCGAGCTAAGCACCAGAAGAGGGTCGACTTAAAGACGTGCATCCGGAAAACGATCTCTTGCTCTTGACCTGGCTGGAGGTTTCGGGCCCCGAGATCGTCGTCCTTAGATTGACATCGGAGCCCGATAACGCTAGGCAAGTTGTTGATGACATGGACATGGCGCTTTACCCAGATATCACTCAAGAAACGCGAGTTGTTGGCCTGTGATGGTGGAAGAGAGGAAATGAAGAAAAGTGACAAGAAAAGGACATGCGTGAATCGACTTAGGGATTTCATTGCTGTGATGTATTATGATATTAGTGATGTTTGGTATGGAAACTTTTGGCTTAATTTATATTGAACATGGTGGACAAAGAATGTGCATCTATGGAATCTAAATTTAGTAGAAGATTTGGGTCGAACTGATAAAGAAGGAAATAAAATCAATATTTTCCTTTCTAATAGATATTCATATTTATCCCCCAAAGATGTATTCTATTTTATTTAAAGTTCCAAATTGGGGAGAATTATCAAAAAAATCATAAATCTATTGAAATTGTGTCAATTCAGTTCTAATTATTATTATTTTTTGGCCAATTTAGGCCTAAACCTTTTATAATTGTGTCAATTTAGTCCATCCGGCCAAAATTGGTCGGTTGGGGCTGACGTGGACACTTGCCATCCGGCGAAAGCTGACATGGCAATTTTTGTAATAATTTTTTTTTTCGAATTTTTAAATATTTTTCGAAATTTTTTTATTTTTTTTATTTTTTTTCTACCTTCTCCTTCCTCTAGCCGGTCGGCGCCAACCAGAGGCGAGGACCGAGCTCACCGACACTCGCTAGGTCAACCCTTGCTAGATCTAAGGCGAGGGTCGACCTCGCCTTGGCCGGCGAAGCTCCTTGCCCAGGATGGCGAGGCTTGACCTCGCCATGGCTAGGCGAGGCGGGGCCTCGCCCAACGACTAGCGAGGCCGGCTAGAGGAAGGAGAAGATAGAAAAAAAGAAGTTAAAAAATTCAAAAAATTGAAAAAAAATAAAAATATTTAAAAATTGCCATGTCAGCTTTCGCCTGACCGATGGCGTCCACGTCAGCACTGACCGGCCAATTTTGGCCAGATGGACTAAACTGACACAATTGTAAAAGGTTTAAGACTAAATTAGCAAAAGTTTTTTTTAGCAAAATTATCAATAAAGGTAACAAAATATTGATGATTACCATATGATTGAGGAATGATTGGGCCACACACGTTAGAATGAATCAACTCGAACGGCTTCTTCACTGAATAAGTCGCTTCTTTTGGAAAACTAGTTCCGGAATGCTTACCAATAATACACCCTTCACATAATTGATCGGGATGATCAATATGTGGTAAGCCATAAACCATCTTCTTACGAGAAAGCAAATTAGGTCCGCCAAAGTTGAGATGGCCAAACCTTAAATGCCACAACCATGAAGGATCATCCGTGCATACCTTCAGACATCGAGACATATCATTCTTTATATTGATAGTAAACATCCTGTTTTTCAACATCTTTACATTCACAATCAGTTTATTATTTATGTCTCTTAGCATAAGACTAAGATCTTTCATATGAACAGTATAGCCTTTCTTCAGAAACTATCCCAAACTCAAAATATCGCTTGACATTTTCGGGACATAGTAAACATTAGTAATAAAATGACATGCACCATTCTTCAAGCGAATCAGAATTGTACCTTTGCTTTAAACAAGAATTTTGGAGTTATTACCGAAAGAGGCTTTCCCTTTAATTGTCTCATCTAACTCGGTAAACATCTCTTTTCTAGCACTCATGTGATTGCTTGCACAGTATCCTAATACCACGTATCAGTTTGACCTCCTTCATCTTCTTTGAATGCCGATAATAGAACTTGATTGGCATCATTCACCAAGTTTGTCTTTCTATCTACTCTGCTACTCTCCTTATTCCAACACTTAGTAGCATAATGACCAAGTTTATTACAATGATAATATCGAATTTTAGATTTATCGTATTGTTAGCCCATCGAGTTATTTCCTCTTTCACAAACACCTCTTTGATACTGGGATCTACCATCACTTCGAGCAAAATTTCCTCTGCTTCGTCCATGACCTCTTCCTTGAAAGTGACCTCGGTCTCAACTACAATCACAATCTTGGTTTGTCCCACAAGTTTGTGTGAGTTCTCTTCTTTGCTCATTCTCATCTCGGGTGGTCAATCACGTTTGGAGAACTTCCTCCACTGGTTCAATATTTTTTCTTCTGAATCTTTTTTCATGGGCTTGGAATGAACCCATAAGCTCATCGATCATCATGGCATCCAAGTTTTTGGATTCTTCAATTGCAACACTGATGTGATCGTACTTCTTGTCTAAGGACATAAGTATTTTCTCGACAACACGAACATCTAAAAAGTCTTCTATGTTTCTTTTCATTTGATTGACAATCACCAAGATTCTTGTGAAATATTCAGCAATCAATTTAGATTATTTCACCTCTCAAGGTTTGAAGTACTCCTTGATGTGTGTTGTGAAGAATCTTCCATGCCTCTTTAACAGTGGTGGCGTTCGACACATTTTTGAACATGAAATCATCTAAAGCTTGATAGATGATAGACAAGGCATATTCATCTTTCAAACAAACCTTCTTCGAGGTATTCCTTTGGTTCTGGTCTAAGGTAGCTTCATCCTCTAGCTCATCATAGCCATTGTTGATGAGTTCCCACACACCGTAGGTGCCAAGTAGAGCTTTCATTCTAATGGCCTAGTTACCATAATTTTCTTTGGTAAGACGAGGGTATTGAAGAGGAAGTTGATTGTTTGTTGACGCTATGATCACAAACCGTAAATTCTGATACCACTTTGATGGAAGTAATTTGAAAGTGAAACGCTCACAACTCACACAAGGAAGAGAAAAGATAGATAGGACTATAGATTTATTTCACCTTAGCAAAAAACAATTACAAGATTCTTCTATTTATAGAATTGTTACATAACCTTTGCTCTTCTCATTAGATTAAACTAGCGTTTCAGATAAGATCTGGAAACTAACAAAACAATCACCATATCTCATCTTATCTCATCATATTTCACCATATCTCTAAAAACAATCATTACATCTAAAATTACGAACAGACTCATTAAAGATAACATTGTAATTATGACTCATCTTTAATGCGGATATCAAACAATTTTTGGTACCGATGAATTTAGTTTAATTTCTAATCGTTACAACGGTGTTTACCAATGTACATACTCGAGCGTGGCCGACCTCTTAGGTCGCACCTAATTTATTGCCCACATCTACTTATAAGGAAAAATTACTTATCAAATTCCGAGGCCCAATTAGGCAAGTGTTATGCTAAATAGTCTTGTTCAAGCCCCCTTAAAAGTATCCTCCCACACGTGGCTTGAACATGATCATATTTAAGTTGTAGGGGGAAATGCTCAATGCATGATAAGAAAGGAAACTACTAGTGATGAGAGGAAACAAAAATATACGAATGTTAACACGTAGTTTTTCACAATCTCTTGAAATTTGGATGTTATCTTAAATTTTGCATCAAAAAGCAAAAAGTTGCTCCTTCCTTTTTGAAAAAACACAAATAAAGAGGCCCGGGTTTCGACTCCCACGCCCTGCAAGGAGGCAGGACAAAAGTCTGAAAGTGAGAATTAGAGTAGGAATAGAATAAGATTGACAAAAAAAAAAATTATAATTGTTCCTAAAAATCCTCAAAACAGTATTCATGCATGGAACCATTCCAATCACACACCCTTTAGCTAAAATTTGGATGTCATCTTAAATTTTGTGTCGGAAAGCAAAAAATCGCTTATTCAAAAACACACGAACAAAGAGGCCCTAAATTATAATTGTTCCTAAAAATCCACAAAACCGTATTCATGCACGGAACACCATTCCAATCACACACCTTTCAGCCATATATAGTAAATATTCATGTTCCCTTCCTTTGCATCTTCCGATCATTCAAGACAATATAATGAACACGGCATTTATGTATAGAGACCATACAGTCGCATAAAGTGGAAGGATTTTCAGGGACTATATTACACATGCAAAGTTCCCAAATTAAACATCATAAGTAGACAAAAGGAGCATTACTCTTAATGATATTATACCCTAGATTATAGTACCGAATTGGAATCTTATCGTGGCTGTGGAGCTGACCTACTTGCACTCGTGCAATACATTTTCTAAAGGTTTCTAATTCCAAAAATGAAAAAGAAGAAGAAGAAAAGATTGAAGATTAGGTTGTGACTTCAACGTAGAGGCACCATAAGTGGAAGGGGGTAGGGCTAGCTCTTAAGTGCTGACTCCTTCATGATTGCTGTTGTCACTAATCATGTTCTCGAAATCAAAATTAAATCCTGCACACGAGCTAATGGGAGTGTCCCACCTTCCACTGCCCAAATAATTACAGTGGAGAATCATGTGAGTATACATGGATTGTTAAGAAAGTGGGTATGCACTCATTGTCCTACACCCTACCTTACAAAAGGCTATACAAACGAAGGCCGGCCATTACTGATGGTTTACTAAGCGCTGCAGATTCTTGATTTTGTTGGGGAAAGCTCAAGGCTCCCATTTCATATTGGAAAGATTCATCTGACGCACATCATCGAACAATGAGCTAGCGCATAGAGATGTGTGCATCTTAAAAAATGAGTGTCCATTTAGCCGTCCCCGTCGCCGTCGTCCGCTATCGTTCAATTGTGATAGAACAGCACAAATTGAGCTAATCAAGCGAGTACGATTTGCATTTCGTTCGTGGGGACTCGAGGGTTAGGAGAATTTCGTCCTGTAAACCCACCTAGGATGATTTTAGCGATGAGAAGTGACTGAATGATGGATACAATGCGAAGTAGCTTTCAAGCGCGTCGGAGAAGAACAATGAGTTTTGCTTTCCTTGTAGGTTCGGGATTTGCACTTTAGTGGGCTTTCCAGAGATGTCCCCGTGGCTACAGAGAAAGACCCAAAACCATTTCGTCTTAAGCTTAAAATCGGGCCGCCATTGGGCTATCTCTTTCTGGCCTTGGCCTTAAGTTTCTACGGTAAGCCGCTACAATAACAACCATCGATGGGGTGAGCACTGAGCACCAGTCCCTCCCGGTTGAACCAGATAACCCGCCGGCTTTCTGGGGAACAAGGCAGGTTCCTGGGTAGAAATTCTGCGGACCAGCTAAGGCCAAACCAGTTTAAATTCCGAATTGGTGGTCTAAACAAGTTTTACTTGAGAACTGGCTCGGATAGAACCAATTTTGACTTGAATCAATCTTCACTGTTATTTAACAAACCACATTATGCATGTTGAAATAATGGGTAGAGTCCATCCTTTCTAAGCTAAGCTAAAGGGAACTCATAAGTTTCATATAGATCATGGTAACATAGGGACTTTTGTAGAGCATGGTAAGAACCACATGGTTTTGCACAATTTAATTTTAATCGAAGACGCTCCCAGAATGTTTGTTTTCAATAAAGACTATTACATTATACATCTATTACAAGTTGACTACCTTTTGTAATGTAAACTTGTAGTAATGGCTATTACATGGGCTCATATCTAATAGTTATTCCAAAAGTACCATTTTTTTTCAATGACTCTACAAATATTAGATTATTAATTATAAGAAAAACTTATATTCCCTCTAATTTTTATTTTAGGGGTATTTTGAGAATGTTGATGCTATTTCTTCTGGACACATTTATAATTTATGAAACCAAATAACGTAACAGACAACACATTACTTAGACCAAACAACATAGCCTTATTTCTAGGGAAATTGTAAAAAATGGACCTAGTACACTTTGCTAACGTAATCTTTCCAGTCAATTTTGGCTAGAAATCTCTAACGTGAGTGCCAGCCATCTTACGTAGTATGATTGATAATTTTTTATAATCTTTTTAAAATTTTCTAAATATTTTTTTTAAAAAATTATTTTCTTTTTTTTACTTTTTTTTTTCTTATAAGCCTAACGTGGCTGCGAGGCCCTCGACGGCCCTTGCTTGTGGTCCATGACTGTTGGCTGGCCTTTGTTGGATTTGGTGAAAAAAAAAAAGAAAAAGAAAAAAAGAAAAAGAAAAAAAGTAAAGAAAAAAAAATTTAATTTATAAAGATTATTTATGTCAGTGTCAGCCATTCTACGTGATTTTTCCCACATTTACATTGGTGATTTTTAGTCAATTTGACCGAAAGTATTATGTTGACAAATCGTCAAAAGATTCATGACTATATTCACCAGATTAAAAAGTTTAGGACTTTTTTTGGTAATTTCCCTACTTTATTTCATCACTACAATCAAAAAACCATCTTTACGTGTAAGACGCCATTCCACAGATTGGTGAAAATATCTTATTTCTGTAAGCAACACTAGTTGAACAACAGCCGTTCAATGAAGGGCTGATAGGTACAATAACCTACACGCCAATAATCTTGCACGTCACCTGATCAGCAGTTTCCGTGATTTCTTTTGCAATCACCGTTCGTCGAAAGACCTCACTTTCATATCTTGAATATCAAAATCGATCGGACCAGATCCAAACAACCCATCTCAGGAAACTTAATGAAGTCACGATACCGATCCTGGAGCACTGCAGAAGAAGAAGCAAACACTACGTAAGCCGTTTGATTCGATGCACCGTCTGACCTCAAATGACGGAAAGCAAGACAAAAAAAACGAGGAGATTACGTAAGGGCTGATGTGTCGATCCCTCGTTCTGGTTGGCGTTGAAATCCGGTTGGTCAAGGATTGAAAAATTCTAACGGTGAAAGCTTCATGTTTGTTGCAAGATTTCCAACTTTAGGACGAAGGTTTCGAACGAGAAGATTCTGGTTCTGAAATTCTCGTTCCTTAAAGTGGTTTGGATTCAGGGTAGACGAAGGGAGGAGGAGGTGTGGCGGCCTGGTGGGGGTTGTCGGTGTGTCTCCAAGATGCAACCACCTCGGAGACCTCGGAGCAACCTGTTGAGCAGTGGCATGACCAGTCAAGCCACTCCCCTCGTACGTGTCGACGTTCACGCAACTTCCTCTTGATATTTATTTATTTTTTACTCTAGTTTCTCGAGTCCCTTTCAATGCCGGCGTTCCCTGCTATTTGTTCTCCTTCTCAGCTAACATTTCTGTGACTTTGTGCTCGCGTTTCATGTCCCTTTAGTTCTCTCTCTGTCTCTCTCTGTCTCTCTCTCTCTGTGAAGAGCGAACATGAGTCAGATGGGTGACCGTTCTCGTGATCAACCGGCCAAGAAGATGATCAGAGAGCCGCTCCTGGAGAACCCAACCCCAAAGGGTGGCCTCAGAACCATCCCTTTCATAATTGGTATAGGATTCATACACATATCGCGTACATGTTCGTTCATTGCATGATCATGTCTGTGTATGGTTTCGTTCATTCCAGGATTGGGGGTGTGTTTATATGTGCAGCGAACGAGGCGTTTGAGAAAGTGGCGAGCTTCGGATTGCTGCCCAACATGGTGGTGTACTTGACCGGAGAATACCACTTAGAGAATGTCGCCGCTGCCAACGTCCTCTTCCTCTGGTCCGCCGCCACCAATTTCCTCCCGATCATCGGCGCTTTCCTTGCCGACTCCTACTTTGGCCGCTACGCAATGATCGGGTTCGGTTCCATCGCCAGTCTCCTGGTAATAGATTCATCATGTCAGTCAACGCTATTAGAACAGCATCTGGTTTTTCCAGAAAAATAGGAGTTGCAACGATAACTAATCTATGTGTTCGATTTACCGATGTTGACTAAATCACCCTACGAAGACCATTCGCTATTTCTTGAAGCTCAATCTCTCCCACTGATTGAACCATAAACTAACCCTCTAATCGCCCTTAGAAAGAGGAGATAATCAAGATTGATGCTTTAGGACACATGAACTGATTCATGAAAGTGATATCCAAGATAAAAGTCAACAATGTCAATTTAACAAATATAGATTACCTACAATTAACATAATCAATAAGTGAATTTCACTTTACTGTAGATTACCTCATTCATTTCGTGAAATTATTGCTTGGATCTTACCTTTTTTTATTTTTTATTTTTGGTTTTTTCACCAATGCCATCACCGTTGCTTCTGGATTTCTTTTCATCCGTGAATCGCCCACTGTCATTGAGGACGATCACGATAGGCTTGCACGTCTTCTTTTTGGGTGGGTGGAAAGTGACATGCGAAACAATGAAACAGCGCGGGTCCTTATCAAGGATTCATATGATGCCGTGCCTTTTCTGGGCATTTGTCTGATTCGTCTGTTGTCGGAATTCACGTTAACCAGGGTTTAACGAACAAAATAGCCGGCTTCTTAGCTTTTGGCCTCGAGCAAAGTTTGGAGATCCCCTTACTCGTGGCTGTGCAGATTTTAGCAGATGAGATTTATGTTTTAAACCAAACAGAAAAGGTAGAAAAAGGTTTTTGTGCATTTAGTGAATGAAGTCTCAGTTGACTTATCATCTTCCAAGTTCAACACCTTCATTCAAATTAGTGGACCAGAGGGTTCTAAATCCAAATACAATTGGTCAGGTGCTCCAAAAGCCTTTGATCGTCCCACCATGGAGTCTAAACCGGGATCTAAACGCCTTACCTTAGTCGCTAAGCAAGAGTCGAGGATGTGCCTGCAAGTTGTAACATTTTTGCACCTACAACATCAACTTGTCTGTTGTGTTCACATTTTCTGTACTTTCCTGTAGTATTCTGGTTCTGTCTTCTTTCCTTTCGGTTCCTGTAAGACACCGGAAAGTGCATTAGACGTTGTGGATTTTCTGATTTTCATTGCAGGGCCAGTTCTTGTGGATTCTGTGTTCTTGATCTTATCTTGAATAGAAAAGAGCAACATTATATGTTGAATTGCCTTTTGTATAGCAGATTTGTGAAATCATGCAAAGTTTGATACATTTTAGTGACTGGATCAGAATAACCCATGTTTCATATACCAGGGAATGATTCTCCTATGGTTAACAACGGTGTTACCTCAAGCGAGGCCGCCTTCTTGTGACGAGTTCAGCAAGGACACTTGCGGATCAGCAACCACAGCGCAGTTGTTGCTCCTATATTCTTCCTTTGGCCTCATGTCCATAGGAGCCGGAGGCATAAGATCATCTGCCTTAGCGTTCGGCGCCGACCAACTAAAAACAGGAGCAAACTCCAAGAATTTGGGCAACTTGTTACAGAAGTATTTCAGTGGGTACTATGTTTCGGTCATGGTCGCAGTGATGGTCGCGATGACCTGCGTAGTGTACATTCAAGATAGTGCAGGGTGGAAAGTTGGTTTTGGAGTCCCCGTCGTGCTCATGTTCATATCGACCTTCTCATTCTTCTTGGCGTCGCCTTTCTACTTCAAGCTGAAGGTAGAATCAAGCCTGCTCGCAAGGTTCTTCCAAGTCGCTGTGGCTGCCTTTAGAAACAGAAGCATCAAGCTGTCATCCTTGCCACTGGACGAATCGTATTATATTGGAAAAGGATCGATGCTTCAAGCGCCGAGCGAAAAATTGAGGTGCTTTTGGGCATACTTGTAATGTGATTTACCTGGCTATCTTATTTCCGGACTGTATCGTTGAATTTTTTTTACTCAATTCTTCAGGTTTCTGAACAAAGCTTGCGTCATCAGAGAGACTGACCAACTGCACCTCACAGATGGGAAGGCCCTGGATCCATGGAGTCTCTGCACAGTTGACCAAGTCGAAGAGCTGAAATCGCTAATCAACATAATCCCGTTATGGTCGACCGGGATCATGTTGGCCGTGGTCGGCAGCCAGAACACCTTCTTAGTACTCCTTGTCACCTCCATGGACCGACGCATCACCCCAAATTTCGAAATCCCCGCAGGCTCCTTCAACAGTTTCGTGGTTCTCTCTTTGCTAGCATTCGTTGCTCTCTACAACCGTGTATTCCTCCGTCTCGCCTCTGCAATCATTGGAAAGCCAGTCTATCCAAGCTTGAAACAGAGGATGGGGTATGGGCTCATTCTATCCATCTTCGCGACGTCAGTGTTGGCCATCGTGGAATCAGTTAGGCGAAGAGTTGCCACAGAGGAAGAACATTTGGATGGAATGGGGGTGGTAAAAATGTCGGCGATGTGGCTACTTCTGTACTATATTCTGATCGGCATCGCCGAGGGCTTTAATGCGATCGGGCAAAACCAGTTCTATTACTCGGAGTTGCCTAAGACCATGTCTAGCATCGCCGCCACTCTGTTCGGGGTCAGCATGGCGGTGGGGAGCCTGTTGGCCAGCCTCATAATCAGCATTGTCCAGCTGGTTACTGAGAGAGGAGAGATGGAGGGCTGGGTTGGGAATGATATCAACAAGGGGCACTATGATTACTACTTTTGGGTCATCACTTGTTTTAGCACCCTCAACTTTGTGTACTTTCTTGCTTGCAGCAAGGCCTATGGGCCCTGCAAAGGAGAAGGTGGTGATGGTGCTTCAAGTAGAGTGGCAGATGAAGAGATCAGTGTCACTTCTTGAATTAGGCAAAGGAAGTGATTTTTTCTTCTTCCTTTGACCATTAGTCAATAGGGCATGTATATTAACTTCTGTCAGCAGTATATTACCATTTTTACACGATTAGAGTCACATATCTGGAATCGTGTCTTGTATACGGTGACTTATTTGGTGTGAATACATGAATGGAGATTTTATGTAGTGAATAATGCTTCCTCCTCTCCCATACGAGGACCATAAAGCTCTGCAATATCCAATGTAACAGACAATTTAGCAGGACTCAGAGCAGCAGCAACCCAAAAAAAAGTAGTCAAATGACCCCAAATCTCTCTACCTCTTCTTATTGTCATATGTCATCAACAACACTCACCAACCAAGCAGACAGCCCCATTTGAGACACAGATGATGCAATGCTAGACATGATCTTGGGGAGTCGGGTGTAGTAGAACTCGTTTGGAGCAACCGCATAGATCACCCGACGCCATGCTGCTCGGACAATATCGCGGGATCAGCCATGTCGTGGAGATGCTCGCCACTCCTCGTGCATCGTCTGAGAAACCTATATCAATCGCGGTCTTCCCCCAGATGCTTTTGACTATGGCCAGTGTTGCCATTTGAAGGCTCGAGAGAGAAAGCCCAACGGCCGTTCTCTGCTTCACCCGGTGATGGGCGGATTGGACCGACATGCGAGATGCAGAGGTGCTGAGAGGCGGTCATGGAGAGACAGACAAAGGATCAGGCGGACGACCACGAATGTGCTGCTCAATGAGCCTGCCGGGATTTCAAAATTGCAAGTAGGAATCGGCAAGAAAAGCCCGAGGACCGGTGCAGAATGTGCAGCAGCAGAGCACAAGTGCGACACTCTGGTGGCATTGGCGAGATTGAGATTGTGCTCCCTCATCATGTTTGGTCTTATCCCATTGCTCTGCCACCTTCTCCAGTGCTTCATTTTCTGTCAAACCCATTGAAGCTAACAGACGATAAGAAGAGTTAGTCCAATGCCATGCGAATCTCACATGATCCGTCAGTGTATATTGTTCTATTCGCGCAGAGATCACATATATGGCGTCGGCTATATAGATGCACCAAATTTCAGGATTTGAGTGTTCCCCATTATGTCAGATACTATCTAAATTAGCTCAAGCCTTGCTTCGAACTAAACTCCCCTCATTTCATGTCCACTGCTCAATGATCCCAGAATATAATATCAGGCACGATGGAGTTACTCGACATTTAACATGCCCACAAAATGTAAAACGGATCGAGATGCAATTAAGGAAATGTAGGACTAGTGCCTCAATAATTTTATACAAATTGACACTGAGGCACACGCAAAAGGGATTGAAAAAAGATTATGTCGTCGACAGCAGGATTCGAACCTGCGCAGGCAAAGCCCAACAGATTTCGAGTCTGTCTCCTTAACCACTCGGACATATCGACGGTTGGCGATGGTATTTCGCAGAACAATTTATTAACTAAATAAAGTAGCAAATGCCATGATTTCTCTGCCACTCCCGACAAATTAGCAGTGACCATGCAAAACCTTGGAAAGGGTATCCAATGTCAGCCTTGTCTTCCAGATAGTTTGTCCTGATTGCGACATCTCAACAAAATTAGGAGAGATCATTGCCAGTTTCGATTCCATTTTATGTTTGCAAACTTAAAGCATATGTTCCTTATTTATATCTTAGATATGCTTCTTTAACATCCATGTTATGAGTATTCTCGATTCATGTTTGCATAGAACATGTTGCTCAAGTTCTTCAAGGACTAGAGATGTATTTATTTAGTCCGTTAGATTGTGAAGATTCGTCGGTTAAAACCATCAATGGAATGATAGCACCAGGTAGACCGTAAAAATTCGCCTAAGCTACCAGCCGAAACTGAGAATTCTTACACGAAAATAAATTGAACTGGGAAGAGAAATAAGGAACTGGTGTGATTGAACTTGAAAGTGGGTAGTAAGTGTTAAGATTATATCTTCGCTCAATCTGTTCACGAGTCATTTTCAGACAATCAAAGGTAAGAAGAAGACAGAGCCCCCAGTTGAAAGCAAAGGTTTGAAATCTCAGGCTGCTGTGAAAACTGCACTAGGAAAAGAGGGTTCACAAGATATTGGTGCTGCGTTTTCACTAAGCAGGAAAGGAAAAGAAATTGAAGTAAATGATGTCGTATTCTCTAGTGCTAAACAAGATTCTCTAGAGGCTTTCAGTAGTACATGTCAAAATCAGAATTGCACTCTTGATAACCGTTTTTCTGTTCTGTGCCTTGGGGATGACAGCGACTAAGAGTAAAATCCAGCGAAGGAATATCTTCTCTAATTATATGGTTTTCTGTTGATGAGCTGTAATTCAAGTATTGGTTGTTTTAGATCTGAGAAGGGGATATAAATTGTAAATGAGTGATGGGGATGATAAGCTCTTAGATGAAACTTTTCTCCTGGGTATCAAAGAAATGACCACGGCAGCAAGAAATCGTTTTCATCTGCCTTCATTTATCTCTTTTTTACTCAGTTTTTCACATATAAAGCGGGCAGAGCTGAATCTAGCTCAATTGAGATTTATCCTTGCTTAAAGAATCCAAGAGGATCCAGAAATAATGAGACTCATATGACTGTACAATTACAAAACCGTAGGAGATGAATACAATGCTACCAAAGCAAAATTCAAACGGTACAGAGAAATCTTCGGCAGATAGTCCTCGTTTTGAAATGCCGATCTCGTAGAATCAGATCCCTCTGAAACATGCATCAGCTGCAGCAAAATTGGAAGTACTCATGAGATGATTTCTTACCGCTGTGATGGCAGAAGAATATAAGCTTATAGAATAGAAGCTGATATGAGCAGGATATCATGTGATGACATAAGATCTTGTTCATTCAGAACCGCCATCTCATTAGCAAGGTGAAACTGGCCTTTTAAAGTAAGCAAAACAATGGCTTTTTTGCTTGGTCATCACATTGCAACGAAAACTGCAAAATGTAGAGTAGGTGCCTCTTATTTGTACACAACCGGCTTAAAAGCCAAAATTCGTCTCTGCTTAATCACCAAGATAGATCGCAAGGAAAAAATGTAACCATCTTTTTTTACCAGTTCAAATGAAAGCATGACTACCATGGCCAGCAGATTTCAGTCCTTTACAATGGTGGGATGTACTGATCTAACTTTGTCTGCTATAAAAATTTGAAGTTTAGTCTCGTTTAATTGTCAAGAAAAACATCTAATAACTTTATTGGACCAAATCCTATGTTGTCTTTTTTCTCCAGAGCAACAATCCACAATTGAATACATCCAGACATATTGTTGAAAAGGTATGCGGAGAACAGAGATAATAGAAACTGCATTACCTTGAAGTATCAATTGAACAACTTCCCCCCACAAACTGCTATGTCAGTGAGGCAGTGGCATTGAGATTACTCTTTGTCAACCAACTCTGTGGATAAAAGTAACTAGATGAATCCACATGAAGATGCCAAACCATCACCATTGAGCAGTTCTGGAGTAAGCCTTCCATCTGGCTCTCATCCTCCACAATTTGTTCAACTAATGTGCTCACCTAGACATGTAGATCATATTGTAAAACCTCAGTCATAGCAGATGAGTCAAGAAAATGCATTCAGGTTATTTCAGTCTTGAAATTTTAATTATAGGGGTCAAGAAAACAGAAGGGGAAGGACAATTACTGGGAATTTGTCTTTTGGTGTGTCAAATTGCCTAATGGGTTCAAGGGTGGGTCTGTGCCATCTCTTGGTATCCCATAGTATTGTGCTATTGAAGGCAAATCCTGATAATTCAGCATAAAATCTTTTGAATCCCCTCCTTGATTCAGTTGTATGCCACCCAAGTACAGTAGTGCCATTACAAATGGGACCCTCCAATACAGCTCTGCTTCTGCTATCTGTCACTTTGGCCACCAGCCAAGTTCCAAAGCGCCTACATTGTAAAAGAAAGGAAATAAGGTTTAACTAGAACAGAGCACGGAGAAGGACATCACGTGACAACATTGTAAAAGAAGGTTTAGCTGAGTTTTAGATAAAAGTAGGACATTGCAAAAGGGAGCATCTCAATAGGAAGATGGAGACAGTTAATCTACCAATTCCAATTGCCATGCTAGTCAATAAATGGAAAGCATTTTATTACGGCCAACTATATGCATCTAAATGGGGATGAGGTACAGAAACAGTCCAAAAAGAGATGAGATCTTGATGCTCAAACAACCATTAAAGCTCACTCTTGCATCTCCTGCTAGGCACTTTAGTAGTCCAATTCTAGATTTAGATATACCCATACCACCACAAATTCAGGAGGATCTCCCAGATAGAACCATGAATTACTAAAGTATTGCTGCCAGAAAAGAAAACTGCAGAATTTGTTGTAGATGAGAATAATGAAAGGTACCTAATTTGCCTCATTTGATCAAATAGATCGGTTGCGTATATATTATCCTCATCTGCGAAGAAAACTATTCCATCAAGATGATGTGTTTCAATGTGAGATAACGCCACATTCCTTTGGTGAACTCTTACATCTGTGACCTCGGTCAGATTTTTATCGCACACGAGATGCCGATACATGATACCAGTCTTCCTCAAGGTGTCAGCTGCTTCCGGAGACTGTGAGGTCATCTCCACAACTATCCACAACAAAGGAGGTGGTACCAGCTTCAGTGTATGCGCCAGACGATTAAGATAATAGGCCTGAAGCGGGTGTCTCTGTGTTGGGGTCACGACAATCAGAAGCTTCTGAACTTCCACATGTGCATATTTAGCAGCTGATTCATTATTACTGCTATTTTGAGCAATCAAATACAACAGCTGCTGATGTGATTGTAGCTGCAGGGTAGAGTCATTCTCATTGCTCATACTGTAAAATGGTGTCGCATTTCTAGCTGCATCATCTTGTAACTGGTTATTCCTGAAAGTGGTGCTCGGCTCAAAGGATATGGCATGGTGCTTCGAAATGAAGTTTATCGATGCATTCATTGAGGCAAATTGGGAAACTCCAATGAACATCCCAATGACAAAACAAATGAAGAAATGAAATATTGCCCTTCTCCAAGTTTGCCCTCTCGGTTTTTGCCTATCGTAAGGCCTAGAGGGTCGTTGAGAGAAAGCTCTGAGTGCAAAAGCCAGAGAATCCAATGAACCCACCAAAATTGACAGTATTCCACCTGATGGTGTTTGACTTGATGTTGGGGCACAAGAAGATGACTTCGACAAAGGAGATGAAACTGAACAGACTTCGCCATTTAGCAGAGTTCCAGGTCGAGGAACTGGGGACAAGGTCCTTCTGATGGAAGCCATGGTGAAAATTCGGTCAAAGGTTCAATGGCTTCAATCTCCAGCTTCCTATAGGGGCTAAGTGAACGAGCAAATGCAACCAAACACCATCTAATGTCACCCTATTCGTATAAACTACTTTGAACCAACAATAAAGTCCTGGTTGTCTTTTTTAAGCGCAAGAATCTTAAATCAACACCTAAGCACCCCAGAATCAATATCCCAAATAGCTCGACCAGATAAACACACAAATCAACCTGCAGCCCACCGCGCTGGCACGGAAAAAAGGTCAAAACTTGTGCCCTCCTGAGGACACCATCCTGAGCCAATTGTGCTCATACATTTCGTGACCTGCCAATCGAAGCCAACATATAATTGCCTCCGCATTCTCGAATTTCCATTCACTCGCACCTCAAGCAAAACTTCTTCAAACCCACTTCACTTCGGAGCGCAGCTCGCGATCAAGGACCAGGAAGTTTTGAGCTTTAACTGACCTCTCAAACCAACTAAAATCACCAAGAACAGCAAGCTCAAAACTCCCAGAAGCAAATCTCGAATCAAAACAAACCCACCAACAAAACCATAAACAAGCACCAAACTCTGCAGTTCAGCAACCGAAAAGATCTACATTCCATAGGTCGTGACGCTCAAACACTCAACAAAACACTCGGGTCACCTCAAGAATCAGCAAGAAAGTGGGCGAAATCCGAAACGGAACAGCACTTGGGAGCAAGAGAAACGGCGGTCTCCGGCTCCCGGAGCTCCGGATCTTTCTTCTACGGCCTCGCGGGAAGCTCGCTCCAATGGTTCGAAACCAAATCGAGAGAGAGAGAGAAGACCGCTGAAAGCGAAAGGTGCTTCCTTTCGAGTCTACAGGCGAGAAAGAATGGTTCTTGAAAGCAGGGGTCGAAAAGCCAGAGAGCATTATTCAGCCAATCACGTTGTGATTCAGACGGTGAGATCACTCTCGTTTCCTATTTTTCTTTTTCTCGTCTTTTGCCTTGTGGGTTCACGTCTGTCTGTTCACGTGGCCAATCGGGATCGGGGGATCTTGGAAAAAAAAGCAGCTGTTTTTCCCCCTTGCTGGGGGTCAAACATGCCGAGCATTTTCTTGGAAACCAAGGATCAGCTGGCATTGCCGTACCGGATTAAGGAATGTTTCTGTCCCCAAGAACAGAGGTTGTCATGTTTTTACGTCTGAGCCGAAGCCAATTTGCTAGTTGGCTTAAAGAGAACGGCCATAATTAGTGCGATTGATTACTGGACGACCGGAATGATTAAGGGAATGTCAGTTTTGATGTATGTTGAGAATGCTTGACTTAAACAGTTAATGTCGCCTTGCCAAACTGAACAATATGACAAATCAAGTGGATGACTATGTAAGTGGGATATGTGTAGGAAAAGGGTGGACTTGCTTGACACTCTAACTTGACTTCGTGAAGTTTGGGCTTTTCCAAAGTTATTTTGAGATTTTTTTATTCTTGTGCAGGAATTTTTCATGAATTAATTTTATAGACTTTCATCTGATTTGTTTTAATAAAAATGATTAGGTAATACAATCATTTACAGTCGAAGAAAATATGCATGTTGAAGATAAAAATAATGAATTCCCTTGCTTTAAAAAAAGGAAAAAAAAATTCCATAAAATGATTTCCTAATATGCATTTTTTATCATGATTTTTTTTTTTAAATCACATTATACTAAACTGATTTAAAACAACGTTACCCAATGGAAAGTGTTTTGACTGAAAGGACAGTGGAGACTCAAAGCTGCTATACAAAACTTTTCCTAAATTGATTATATACCTTATCACTTTTCAATACAAGTTATACTTGTCCTTTGATTTCCATATTCGAATGAAGGCCTTTCTAGAGGAGCTTCCTCGACAATTATTACTTTGGTCACATGGAAACTCTAATGTGGAGAACACCATGCCCACCCAACAGTTCATGTTGCAATAAAAATCTGAAAGTTTCCGATAACCTGGGGTACATATGCTACCTTTAATACAGTGCGCGAAGAAGAAGAAAGATTACATAAGCCAAAACGTAACCTCGTGTCTGGTGCTACTTGGCCTTCGTATGAATGGATTAACCTAAAAAGGGTTTGAGCAATGGGTTTGCTCACATAGTGCATATTTGCCCCCTTGACTTTATTTCATGGTAACTGATTGCTGCGCAAGGAAAAATAATAAAACAGTGGAATACAATGAATGAGAAGAAAATGTACAGAATACAAATTATGTGTAATCCATGAGTCTAATGTTGGTCCGTGTATACAAGCTAGTGCTAATCAAACTATTTGTTGAAGATCATCTAACCTGCTACAAAACTTGACTTTCTATCTTGAACTCCCATATAAACAACCATCTGTATCAAGTACTTCCCTCTGCCAACTCTAATCTTTAATGTCTCGTGACCCAACAAAACCTCGAATCGGACGATAGTAATCTGCTTTGTATGCTCTAGGAACGATGCTTCTTTAGTTTTCTTCGCCGGAAACTGCTTACCCTGCGTCAATGAACCGTAATAAGACATCATAAGTTACAAGGAAAGATCTGCCAAAATTACATCGAAACAAGAGTGATGATCACTTATGACAAGATGCATGTTGATAGTAATCATTGGCTGTTGGTTACTGGTGAATAAGGCTCACATGTATAAATGAAAGTTACATCTATACAATTGTTTCCTTTGGAGATGGTACTTAGCAAGAGATTCATATGATGTAATTCGTACAAACAATCTATGCTCCATGGCTTGTCCAATTATTATGTTAAGGGTCACATTCAATAGGTGCCAAATTTAGCTAAATCAAACATTCATAAATTTACTCACCAATACTGATTATGCAATATGAAAGAGTCTGTTTCCACCTTCTTCCCGTCATCGTTCCGATTCCAATGGTAAAATGCATGAGTCCTGTTCTTGATTTCCAAAGTAGAATGGCCATAACTGGCCTCACGAAATGCAGAATAGTCTGGTTGTGGATCCCTGAACCTGTAATAGTAATGTAACTTCATCATGAAAATGCAATGGGGGAACTTCTTGGAAAATGATCATCAGAATTTCTACCTTTGATGATCTATTAAAAAGAACTGCACATAAGATGTCCAACTCA
Organism: Eucalyptus pauciflora; assembly: GCA_007663325.1. NCBI lineage: Eukaryota > Viridiplantae > Streptophyta > Magnoliopsida > Myrtales > Myrtaceae > Eucalyptus > Eucalyptus pauciflora. Next base: position 1,111,089 of record VMYD01000027.1, on the reverse strand, counting down.
CCTCCCGGCAAGGCCTTCCTGATTACCTCCATCTCCAACAGTTATATATAAAGGTGCGGACTTATCTGGTACAGGGTTACGATCACCACTACTGACATTGTATTGTATATTTGAGATCCGATACTGAAAATCGACAAATCCACTTAAGTCAGTAAAACAGGGAAACACAAGATGTGGTACAGAACCAGTATGACAGAAACATCAACACACATAAAGTAGGTCTTGTCTTTTTCAAGGACAATAGGTCTTTGCTTTTGTCAAAGACAACACTTGAGATACTTTTGCACGCTCAACTGAGATTATATTGAGTGGCTTCCATTGAACAGGAAACCTAGTATTTCTTCCCATTAAATGAAGTAGAATGAAATTTCAATATGTCATAGAGAAAGAAATTCAGACTAAAATAAGTATAAGGAGCTATTTTTAATTGAGGGATTTATTTCATTTGATTATTCACCAGAAATTCTACTTATGCGACCATATACGCATCAAGTATACAGCAGTGGACAAGGGAACAAAGATTCGAATTTATCACCAAAACCAAAAGAAACGTCATAGCATAACAGAATATTGTATGGAAAGTAAATTGTATTATCTCACAACTCATATAAAACAAGCATTAATCAGCTTTTATTATAAATATAAACACGTCAAGATACATTAGTGTCATTTTGCTTTTGAACAATGACAAGGCTTTTTACATTTTACTTTACACACGTAACTCCGCCAAAGTCCGTGATTTCCTATTACTACAAGGTTTCATTGGAGGAACAGACAGACCACCTGACCATGATCTGGAGACAGTACAACTAAAGTGAATTTGTTTGTAATTCCATGTGCAACCTCACATTTTAGAAGACAGATCACATGGAGTCCTCAGATATAAAAACATTATAAATCATTGTAACAATGCAAATATCTGCAGCATCTGAAAGTAATTGCAACATAAGCATGAAGAGATGAACATGCCAGATGAGAACCATACCGATCTTTCATAAGCATGAACATGCCCAGCAAAAACAATATCAACTCTGTTGCGAACAAACCACTTTTCAAACACTGCTCTCATACTTTCGCCCTCCATGAAGTGTACATCATTGCTATCGTAAAAAGGAACATGCATCTGAACAATAAGCCAAGGTGTCTTTTTTCTGTCTACCCTTTTAAATTCTTCTCGCAGCCACATCCACTGAAGTGTGTATTTCACTGTTCGCAATCACAATTGATCAGTCCCAACATGCAGAGAAAGGTAGCAATAGAGCAGCATTTGTCAGATGTAGCATTAAACATGGTTTATTAGTTATTAGAGGAACCAGTTTGAATTTTCTATTATCTTGGTTTAATTGGTTCAAATTAGCAGATGTTAACTTCTCTCGCAAAATCTTATTGGTGGTGAAACTCATTATTTTTTTTTCTTTTATGCCTTTTTATTTGCCAAAGTTTCTATTATGCACATTAAAGGACCTCAAATTGCTATATGAGAACGAAGTTAGGTAAGGAATGAAGTGAAAAAGAAGAATTACCAAAGGAAGAGTAGCTTGAAAGCACAATTATGTGGGCAGAAGCTCGTCTGATAGCATACCAAAGAGGACTGGTGCTTTTTGACGCCAAATAAGGTGTTGGATATCGATGCAGATAGGATTTGAATGGATCAAGCTCCTCCTTTACTTACATAGAAACAGCATGTTAGGACGCAAGAATAGTGAAGAGTAGATTAGTAGCAGATATTAGAAACATAGATGATCTCCCACACACAATAGAAAGCTTAGGAATTCGAGTCTTCCAAAAGCATGCTGCTTTTTGAAGTTGCAGGACCGGATACAGTTTAACACTGAAGTAGTCACTTAGACGTTGTTAGTTTTGCATCAGAAAGAGCTATATGGTTCTTTGAGCTCCCATTAATAGTTCATTTATATACAACAATGGTAATCTTGTTTCTGCAAAAGAAAATCTTGTCAAAAAGCAGCCCTGTTTTTTCACTGAACATTGTACACTTTGCCTTCTTATAGTCCTCCATGATAAATGGTCTACAAAAATAAGCTTTTGGGGCAGCTTTTCTTTTACTTTATAACCTCTACTATACTTTTCCTCCAAAACTTGAAAATGACAAATTTCTAAAACTCATGGAAAACAAATATACATGTCAACGAAGGTTTCAATTGTTTCGTGTTAAATAAAAATTTGAGGTGTGAGTGCCACGAAATATACAAAAATTTAATAGTTAAAAGTAGAAGTCATCACAAACTGAAAAGCGAAAAACAAAAATGGTACATTTAAAAAGCACGTGTGAAGATACTTTACCATGTAAGGCATATATTCTATTTCATGGTTCCCAGCACACCAGATCCATGGCTGAAATGCCGCAGTTTGTTCAATAAAACGACCCCATGTATCCCATCTTAGCCCAATATCATTGTACTTGTATCTATCGGCATAAGAAAGATCCCCCAGAAACAAGACTGCCTGTGCTCCACTCACCATGTAATGCTGAAGAGTGGAAAGCGAATTATAAGTCTGGCCCAGATCACCTGCGACATGCATATCATTGCAAAAGAATATAATCTCGTACTTCCCAATATCTTTTATACAGGCTAGAGATAGCAAAGTACTAGAAAATGTGAACAATTGAGATCGATTAATAGATTTGCACCTACAAGTGGAAGGCAGGTTTAAAATAGAAGAGCGAAAACAAATTGTGATAAAAGGGAAAATGTTTTTCTTACAAGCAAAAGTTTGTGTAGGATTTTTTAGTTATGTAGGAGTGTCAAATTTGCTGGTCATTTTAACCCCTGCTCCAAACCCTCTCTACCTTTGGGCTCTCGCAGGTTCTCTCCCAGAGAACTATAAAATATAAGCTGGCGTAGGAGATACTACCTTAATGCAACACCAAGTGACAATCCACTCTGTGATTAAGAACCTAGACACTGAGCTGTTTTGATTATCAATACTAATCAAGATTCTGACCTTTTGATGAATTGAAACAAGACAAACTCCAAATAAGCCCAAACCAATCTTCCCTCTGTCTATTTTGGCTACTGAAATTCTGAAAAAAAGATGATAGCTCACCAATAATTCCAAACTTGTATGAAGCATCTGGGTCAATTGTTGGTGGTGTTTGAAACCAAAATTCTCGAGAAGAACCACCACTTCCTACTTTGTAATAGTACTTGGTATCATACTGTAGGCAGCAAATAAACAGTTTAGAGAGAATATCGATTAGACATTGTCTGCCAACTCGTGAAATAACTGAAATATATTCAAATCTTTGCTGAATCTGCGGTCTATAAAACTTAAAGGATGATCCCACAAATTGTCAATTCACAGATCAATCAAATAGAGGATCACCTCAAGGCCATCAAGCAGGCAGTGATGGATGTAGCCAGATTTATACTTGTAAAAAGAGTAGCTTGTACTTTTTCCTTCAGCAGAATGATCATACTTTCCCGTCGTGGTGCCATACTGTACCTCACTGGATCCTGGTTCATCAGATGTGACCCATGATATAATGACAGCCTTTCCATCATAGTCACCTTGGGTGATATGAACCTGCAAAAGAAGGAAAGGGGTTATGACACAAGAAAGACTGAAATGAACTAAATGAATCCCTAAAAAATTATTTCAAGGTGAATGAAACAAGCTAATGAATTCTTCGCAGGGACATCCTGATAGAACGTAATCTAGTTGAGTGCAGAAATTAATAAAGATGACCCAAGGTGAGTACTTTCTCTTTTTAAATGATAAAATAAGACTTTATTAAGAAGGTACCAAGGAGGTACCACCCCTACACAAAATGGCTTCAAGTAGAAGCCACGCATCTACAAAATTGTGCACAAAGACTGTTCTTAACATTGCCAACAGACCACATATGTCAAATTAAACTTTTCCGCTACACTGAATGTGAAGAGTGTACAACCAATCATCCCTAAAAGAATCCCAAGAGGATTCAACTCCTTGAAATCCCCTTTCGTTCCTCTCTATCTGAATGAGCCAAATAACAAGGAGAGGACCATCTTAGTAATCTGTTTCTTTCCAACACTCGAACTGAAAGTCCCTCTTCAAGCCCAAAGTTTATGCCACACAGTGCCTGAGGTCACCAAATTTACTCCTAAAATTCCAAAAGTAGTAGTCTAAATCTTTCTGGTCCAGCTAAAACTTAAAAGTAAGTGTTTCCACTCCCTTCTTTAACACAACTTAGGTTTAGACATAACTTCATCAAATTAAGAATATCTCATAAGTTAGGATAATTCATCTCTCCAGCACAATTCCAGGCATCAATTTATAGATCATGTAAACAAAAGAATTTACTGAAGGCGAGATGCCCCGAAAGATGCACACAAGGAAAGTATGATATTTCAATGTACAAAAACAATGTGAACCATTGTCTTGTTGCATGACTACATCGTTTTTCTGAGGACTACCAAATGTTTAAGGGAAATTACAAACAGAAAATTCCGTGGAAAGTCAAACAGTGTCAAAAGATTGAATGCTCACTTGTTGCGGTGCATTATGACCCTTTGGAACTGCAAAAGCTTCATTATCAAGCGGAATATCAACTGATGGCCACTGTGATCGAATGAAAGTACTCGTGATTCCACCAAATGTATTTTCCACATGGCTCAGGAAGATGAAGAATGTTGAAATGAGCCAAAGGAAGGACTGCATTCCAGCTTTAATTGATGATTAATTAGCTGACAAGTATGATTCATTGCATCCTAAAGAAGATCCATCAAAGAAAAAGCCCATCAATAATTTGCAAAAGAAAGTTCAAATGAAAGACATGACATTGCAAGCTTGACATGAATGCTGGTTGAAGGATCCAAAGATGCAACATCCCCCCCCATGCAGGCGAGGCAGGAAAAAAAAGAAAAAGAAAAGTAATAAACTCAACAATAAGAATAGAGGCTGAAGATAAAAACATAATGTTCAATGTGATAAACCAAGCTGTTATAAAAAACAAACAACCCATGCCAACACAAGTTAATTTCCTTATGACAGGTAGTGCATTTTATGATTAGCTTACATCATAAATTGCTTCTATGTACTAAACTCATAATTAGCATACATCTTGACTGAGAAGTCTTCATCAAAAAATGGAAAAACGCTGGCAAATGGAATACGTGATGTCTACATTTAAATTCATATTACTCACTCATCAAGTTTCCTGGTAGATTGTGCCAATTGTTGAAGCATATCCACTCCAAAGAAACTAAAAATGAAAAAGAGAGAGAATACTCATACATTACTTCAACGTTAAATTGTTCTCTCTTTCCTTTCTTTTCCCCTTTCAAAGTGAGTTTGACCAGCATAAGACATTCAGGCCACTCCAGATGAACTAAAAAATAGGTCCACAATGACACATATTGTGATCTCAACCTTGAGCTCTACACCTTTTTTTAAGCATGACAGAAACATGCTTATTGAGAATGAAATTTCTTATTCAATCTACGAAGCACAAGTTCGCACGCACATTCATAAGATTTGATTGCATGTTGAATGATTCACATAGGATAAGAGACGTTTCATTCTAGCTTTAGAGCTTACTTACTCACCCCATACAGGAGAACAAACAGAACCAATAGAAGCCCATCACAACAAAATGAGACAAACGACGACGATGGCAATGCCCTTCTTCACTGGTGTGGTCAGTAATGGAGATCAATTACGACAGGTAAACACTGCAGCAAGTTTTCAGACAAGAACAACGAGACCTCTCTTCTAACTATATCCCAAAACTATAATCAGCAGCAGCACCCTGTATCCCAAGCGAGCGCACAAGCATGATAGATTCAAGAAAAGAACATAGTCAAATATGACATTCTGTTGCAAGATAATCGAAGAGGAGCCACCGTGTGATAGAGTAACCAGGTCTACTCTTGCCCATCAAATCCCCTCTCTCCCTCTCCATAACCTCGCATCGCTCCGTAAAGGGTCCGCTCGAGGACGTTCAATTCAGCAACGAGAGTACCCACATTCACGTCTTTCCTCCTCCAAATCCCTCAACGCCTCACAAATCAATCCTCTCCCACCAGCAATCGCCTCAAATCACGGGTCAACCCGAGGTACACTAAGACCAAGACTCGCGTCTTTTCCAAAGTCAAGTCAACAAAACGCGCGATCCAATTCCAAACACCATTCATCCGACCCACGACGCGAAAGAAAACCGAAGCGGGAGTACGAAATGAAAGAATCGCTTCCGGCGGACGTGCCAATGCGCAGCGAGGGCGGGAGCGGGAGCTTACCTGCGACCGGCGAGAGCTCTCGGCGGTATCGGCGTGCGATGGAATCTGGAAATGCCGATCCTCTTCTGGGGAGGAACTGGCGGAGGTTGGGAGCTTCAACTTTCACCGGTTGTTGAGAGGAGAGACAGGGACGTCGGAGCTTGAAGGTGGCGTAAGTTAGCGGGGAAGACGAGGTGGCGGCGGCGTAAGTTAGCGTTCGGAACTGCCGCTAGTTGTTTTGGCCGTGTCGGGCGGTTCGATGACGTGGGCGTACCCTGTACACACCAGAAAGATGAGGCGGTCGTCGGACCAGGTGCACGTGCGAGATCAGACGCACGTGAGCGGTAGTCCCGGGCCGAGGATGAGGGCACGCCGGACACCGTATAACCATGCCGGTTGTTCTTCGCTGTGGGTAACTCAGGCATGGCATGTTAACGTTTTTGTTTTTTCCAATTTTTATTTTTTTGTTTCTTGAATAAAAAAAAGAATAAAAATACATTTGGTAATACCAACTTATTTTCTATTCCTCGGGATAGAATAATAGCTGAAGAATAGATTTGAAACAGAAATAAGAAAAAAAATATATATTTTTTTGTTTTTGAGAATAATTTCTAAAAATAAGTCAATTTTTTCATTTCTATTTTTCTTTTATTCTTCCACCGGCCGCCTTGCCAACCACCAGCCATCTCTAGCCGCCGCCGCCTGACTACCGATTGCACCGTCGTTGCTACCTGCCAACCACAGCCCATCAGCCACCCTCGCTATCTGACAATCGCCACTGACTGCCAGCAACCTACCACTGCCAACCGCTGCCCGTCGCCACACGACCACCACCCGCCACTGACTGCTACCACATGACTGCCACCCATAGTCCACCGATTGCGGTGACGGCGGTTGGCGGATGGTCATGCAGCAACGGGCAGCGGTCCGCGAGCAAGAAGAAAAAACAAATAAATACAAAAATTTATAAATCATACTAAACGCATTTCTATTATTATTTTTTTTATTTCAAGAATATAAATTTTATATAGTTACAAAACGCATTAATTTATTAAGAAATTATTTTTCGGAGTAAAAATAGAAAAGAACTATTTTTGAAAATAAATAATTCTTCGGAGTAGAAGCGTTACCATAAGAAACCTAGAAAATTCGATCTGTCGAATGATATTGCTGAAAAGAGAATCATCATCATTATAGATTCCTAAACATACGTGGACACTACTCACATAATTTATATCTATATCTCTTTCGTGCTTTTCATTTCTAAGTGATGAAGCATCACTTTCACGCATACATCCCTAAAGAAGTATCTGCGTCCTCGTTACTTTAACTCCCAATTTGCATAACGCCATCATTAATGGTCATTCTATCTCTTGCTTGCGTTCCACAATCGTCCCGTTCTCGAGGATCCCAACCCAATGAGTCTTCTTTTTCGGTTGGAAACGTGGCAAGTGATTTTCATTGCACTGTCATGGGCCGACATAATCTTACACAACATTTCGCGACCCGTAATGCCATATCATCCTTTTCTTTTTAGATTTTTTCTTGAGCGTAGCGTTGCAAGTCTTATTGTCATGATGACCAATGGTACCATGCATCATTTTGTCGGACATCCAATCCCTCGAGTAAAAACATGCAAATCACTTCAAAACGAGAAAATATTCAGTGGTATGTGCGCGTCACGTTATCCACTGACTTAGCGTGCGCATACCACTCAGGTTTCGACACCTATCCTAGGGGATCCACTGGAAAATAGCGGGTCGGCTCGGAGGCAGAAACAATGCGTCAAGTCAATAAATGCTTAAAGCTCCCGCCCAAAAAATTTCTCAATCCTCAATTGAATTTCTTGGCTTTTCTCTCTCTCCTCGCAGGAGAACAAACAAAGAACGACCGTCTGTTTCCTTCTCCGCGCATCCGGCTCCACCTCCGCCTCTACCTCCCAAAAGCCTCGCCGGTCGTCGCCTCCTTCAAGAGCCTCACCAGTTGCAGTCGGGTCCTCATCCCCTCCGCCTCCGACTATTCCCGACGCGGAGATCGAGCACAAGGTTTGTGCACGCGTTGGTTTCTCGGCAACTTCTAGACCTCTGACAAACGCGTCATCAGCTCCGACTTCGAGTAGCCCGAGGTCTTTGGACTCTATGTCCTCGAGGTCGATGGTTGGGACGTGAGGGCCTCATGCTTCTTCTCCTCCTTTGCCTCCCAAAAGCATCACCAGTCATCTGCCGCTAGCACATTGCCCCCTAAGAGCCCCGCTGATCGTAGTTGGGTCCCGAGCCCCCTCTGCCTCCGTCTCCGCCTTCAACTATTTTCAACGTGGAGGAGATCGAGCACAGGAGGAGAAGAGAAGAGAAGAGAAGGACAAAACCACCCCCCTTCCCTCCCCTCCCGTCCCCTAAACTCCTCTCGCGGTTCCCGACAGCTTCATCAATGCCTTCGATAGTTGTGTTCGATTCAGCTCAACCCCCGGAGAACTCCAAAAGCAAGAGCAAAGAGAAGAAGATGAAGGCGGAGGTCCAGCTCGAGGCCGATGGCGGCTTCGCATCTCCGGCGGTGTCGGACAAGAAGCACAAGTAGGAAAAGAAGAGCGGCAGCAAAGGCTTCGAATTCAAGCAGCCGAAGCTCCCGGAGCATTAGGGGATGCGAAGAAGGAGAAGAAAAGGAAGGTGCTGGAGCTGCGCGAGGACGACGAGGAAGACAAGAGCGAGACCAACTCCAAGCTGGTCGACCCTAAGAACTTGAAGGGGAAAAAGAAGAAAAAGAAGAAGGCGAGGTTGAGCGACGGCGATAATGAGGTGGCTCAGGAGGAGAAACCCCAATGCTGTGTTGAATTTCAAGATCTCGGACAGCTTGAGGTTGAAGTTGAAGGACAATGGCATCAAGGCGTTGTTTCCCATTTAGGCCATGACGTTTGATATCGTCCTCGATGGGACTGATTTGGTCGGTCGTGCCTGCACTGGTCAGGTATGAAAACTTTTTATTTGAATTTCGTAGGATTGACATGTTGATGGTCGCGTGCTTGTTTGAAATCTGCTAATTAACTGACAATTTAGAGAAGTAAAATGGTCTGGACGTTGGAGTAATGATAGTGTGTGATGCGGAAAAAGGGTCATGAAGTTGACATATATGAAAAGAGAAGCAGGTTTTATCTACTCTATGAGTAGTGAATGGTTGATGTATGAGCTTGGTGAATGTTGTTTTAATTAACAGCACGACAAAGCAATCATGGTGTAGAGTGTAGCAAACTTGGTTCGTGAAATGTCTTTCGTGCATTTCTGGTCCTAAATCCTTGTATTTCAGCCCCTGATTGTCATTGCAAAAGTCAAATTCCGACCGATCTTTTCAGGCATTCGAACCTACAGCTGGTAATTCAACCAAAAAACTTACAACCAAAAGTCATCTATACATTAGTTCATTGGTGTTATTTGACATATAAAAACCAAAAGTGGCGTGAAGACTGTTTGACCGCAATTGCATTTCAAGTTTTTTAAAGATGATTGGCTGCTAGGAACATGAGTTTTCGAACTACTTTTCATTTCTGTAGTTGATGGGTTTAATTTTTTTAACACTGATTATCATCTTGTTCATTGTGTGAATTGTACCCGGGCAAAACTCTGGCTTTTGTCTTGCCCATTTTGGAATCTCTGACGAATGGGCATGCAAAAACCTCAAGGAAGACAGGATGTGGTAGGCCACCAAGTGTTTTGGCGCTTTTACCTACTAGGGAATTGGCCAAGCAAGTATTGGAATCAAGCTTATAGAAATAATCTCATCTTTTTACAGAGATAGATGTCCGACATCGTTTACTCTATTATTTTAGGTGTTTTCTGATTTTGAAGTTAATGGTGGAGCAATGGGCTTAACATCATGTTGTTTGTATGGTGGAGCTCCTTATCATGCTCAGGAGAGCCAATCGAGGAGAGGGGTCGATATAGTGATTAGAACACCTGGCTGTGTGAAAGTAATTCATTGAATTGGAAGCTTATTTGGTAAGTATCCACACAAATCATTGCGGGTCCTAGGAAGTGTTGGCGAGCCTATCAATCCAAGTGCATGGAGGTACTGAGCTTTATCCTAACTTTCTAATGTAGATAAAGTTTCACTAGATCCATAAACCCGTGTACATTTCTTCAGGTGGTTTTTCAATGTAGTCGGGGATTCAGAGTGCCCTATATCTAACGCTTGGTGGCAAACTGAAACTGGCGGCTTCATGGTACATTTTGTTATTCGTTTGGGTTTATCATGTTAGAATTTTTTTACAAATAATGCCCACAATATCCACTTAATGGTCTCTGTCTGACTCCAGTGATGCTTACCTTCCCTGCAGATCACACCATTACCTGGTGCCTAGCCATAGAAACCTGGATCTGCTACTTTTCCTTTTTTTGGGGTTCAAGTCTCTAAACTCTTTCATTCCCTTTGACTTTTGAACAACTTAAGAGCCTTTCACAAGGTGTCTCTTCGACTAATTTCCACATTTGTTTTGTGTAGCCTGTCATAGTGGATGAAAAAGGGGGTTGGAATTGAAGGCGAGTGTAGTGGATACCTATGCATTAAAAGTTCCTGACCTGGGGCATTTCATACACTCTATGATGATCATGAGCGATACGAAACAGCATACTTCAAACCATTCCCAGGATACTATTTTACTAGTGATGGCTACAGCATGTTAGTTGATACAACTGTTAAATTATTGCTTGAGTTACTTGCATTATGCCTGGATTCTTACCAGGGATGTTTATACAATTCCTTAACTTGAATGATAATCTTGCGCTTATATATCTTTGGAATGTGTAGTTATGGTTATATTTTTTGCAGCATAAGCTGTATAATTTGATTTCCTTATTTTTTAATTCGCTCAACCCATTCAGGGACAAGGATGGTTACCACTGGCTAACTGGTAGAGTTGATGATGTCATCAATGTCAGGTACTACATGAATTTCTCAAGATCTTCTCTTTTGGTACCTTCATTCAAACATTTTTTATGTGCTCATACAATGTGGCTTTGTTTTTGTTGAGAAACTTCCAAAGACCAATTCTTTGACTTCTTAAAGCACCCAGTGCCTTGAATTCTGGACTAGTTATCTGATGATGCTTCACTTGCTCCTATAGTGGACACCGGATTGGAATAGCAGAAGTCGAATATGCTCTTGTCTCGCATCCCAAATGTGCGGAAGCTGCGGTTGTTGGTGTTGAGCATGAGGTACTTTAGAGAGGACTAAATTGATGATAAAATTTTCATTGCACTTGCTTTAAATGCTAACAAATCAACAAATCATGTTTTTGTCTCTAGGTGAAAGGACAAGGCATTTATGCCTTTGTCACTCTGGTGGAAGGTGAACCTTACAGCGAAGAACTGAGAAAAGGCCTCATACTCACCGTGAGGAAACAGGTTTGCATCCCATTAACAGTCATTTCTTTATTTGAAAACTAATTGCTCTTGCTTTCTTAAACTCCCCAAAGTGACTTAGACAACATGCAGGTTCTTGACAGAGTAACCTCTTAATGTGATGATAATTGTGATGGATCCCATTTTCTTTCCACATGTTAGTCCCACTCAAAACAAATATTGTTGAGCCTCTTGTTTGCTTACTCCTCTGAATCTGTCCTTGGGCTTTGCAAACAGTGCTTAATCCCTTCCGTAATTACCATGGGGCACTATGCTTAAGATCTCACTCATACTTCTCATTTGATTATTAGATGCCTCTAATTTCTTATTGATTCCCTGGTGACATCTAATGATTTTGATCTTAGCTATCTGAAAGTTATTTGCATATTCTGATTAACAATGAACATATTCATCGCATGGAGTTCTATCTCCCTTTACTTACATGAGAGGTGTAACGAGAATGATCAAACAGTGGGACACATGCTAAATGGGCTCTTTTGGCTGATGGATCACGATGAACTCGCCGCATCTAACACTTCACCGATATCTTTTCTTTTTGGTTTCTCCCTTTCTTCTGAGCCAAAGACAACTATATTATCAGTAGGATCTGTAATCCTCGCATAACATTTACTACAGTAGCAAATATAGGGCCAGGTTCCATTTTATGTTCCTGGGCCATTTTGGCCTTCCTGTGCTATTATTGGCTTCATCAGGCTTCAAAATAAATTCGTTTTTCGTCCATGAACTAATAAACAGGTGAAATCTATTTTATAGCCCATCTTGTTTAACTTGTGATAGGAAATTCATAAACATAACTTTCGACTAGGCAATCTGATTCATCTTCTGTACGACTTCTAGATAGGAGCATTTGCTCCAGGATCAACGGTTGAGGAAGGGGATACTCTGGGATTGGCAGCAATTTTGTGAGCTCTACCTTTCTGTCAAGGAAAATTCTTTTGTACAGATATGAAGTTGTGAGAAGCATCCACATCTTACTAGAAGCTGGTGCATGGCGGCCTTTTCAATCTCTCTCACCAAAATTCTTTGACTTAGCCGGTCTTGGTCCATCTCTTCAGGTTTTGCATAATGCGAGTTTGTACAAAATCCGTTGTTTTGAGCTCATAGATATCCCTGAGGAATGTATTATTTGCTCCTGGATCGAGATGAATCGGCTGTTAAATTCTGGAGTTCGTAGAAGTTTTTCAGTCTCGAGCTAGTCTCGAGCTTACACGGCAAGCTGTAGCTTGAGGCTTTTGTCCCGAGTACTTAAGAACAGTCCTGACACTTAGAAATATGATAAAGAACAGAATTCAGTAGCCTTGGAGGTCCCAGAGACTACGCCAGAAACAAGCTAAAATCTGAAATTTCTCCGGATTGGTATTCATTGAAGAAGAAAGGAATTGATGGGGCAATATATTGTTAATTGCTTTGGCATTACATGCCACTTCTGTTTATTCGTAACTATGCTGTTTCTTAAGTCGTGAGGCACCTTGTAGTTTTCCTTTATATTTACACTAAACCCTTGTTGAATCATAACAGTGACCATAAGCAAAATTTTGTCTACAGGATAAAATTTTATCCTCTTTTGTGTCAATTAGATGTCTTGAGGATTCGTATTTATCTCTCAGATGATCAGTTGCAAAACTTCTGAGTACACGTTGTTCTTGATTATTTATGTTGTTTATACTAGGCAGATGGTCCTTAACCTGGCCAATCGCACTGCACTTGTTCAGTTGCTTCTCTGATTTGATTTGATTGTGTATATTTACATGGTTGCAGCGTGATGAAAAGGACATGAGTGAACTCGTCAGAAATTGCCCAGCAGAGTTTACAGAATACTACATCCAAATGCAAGCTGCAAAGAGAAGCCGGGCACCTCTTCCTTCACAGGTAGATGGAGCTTGCTTTTTGTAAGGATTCTTCATTGTTATGATATTACAGGTCAAAGGTTAGATTTGTTGGAATTTTGTATAAATTGGTGCCAGTGCTATAGCTTGTTCAAACCTTGACTGGATTTCTTCCAGAAAGCAGATTGTTGGGTAGAAGTGCACTTGGTGTCTTCTGATGTGACTTTCACGTGTAGTTCTTTAGCTTTATACTAATAATATCCTGGTTTATCCTCTTCATTTTTGCATTACAACCGTAATGAAGTTATGGAAACTGGTATGAAAGGTTCTGGAATTCGTCCGCAAAGCCTCGACAGAACGCAGGCCAGAGGATCATACGGTTTAGTGGCTGTATATAGCTGCAAATGTGTTTGTTACAGAAGAAGCGCCCTGAGACCTAAGGCCATAAAAGAGGAGATGCTATACAGTGCATGCATTGTTCAGTGTGCCGATTAGACAACTTAGCTCCGATGCATTAGATTATGGTATGTGCTTGTGAAAACAATAGATGTTTTAATCCTGTTGAATTTATGGAAAAGATGGAGTTTAGATGTATAATGGATGGCTATTTGATTTGATTTGATTTGATTTGTGGCAGTTTAAAAAAAGAATGACTTATTGGATTTAAAGTCCAAAAATTTCAGCCATGGGATCAATTTTATTTAGTGTAACCTAAACATATTCAAGTGGTAACTTATTGATAATTAAGGAAGTTTGTTCTAGTGGAAGAGCAAATTCTATGATTAATTATGGAAAATCACGATGGTTGAAAGGATTATTACCTATGGACAGGATCCATTGATTACGAATTTGAAGGATTATCTACGTAGATTTACTAAGAATAGGGAAATATAAAGTAAACTTTAGGTTGCTTAGATTTCTCAATAAAAAATTATGATCATTATGATCTTTTGAGCTCACGATGACTTGAGGTAATTTACTATCTATAAAAGTAGAGAACTCATTGCCATCTACACGAACTTGCGACTGATTTACGATTATAAATGTCAATAATTGATTATAAGTTGTGCCTCCTATGATAATTTCAAGTATCTTATTATCCCAGTGGTTTATTGCTATGTGATAGGAAATTTTTGTTTCAAACTGTATTAGCTCAATTACCACACAAAAGGGAAAGTACTAATTGGACATGGGATTGTGATCGTGATGATTTCAGGCAAATTACAATTGCTGGAGGTGTAATTATTAAGGACAGGAACGACAAGTTATGACTAGTAGGAAAATAACCCCTAGAATGATTATTTAGTACTTCCATCGTCGAGAAATATGAAAGGAAGTTATTACTAATACTGGAATAATACAAAATAATCAACTAACAATTTTGACTAATTGAAGAAAATTATGATAATACTAAATAATTACTACATCCCGATGTCATCTTGCTGTTCATAGATTATCTTCCCCTTCTTCAATTTATAATAATTTCTTTTTGCTGATCATACCTTCAAATGTTAATTGGTTTTTGAATAGAAATGGACAATCAAATTTATACCAAGACTACTGATCACTCATTACGCTCTATTTTTTTGCTGGGTCTAAATCATTTTCGACTATTTTGGTAGGAAGACTAATTGCGAATGCACTTATGACACTATCGCTCATTTCAAGCATCTTCCTAACACAATTCAAGAGGTTGAATAATCCCACCAGAAGAATCAAGTAGTGTGCAAGCTCAAATAAGGCTATAATTGAAGTTTTTGAAGTTGACATGCTGCTTTTAGGGAATTGGGGATACAGCTGGGAACCATTTTGTGGTGACACTGTTTGCATTTAGTCTAACTAGGTCAAGGTCGCGAGTTCACACTGTCCATATTTGGAAAGAAAGGAAAAACATGATGTTGATATATCTCTAATTGCTCAGCGAAAGTACCGTAGAAAATTATGGTCATTGATCTTGGCTAATCATGTCTAACATTGTGCGTAGGCCTTTGGGACTATGACACCACACCTATCTATTAAGAGTCTAATATCAATACGTAATTCTTTAAAAAACTTCAATTATGATGTAATAGAGTCATATCTTCAAAACTTTGTGAATATTTTGACAGGAAGACTAATCGTAAATGCACTCAAGCATCCTCGTAACACAATCCATAAAGTTGAATAATCCCCCTAAAGAATCAAGCAATGCGCTGGCTCAAATAAGACTATAATAGAAGTCTTTGAAGTTGGCATGCTGCTTTTAGGGAATCAAGGGGTACAGTTGGGGACCATTTTGTGGTGACACTGTTTGCATTTGGTCTATGTAGGTCGGGGTCCTGCGTTCACACATGTCCATATTCGAGAGAAAAGGAGAGGAATGATGTTGATACATCTCTAATTGCTCAGCAAAAGTACCGTAGAGAATTATGGTCATTGATCTTAGCTAATCATGTCTAACATTGTGTAAAGGCCTCGGTGACTATGACACTAAATCTATTAAGTACATAATTATTCAAAAAACTTCAATTATGATATAGGAGATTCATATGCTCAAAACTTTGCAACTATTTTGGTAGGAAGACTAATCGTAAATACACTCAAGCATCTTCCTAACACAATCCATAAAGTTGAATAATCCTCCTGAAGAATTAGGTAATGTGCAGGCCCAAATAAGACTATAGCAGAAGCTTTTGAAGTTGACATGCAGCATTTAGGGAATTGGGGATACATCCATGGACCATTTGGTGGTGACGCTACTTGCATTTGGTCTATGTAGGTTAACATCACACGTTCATAAATGTCCATATGTGAAAGAAAAGGAAAAGGAATGATGTTGATATATCTTTGATCGCTCCGTGAAAGTACGGTAGAAAATCATGGTCATCGATCTTAGCCAATCATGTCTAACATTGTGAGAAGGCCTTGGAGACTATGACACTATGTTTATCCATTAAGAGTCTAATATCAGCACATAATTCTTAAAAAATCTTTGATTCTGATATAGGAGATTCTTATGCTCAACATTCTTGCCGCTCAAATCGGCCAATCTAAAGTTTTAACACACATGTGCAAACATGCAAGAAGACATACATGGGGCAAAAGCCGTCTCTGTGAATTAATCCACTGAACATATGAGGAATAGCCTCCGTTTATACATGAATTGTATCCTCACACGTACTTGAAGAATCGTTCCCTTACCTCAAATCCCTAGGACCTTTGGATGAACCAGGCAAGGGTGATGCAGAATGCAGGTGATTGATTCTTGGTAATATCATGTAACTATAATGAGTAACTTGGGGTTGCCAACTTCACGCCAAAAACGTTTCTAAAAGAGAATGTCGCTTTGATTTCCATCTTGTCTAAAACTTTTTTAAGAAACTTTTCTAAAGAGAAAGTTGCTTTTCTTGTATTTCCATCATTTCTAAAACTTTTTTAAATGAGGGAGTTGCATTTCTCGAATTTCCATGGGGAAGGCTATAATTTCACTGTAGCAATTGAGAAAAATGTCTGGTCATGGTTTAGGGGAAGAACATCGTCACAATGAAGCATTGAGGGAGAAGCGACAATCAAAAGGAGAATGGGAGCTTCCTTAGGGCAATCTACGGCAGGGACTTCCAAACAAATTAAATTTCGATTTGCCAAAACACACATTTGAAGA
Organism: Eucalyptus pauciflora; assembly: GCA_007663325.1. Classification (NCBI taxonomy): domain Eukaryota; kingdom Viridiplantae; phylum Streptophyta; class Magnoliopsida; order Myrtales; family Myrtaceae; genus Eucalyptus; species Eucalyptus pauciflora. The sequence goes on along the minus strand of VMYD01000027.1, from coordinate 1,093,997 downwards.
AGAGATTGCGGGTTTCTTCTTGATTCCCTTAAGAAATAGTTGCAGTTAGATTCCAAGTGTCTATAACCTATCTATGATGTTCAGGCGTTTATGTACACAATCATCCTGGGCTTCTTCATTTAAATAAGAAAACCATTCCTGTGGTGGTAGGGGTATACATTCTCCGTGATTTATATCCCTGCCTTGTACCATTGAGGACTTTCGTGACTGATCAAATCAATCAGGAACTTATGGTCCTTCAATCTTTGAAATTTTTAATGGAAGAAAGAGAAGATTAACTCTCTCTGGTGGCATTTTGGAGGTATAGCAAGGTTGATGCCTCCACGTTGAGCTTAAACTATTTGCAAGCTTGAAATCACTTGGGATTACCATGGTGAGAAAGCCAACTTCTAATGTGCTAGTGATACTATTGCTCATTTGTTTCTTTTTTCCTAACACGCCCATATAGTAGAATAATTTCTATGAAAGTTCCTAGGTCACAATTCATTCCAATTGGTCGAGCATTAGCGCAAAAATTATTTCTGATAAATCGATGAAATTCATCTCCTTTCAAAGTAATTCGTGTTTGCGACTGTTGGGAAATACTGATTCCCAGAAATCGGATTCGACACTAAACCGAACCCCTAAACTTATGCAGAAGACGAGCCTGGGAAAAACACATGCATCACCGATCCTAAGGCACATCACAATATCGAACGTACCTTGTTAGCCACAGCCTAAACACCAATGCCGATATGAGGAAGAAAAACTAATCTCATTCGATCCGATGACGTCAGTTTGCCTTGAAGGGAATATGGGTGTCGCCTCTTGCGCACTGTTCTTTCTTTTGGAAAGTATTTGAGGGAGAGAGGGAGGAGGAACGTATGTTATGTTAAAAGGTACGTTCCTCCCTTTTTATTTCCCCTTATATACGTTCCCTCAAAAAAGAAACGTGTCCTTTCATCATATTCCTTCATCCATGGGCTCCAATCTTGTGGGCCGGGTGTGGGCCGAGCCCTGACGGGCCAACTCAGGCCCATCAAAAAAGAATAAATCCATCATCTCCCACTCGCACATGGTGGGTCAAAACCAACATGGGCGGACAGGCCCCATCAATTGAGAAACCATTAACTCCCACTTTACATGGTGAGCCGAACAGAATCCTCTTTTCCTCACTGCAACATTCATACTGGTGAATAGTCCGTGCGACCAGCATACTTTGAGAGCTCATTGCCATACATCTGTTAGGAATATATATAGCAGCTCATAATGGGTATCACATTTCGAGTAAATTTAGTATGCAGTACCCTAGATCGATCAATTACATTTATACCTCTCTTGATCTCTTTTAAACAATGATATATTTATTGTATTCACAATTATGATTATCCCAAAGACAGTCATAATTGTTCGACCAGTAAATACAAAACTACAATGTGATTCTCGAAATTCGATCTTCCTATTTCCTTCAAACTCTCAATTTCAGTTCAGCTTGCTTTTCTAGAAATGTTTCATTAGATCGAATCAATTCATGACCATTGGCAACATCCTAAGATAGCAAACACCAAATAGAAATCTTGAGAATAAGTAAAAGTCATGAGGACACCAAAAAATGAGGAATTCTTTTCCTCAAGAGTCTCATACGGCATAAAAGTTGAGATCAAACTTTTGCCACTCTTATTGGTCATATCATGCATATGTAGTATGAAATACGTATTACGGTATTTAACTCCTTTCCCTTAGAATGTATGTTTACACCTTCAATACCGTACATATGATAGTTCAGATATACCTAATGTCTAACTTGAGTTCACGTATCTACTCACTCACAAAATTCATCAGAACTCACATCTGACATCATAGACAGATAAAGTAAAATATGTAGGTTATTTTACTTTCAAACATAGTACATATCATGTTCTCATCTTAACACTTAGTTAAGGCGACATATATATTTTAAGCTTGAGCTCTCGATTATCACCTAGATAATAAGCTTAAAAACCGTCTCATCTCTATTTATCACATAGTAAATAGAGGCGATTACCCGTGTGAGTGGGCTAATCATATATCTGTCCGACATACTAACTCAATTTAATGTAATGCATTAAGCATTAAGATGCATAAAGATCAAACAAAGATTCATAGGCTTTAATGATGAAAAACACAAATTCATTAAATGTGAACAACTCAGGGAAACTACAATATGCAGTACATCAGACTCTACGCAATCCTAGAGATTTTACATGACCACAAAACACATATCTAGGTATTGGCTTTGTCATAGGATCTGCTACCATTATATGCATAGATATGTATTGTAAGTTCACATCCTTTCGTGCAACCATATCTTTGACAAAGTTATACTTAGTATCTATATGTTTGGTCTTGCCATGATATTTTGGATCTTTGGTGTACGCTATAGCTGCTTGGCTATCACAATTAACTAATAATGGATTTGCAGCTTTCTCAATAACACCTAAATGATCCAAAAATCTCTTAAGCCAAACTCCTTCTTATATTACTGCTAATAATGCTACGAACTCAGCTTCCATCGTGGACAAGGCTATTCACGTTTGTTTCTTACTGGTCCAACATATGGTGCCATTATTCAATAAGGAAACAAACCTAGAGGTAGATTTCATTTCATCTAAATCTCCTCCCCAATCAGTATTAGAATAGCCTTCAAGTCGCAGATCCTTTCCTTGATAACTCAGCGTATAATCAGCAGTTCCCTTTAGATACCTCAGTATTCTCTTAATGGCTTTCCAATGTGCTTGACCTGGATTGGATTGGTATCTACTCACCATTCCAACTGCAAAACATATGTCAGGTCTTGTACACATCATAGCGTACATCAAGCTCCCAACAGCACTAGCATAAGGAACATGTTTCATTTGTTTCTTCTCTTGTGGAGTCCTTGGACACAGTCTATGGCTCAATCCTTCACCTTTTGCAATAGGAGTGTCTATGGGTTTACAATCTTGCATACGAAATCGTTCAAGAACCTTATTTATATATGTTTCTTGCGAAAGAGATAACGATCTCTTCGAACGATCTCTTGAAATCTTAACTCCAATGATGTATGCAGCCTCACCCATATCTTTCATCTCAAAGTTGAAAGAGAACCAACTCTTAACAGTATTAACAAACTCTATATTGCTTCCAGCAATTAGTATATCATCAACATATAATGATATGATCACAAATTGATCTTTGGATCTTTTGATATATACACAATGATCCTCATCTATCATTATAAAATCATATGCCATTATGGCATTATGAAAACGTATATATTATTGTCTTGACGACTGCTTAAGACCATATATCAATTTCAAAAGTCGACATACATTTTCTTCTTGGCCTTTTTTAATGAAACCAATAGGTTGTTCCATATATATTTCTTCCTCCAATTCTCCATTGAGGAAAGCAGTCTTTACATCTATTTGATGTAATTCAAGATCCATACTAGCCACTATTGCCAGAATAATGCGAGTCGAGGTAAATCTCACCACAAGAGAAAATGTTTCTTCATAATCAATTCATTCCTGCTGATTATACCCCTCCGCCACAAGGCGAGCCTTATGCCTTTCTATCGAGCTATCAGTTTTACGCTTTATTTTGAGAACCCACTTGTTCCCAATAGCTTTCTGTCCTTTTAAAAGATCAACTAGTTCCCAAACATGGTTTTGACTTCATTGACTCTATTTCTTCTCTCATTGCATGCATCCATTTTTCCTTACTATGGCAACTTAGAGCCTCATTCATATTTCTTGGCTCATCCTCATCTTGTGGGGCAATCATAAAAGTTTCCCCTTCAATGTCAAAATGTCGACGGGGAACACTTTTGCGACTTGTTCGCCGTATGGGAGATTGTACACTTTGCACATCATTCCCCATTATGCTCCCACTAGGATTAGATAATGATGATGATGTCATCTCATCATGTGGTTGTAATTGAGAATAAGTAGAATTCAATTCATCACTTCTCATATTACTCCCACTTGGACAAACTCCACAAATATCATTATCTTGATCCAAGGTTTCAAATAGGGAGTAATCGTCACCTATTTCGCCATTCTTAGGAAATTCATTCTCTAAGAATGTGGCATCCCGTGATTCAAATTCAGTTATACTCCTACTTTCCTGCTCACTTATGAACACATACCCTTTCGAGTGTTCGGAGTATCTTATAAAAATACTATTCTTTCCTCTGGGACCCAATTCCCAAACTTGTGAGAGGGCTCATGAGTATAGGCAGCACAACCCCATGGCTTAAGAAAACTTAAGTCCGGTTTCCTACTTGTCCATAACTCATATGGAGTAGAAGTAACTGATTTGGAAGACACCCGGTTAAGTATATATGCAGCAGTTAACAACGCATCACTCCAAAAAGTGATAGGTAAGTTAGCATGCGCCATCATTGACCTAACCATTTCCAGTAGGGTTCTGTTTCTTCTCTCCGCAACACCATTTTGTTGAGGAGTATATGGAATAGACAACTGTCTTTCTATTCCTTTTTCATCACATAATTTTCTGAACTCATCAGATAAATATTCTCGACCTCGATCAGATCTTAATACTTTTATTTTCTTGTCTAATTGATTTTCTACCAAGTTCATAAACTTTTTGAAACAACTTAATGCTTCAGATTTATGAGAAATCAAATAGACATATCCGAATCGAGTATAATTATCTATAAAAGTAATGAAATAAATAGCCCCATGCCTTCCTCTCACATTCATTGGACCACAAACGTCAGAATGGATTAAATGCAGAGGAAATTCAGCTCTTTTACCTTTTCCAAATGGTTTCCTTGTCGTTTTCCCTACTAGACAATGCTCACATATAGGCAAATCGATTTTTTCAATGTTGCCCAACAAGCCCTCTTTGGCTAGTCTATTCATACGTTGTTGGCCAATATGACCAAATCTAGCATGCCACACATTCACATCATTATCATATGAATTAGGAGACGTGAGAAGGGAATAACAAACATTTGCATTAACATAGTCAATATCTAATACAATGAAACTATCCAGAAAATAACCACAACCATAGAAATTTGTATCCAAAAACAAATCCACACCTCTATTATGGAAGTTCATATTAAAACCTAGCTTGACCAACAATAAAACAGACACTAAATTTCGACGAATCTCCGGAGCATACAACACATCATGTAGGAATAAAGTGCGCCCACCACGCATGTTCAGTTGGCAGGTGTCAATTCCTTTTACTTCAACTCTGGAGTTGTTTCCCACATAGATCCACTTAGTTCTACTCGGAACTCGTCGAAATTCCACGAAGGATTCTCTATCATTCGCTACATGGTCCATCGCTTATGAAATCTACAGTTCACAGAGGATTAGATTCAATCAAGAATACAGAACTTGACACATATGCAAAGTTCTCAATACTACAAATGGTGTGTACCTTCTTTGGCTCGCGATAATCGCGGGCATAGTGACCCCTCTGGTCACAATTGTAACATTTCACCCTTGAGATATTCTTCACATGATGACGTTTTCCTCTCTTCTCATGAGGACATTTTCCTCTCTTTTGTTGGTTAATCATTGGTTTCTTGCAAGAAGGACTTGATCCCTTGCTTTCCCACATATTGAACGAATCAATGCGCTTGAAGCCCCTTCTGAGCTTAAAGCAACATAGCAAATATCTGTGTCCTGCTCAAATGCCTTGAGGCGATGATCAGCTATCTCAAGGTGGCGCACAGTATCCTCAAGATCTTCCATAACATGGTCAAGAGCTTTTAGTGATTTTTGCTTTTCCAACACATTGAATTCTTATATTCAATATTTCACTATTCTTGCCGTTCAATTTGTCTTCTTTGTTCAAATCAGCAATTATGTTCTTAGTTGCTGAATCCATCAATCTGAACATATCAGACATATATGCACGAAATATTAATGCATGTCACTTATGTATCTATTTTGCACAAACTCATCATATTAATTAATAATTTTAAGTAAGGTTTTAGAATCAAAAGGTCACTGTGTTACCAATCATCCTCCAAAAAATCCTATCTTAAAAAAAACTATCATTAATATAATTGTCCATGCAAAGTAAATTCTATGAAGCTACAAAAACTTCTATGAACTACCTACAGCAGCTATCAACAACAGAAAGCGAATAATATCTGACATCCAATAATGATATAATAATAATGCTTTCACATAATACAACTAACATATTAGTTGCTATATCAACAACAATCAGGTAGAAAACATAATATAAAATATCCACAAAGAACACTAAATAAAGACCAGCCATAACATCTAAAACCAAGGCATCCTACTACTAATAGGAAAAGCTGCTACTTGATTCAACTTCTTTTTCTTTTTCTCTGTAAAATTTTCAGGCATTCTCGACAGCCACGGAAAAATAGATGTATATCCCTTAGGATTTCTCCTACGCACATTCATTCCAGATCTAATCGAAGTCATTCCTTGGGTCGCAGTCTTTGTGGCTCCAACCCGATGATATTCATCTACGAATTCCATTACTAGCTCCTTATATCTAGTAAATCCTTTGACCTCCCATAAGCGATTCAACACTCCTTGCCATTATAGTGGAAGAGTATTCATAAAGAATCGCACCATCTGAATATGTGGCATGGGATAACCATTCCAAATGACCTCTTGAATTTTGTTGTTGAACTCTATGACATGATCAATTATGTCGTCACTCTCCCATTGATAACCATTCAAATCAGCTATCAATCTTGAAAGCCTTTCCTTTTGTTCATCTGACATTGTGCGCACAGATGCGCGCGGCTTTCGGGGAGGCATTGTTCCTGCAACAAATGTAGAACAAAAAATGGATTACATATAATTCACATAGACATAATTGAAAAAGAAACACATTCTTTTCCTCTCTTTTTTTTGGGTCAACGGTCAACGGTCGCGGTCAACGGTCAACGGTCAACGGTCGTCAATGATCAATGGGTCGGTCGCCGGGTTGGGCCGGGCCGGTCGGGTCGGGCCGGGCCGGTCGGGTCGGATCAGACCGGTCGAACCTGTCGGCCGGTCGGGCCAGGGGTCGGGACAGGCGGCGGCCGACCACGGCAGCGGGCGCGCGCGCTCGCGCCATTTCACGCATCGCTCCATCGCCGCGTCGCTCGCGCGCGGCGACGCACGCGCCTGCGTGTGCGAATCGGCGCGTGCAACGCCGACTGCGCGTAGGGGCACATCCGGCAGCTTTTGGCAGCGTTCTGCCACTTGTCGCGCTCGTCTCGACGAGACCTTCCATCCAGAGCCTTCAGAAATAGTTTTTGACTTACAGAAACTCGAAAAAAATGGATGAACAGTGCTCGGGTGTCGGGATTTTTCTGCCCCGATTGATGTCGGCCAATTAATTTCACGAAAAATCAATAAGAAATCATCCATAAACATGAAAGGGGTCGGGAAAAACATGAACAGGGCTCTGATACCAATGTTGGGAAATACTGATTCCTAGAAACCGGATTCGACACTAAATCGAACCCCTAAACTTATGCGGAAGACGAGCCCGGAAAAAACACATGCATTACTGATCCTAAGGCACATCACAATATCGAGACTTGCCAGAAAATGACCAACAGGGGAATCCTTATCCACGATCGAGACTTGCTAGAAAATGACCAACAGGGGATAAGACTTGCCAGAAAATGACCAACAAGGGAATCCTTGTCCACGATAAAGCTCCTAGAGTAAACCTTATCTGACGTACTTAGACGTATGCGAGACTTGAGTCACATACTTGCAGTCAAGAGATATCTACCGTTCGTTTTTCGGTCTTCATCAAAGACGATTGAGATGGTTGACTTGGTTGTGACAATATTATTTAAGTCTTCCAAATGGAGGAGGTAGTATTTTGAAATCCTCTTTTTGAAGATCCAAACATGGAGTCTGAGCTCTATGAAGCCGCTGTCAAAGGAAATGTGCCGTCTTTGCTTGAGTTGCTGAAAAAGGATAAACTGCTTCTTGACAGAGTCATGATTGGGAATCACACCGAGACTCCTCTGCACATTGCAGCCATGCTTGGACACTTGGATTTCGTGAAAGAGATCCTAGCTCAGAAGGCTGAGATGGCAAGTGTGCAAGATTCTCAAGGTTTGACGCATCTTCATCTCGCCGCAGCAAAAGGGTACCTTAACATAGTGGAAAGCTTGGTAAGAGCCTACCCTGATATATGTGTCTTCCGTGACAAATACAAAAGAAATCCTCTTCATGTTGCAGCCATGAAAGGGCATGTCAATGTGTTGGAAAACTTGGTTGGAGCAAGACCTGATGCTGCCCATAGTGTCATTGAACATGGCCAGACGATCCTACATTTATGCGTGAAGCATAACAGACTAGAAGCTTTGAAGCTTTTGATAGATATATTGGGCAATGAACAGTTTATCAATTCGAGATGGCAACACAATTTTGCATTTGGCTATTGCAGATAGACAAGCTGAGGCATGTTCATACAATCAATTCTCTGTACTAGTCAAATTTAGTGAGCTTATCAACAAAAGAGGTGGTTCTCGGATGAGAAAATAATTCAAATAGCCCTTAAACTTTGGTTCAATATGCAACGTCATTTTTGGATTTTTAGTTTATCCGGGGTGGTCCTTAAACAATTCATAAATACTTGATCTAGTTTCTAAATTTTTAATTTGTTTGATCTAGTCTCTTAGCTTTCCACACCAAAGTCAAATAAGCCATTCGATACTATTATAAGTTTTCACAATTGCACCATTGCCCAAATTTTAGAATATCTTTTATTTCAATCAATTTCCCAAATAAAAAAAAATATTTTCCTTTTATTATCTTTTTACCTTTTTTTTATTTTTACAAATATAACTATAGTTCCATTTAAGTGTATTTAACTTATAATCTCTATAATGGAAAAATGTTAGAGTTATATTGGATACATAATCCTTTCAACTTTAAAATAAGTATTCTCATAAGAGTATTTAACAACAATATTTGTATATTTATAGACTTTCTCGTACTTATAGTAATCTAAACTCATTCCTATTTTTTAGATAGATTAAAAATTCAAGGTTTTGTGTTTCGTTTTTTCTCAATAAATTTAGTTAAATCTATAAATTAGGAAATTAAATAATAGAAATATCAGCCCGATACAACTTTAATGAGATTTTACTTTTGTTACTATAGAGATCATAAGTTAAAATATGAGCCAATAGAACTATCGTAATATTTATAAATGTCAAAAAGGTGAAAAATTAACAAAAAGATAGTCAGTTTTTTTGTTGATTCAGGAAAAAAATTGAAATAAGAGAATTTTCTAAAAATAAGAGAATTTTCAAACTTTTAGCAATATCTTAATTATGAAAAAATTTTACTTTTTTATGGGTAAATGAGAGACTAGATTAAACAACTTGAAAGTTTAGGGACTAAATTGAATATTTAAAAATAGTTCAAGGACCACATTGAATGACGAAAAGTATAAAGATGACATTGCACATTGAATTATAATTAATGGACTATTTGTGTTATTTTCCCATCTATGATACCTAGGTGTCCTATCAATTTTTGGTAGCTAAGAAGTATCCATTTTTACATCGAAGGTTATGATATTTGGAAAAGAATTAACTGGTTGAGATAATTAACTACAACTTTATACTTTGCGCTATTTTCATGCTAATTTTATCTATAGATTAGACGGAACATAAAACTAGAGCTAGCAGAAGAGATTCAATAAGGGATGGGTTTCCCTTGTGAAGGTGTCAAGTAATAGTCTCCAACACTATGGGACTAAAAAAGCACTGGTGCCAAAGTTGATAAATATATATAACATGGGCGTGCTTAGTTCAAACCTGATCCCAACTACTACACACTATTGTTACTTCTCTGCAGACTATAGTCTTCTTGATTAATAAAGGAGTGAACCCGAACATTACGAACTCCAGAGGTTTCACAGCAGTCAGCCTATTAGCACAAGGCGAAAGCGCAGGAAGAGCCTCAGAGATTAGGGATTATGTTCCTCAAATTTCAGAGAATCAAAACTCATCCAGACGAACAGTCCACACCAATAACACGGTCACGACCTTCCATCCACCTATAGGAGAAGAGGAAGAAAGGAAAGAGGAAAAAAGGAAAAGAAAGATAAAATGGCAAAACAACATGCATCAGACTCTATTGGTGGTAGCGACATTGCTAGCTACCGTGGCATACCAAGCCACTCTTACCCCGCCTGGTGGCCTTTGGGAAGGAGATTTACCGAGAAATGATAGAACATATGTTGCAGCCAGTATTACCCCATCCGGTGGCATTTCGCCACCAGGTCCCCGAGCAATGAGAATGGTGAAGGGCACGATGCGGGTGAGTCCATAATGGCACATAAGTACCCGGACGAATACCAGACTTTCCTAATATGTAACACGACAAGTTTCATCGCATCGCTTAGCACCATTATGCTTCTTATAAGTGGTCTTCCTCTAAAGCGGTGTCGGCTTACCACATGGATTGCAATGCTGATTATGTGGATTGCGATAACCTTCACAGGGGCGACTTATTTCATCACCATATGGGTCTTCACACCGGCTGGAGACTTGATTATTGCAATGGAAATATTTAGAAATGCGACGCTGGTATGGTTTGGATTATTGGCTATTATTTGCCTGTGCCACGTTGTTCTCTTGACCGTGAAGTTGGTACGCAAAGTCCTGAAATTCGTCCGCAGCAGGAGGGATCTTATAGGAGAAGTGCCCTGAGCCCAAAAGCCATGCACGAGGAGATGCTATGCAGTATGTGTTGTTCAGTGTGGTGATTAGACAACTTAGCTACGATAGCATGCATGTGTGTATTGTTAGACAAAATAATTCATATGCGGAAGCCATGATCGATTATAGACAAACCTCCAGCCATTGTTCTTGTTCACGTTCGTCTGAAAACTTGAAATCAACAAATATCGGGCATACACTACTAACGCAATTCATTCTCGTACTAATGGTGTATTCTGAATGAGAGAGTTTGTGTTTAGACCTTGTCATCACCCGTCAGAAATGAACGTATGTTCCTATTTATATATCGTCTTCCATCAAGACGATTACCGAATGAACGATTGTCACGAAAGGGTACGAAGCATGGAAACACTTCATGTTGAATGAGAGAGTTTGTGTTTAGACCTTGTCATCACCCGTCAGAAATGAACGTATGTTCCTATTTATATATCGTCTTCCATCAAGACGATTACCGAATGAACGGTTGTCACGAAAGGGTACGAAGCATGGAAACACTTCATGTTGAACAGTCGCGACTTTAAGAGAAAATGTGAGTCTAAAATGTGGAATCACCAAAAAATAAATAACATTCTCCCACTTGATCCCAACATTTTCATCATACGAATTATCCAACTAATTCCACAAAAAACTTTATGCTTAAAGAAAAGAAACAAAACACATGAATCATGGCGACATGTCCTCTAAGGGTGAGTAATATCTTCCATGTATCACAATGCATCTCATTTCTTTAATGTCAGCCTATATGTGACAACATATCTTAATGAATAAACCCCATGTTTATTCCAGAACCAAGGATAAATGTTATTCTCATAAACAACAAAATGTGTACACCAAAATTGAGAATCAACATTACAACTGAATAAGAGTTTCATACAACAAAAATCGTTCATACGACGACAAATCACATGATGGGACCTATTCCCATACTAGTTACATGATCCTTATACTTCATTGGTGGCATGCTTTTAGTTAAAGGATCGGCTATCATCAATTCAGTGCTAACGTGTTCAATGACCACTTTATTCTCCTTAACACGTTCCCTTATGGCTAAATACTTAATGTCGATATGCTTACTTCGACTGCCACTTTTGGCATTTTTAGCCATAAAAACTGCAACTGAATTGTCACAATATATTCTTAATGGCCTAGAAATAGAATCAACAATTCTAAGCCCAGCAATGAAACTCTTTAACCATACACCATGCGAGGTAGCCTCAAAACAAGAAACGAACTCAGCCTCCATAGTGGAAGTAGCAGTCAAAGTTTGCTTGGCACTTCTCCATGACACGGCTCCGCCAGCTAACATAAAAATGTATCCAGATGTTAATTTTCGTGAATCAACGCAGCCCGCGAAGTCCGAATCCGAATAACCGATCACTTCCAATTTGTCAGTCCGTCTATACATAAGCATGTAGTCTTTGGTACCTTGAAGGTATCTCATGACTTTCTTTGCAGCTCTCCAGTGGTCTAAACCTGGATTACTCTGATATCTTCCCAACATTCTCACAGCAAAAGCGATGTCAGGTCGAGTGCAAACCTGAGCATACATCAAACTTCCGACAGCAGAAGCATATGGGATGTTGTACATTTGTTCCCTTTCTAAATCGTTCTTCGGGCATTGGTTCAAATTGAACCTGTCACCCTTCACAATGGGTGCTATACTTGGTGAACAATCTTTCATCCGGAATCTTTCTAAGACCTTATTGATATAGGTTTCTTGAGATAGTCCTAAAATTCCTCGAGGTCTATCTCTATGAATCTTAATGCCAATGACATAAGATGCCTCACCCATATCCTTCATATCAAAACTCTTAGAGAGAAATTGTTTCACCTCATGTAACAATCCTTTATCATTGGTTGCAAGTAAAATATCATCCACATATAGCACAAGGAAACAAATTTTGCTCCCATTGACCTTCTGGTATATACATTGATCCATGACATTCTCTACAAAACCGAATGAAGAAATGACATCATGGAACCTTAAGTACCATTGGCGGGAGGCTTGTTTCAGGCCATATATAGATTTCTTAAGCTTGCACACCAAATGCTCACATTTACTAGAGGGGAATCATTCAGGTTGTTTCATGTAAACCTCCTCCTCTAGTTCTCCATTGAGGAACGCCGTTTTCACATCCATCTGATGTAATTCCATATCAAAATGGGCAACCAATGCCAAAACAATACGAAGAGAATCTTTCTTAGATACAGGAGAAAAAGTCTCCGTGTAATCGATTCCTTCCTTTTGAGTGAATCCCTTGGCAACGAGTCTAGCTTTATATCTTTCAATGTTACCCAATGAATCCTTCTTAGTTTTGAAGACCCATTTACAACCAATGGCCTTCACACCATCAGGTAACTCAACCAAATCCCAGACTTCGTTAGATGCCATAGAACTCATCTCTTCCTTCATGGCATTGTACCACAAATTGGATTTATCACTATCCATGGCTTGTGAAAACGTTTCGGGATCATTCTCAGCTCCAATATTGTAGTTAGACTCTTGTAAATACACAATATAATCACTAGGAATTGCCGATTTCCTTATTCTAGCAGATCTTCTCAATGTTGAATCAACATTCTCTTGAGGAGCGTGTTGTTCAACTGGTTGTTCAACAGTTTCTGGTAATTGATGAACAACTGGATCTACTAGATCAATATCAGCAGGTTGTGGAACTTCAACGATTGGTTGTTCAATAGCCGGCTGAACTAAAGGGGCATTATGAGCAACAACCAACCTTAAACTTGAGGTGGAAGGTTGAGTATCTGTATGATCTTTCTTAGGATCAAGGTCCTTCGATTGATCGCTCCCACTAATCAAGTCATTTTCAAGAAATTTGCATTTCTTGATTCCACAATCCTAGTGGTATGAGATGGACAATAAAACCTGTATCCCTTAGACCTTTCGGCATATCCAATGAAATACCCACTTATGGTCCTTGGGTCCAACTTCTTTTCTTGTGGATTGTAAACTCTCACTTCAGACGGGCATCCCCAAACGCGCACATGATGCAAACTCGGTTTTCAACCCTTAAATAACTCAAAAGGTGTCTTTGGGACAGCCTTGGTTAGAACTCGATTTAATATGTACACTGCCGTCTTAAGTGCTTTAGTCCACAAGGATTTAGGAAGTTTGGAGCTGCTAATCATACTTCGCACCATGTCCAATAAGGTCCGGTTTCTTCTTTCCGCTACGCCGTTTTGGTCCGGAGAACCAGGCATAGTATATTGGGCAACTATCCCATGCTCTTGAAGAAACCTTGCAAATGGACCAGGTGCTTGTCCATCTTCAGTGTATCTACCATAGAATTCTCCACCTCTATCTGATCTCACGATCTTAATTTGCTTACCGCATTGTTTCTCTACTTCCGCCTTAAATACCTTAAAGGCATCTAATGCTTCATACTTATTATGAATCAAATATAGATACATGTAACGTGAGTAATCATCTATGAAAGAGATGAAGTATTTCTGACCACATGAGTCCATATCTAGACTACAAATATCCGTATGTATGATTTCTAATATTTCTGTACTCCTCTTGGCACCTTTCTTAGACTTGTTGGTCCGCTTTCCCTTTATGCAGTCTACACAAGTATCACAATCAATAAAATCTAAAGTATCGAGTACTCCATCATTTACTAATCGCTTAATTCTTTCTATGGAGATATGTCCCAATCTCCGATGCCATAACATAGAAGAATGTTCTTTCACAACACATCGTTTCATACCAACTTTATCATGAACATGCATCGCATCATAATAGGCATTGTCTTATAAATTAATTCGAAAAAGACCATCAAACAAAGTACCACTCCCAACAATTTCAGATTTAAATGATAAACAGAAGTTTGAATCTGAAAAGTTAAAAGAGTATCCCAAAGGTACAAGTCTTGAAACTGAAATTAAGTTTCTAGAAAAACTAGGAACATAAAAGGTCCTTTCCAAATTTAAAACAAAGCCACTATTGAGAACTAGTCTGCATGTCCCAATAGCTTCCACATGCGAACGCATCTTGTTTCCTGAATAGATGCTTTGTTCACTTCCCACTGGCTTCCTGTGGTTTTGAAAACCCTGCAAGGAATTCGAAATGTGGATTGTAGATCCAGAATCAATCCACCAAGTGTTGTGATTTATATCAGTTATATTAGATTCATAACAAACACAAGAGATTGGATTACCTTTCTTCTCAAGCCAGGCCTTAAATTTGACACAATCCTTCTTCATATGTCCCTTCTATTTACAAAAGAAACATTTGGATTCTTTCTTAATGTCAGCTTGGGGAGGTATTTTACCTTTTCCCTTATGCTTGCCATAGCCCTTATTCTTTCCTTGTGTTGCCAAATGAGCACTTTCTCCCAATTCCATAATCAGTCTTTCCTTCTCTTGAACACACATGGTCATGAGTTCATTAATTGACCATTTATTCTTATGTGTGTTGTAAGAGATCTTAAAAGGTGCATACTGTTGTGGGAGAGTGTTCAGAATATAATATACAAGAAAGGAATCATATATCTCAACCTCAAGGTTCTTAAGTTGAGCTGCTATGTTCCTCATTTGCATGATGTGCTCACGCACACCTCTAATACTAGTGAGCTTCAATGATGAAAACTTCATAATTAGGGTCATAGCATGCGCCTTCTCAGAACTCTTAAATTGCGCATCAATGGCCTCCAATAATGCCTTAGCATTGCTATGCTGAGCAACCGAACCACGAATACTATGAGATATCTTAGCTCTTATAAACATGGCACAAACGCGGTTAGACCGCTCCCATTGGTTATAAAGAGCTATCTCAGCTGAAGTGCTCGAATCAGTAGGAGCAGGTGGTTCGTCTTTCCTTATAGCATAGTCAATGTCCATTCACCCCAACTGAAGAAGAACTGACTCCTTCCAAACTTTATAGTTCTCACCTTTCAGTATGGGAACATCAAACTTAAATTCAGAGAAATTCACAGGTTGCGAAACTGCATATCAAATAATCATGCTTATGTCACAAAATTTGAGGCAAATATACATAAATCATGTTTTACCAATGTAAACATGTCACAATATGAATCACATAACATAAAAACTACATGTGGGCTAAGTTTTTAATTTAAATAGATTTATAATTACATCATGAAGAAACTACCATATTATATACATTTTCTTAATCCCTGTGGGTAAATTAAGAAAAATAATATGATATTTCATCCTAATTAATCATATTAATACAATGAAAATTCCTGTGGGATAAAATTCATCATATTAATATAATTAATTACAATCAATGTCCATTTCTAAATATGATCCGGAAGCTCTTAATATATAATTTAATTAATTAAAGATGATGTGGCTACTCTCTCATTAATTAAATATATGAATCATTGGATATTTAATTTCATGCATAAAATATTCATAAAAAGGCATGAAATGACATAATAAATAAATACATCAAGGGCAGAACAGTAAATAAATAAATCGGCCACGAGCAAAATTGCAAAAACACGAAAAATTTGAGGCAAAATCATAAAAGGAGCTGCAGGTGGGAGACGCCAGGCGCGTGCCGAGCACGCGCCAAAATCCGCGCGTGCGTTGCACGTGCCTGCAACTGCCGCGGGCTGTCCGCGCGCGTGGGCCCCACACGCCAGCGGTTGGCGCACGCGTGGATCCCACGCGCGCAGCGGTTACTGCGCGCGTCAGAGCGCGTGGCGTGTGCAACCGCAGTGCGCGCGTGGGCTCCACGCGCCTTCTTCCTCGCGCCCAGAACGAATTTCTTCGTCCTTTTTCGCCGTTCCACCGCGGTTTCGCCGGCCGTTTCTTCTCCGGCAGCCCATCCCAGACACAAATAAATAATGGGTTTTGAAGAGCATGCCGGCACGACCACATGGGTTCAAATTTCGGCGAAAATGATGAACAAATTAGCCCCAAATCAAACGAAAAACTCCAAAAACGTAAATCTTCAACCACCGCGAGTTCCGCCGCCTGATTAGCCTCCGGTGAACACCAATATGCCGAAATAACTCATGGCTAATATCCCTTATGGCGGTGCGACCGTACTGGTCCGAAATCAAGGGGTGGGTCGCCGGAATTTGCCCGGAATCAGCGAGTTTCTCCCTTGGCCTCAAAAATCGAAGTTACTGTTCATGTTCTAAAATGCCCAAAAAATTCACCAAAAATCTGAGAAAAAGAAAGACAGAGGCACAAAAACGCTCTGATACCAAATGTTAGACAAAATAATTCATATGCGGAAGCCAGGATCGATTATAGACAAACCTCCAGCCATTGTTCTTGTTCACATTCGTCTGAAAACTTGAAATCAACAAATATCGGGCGTACATTACTAACGCAATTCACTCTCGTACTGATGGTGTATTCTGAATGAGAGAGTTTGTGTTTAGACCTTGTCATCACCCGTCAGAAATGAACGTACGTTCCTATTTATACATTGTCTTCCATCAAGACGATTACTGAATGAACGGTTGTCACGAAAGGGTACGAAGCATGGAAACACTTCATGTTGAACAGTCACGACTTTAAGAGAAAATGTGAGTCTAAAATGTGAAATCACCAAAAAATAAATAACATGTATCTGCTAGTGGAAACAATAAATGTTTTATGCGTGTTGAATCCCTGTGAAAGACGGAGTTTAGATGTATAATGGATGGCTGTTTCATTTGATTTGATTTGATTTGTGGCGGTTAAAAAAAAAGAGAATATGACCTATTGGATTTGAAGTCCAAAAAATCTCAGCCGTGGCATCGGTTGAAGCGGTAATTTATAGACAACTAAGGAAGTTTGTTTAGGAGGAACTGTAAATTTTACGATTAATTAAGGAAAATCACGACATGCAAAATGACTATTATTTATGGATAGGATCCATTGATTATGAATTCGAAGGATTATTTAAGTAGATTTACTAAGAAAAGGGAAATAGAAAGTAAACTTTAGGTTGCTTAGATTTCTCGATAAAAATTACGATCATTTAGACCTTTGAACTTACAATAACTTGAGTTAATTTACTATTAATAAACGTAGATTGCTAACTACCATTTGCATGGACTTGCGAATGACTTACGATTATCGTGGTCAATTATTAATTTTAAGACTTGTCTCTTATGACAATTTCAAGTACCTTACCATCCCATTAGTTAACTGGTAGGTGATAGGAATTCTTGTTTTGAACTATGTAGCTCAATTGCCACACAAAAAGAGGAAAGAGCAAACTAGACATGCAACTAAGATCGTGGCAATTTTAGGTAAATTATAATTATTACAGGTATAATAATACGGGACAGGAACTACGGATTATGGCCGGTCGAGTCATGAAGTATAAAAGGAAGTTATTGTTAATAATTGAAAAATACTAAAATAAAAGAAAACTATGAACTACCAATTTTGACTAATTGAAGAAAATTATGAAATTACCGACTAACTAGTACAACATCCCTAATTTAAGTGGTGTATATGAATGTCACTATTTGAATACAATTTTATGAACAAGTGCAACAAGATTATGAGGAGTATAAACAATTTACCATAGCTTTAGATCAATTACCAAGTAATATGTCACACCCCATGGTTTGAGGGAATGTTATAAGGAAATTATTAGGTGTAAGCATTTCCATGTTACAAAATAAATAACTTACCATCAAAGTAGTAACATCTTTTAAGATGGAAATATACCATCAAAGCATTCTTGTTACGAACTGTATAGCTAAATCACGCAAAAGAGGAACGTACTAACTATTGGTACAATTGAGATCACGACGATTTCGAGCAAATTACAATTGTCAGAGATATAATTATTAAGGATAGGAACTACAAGTTATGACATGTCATGGAAAATTAGACCATGGTGGGACAATTACTTAGTAATTCCATTGTCGAGTTATGAAATATGAAGAGAATTTACTATTACTACTGGAAAAATACTAACAATAATGAACTACCCGACCATGACTGTATAAAGAAAATTACAATATAGTTACTAGTGAAAACATCCCCAACTTACGAACTGTGAAGGAATGTTTCTTTTTTTTTTTTTATAAAATTTTACGAACCATAAGTGCAATGAAATTGTGAGGAGTTCAGCCAATTCACCACGGCTTTAGGTCAACTACCAAGTAATGTATCACATGCGATGGCTTGAAGTAATTTACTATGTTATAAGAAAATTACTAAGTGTAAGCATTCTCATGTTACAAAACGTGTAATTTACCTTCAGAGTAGTAACATATCTTAAGACAATGTTCTACTTTGTAGGAAGAAATTCAAAATAGTAATTTACCCTATAAGAAATAATGTACCTTTTGAAGTATTAATTTTCCTTATAATTAGTAAAATGAATGAGTGCTAATCCTTGACGATCTCAATTATACTCATTCTTAGCAAATTGTTTTTTTTCTTTTGGGGTCAATTCTTAGTAAATTTTTAACAAAGCCTATAATAATATACCTTATTGTATCATAAGTGCCAAATGATGTTTGTAAGTATATGTTCTGTTCATATAATTAGTTTTAACGTCGTTAAATTACCTCTATGTTTGTAGATATTTGCAAATGCAAACTTTATCTTATAATTCATAATTTCCCTTTTGAATTGGCAAAATCATCTACAACCAAAGTAAACTAAAAATTAAATGGCTATAGCCAGTCAATTTTGCACACGGAATGAAGGTCCCTTCTTCCATATGGGACCCTAGAATCGCCCCCAATAACCTTAAGACCAATTAGAAAATCCTAGAACGTAGAATTACCGAAGCAGATGTTTTGTGTTAATGAGGGCAGTTTATGGCAAGGATTTTCAAACAAATTAATATTCGCTTTCACAAAATACTAAGTTATTGATTGAATGTCCAGATAAAATGATTACGTGCCCACAATTTTTCTACATTAGTCGTGCGAGGAAGAGTCGAAACTTTCTCACGAATTCTTTGCCATGTTGGTCCGTGTATACTAGCTAGTGCTAATCAAACTATTTGTTGAAGATCATCTAACCTGCTACAAAACTCTACTTTCTATCTTGAACTCCCATATAAACAACCATCTGTATCAAGTACTTCCCTCTGCCAACTCTAATCTTAAATGTCTCGTGACCCAACAAAACCTCGAATCAGACGATAGTAATCTGCTCTGTATGCTCTAGGAACGATGCTTCTTTAGTTTTCTTCGCCGGAAACTGCTTACCCTGCGTCAATGAACCGTAACAAGACATCATAAGTTACAAGGAAAGATCTGCCAAAATTAAATCGAAACAAGAGTGATGATCACTTATGACAAGATGCATGATGATAGTAATCACTGGCTGTTGGTTACTGGTGAATAAGGCTCACATGTATAAATGAAAGTTACATCTATACAATTGTTTCCTTTGGAGATGGTACTTAGCAAGAGATTCATAAGATGTAATTTGTACAAACAATCTATGCTCCATGGCTTGTCCAATTATTATGTTAAGGGTCACATTCAATACATGCCAAATTTAGCTAAATTAAACATTCATAAATTTACTCACCAATACTGATTATGCAATATGAAAGAGTCTGTTTCCACCTTCTTCCCGTCATCGTTCCGATTCCAATGGTAAAATGCATGAGTCCTGTTCTTGATTTCCAAAGTAGAATGGCCATAACTGGCCTCACGAAATGCAGAATAGTCTGGCTGTGGATCCCTGAACCTGTAATAGTAATGTAACTTCATCATGAAAATGCAATGGGGGAACTTCTTGGAAAATGATCATCAGAATTTCTACCTTTGATGATCTATTAAAAAGAACTGCACATAAGATGTCCAACTCACCTCCCGGCAAGGCCTTCCTGATTACCTCCATCTCCAACAGTTATATATAAAGGTGCGGACTTATCTGGTACAGGGTTACGATCACCACTACTGACATTGTATTGTATATTTGAGATCCGATACTGAAAATCGACAAATCCACTTAAGTCAGTAAAACAGGGAAACACAAGATGTGGTACAGAACCAGTATGACAGAAACATCAACACACAGAAACATCAACACGCATAAAGTAGGTCTTGTCTTTTTCAAGGACAATAGGTCTTTGCTTTTGTCAAAGACAACACTTGAGATACTTTTGCACGCTCAACTGAGATTATATTGAGTGGCTTACATTGAACAGGAAACCTAGTATTTCTTCCCATTAAATATAAGTAGAATGAAATTTCAATATGTCATAGAGAAAGAAATTCAGACTAAAATAAGTATAAGGAGCTATTTTCAATTGAGGGATTTGTTTCATTTGATTCTTCACCAGAAATTCTACTTATGCGACCATATATGCATCAAGTATACAGCAGTGGACAAGGGAACAAAGATTCGAATTTATCACCAAAACCAAAAGAAACGTCATAGCATAACAGAATATTGTATGGAAAAGTAAATTGTATTATCTCACAACTCGTATAAAACAAGCATTAATCAGCTTTTATTATAAATATAAACACGTCAAGATACATTTGTGTCATTTTGCTTTTGAACAATGACAAGGCATTTACACTTTACTTTACACACGTAACTCCGCCAAAGTCCGTGATTTCCTATTACTACAAGGTTTCATTGGAGGAACAGACAGACTACCTGACCATGATCTGGAGACAGTACAACTAAAGTAAATTTGTTTGTAATTCCATGCGCAACCTCAGATTCTGACAGACAGATCACATGGAGTCCTCAGATTTAAACATTATAAATCATTGTAACAATGCAAATATCTGCAGCATCTGAAAGTAACTGCAACATAAGCTTGAATAGATGAACATGCCAGATGAGAACCATACCGATCTTTCATAAGCATGAACATGCCCAGCAAAAACAATATCAACTCTGTTGTGAACAAACCACTTTTCAAACACTGCTCTCATACTTTCGCCCTCCATGAAGTGTACATCATTGCTATCGTAAAAAGGGACATGCATCTGAACAATAAGCCAAGGTGTCTTTTTTCTGTCTACCCTTTTAAATTCTTCTCGCAGCCACATCCACTGAAGTGTCTATTTCACTGTTCGCAATCACAATTGATCAGTCCCAACATGCAGAGAAAGGTAGCAATAGAGCAGCATTTGTCAGATGTAGCATTAAACATGGTTTATTAGTTATTAGAGGAACCAGTTTGAATTTTCTATTATCTTAGTTTAATTGGTTCAAATTAGCAGATGTTAACTTCTCTCGCAAAAATCTTATTGGTGGTGAAACTCATTATTTTTTTTTCTTTTATGCCTTTTTATTTGCCAAAGTTTCTATTATGCACATTAAAGGACCTCAAATTGCTATATGAGAACGAACTTAGGTAGGGAATGAAGTGAAAAAGAAGAATTACCAAAGGAAGAGTAGCTTGAAAGCACGATTATGCGGGCAGAAGCTCGTCTGATGGCATACCAAAGAGGACTGGTGTTTTTTGAGGCCAAATAAGGTGTTGGATATCGATGCAGATAGGATTTGAATGGATCAAGCTCCTCCTTTACTTACATAGAAACAGCATGTTAGGACGCAAGAATAGTGAAGAGTAGATTAGTAGCAGATATTAGAAACATAGATGATCTCCCACACACAATAGAAAGCCTAGGAATTCGAGTCTTCCAAAAGCATGCTGCTTTTTGAAGTTGCAGGACCGGATACAGTTTAACACTGAAGTAGTCACTTAGATGTTGTTAGTTTTGCATCAGAAAGAGCTATATGGTTCTTTGAGCTCCCATTAATAGTTCATTTATATACAACAATGATAATCTTGTTTCTGCAAAAGAAAATCTTGTCAAAAAGAAGCCCTGTTTTTTCACTGAACATTGTACACTATGCCTTCTTATAGTCCTCCATGATAAATGGTTTACAAAAATAAGCTTTTGGGGCAGATTTTCTTTTACTTTATAACCTCTACTATACTTTTCCTCCAAAACTTGAAAATGACAAATTTCTAAAACTCATGGAAAACAAATATACATGTCAACGATGGTTTCAATTGTTTCGTGTTAAATAAAAATTTGAGATGTGAGTGCCACGAAATATACAAAAATTTAATAGTTAAAAGTAGAAGTCATCACAAACTGAAAAGCGAAAAATAAAAATGGTACATTTAAAAAGCACGTGTGAAGATACTTTACCATGTAAGGCATATATTCTATTTCATGGTTCCCAGCACACCAGATCCATGGCTGAAATGCTGCAGTTTGTTCAATAAAACGACCCCATGTATCCCATCTTAGCCCAATATCATTGTACTTGTATCTATCGGCATAAGAAAGATCCCCCAGAAACAAGACTGCCTGTGCTCCACTCACCATGTAATGCTGAAGAGTGGAAAGCGAATTTTAAGTCTGGCCCAGATCACCTGCGACATGCATATCATTGCAAAAGAATATAATCTCATACTTCCCAATATCTTTTATACAGGCTAGAGATAGCAAAGTACTAGAAAATGTGAACAATTGAGATCGATTAATAGATTTGCACCTACAAGTGGAAGGCAGGTTTAAAATAGAAGAGCGAAAAAAAATTGTGATAAAAGGGAAAATGTTTTTCTTACAAGCAAAAGTTTCTGTAGGATTTTTTAGTTATGTAGGAGTGTCAAATTTGCTGGTCATTTTAACCCCTGCTCCAAACCCTCTCTCCCTTTGGGCTCTC
The DNA here is from genome assembly GCA_007663325.1 of Eucalyptus pauciflora. NCBI lineage: Eukaryota > Viridiplantae > Streptophyta > Magnoliopsida > Myrtales > Myrtaceae > Eucalyptus > Eucalyptus pauciflora. The sequence goes on along the minus strand of VMYD01000027.1, from coordinate 1,070,647 downwards.
GCAGGTTCTCTCCCAGAGAACTATAAAATATAAGCTGGCGTAGGAGATACTACCTTAATGCAACACCAAGTGACAATCCACTCTGTGATTAAGAACCTAGACACTGAGCTGTTTTGATTATCAATACTAATAAAGATTCTGACCTTTTGATGAATTGAAACAAGACAAACTCCAAATAAGCCCAAACCAATCTTCCCTCTGTCTATTTCAGCTACTGAAATTCTAAAAAAAAAGATGATAGCTCACCAATAATTCCAAACTTGTATGAAGCATCTGGGTCAATTGTTGGTGGTGTTTGAAACCAAAATTCTCGAGAAGAACCACCACTTCCTACTTTGTAATGGTACTTGGTATCATACTGTAGGCAGCAAATAAACAGTTTAGAGAGAATATCGATTAGACATTGTCTGCCAATTCGTGAAATAACTGAAATATATTCAAATCTTTGCTGAATCTGCGGTCTATAAAACTTAAAGGATGATCCCACAAATTGTCAATTCACAGATCAATCAAATAGAGGATCACCTCAAGGCCATCAAGCAGGCAGTGATGGATGTAGCCAGATTTATACTTGTAAAAAGAGTAGCTTGTACTTTTTCCTTCAGCAGAATGATCATACTTTCCCGTCGTGGCACCATACTGTACCTCACTGGATCCTGGTTCATCAGATGTGACCCATGATATAATGACAGCCTTTCCATCATAGTCACCTTGGGTGATATGAACCTGCAAAAGAAGGAAAGGGGTTATGACACAAGAAAGACTGAAATGAACTAAATGAATCCCTAAAAAATTATTTCGAGGTGAATGAAACAAGCTAATGAATTCTTCGCAGGGACATCCTGATAGAACGTAATCTGGTTGAGTGCAGAAATTAATAAAGATGACCCAAGGTGAGTACTTTCTCTTTTTAAATGATAAAATAAGACTTTATTAAGAAGGTACCAAGGAGGTACCACCCCTACACAAAATGGCTTCAAGTAGAAGCCACACATCTACAAAATTGTGCACAAAAGACTGTTCTTAACATTGCCAACAAACTACATATGTCAAATTAAACTTTCCGCTACACTGAATGTGAAGAGTGTACAACCAATCATCCCTAAAAGAATCCCAAGAGGATTCAACTCCTTGAAATCCCCTTTCGTTCCTCTCTATCTGAATGAGCCAAATAACAAGGAGAGGACCATCTTAGTAATCTGTTTCTTTCCAACACTCGAACTGAAAGTCCCTCTTCAAGCCCAAAGTTTATGCCACACAGTGCCTGAGGTCACCAAATTTACTCCTAAAATTCCAAAAGTAGTAGTCTAAATCTTTCTGGTCCTGCTAAAACTTAAAAGTAAGTGTTTCCCACTCCCTTCTTTAACACAACTTAGGTTTAGACGTAACTTCATCAAATTAAGAATATCTCATAAGTTAGGATAATTCATCTCTCCAGCACGATTCCAGGCATCAATTTATAGATCATGGTAAACAAAAGAATTTACTGAAGGCGAGATGCCCCGAAAGATGCACACAAGGAAAGTATGAGATTTCAATGTACAAAAACAATGTGAACCATTGTCTTGTTGCATGACTACATCGTTTTTCTGAGGACTACCAAATGTTTAAAGGGAAATTACCAACAGAAACTTCCGTGGAAAGTCAAACAGTGTCAAAAGATTGAATGCTCACTTGTTGCGGTGCATTATTGACCCTTTGGAACTGCAAAAACTTCATTATCAAGCGGAATATCAGCTGATGGCCACTGTGATCGAATGAAAGTACTTGTGATTCCACCAAATGTATTTTCCACATGGCTCAGGAAGACGAAGAATGTTGAAATGAGCCAAAGGAAGGACTGCATTTCATCTTTAATTGATGATTAATTAGCTGACAAGTATGATTCATTGCATCCTAAAGAAGATCCATCAAAGAAAAAGCCCATCAATAATTTTCAAAAGAAAGTTCAAATGAAAGACATGACATTGCAAGCTTGACATGAATGCTGGTTGAAGGATCAAAAGATGCAACATCCCCCCCCCCCTTTCCCCATGCAGGCGAGCAGGAAAAAAAAGAAAAAGAAAAGTAATAAACTCAACAATAAGAATAGAGGCTGAAGATAAAAACATCATGTTCAATGTGATAAACCAAGCTGTTATAAAAAACAAACAGCCGATGCCAACACAAGTTAATTTCCTTATGACAGGTAGTGCATTTTATGATTAGCTTACATCATAAATTGCTTCTATGTACTAAACTCATAATTAGCATACATCTTGACTGAGAAGTCTTCATCAAAAAATGGAAAAATGCTGGCAACTGGAATACGTGATATCTACATTTAAATTCATATTACTCACTCATCAAGTTTCCTGGTAGATTGCGCCAATTGTTGAAGCATATCCACTCCAAAGAAACTAAAAATGAAAAAGAGAGAGAATACTCATACATTACTTCAACGTTAAATTGTTCTCTCTTTCCTTTCTTTTCCCCTTTCAAAGTGAGTTTGACCAGCATAAGACATTCGGGCCACTCCAGATGAACTAAAAAATAGGTCCACAACGACACATATTGTGATCTCAACCTCGAGCTCTACACCTTTTTTTAAGCATGACAGAAACATGCTTATTGAGAATGAAATTTCTTATTCAATCTATGAAGCACAAGTTCGCACGCACATTCATAAGATTTGATTGCACGTTGAATGATTCACATAGGATAAGAGACGTTTCATTCTAGCTTTAGAGCTTACTTACTCACCCCATACAGGAGAACAAACAGAACCAATAGAAGCTCATCACAACAAAATGAGACAAATGATGACGACGGCAATGCCCTTCTTCACTGGTGTGGTCAGCAGTGGAGATCAATTACAACAGGTAAACACTGGAGCAAGTTTTCAGACAAGAACAACGAGACCTACCTTCTAACTATATCCCAAAACTATAATCAGCAGCAGCACCCTGTATCCCAAGCGAGCGCACAAGCATGATAGATTCAAGAAAAGAACATAGTCAAATATGACATTCTGTTGCAAGATAATCGAAGAGGAGCCACCGTGTGATAGAGTAACCAGGTCTACTCTTCTTTAGCAGGTTGCCCATCAAATCCCCTCTCTCCCTCTCCATAACCTCGCATCGCTGCGTAAAGGGTCCGCTCGAGGACGTTCAATTCAGCAACGAGAGTACCCACATTCACGTCTTTCCTCCTCCAAATCCTTCAACGCCTCACAAATCAATCCTCTCGCACCAGCAATCGCCTCAAATCACGAGTCAACCCGAGGTACACTAAGACCAAGACCCGCGTCTTTCCAAAGTCAAGTCAACAAAACGCGCGATCCAATTCCAAACACCATTCATCCGACCCACGACGCGAAAGAAAACCGAAGCGGGAGTACGAAATGAAAGAATCGCTTCCGGCGGACGTGCCAATGCGCAGCGAGAGCGGGAGCTTACCTGCGACCGGCGATAGCTCTGGGCGGGATCGGCGTGCGATGGAATCTGGAAATGCCGATCCTCTTCTGGGGAGGAACTGGCGGAGGTTGGGAGCTTCAACTTTCACCGGTTGTTGAGAGGAGAGACAGGGACGTCGGAGCTTGAAGGTGGCGTAAGTTAGCGGGGAAGACGAGGTGGTGGCGGCGTAAGTTAGCGTTCGGAACTGCCGCTAGTTGTTTTGGCCGTGTCGGGCGGTTCGATGACGTGGGCGTACCTAGTACACACCAGAAAGATGAGGCGGTCGTCGGACCAGGTGCACGTGCGAGATCAGACGCACGTGAGCGGTATCTCGGGCCGAGGATGAGGGCACGCCGGACACCGTATAACCATGCCGGTTGTTCTTCGCTTGGGGTAACTCAGGCCTGGCATGATAACCTTTTTGTTTTTTTCAATTTTTGTTCTTTTGTTCCTCAAATAAAAAAAAGAATAAAAATACATTTGGTAACGCAATTTATTTTCTATTTCTCGGGATAGAATAATAGCCGAAGAATAGATTTGAAATAGAAATAATAAAAAAAAAATTATTTTCGAGAATAATTTCTAAAAATAAGTCATTTTTTTCCTTTCTATTTTTCTTTTATTCTTTCGCCGGCCGCCTGCCAACCACCGGCCACCTCCAGCCGTTGCCGCCTGACTGCCAACTACGCCGTCATTGCTGCCTGCCAACCCCAGCCCATCAGCCACCCCCGCTATCCAACAATCGCCAACGACTGCTAGCAACCTACCCCTGCCAACTGCTGCCTGTCGCCACACGACCGCCACTCACCGCTGACTGCTACCACATGACTGCCACCGATAGTCCACCGACTGCGGTGACGGCGGTTGGCGGATGGTCGTGCGGCAACGAGCGGCGATCCACGAGTAAGAAGAAAAAACGAATAAATACAAAAATTTATAAATCATGCTAAACGCATTTATATTCTTTTTTTTATTTCAAAAATAGAAATTTTATATAGTTACAAAACACGTTAATTTATTAAGAAATTATTTTCTGGAGTAAAAATAGAAAAGAATTATTTCTAAAAATAAATAGTTCTTCGGAGTAGAAGCGTTACCATATGCACCCTAGAAAATTCGACCAGTCGAATGATATTGCCGAAAAGATAATCATCATCATTATAGATTCCTAAACATACGTGGACACTACTCACATAATTAATGGAATCCTTATATCTATATCTCTTTCGTGCTTTTCATTTCTAAGTGATGAAGCATCACTTTCACGCATACATCCCTAAAGAAGTATTTGCGTCCTTGTTACTTTAACTCCCAATTTGCATAACGCCATCATTAATGGTCATTGTATCTCTTGCTTGCGTTCCACAATCGTCCCGCTCTCGAGGATCCCAACCCAATGAGTCTTCTTTTTCGGCTGGAAACATCTTTCATTGCACTTGCCAATACGAAGAAAATCCGGTATCATCCTTTTCTTTTTAGATTTTTTCTTGAGCGTAGCATTGCAGGTCGTATTGTCATGATGACCGATGGTACCATGCATCATTTTGTGGGACATCCAATCCCTCGAGTAAAAACATGCAAATCACTTCAGAACAAAAACTAGATGCCTATGACCTGCCGTGGCTGCATTCAAAGAGCAGCGTCCGCTTTCTACCGGTGCCAATTTTGGCTGACAGGATTTCCAAAATGAGACCTGAAAATAAGACTCGTTGAAAGAGCAGCATCACAATATTTCGAGCACGAGCATTCCGCCTTCATTTCCATGACCCAATTGTATTAACCTTCTCACACTACTCACATTCATCTCGATAGCACGGAGCGTCATTAAGGCACGCATATAATTAGGGAAGAAATTGGACTATAACAAAATGACAAGATCATATAAGAGTTGGTGGTAATATTACTCTTTGTCACTAGATATATTATGTCACTTTTAGGGTGCATTTGGTAATTATTCTGTTCTTAAGAATAATTTTTGTTTATAATTTTTTTTTTGTTTCCTGAAATAATTTTTTAGTTTTTAAAAGCACTTGATTACTGCTCAAAATTTTTATTCCCAAAACAGAAATGTGTTTAGTAGAGTTTTAAAAAAAAAATTATTTCTTTTAATTTTAAAATTTTTTAATTATTTTTTTCTTTTTTTTCTTCTTCTTCCTCCTTCTTTGTGGCTGGTCACCGACCACGGTCATGATTGGTGACTAGCTTTGTGAGGTCTGGTGAGCTCGCCGAAGCCTTGCCTAACCACCGTGAGCCTTGGTCTGAGCCTCGCCTGACCACCAATGAGGCTCCACCTCGCCCAAGCGGCGCGAAATTGACCTTGCCTTGGCCTGGCAAGGCCCAACCCCATGCCAACTAGCGAGGTCAATCCTCGCCTAGCCATAGTGAGGTTCGGGTTGATAAGACTCGTAATGATTGAGGGTCATTAGGTGCCTGCAATGCTCTAGTGAGGTCACTGGGGGTGGGCGACACTTCAACGAGGTTGCCGGCCATGATCAAGGCCGGCGACCAACCAAAAGGAGGAACAAAAGGAAAGAGAAGAGAAAAGAAGAAAAATTAGACTTGATTTCAGGAATTGTTCCCACGAAGAAAAAGTAATTTTTTTTTTTATTCTTAATTATGTTCCAAATCTATTTCCAAGAATAAAAAAATGGATTTTTTTCCCGATAATAAAACATTAACTACACGGATTTCTATTTTTTTTTATTTTGGAAAATAAAAAAATAGAGTCGGGCACTGTTTGGAGTGTTACTAAACAGGCCCTTAGTTGCCATCTACTATATAGTTCATAATGGACCTGAGTAGGTTCTTAAAAAGCTCAAGGGAGAAGAAACGAACGAGAGATCTACCCTGGAATGAGAAACTTTGTAATGTCACTTCCCATGTTCCCCCTCACCCGGAAAGAAAAACTTAGGTGGTAACTTATATAATTCATAAGAGGACTTCCGTGAACAAGTGCCTTAAAACACTAAAAGCAACCCAATAAACAAAAAATTACGGTTTAAAATGTATTGTTCTCTTGTCATGTAACATTAATATTTTGAAAATTAAAAACATTTCTTAAATAAGTATGCTTTGATGATTGTGTCACGGGCCGAAAGAAGGCCAACCCAAGAGGTTCCCGGAGGTCGACTGTGACGCGGCCTTGGAGGATCTCCTGCTCTCACTCGGGTTCTCGCCAAGTCTCTTCCCCGAAGTATCCAAGTGTGGGCGAAACCGTAATTAGAATTTATCTCTATTTATGTCAGTAGTTGATAGCTTTCATTTATGTCGGTGGTTAGTAACCGCCATTAGTGTTGGTAGTTGAGGCGGTGCGATCTCGTCCGCCGACTAAGATCTCAATCAACGTATGTAATCAGAGGGTTTCGAGTATAAGAAGGGGTGCCCTCCCCCTCATTTGGGATCCATCCAATCCTTTTCAATAATAGAAGTTCACTTTCTCTCCAGAGCTCCTCTCTCTAGAAGCTTTCTCTCTCTACGATCCGGGTGTGCAAGCGAGTGTGCGAGTGTTGATCGAGCAAGGCTTGACTTAGGTGGTCCAAAGTTGCCCGAGTCGCCGCGCGGTCACGATCCCAATCGATCGGCTCGTGACAAGTGGTATCAGAGCAAATGAGAGATCCGCTTCTAGAGATTGAAGAGCGCCAACTATTCGAGAGAATGTCGAGCCAGGATGCTGTCATGGATGGAGAGGCCGTGCAAGTCAAGGAACCTCGCAGCCGAGCAAAGAAAAGAGATGCCTCGATGGATGCTGCAGCTGCGTTCGACGAGAAGATCGGGAAGGTCCGGAGTGCTGTGCTCGAACTCATGGAAGGTCTTGACGATGTGAGAGACCGGGTCATGGAGGTTGAGACTTCACTCCGTGAAGACTTCACGACCGGCCTCAACAAAGCTACAGCCCCGTTGCACGACAAGGACGAAGCCCTTGAAGCATCGATTGATGTGTTGAAGGAGCGCGTCCAAGTGATCGAGGAGGTGAGCCCATGTAGGGACGAGGTTGAAGCCATGAAAGCGGAGATCCAAGAGTTCAAGACCGAGCTCGCCCTATGCAAGCTTAGCATCACCAACGGTGTGGCACCTACCCAAACGGTGTCCAAAATTGAAGTGCCGAAGCCAAAGGAATTCAAAGGCGAACGATCTACCAAGGAGGTGGACAACTTCGTCTGGAGCATGGAGCAATACTTTAGCGCTGTCAACATACACTACGAGTCGATCAAGGTACGAACTGCTTCTATGTTCCTTACTAATACGGCAATGCTTTGGTGACGCAATAGGTGTGATGAGACTAGGCGCGGTGCCAATCCCGTGGACACATGGGAAGACTTCGTAAGGGAATTCCGGGACTACTTCTTCCCCGAGTTCGCGCAGCAGGAAGCCCATAGCAAGCTCCATCGCCTCGAACAAAGAGGTACGGTCCGAGAGTACGCGAAGGAGTTCACGGAACTCAAACTCCAGATTCGCAACCTAAGCAAAGAGGAGGCCCTCAGAGCGTTCATGGATGGGTTGAAGCCATGGGCATTACTCGAGCTCAAGCGCCGGGACATGAGTAGTCTTGCGAGAGCACTAAGTGTGACCGAGTCGCTCGTCGACCTCACCAGAGCTGAACCAAGGAATAGAGCAAGAGAGTGGAGGTCGGATCGATCCGAGGATGAAATTGGAGATGCTCCCCGTGCGCCGAAAGATCAGAACGGCCGAGTCAAGACATGGGGCGAAGGTACTTCCAAGCCGTCCTTCCAAAGGGGTCGACCGCAAACGAACTACACGAGTAAGTTCGATCAACCCCCGCCTTCTCCTTGCTTCATTTGCCAAGGTCCGCATTGGACCCAAAAGTGCCCAAAGAAGGGTCGAATCAACGCCCTCCTTGCCATCGAGGAAGAAAAGGAGGAACCTAAAGAAGAGAAGAGGTAGATTCGGATTGGAGCAGTGAAGATGATCAATGCCGTCCGAGCTGGGTCGCCAACCAAAGAAAAAGGGATTACCCCGAACACGGACATGTTCTTCGTGGAGGTTGAAGTGTGTGGCCGAACGCTCTATGCTTTGGTCGACACGGGAGCATCGAACATGTTCATGTCCACTGAGGCGGCAAAAGCCTTGGGTCTTCGCGTGGAGCCATCTGCGAAGTCCTACAAACCCATCAATTCGGGCGACTTCCGTGGCATAGGAGCAACTCCCGACGTGGATGTCAAGATTGGCGGATGGAGAGACAAGATGACTTTCGAGGTAATCCCACTTGACGACTATGATCTCATTTTGGGTATGCAATTCTTCGATAGTGTGGGAGCCTTAATCGACATGAGGACCAAGTGCATCAAAGTTCCTGATCCAAAATGCCCGTCGATGATCCCCATGATCAAAGGGGTGGTCGACACCAAGACCATCGCGTCAATCCGACGCCTCAACAAGAGCTTGAAGGCCGTGAGGCGTATAAACAAGCTGACCGAGGTGAAGCCGAAGGTTGAGTTGGTACCTACTCCAACGCAAGCCATGCCGATTCAAGTGCTCTTCCCCGAAGTTGAGTACACGCCGCGTGCTCCGTCCAAGCCGAAGATGGAACCGTGCGCCAAGTCCGAGTTGATCATGGAAGGGTGTGGACCTTCGTTCGTGAGCGTCCGCACCAAACAGAATCAAAAGAAGAGAGCCTGTGCTCATGCGAGGAAGGCTGCCCGTCGAGCTGTGAGCGACGAGGGCGTTGCTCGATTGAGTGGGGGAGAATGTCACGGGCCGAAAGAAGGCCAACTCAAGAGGTTCTCGGAGGTCGACCGTGACGCAGCCTTGGAGGATCTCCTGCTCTCACTCGGGTTCTCGCCAAGTCTTCTCCCTGAAGTATCCAAGTGTGGGCGAAACCGTAATTAGAATCTATCTCTATTTATGTCAGTAGTTGATAGCTTTCATTTATGTCGATGGTTAGTAACAACCATTAGTGTCGGTAGTTGAGGCGGTGCGATCTCATCCGCCGACTAAGATCTCAATCAACGGATGTAATCAGAGGGCCTCGAGTATAAGAAGGGATGCCCTCCCCCTCATTTGGGATTCATCCAATCCTTTTCAGTAATAGAAGTTCTCTTTCTCTCTAGAGAGCTCCTCTCTCTAGAAGCTTTCTCTCTCTACGATCCAGGTGTGCAAGCGAGTGTGCGAGTGTTGATCGAGCAAGGCTTGGCTTGGGTGGTCCAAAGTTGCCCGAGTCGCCGTGCGATCACGATCCCAATCGATCGGCCCGTGACAATTGCCTCAACTAGGGTGTCAAGAATCGAACCGAAAACCGAACCGAACCGAACCGAAAAATTCGATTTTTTCGGTTCGGTTCGTATTCGGTTCGGTTCTTATTAAAAACCGAAATTTTTGTTATCAGTTCAGTTTTTATCGGTTAACCGAACCGAACCGAAGCACAAACCGATAACATCAAATCATTAAACAAACGATTTGGTTATTCTCTCCCGTCTCTCTGTCTTTCTCTCTCTGTCATCTCTCTGTCTCTCTCTGTCTCTCCATTAACTTTTCCATCGCAACCGCCACCGAACTCATCATCCCCCCACTGATTCCGTGACCTCCGGTAGTGGTGGAGCAAACCCACCACCCAAAGGTGGATCCTTCCACGATCCCAGAGAGCAGAAAAGCAGCCATGACCTTCTTCTTGCCCAATTCACTTTCTTGATGACGTTCTTGATCACATTCTTGATACCCTGAAGCGCCCCCCTGGCCTCCCCCCTCCCCTCGGCCATTGACGCGGCCACCAAGCCCCACAAGAAGAAGAAGTGGTTCCTGCTCCTCGTCTCCGCCCTGGCGCTCTCCACCCTCCTCGTCTTCTTCACCGTCTTCACCTCCTCTGCCTCCGAGCGTTATTCCTCTCAGATCTCGCGCCGCGCCCGCATCAAGAGGGAGCTCCCCGTCTTCGTGGAGGCCAAGCTGGAGGTCTCCCTGACCCTGGACGACCCGGTTCTGCGGCTGGCGTAACTGGAGAAGAAGCCCGAAGAGACGAAAGAAAAGGTCCGTCTCAAAAAAACCGAACATAAAAACGAAAAAAAAACCGAAAACCAAAACTGAACCGAATTCGTATTCAGTTCGGATCTCATTCGGTTCGGTTTGAAAGTTTTTCATAACGGTTCAGTTCGGTTCGGTTTTAAAAAAAAAACAGAACTGAACCGAACCGTTAACACCCCTAGTCTCAACCACACCGATCCGCAATATCCCTCGGTTTATGGTGATATAGCATGACACCCTATTTAACTTTCCCAGGATGGAACCTGAGAAAATACAAAGATACTTCATTGACCATGAAATTGAAGTTACATTAGCTCCACCTGCCAGGTGGCTTGTAGTCATCGACGAAGATCAAGAGTTCATGTGTACAACTATAAAAAATTCGAATCAACCGGTGGAGATGGGCCCGGAGCTAACGTAGACTTTCTTTTTCTCAAGAGCAAAACCAAAAGTTTACGTAGACTTTGATGTCGCTCGAAGACTAGAAAGCAATCAAACCTGGCTCCGGTACCCGCAAATCCAATCATGCACGCTGTAGGGTCGAACGTCTTTCTTTGGGTAAACGCCTGCTCGGCCGGAGCCAGACAAAATTCAACCGCAAGACGCAAAGAAAATCAACAAGATACCGATGATTCCTCGAACGTGTTTTCGGGTGACGACTTGGCGCATCGGAACACGCGGTTTTTTTAAGATTCGAATATGCTGAATTGCCGCTGACCGGTTGAGACTTACGTAATCCTCCTGGCAACGTCCGATCGGTTGCCGTTTCGTCTACTTTACTAATTTCCAGACGAATGCCTCGGTTGACCACGTAACCTGCGATAAAGATAGGTTCGGTAGAGACCAGCAGCCGTCTTCTTTCGTTCGGGCAGGGCCAATGATGAGCGATCATCCTTGTCCCGAATGCGGAGGGCTACATGATTTGTCCCTTAAATTGAGTAGTTGGGTTCTTGTCTTTTCTTCTCCTTTTTATAGTTTATTTATGGTTCGCTTTTGAACCTTTCATTTGGGTCCAGATCAGTGCGTTTCTATCTTTCGACGTTCAATTGAATGATTTGAGGGGACAAAGGAGAAAATTAAGTGGGAGAAAACCAGATGGAACAGATGGCGATTTCAGTGGTGACTTAAAATGTCATCGTGCAATGATTTTGTGTTCGAGATCTGTATCCTTTCTTATCCACTTGCATCAATGCCTAAAAACCAATGGTCACATCATACCTAAGACTTTATGTAGGTGAAATGTGTTTATCATGCCAACCACATGTCATTCTTAAAAAGTTACTATTCTTTTTTTTTTTCTAAGAAGATAGAGACACTCCGTTTTGAAGTTGAAGCATATAAATAAAAAAGAGCAATTATAACGTAGCACATTATGTACTTTTTGAAAGTGTCCGAAGTCAATCGATAAGATGCTATTTTTTTTATATATGGATATTTTCTAGAACGGAAGTATCACTATTCTCGATTCACTCTTGCAATAGCTGTAGGAAAGTCACCCCACCTCTCAACTACTTCTAAGATGACACTCATTATACCTCATGCCAGGATAGCCAACCATACCCTAGTCATGACGAGGGCTAGTGAACTTTACTATAGAGAGATAAGTCATAGACTCTTTTCATTTCATTTCATCTCATTTGCATCACTCACGAGGGTCGGCTAGCTCATGCTATCGATGCCAACGAGTGCACGACCCTTACCTTTTGTCCTCTTTCTTTGCACAGTTAGCATCGCGCCAACCCCGGTCTTGCCACCATTTGATTGTTGAAGGGGTCGATGGCAAAAAATCTCATAAACTGGTGATCAAATCAGAAAACAACAACTTTCAGAGCACCGCATATTAATATAATAAAAAAATGTTTTTTTTTTTTTTTAAAGCAGCATCGGCCGTGCATGGCGATTTGCGAAGGCGCGCCCGCGCCCGCGCCCGTTGACTGGTCGTTGAGCCCCGCTTGTTTCCCACTCGAAATTACTCGATCGCCCATCGCATTGACAACCTCGTTGTTTTCTTCCTCACGTTTCAAGAACGCGCCACCACCACCTTCTTGTCCGAACGACACACGTTCTCTTCCTCTCTGTCTCTCTCGCATTCAATTGCGCAGTCTCGAATCTTTGATTCCAGAAGCGCAGCGCCGCAGCGGCGACGACCATGGAAGACCCCAACGATCCGGCGCCGCCGGACGTCCTCAGCGTCCTCGAGGCCCTCAAGAAGGCCTCCCACGACCTCCACTCCGACCCCAAGTCGTCCGCCGCCGCCGCCCCGCCCGACTCCGGCTGGTCCCCCGCCGTCAAGGCCCTCCTCGAGCTCGAGACCGAGTCCGACAGCCTCCTCTCCCGGGACCCCAAGCTCTCCGCCCTCTCCCGCCACCTCTCCACCCTCCGCTCCCTCGTCTCCGCCCAGCCCAAGTCCCGCGGCCACGGCCTCAGCTCGTTCTTGGCCCGCCGGGCCTCCGCCCACTCCATCTCCCGCGTCGCCGAGTCGATCGAGTCCGAAATCCAGGCGTGGATCGACCGGGAGACCGTCGAGAGGCTGGTCGCGGGCCTCCGGGGGAAAGGGAGCGGGGACGAGGAGGAGATGGTGCAGCTGCTGAGTCAGCTCGAGGCCCGAGTCTTGCGAGGGTTCGAAAGGGAACTGCAGGTACGGAGGGCATCGATTCGTGTCGCATCAATTTCAGTGTTTGTTTCGAATTAGCTGTGTTCTTGGCGTAATGGGTTCGAATTCTTGTCGATCAATTCGTGTGGTATCGGACTCTTGCTCTCTCGCACCGACACGAGTTGACGCCCTTTGTTTTTTTCTTGCAGGACTTGTTGCTGAGGTCGAAGCTCTTTGGGTTGCTGGAGACGGCTCTGTGTAATCAGAATTGCTCGAAGAGGATCAGAGAGCACATCGGTTTCGCAATCGCGGCTCTGATTCGGTTCAACAAGGACGTTTTCGTGGGCCAAGTGCTCATGGGGGCGACAATCCGCGCATTGATCACCATGGCCTCTGCGTACTCCCTGAAGGTGCTCTGTTCCCTCATCAAATCGATCAAGTCCCCGCTCGTCGACGAGATCGAATCGAACCGCCAAATACCGAAAATCATAAATTTCCTCAGCCACGAGGACCTGCAGGTCAAGGTGGTGGCCATGGACTGCATTCTCGAGATTGGGTACTTTGGGCGGAAGGAGGCCATCGAGGCCACGATCGAAGAAGGGCTAGTCGAGAAGCTCGTGGAGTTGCAGAGATCAGAGTTGGGTGGCGATTTGATTGATTTGGGAAGGTTCGAGGAGAGCGAGGTCGAGACCGGGAGCGTGACCAATGCGGGCAAGAGCAAGAGCAGGAGGTTCTTGGAGAGCCACCCCTTCGCGAGCTGCGTGGCGAGGTTCGCGGTCCAGCTCGAGGTCGGCGAAGGGCTGAGGCAGAGAGAGAAGAGGGCGTTCAAGCAGGAGATACTGGCGAGAGTGAGGGAGGCGTCGGCGAACGATGCCGAGGCCGCCACAATTGTCGCCGAGGTCTTGTGGGGCTCTTCACCTTGAACGCAGGACAAGATGTTTGTGGTGGTGTTCTTGAAGGAGGAGAGCAGAAAGGTAATCGAGGTGGTGCTCTGTGATTCCACGTTAGGTTAGGGGTTATGGCTCTTGTCTTGTGTCTTTGCCGCCGCCACAGCAATCCCCACATCTCCGGGCCACATGCCGGCGGCGGCGGCGGCGTTGTAATTAATGTCTGTGGGTTTAGATGGTGTATAGGGAAAGGGAAATAGTTCAATGGATTCAATCTTTAGTTAAAAATTCATACTTGGGGAAAACCCAAGATTTGATTTTTTTAATTCAGGAGCAAAGACAATCTAATTTTCTTAAGGCATCTGATGTGTGGACGAAATGCCATAAAGTTGCGACCTTTGTGGGGATCGGGTTCGGCAAATGATTGTTTTAGGTGGGGGCGGGGGCGAGATTGTGGGTTCTTTCGAAAATGTTAAAAATGAGTCGCATGGAGGAGCAGAGCACTCGATGCCGGGGGGAATCAGCTCTTAGAATATGCTGCTGGAGCGTGTTGCACGAGAGAATCTAAGTCTGATCTGAGGTCATGCTTGCCTCGGGCAAACAGCAAAGTTGTCTGTATCCGAGAGAAAAAAAAATCATTAACAGCAGCTCGTGGGCAGTTTTCGGGGCAAAAGATTGTCCCACTTATCAACCTCTCCTTGATCAGGGAGTTTTCGAATCCGATGATGGTTTTTAAGAGATGATTATGATTTGATCAAATGTGTTTGGTGACTTCTGTTAGCTTATATTGATTAGAAATGAACGATTTTGAAAATATTTTTCTAAAAATAATTGCCTGTATCATTTACAAAAATGAATGAACAAAATTCATTCATGAAAATATTGGGATATAAAGTGTTGCTGATAATGAAAATATTTTTAATTGATTAGTTATTTCAATCAAAATAAGCAATCATTCTTAAAATTCTAAATTGTTCATTTTCACGAAATGAACGGAACCTAAACTACGAAATTTCAAAACATATTGTTTAAGTTAGGGTTGGTAGGTTCTTGATCCGGTCCAATCCAATGAAATTGGTTCACAAAATTGGGAATTGGGTATTGGATTAGTTAGTACTGCATCAGACCATCGGTTCGGTCTAGTCCAATGGAATCAATTGCTTTTTTCCCCATTACTTGATGCCATATGTATATGTAGCCAGTCTAATCCGATCTAATTCCCCTTTGGAATCGAAACCGGACCATCCCCCTTGGAATCGAGAACCAAACTGCCCGGATATCGATTCCTTTTTTAGGAATCAAAAATTGAATCGACTCTCTCAGGAATTGGACCAAACTTGCGGATTTGGTCTAATCTGGGCGGTCCTCGATTTAGATGGTATGTTTTGCACACTCCTTACTTAAGCTAAAACAAGAGAACATCCAACCCCTTGTCTTTCTTATGTATGATGAAAACATTAGAAATCATGAGTGGAAATTATGGATTTCTTTGTGGTTAGTAATTTTCAAGAGTTGATGTACATTCTAAATGTTTAGTACTTTCACGAACGTAAATATTTTAACCAGTTTATAAATTTTCTAAATGCAATAGTAAGTTTAAGAAATTTGAAATTATTCTACTGGAGCTATGGAAAGAAAAAGAATATCCACTCACCAACCTATCCTCTTTCTAATTTATGGCGAAAATTCTAAAATTTGTCATGAATTGAAAAATTACGGTTACTTCACATTTGCTTGGTAGAGGAGGCCATGACAATATTCAAATATGCTAACAACTTTTGTTTTTTTATTAGTGACTTTCTCAATGTGCGAGTAAATTACGTGAGTTGCAATCGTCCTACTCAAAGGTACTCTGAGCAAAACTCATCTACTTCGTCTATCTTAATTGTGGAGAAAATTTGAAAATTCATTCCAATTTCAAAATACTCGTCTAGTTGGTAATTTTTAAGAATTTATGTTGACTTTTGAAACGTGTTAGTAATTGAATACTCGCACATTATGTTATTTCATGATATAACCTTACAAACTTGTGAGTAAATTATATATATATATATATATATATGCCAGTTCTCTTTGGCTTGTTTGAGCTCTCGAGTAACGGGCATGAACGACATAATCACCGAAACTCCTGCGTTACAATTATTGCAAGGCTTGCAAGGATCAAGTGCAGTGGCGGCAAAACAATCGATACCTGGCTGGTTTTCGTGCCATCACTGCAGCAAAATACCGATAACATCAACCATGTCAATCACTTCTACATTACACAGATTACGATCGAATCCGTTGCCAATCGCATAATGCTCATTGAAGTAGATCCCCTGTCGCATGCATCGACAAAGATATGGTATGTTTTTCATATGTATTCTTCTCACCTGATCCAGCCAATACCTGTGATGGATATGAAAATCCCAGCACCTGCCTACGAGCTTAGTGTTTACAATAAATGTCCTTGTTTCTCATTTCGAATGATACTAGAGAGATTCTGAGTCACATAAAGACCTGAACAAGGAAAACACACAAAGGTTATTCATCTAAGATTGCTATACTATTACTCTGCAAGAAATTGAGTACGTTTATTACATTCCCGCCAGAAAAATCTCACTACCATTTGCTGTACAAATGTGGGTAAAGACATCCAGACTGAAGTTACCGAGTGGCGATCGCAATAATTCGAGTGGCATGCAGTAAAGACAATGTCATGCTCTGGAAAAATTGATCCACGGTACTCCAAGACACTGCCATGGGTGGCATCCAAAAAGGCTGGGGGGATGAGAGCTTGTAACTACTCCAATCGCCTGCCAACATTTAACCTTCTCCTGTGTGAGGCAAAACAAAGGTTGTTGAATAACTGCATTATTAAGCCTTGCACTATGGATTGGAACAATCGGAAGAACAAAACGTGCCAAGCGATGCATTCTCATCCACTCTCTAGTGATCCTGTGCCGACGTTTTCAGTAATCTTTCGACGGAAAAGGCCCCTAATAATTGACACCAGTGCGATCAATGCAATCTCCATATGCTCCGAGCTACTTGTTTTAAGAGAAAGCTGTCCCATTTTCCTGCTATTTAGATTCCCATTGATCAGAACTTTGGTATCTCGGCTCAAACGGAACTCAGACTGCAAACCACCACTCAACACCATCTCTTTGTCAAAAGAAAGGACTGTCATTGACAGACTTATGCTATCTGTCCTCACAGGGTAGTCCCTCCCTCTAACAGTAGCTTCAAAGCTGCCACCGTATGCTACTTGTTCAGCAGCCCCTAATCGACCAGCATTCACTACAAGTTTGACTCTCCGGCCAATGTGCATAGTGTCTTCAATCTTGGCACCAGTATAACACTTATCTCCAAAACATGTCAAAGAAAGTCCACATTCAGCAATGTTATGCTTCAGATTATTCAGCCTTGTATTGCTGTGCATGGTGTACATAAGATCTTTACCAGCAGATTGAACATCTAGACCTAAAGTATAAGAAGGTCCACTTGGGGTGTTGTAAACTGCAGAACACTCGGAGTGGATACTGAAATCATTCTTTTCTTTGCTCATCTGTCCAGTGACTAAGGCATATACATTGCTTTTCGTTTCAATGGACGTCTCCAGATTAATTCCATCGAAACCAACATCATGGTCCCAACCATGGGGATCTAAAACAGGTCTGACAATGAGCTGTTCACCAGTGACAAGGCCGCGATATCTATGTAGCGGGCAGTCTGAGTCGAAACTTGGAGGTACAGCCATATCTGGTAACAAAAAAGGCTCAGAGGATGTTTCTTGATTGTCAGAACTGTCATTGTAGTCTGAATTCTCCTTTCTCAAGAGCTTATCCTCTCTGAGCTCTCTCTGGTGCCGCAACTCTTCTCTCAACTGTTTCTTCATATAGAGAGTCTCCCGATAGTCCAACTCATCAAGATAATCCTTCTTCTGCGATTTGGTCAACTTCTCAAACTGGGATCTTGATAAAATTTTTATGGGAGGTAATTGATCATATTCATCTTCTTCCTCCGTGTCCGAAAGTATGCTATCATCCATCTCATAGTCAGCACCACCGGTCCTAGGTGGAGGACGATGTCGCAGAAGGGAGGAGAGAAGGTGAGGCAGAGATGGCTGCCTCTTAGCATTTGGTGGTCCCAGAGCAATGCTGTCTCTAAATTCCAGAAATTTGTTAGCATCACTGAGAACTTTCATACACACACACAGTAGCAAAAAATGAGATTTCCAAACCTGCCCATTTGGAAGAACTTTTTCTCCCAATAAATTTTTTCTGCACTGGGAATGGTTCTCTACCAACAGTACAGGATTCTCAATTTTTGAATCTGACACAGCAAGATGAATGTAGCTTTGAATCAAATTGGCACATTGACCAACATATGATTCATACACGACAGGATAACCATTTGGTCCTTCTGGGAGGGAACAGGAAGCATGTGTCATAACAAGGATTGTGTTGAACCAAATTGCATTGCCAAAAACTTCGCTAAGAAGCTTCAGAAGAGGGAAGTCACTGTAGTTCACATCGATAAGATCGAGGCGTTCAAAAAACAAAACAATATCTGGTGGTGACTTTCTGATATACTTCTTCACAGAGAGCAAAATCTTCCTATTTCTTCTCATGTTAGCGGTAGAAGAAGGACAAAGACCAGGAGTATCAACAAAAGTTATTTTCATCCCACCGACAGTTCCAGTAACCTCTCTAATGGAATCTGTGGCTGGTTGAAATGCATTAGTGACTACCTTTGTCTGATCAAAAATTGAGTTTATTGTTGCACTCTTGCCAACCCCAGTTCTTCCCAGCACAAGTACCTTAAATGAAAAATCTAATTCAGGCACACCAGTAGCCTCTTCTTGTGCTGCTTGTGCTCTAGCCTTATCATGCATATGCTTCAACACTTTTGGATCTGCTTCCCCTGATTGAATCAAGGTTGCTAGCTCAACCCGATACAAGACCTTTGCTGCCAAAAGGTTGTCCTGTTGATGCCCAAGCCGTTGGAGAATCCGCAAAAACTTAATTTGGAGATCGTTGATCTTAGACATAGGATTTGACTTTCCTCTATCAGAGCTAGAGTGAGATTGGGAACAATTTTCAACCAGACCTTGCCGTTGAGAGGGATAATGCTGACTCTCTAGAGTTCCATTAGAAGAAGCCGATTGATCAATAGAAGCTTGAGACACTTCTGAAGAATCTGCATGGGCTGAATATCATAGAAAGTGAGATGAGTCTTGCCCCTTTCACGAAGCTAAAAAGTCAAGTTTGACCATGCTACTTCTTCACTAGAAGGGCCTTGCTAGCAGCCTGCTACTCAAGAAACAACCTTTTTTATGATGCTGTGGTCAATATGCCAGATCTAATCATACTGTAATCCTCACAGATGCTTTACATGAAAATGCCCAGAAAGAAGGTAATGCATGAAGGACAAAAAGGTGCGCATATTGACTTCCAGCACTTGATTATGAGTTCCCATATCACAGTGCAAACTGGGAATGGAGATAGTAAAGTAGTCTACTACCAAAACAAACAAATATGTAACTTGTTGAAGGTTGCCACTCAGGAATATTAGCTAGGAGAGAGTTACCTACACTCAAAACAACACATGGGCAAGCATAGACTCTGATATATACATTAAAAATATGCCACAATACTTAACACAATCATATGCTTCAGTCTACCCCACCTAGTATCGGAGAAAGCTGTACTGATCTTGCAGTCCTTCCTTCCTACAATGATTATACTATGTCAAGTGCGCATGACTAGTCCTCTTACTTTATAGCATTTACTTCCTGAATTGCACAAACTCTTCAATATTACATAATAAATGTCTTTCCCTCCCTTTTCTCAATCCACTTTTTTACCACAATAGCACACTCCATGACAAAAAATTCAAAAACTCTTTGGGCAGGCCATGTTGAGTTCGATGTCTATATCTACAATTCAAACAAAGAGCAGAAAAGAAGATGGACAATAAGCACTCCACTACAGTGAAAATGCAAGGAATCAGTTTTGGACTGTCTTCAATGCCCAGTGCTTCTTAGCAGATTATTCAGAGAATAAGGAACATATCACTCAAACATGCCATGAAAACGCTACTTGGTGTTGCTATGTGAAAACATTACAAGAGAGCTGGACTATCTTTCTTCTTTCGTTATGGCCAGTCCCAAAAATTATTTAAGCCCCAATTTCCATGCCCAGGTCGATCAATTGACGGTCCAATACCTTGTTCATGAGGCCCCTCGTTCGCTGCCTCGCCGAAAAAGCTGTCGCTGCCAGACAATGGCCTCGATGAGGACAATGAATTGGTCAACAACTGCGAAAAAACCCATTCCCTCACACTCTTCATCCTCGCTGCAATGAATTAAAATGAAAAGCAATAAACAGTCAATACTTTGACTGCACCAGAGAAGCATATTGATGCACAATGTGTCAATAGGCAAGAAACTGATCACCAGTAAATAACACCCAAAACCCCCCCCCCCAAAAAAAAAAAAAAAAAAAAAACCTTTTAAAGAATCAAGCAAACTCCATATCGACAATCAATCAAAGCGACGACACAAAAAGAAACAACGACACGATAGCTTCAATCGAAGCACAAGCAAATGAAGAACTTTCTTGCACTCAGCTTCGGACTAACCAAATGGCAGCTGAAAATTCCTCCCAGCAACTCAGAGGGTACCCGCTTCTCAAATCAAAATCCACAAGCAACGGGCGAATTCTCGAACCAGCCGGCGCGCAATCCGACAAGAAGCCGATTCAATCCGAACCCATCGGCGAATCTTTGACCGACACCGATTAAACTCGTCGACACGAACGAGCGGCCGAGGATTCGAAGGGAGAAGGAAGCTCGAGGATCAAGATAAGACTGCCCAAAAGCCGACAAAGAACACGACAACCCACCGAGGTCCTTCGATTCTGCGCCCTAATGATGTCGTCCCAGCAAGAAATCCGATTTCCGGAGAGGCAGAAGATGGATATGAAAATGAGGAAATTGACGAAGAAAAATCGAGTCTTTGGAGGAGGATTCGCGTCGCTCTAGAAAGGGGGCCTGAGTGGCATCGGTATGGGCCGGGCCGGGCCCAAATATATAGGCCCACGAGTAGTGGCGTCGAGCCTGCGGTCCGATGTTCGCGCTGGTCCGTCCATGTAAATGGACCTAATTGGAAGTTCTTGAATGTCTCGAAGCTTCCCTAATTGAATTACCTGGAGAGTTAGGTAAATAATTTCCTCGAGTAGATTAATTTCTTGAATTAGGGCGAGGAGGTTTTTCTTGATCTTTTATAGATACCCGAGGTTCAAAAGATGAAAAATCGGGCGCCGCCACAAGATAGATTCGGGCTATCCATGATCGGGCTGCAATTACCCCCATGAAGGCATGTAAGATTGATTGTATGTGTTCTCTCAATCAACGAAAATTTCGTCAAAATGACTAGAGTTAAGTCGATATGCACGTCTCAAAGAGGCCTGTCGAAGATCAGATCAATCGCAACCGTTAACAAATGCTATGAAAATCTCACTTTTTGAGTTGTCTTGTTTATTTAATAATAATACTTAGGGGGTCGGTCTTAGTGTGTTTATTGCATGTCCCAAAGTGGCCCGTAATCGTGACCATTGATTAATGCTATGGAAGTCTTGGTTTTTTGAGTTGTCTTGTATATTTAATCATAGTACTAATGTGTTCAATCTTCGTGTGATTTCTCAAAGCAGCCTGTTGAAGATCATATCAATTGCGACCACTGACAAATGCTATGGAGATCTCGGTTTTTTACTAGTCTCTTATATTTAATGATAGTACTAACATATTCGGTCTTACTGTGCTTACTGCACAAGGTTCGTCAAAGATCGGATTAATCGCAACCATTAATAAATGCCATAGAGATATCGCTTTTTGAATTGTCTCATATGTTTAATGATATAATTAACCCGTTCAATTTTAGTGTGCTTCCAAGTTGATGCGGTTGGGTGGGGAACGGATGTTTGAATACTGTTCTTGATTAGTCTTGATGCCAGAGATCCAGAATTCAGCATCTTCATGGAGATCCTCGTTTTACAGCCTTACAACTCCAAAACCCCTTCCAATAAAATAGACCAAAGAATCACAACTGAGGACAAGAAACACTACCAGTAAAAGCGAAAAGGGAAGGAGATAGGACAATGAGAATCTGTAATAAGCCCTACCCCAGACACTTCATATATGATCCTTTTGTTGTTGTTGTAATTATATAAGTTTATGCCTCACATTTTCATTACCCTGATGACAGGAAGGATTGATTTACTTATTATAATAAAGCTGATTAATTTATCAGAAGGATGTAAAAATAAGAAAATAGAAATGCGTGTTATAAAATACATGAATCAATGAAATACATGAATGAATATTCATTATATTCATCTTATCTAATGTACTTATTATGGTACATTTGTATCATACTTTCTAAGTACATCTTCCTATACAATGAACGTTCATCTCCCTTATCCAGTACATGTATCATTCGATACATTGATATTAATGTTAAGTACATTCTTGTTCTCCTATAAATAGGAGTTTAGTTTTGATGTATAACAACTACTGTGAACAACCATCAGAATAAACAGTCACACCCTATTCTCTAGCTTTCTTTACTATTTCTGGTGTCTAATTCTCTCTACTCAATCTCTCTATGGCGTTGTGAATATATAATAAAGAGAATAGAGAGATTGAGTAGAGAAAATGGGACACCAGAGATAGTAGAGAAAGCTAGAGAAGAGGGTGTGACTGTTTATTCTAATGGTTGTTCACAGTAGTGATTGTACATCAAAACTAAACTCCTATTTATAGGAGAACAAGAATGTACTTAACATTAATATCAATGTATCGAATGATACATGTACTGGATAAGAGAGATGAACGTTCATTGTATAGGGAGATGTACTTAGAAAGTATGATACAAATGTATCATAATAAGTACATTAGATAAGATGAATATAATGAATATTCATTCATGTATTTCATTGATTCATGTATTTTATAACACTCCCCCTTGAATATTCATTGTATTCATTATGATTGTGCATCAAATGATACCGCCTCATTAAAAACCTTAAGCCGGAAAAACCCAGTGGGACAAAAACCAGACAAAAGGGAAAAAGAGTGCAGAGCACAAACTTTATGATTTCTCCCTTTTATGGATGCATTAATTGCCTCATTAAAAACTTTAAGCCGGAAAAACCCTATGGGAAAAAACCGGACAAAAAGAAAAAAGAGTGCAATGAATATATAGCCACTACAGGGGCTAATCAATTTTTGCATCTTGTGAACTCATCGCATATTAATGCTGCAATGTATAGTTCATAATATCTCCCCCTCAATTGAGCCATGTAGCCACTTCTGGGGCTAATCAATCTTGCATCTTATGAACTCGCTGCATACCAATGCCATATACTAATTTCTCAAAAGTTGATGTTGGCAATGATTTGGTAAAAAGATCTGCAAGATTATTTATGGATCGAATCTGTTTAACATCAATTTGTCGACTTTCTTGGAGTTCATGAGTATAGAAAAACTTCGGCGAGATATGCTTGGTCTTATCACCTTTGATATATCCTCCCCTGACTTGTGCAACACAAGCAGCATTATCTTCATAAATTATAGTGGGAGAATTTGTAACCGGTATTAAACAACAAGAATTATGAATATGCGTTATAACGGATCTTAACCAAACACACTCTGTTCCAGCTTCATATAAAGCAATAATCTCAGAGTGGTTAGAAGATGTAGCTACTAGCGATTGCTTAGTAAAACGCCAAGAAATAGCGGTGCCGTTATAACAAAATAAATACCCGGTTTGAGAGCGAGCCTTATGTGGATCGGATCTATATCCAGCATCAGCATATCCAACTAAACCAGAGTTAGTGGAATCTTTGGAATAATATAATCCCAAATCTATGGTTCCTCGGAGATAACAGAAAATATGTTTAATTCCATTCCAATGTCTCCGAGTTGGCTCAGAATAAACAGTCACACCATCTTCTCTAGCTTTATCTACTATTTCTGGTGTCTAATTCTCTCTACTCAATCTCTATATTCTTTCTATTATTTATTCGCTACGCAATATTTTACAACACGTTATCAGCGAAGATCTACCGACTGAGTAAGTAATTTCTGCAAGCACGAGGATCTACTGACTGAGTAAGTAATTTTTGCAAGCACGAGAATCTACCGACTGAGTAAGTAATTTTTGCAAGGTGGGTATTATATTTATTAATCAACTTATACTTCACCTTCTTCTATCAATTCTTCATTTTTATTTTTCTTGGCCCGAAGCCAAATCTCAAATCTAAAAGTATCCTTCTGCTCTCGAAGTGGCAATGGATATTTCAAAATCCTTTTAATTAATAAGGATTTATTTTTGCAAGGATTATATGCAAATTTTATAATACCTGACACCTGAAGTTGTCAATATAAATGCAAATAGAAAATACCGAGAAAAAGGGAGATGTTTGTTTGCTTGATAGTGCAACAACACATACTATATTTCTTAGTAGACACTTTTTCTCGAGTATGACATTGCGTAAGGCGCAAATCCATACAATATCAAGTTTCGTTCCGATTATTAATGGTTTTGGGAATGCCACAATTATTTTGCCAAATGGCACAATCCTCCATATTGAGAATGCATTTCTAAGCATTAAATCAAAGAGGAATCTGCTCAGTTTCAAAGATGTACGCCGTAATGGATACCATATTGAGACTATTTATGAGCAAGATAAGAAATACATTGGTATTTCCTCTTATAAGATGGGCTTGAAGACCATCCATGAGAAGCTAGAAGCTTCTTCTATGGGTTTGTATTGTGTCATGATTAAGGCTATTGAAACATACGCCACCACATCCTGGAGATTGGTAAGCCTTTATCAGTTTGAACTGTGGCATAATCGCATTGGTCATCTTGGCGCTTCAATGATGCGTAGGATAATTCAAAATACAAAAGGACACCCTTTAAAGGAAATAAATGTATTGTTGTCCACGGATTATAATTGTGAGGCTTGCTCACAAGGAAAGCTCATTATCAAACCTTATATAACAAAGGTTAATCTTGAATCCCCTTTATTCTTGCAAAGAATTCAGGGTGATATTTGTGGATCAATACAACCACCAAGTGGACCATTTCGATATTTTATGGTACTAGTGGACGCATCCTGTAGATGGTCTCATGTTTGCCTATTATTTACGTGCAATATCACATTTGCATATTTATTTGCACTATTATCATATTCCAGTTGCAAATGCTCCAGCTAGGATAGCTGTTCCCGAAGGATAGGCTAAAATGGATTAAAATCCCCCGCACTTGAAGTGTGGTAGATTGATAGGATCAAAAGATACTGCTCCTCAAAAACGAAGGGGAAAGAATCAAGAATTCGCTCCAGAAGAGCCTGGCGTTGTGCTTGCTCCTGAAGAGCTTATTGCCCCTGAAGAGGCGCAAACCCATGAAAGGAACACCAATCCCGGGAATACTGAGAATTCCATTACATATTATCATGAAATTTGGGATCGAAATGAAATCATCATTGATGATGCTTTTGCATTCTCAGTTGCCCATAAAATTATGGATGATGATTATGAGCCGCAATCTATTATTGAATGTCGTCAAAGACAAGATTGGCCTAAGTGGGAGGAAGCAATTAAGGCTGAATTAGCTTCCTTAACTAAACGAGATGTTTTTGGACTTGTAACTCGTATCCCCGATAATGTAAAGCCCGTTGGATATAAATGGGTATTTATCCGAAAACGAAATGAGAAAAACGAGGTTGTCAGGTATAAAGCCCGACTCGTTGCCCAAGGATTCTCCTAGAGACCTAGGATTGATTATAATGAGACATATTCATCTGTGATGGATATGATTACATTTCGTTTTCTCATTAGCCTAGCAATCTTTGAAAGATTGGAAATGCGTCTTATGGACGTTGTGACGGCATATTTATATGGCTCATTAGATTCTGATATTTATATGAAAATTCCCGAGGGATTCAAAATGCCTGAAGCATGCACTCCCCGCAATTTATTTACAATAAAATTGCAAAGATCCTTGTATGGGTTAAAGCAATCTGGTCGCATGTGGTATCAACGCCTAAGTGAGTACCTAATTAAGGAAATGTACAAGAATGATCATATCTGCCCATGCGTGTTTATTAAGAAATTAGAAACTGGATTTGCTATTGTAGCAATTTATGTTGACAATATAAATTTGATTGGAACTCCAGAAGAGTTAGCTAAAACTGCCGAGCAAACTAATGAATTGCTGTTCAAAAATCATGATCTTAGACCTGCTGGCTCAAAAGCATTGCCTGAAGCACATGCTAATTTTGAGAAAAATACTGGCCATTTTAAGGGCTATAAGTGCAGGTAAGAATATAATCCTAGAAGGAATGGCAGGAAATTTAACCGCCCTATGAAATCAAACTTTGGCCTGAAAAGCCAAAGAATGTGATTAATGAAAGTATTTGTCATCGCTATGGCATGACTGAGCATTGGTCACGTACCTGTCGTACACCAAGGCACTTTGTTGCCTATACTAGGCATCTTTAAATAATACGAGCAAGCGTGGTGAATCTCATGCCATTGAAATCAATCTTACTGCCATAACCACTATTGAGACCAACAATATTTTTGTTGGTGGGACTCTTCTTGCTCCTGAAGTAGCAAATGTGAGGACCTCTGATTACTTTGATGAGGCATCAAATTGGTGGATGATGATTTTACTTATTATTGTTATTTCATATGGTTATGAAATGCTTATGAATCTTATATAATATTTATTTGACTCTATAACTAAGATGCAAGATTGATTAGCTCCAGAATTGGCTATATGGCTCAATTGAGGGGGAAATATTATGAATTATGCATTACATCATTGATATGCGACGAATTCATAAGATGCATGATTGATTAGCTCTAGAAGGGGCTATATGGCTTAATTGCGGATGAGATATTATGAACTATGCCTTGCAGCATTGATATGCGGCAAGTTCACAAGATGCAAGATTGATTAGCCCATGCAGTGGCTATATATGTATTGCACTCTTTTTTCTTTTTGTTCGGTTTTTTCCCACAGGGTTTTTCCGGTTTAAATTTTTTAACGAGGCAATTAATGCATCTATAAATGGGAGAGATCATAACATTTGTGCTCTGCACTCTTTTTCCCTTTTGTCCGGTTTTTGTCCCACTGGGTTTTTCCGGCTTAAGGTTTTTAATGAAGCAGTATCATTTGATGCACAATCATAATGTATACAATGAATATTCAAGGGGGAGTGTTATAAAATACATGAATCAATGAAATACATGAATGAATATTCATTATATTCATCTTATCTAATGTACTTATTATGATACATTTGTATCATACTTTCTAAGTACATCTCCCTATACAATGAACGTTCATATCCCCTTCTCTAGTACATGTATCATTCGATACATTGATATTAATGATAAGTACATTTTTGTTCTCCTATAAATAGGAGTTTAGTTTTGATATACAATTACTACTGTGAACAACTATCAGAATAAACAGTCGCACCCTCTTCTCTGGCTTTGTCTACTATCTCTTGTGTTCACTTGCTTTCTCTTCTCAATATCTTCTCTATTATATATTCACCATAACACAATATTTTACAACAATGCGGAGGCTAACCTAATTAGCTAGTGTAAAGAAATATTTGAAGGGCTTGGTCCAGGTACCCGCTGCTCAATGTCGACATCAACGGAATATCTTCCTGGTATGGCGCGCGATGGAACCCAAGGTATGCCACAACCCTTCTTCTCTATTACCCTATTTTTTCTGTATCAAACCAGCTCAAAATATCAATGATCAAAACAATTGATTGGTGATCAGTTTTCCAGAAGTTCAAGGCATCACTACAGTGGAGAAACTAGGAGGCACCCTTGGGTCCATGTGGTTAATGTGTCGTCACCATCTGTGTATAATTCACTAGCCCATTTTTCGAGGTCTTAAATCCTCTTAATATTCATATAATCTCATGAGCATGTAATGATTTTCAAAATCTTGTACAGAGGTGGAGCACTTTTTGCTCTTCAACAATGGATTCTTTAGCTAAATAGTAAACCGGTGCCTTTGTTTAATAGCTTTGAACTTTCTGAACAATTTAGAGTGCTTTATAAAAATCTCACATAATATCAAAATAGAAAACATCTCTCCATACCGTTTATAATTTGGCTTGCACGCCAATTGCACGTGAGAGAACTTAGTGTCCCATTAGTCAAATCTCATTCTATTCGTAATCTAGCTTGCATGTGTATTGCATGTGAGAGGGAAATTTTGTGTCGTTCGTGATCTGATTTTCATGTGTTCATATTCCATGTCACTTCAAGTTTTGGGGTTGAAAACACAAAAGAATCGCACGGAAACCATAAAAACCAACTTACCATTTTGCAAGGAATGCTAAGTTCGATGTGATGCCACATGATATCTCCAGCGTATCACTCAAACATGCAAAACAATAATGTTACGTTTAGTCGTCCAGATTTCTAAACAGGAGAGGACTAGATAGGATAGGATAAGAAATCTATGGATTTCTTCATATCCCATCAAATGTTTAGTGAACTACGGATTTAAAGTCGGATATCCTCATATCCTATCTAATCTACTGTTTGGTGAACTTCAGATTTAAATAATGATAGTAAGGTAAAGAGACCATTTCATGAGAAACCACCAGCAGGAGTGAGGAAGAGAAAAGTTTTTTATTCAGACTCCCCTCCAGTAAGTAAAGACTCCAGAGTGGGGAAGAGAAAAGTTTTTGATTCAAGACTCCCCTCCAGTGAGTAAAGACTCCTCTGAGCGGGGGGAGAAGAGTTCAATTACAGAAGAGCATGAGCAACCAGTTGGTTACCTATCTGATGGGAGCAAGAGCAGCAACAAGAGTAGACAAGATGCCTCGACCTCTAGCGTTGAACGGCGTGGTAAAGTTTTGTTCATTTGCATTAACATTGGTGCTCGTTTGGTCCTAGTGATTAGATTTGACGTATCTATTTTTTTGACACCACAGGCAACATTCTCAGAATCCGGTTGAAATGAGCAGCAGCACCTAAGAGTCCACTTGTTGGACAACTCGAGTGCACTACATCCGGAAGAACATATTTTCCTCCTAAGCATCTGCATGAGATGAGTCACCGCCTTGTCAAATAAACATTCCTTTGGCTAATGCGAAGGAGGCTTTATTGGTGAAGCCAGAAGCCTCTCCTCAATTGGATATAGCATTTCAGACCGTCCCTCCATCGACCAGAAATGAATTGTCAGAGCTTGAATCCACATATGAAACTCTGATAGAGCATTGGGTGCCCCTTCCTTTGGATCACGGACTTGGTGAACCTGATGATGAAGACTGGCTTTTTAAGATGAAATGCGCAAAGGGTAAATCTCTGAAGTGGCCTAAAGTAGGGGACGACACATCAATTCTTTTTACTTGGCCGCCGCAAGCCTATTCCTTCACGTACTTCCCTCACATCCCCGCCGCGCTGAAATGGGTCGCGACCACCCGAACCCGGCAGCGCGACGGGGACGATCGGGGGTGCCAATGGCCTCGGCGGCCGAGTTGCAATCAAAGTGGGGAAAACATCGCGGTGGGGGGAATTGATCGGGAGGGCAACCAGCGAGCGACCGGCGGGCGACCGGCGGGCGATCGCCGGCCGACAGGGGGTCTTATCTTGGCGGAGGAAGAAGGCTTTCGTAAAATTTCGATGAGAATCGGAGAGCTATTGAGGAGAAGGCTTCAACGTCAATACTTTGGAAACAAAGAATCGTCTGTGGGTGAACGACAGAGAAAGAAAAAAATCATAGGGTTTTATGTTTCGGATAAAAGAAATCATATCCGACCTTATCTCACCCCCTTCTAATTTTTTTATCCGATTTATATCCCGTCTATATCCAACCTTATCCTATCTTAGACAGCTACCAAACACAGGATATGATAAAACATATCATATCTTGGTTTTTATCTGGTTGACCAAACACAGCCTAAATACTTTAGCCTATGGCAAAACTATAAATTAATGCAACAATGGCAAAATAGTAAATTAATTTAGCCAAAGGCATATTTGTAATAACAAGGAAAAGAGGGGTAGAAGCCTAAAAAATGGAAAAAAGGGGGCTAACGGGGGCGCAGCATAGCACGTGCCTGCTTCCCCGTGGGGTGCGTGCTGTGCACGTGCTTGCGTGCGGTTTCACGTGCTAGTGTGTGGTTTCACGCTTGGCGGTTGTGCGTAGTTTCATGCACCTTCTTCGTCCATGCGCGAACAAAAGCCTTTTCTCATCGATTTTCACAGTTTCATCGTGCCTTCGACTGAATGGGTTAGCCCATCTTAGACCAAAATAATTGATAGGTTTTGAGAGCACGCTGGCATAACCATATTGATTCAAGGCTTCGTTCGTTTCGCGGAAAACGATTTCCGGATTTTCCAGCATTCATTTCACAGAAAATGAATTCCCTGGGGAAAATGTTTTCCATCAAAGGAAAAAAAATAAAAATAGAAAACATTTTCCTCACCTGATATCTCTTATCTCAGAGATCTACAAATCCTCACTTCTTCTTCTTTTCTTTTTTTTTATTTGATTATTTTTTAATTTTCTTTTTCTTTTTTAATTCGAATTATTTTTAATTCCCTTTTTTCTTTTTCTTTTCTTTGTTTCCCATCTTATTCTTTCTTGGCTAGTACCTCAAGCTCGTTGATCTCAAACTCGCGTTCATCGATGGTGCTCGCGCTCGCCAATCTGGTGAGTGGAAAATATTTTCCTTATCGAATACCGGAAAATATTGTCCGAAATATTTTCAGGTTTTAGCCGAACACCAAAAATATTGTCATTTTTCTGAAAAATGACTTGTGGGAAAATATTTTCCAGAAATGGCCCATTTTCCATGAAATGAATGAACCCAAAGTTTCGGCAAAACGGCCAAGAAATTGGCCCGAATCAAGCAAAAATTCCCCAAAACACAAACCCTAACTTGCAATTTCCGTCGTGCAATTAGCCTCCGACAATCACCATATGCCATATTAACTTTAGGGCTATTCTTTCCCTATGGCGATGTGATGATATTGGTACGAAGTCGAGCGGTGGGTCACTAGAATTTGGCCAGACTCGGCGATTTCCCTCTTGACCACAAAATAGCCGGAGTACAGTTCATCTCAAAAGCCTCATAAAAAAAAAAGAACCAAAATTCGATAAAAACAAGGTAGAGACACTAAATACGCTCTTATACCAAATGTTAGACATAAAATAATGATTTTAATCACGTATTAAAGAACAAAATTCAATCATTAATTAGAATCATATGCGGAAAAAACGAGATCAAATATAAAATAGACCTCCAGCCATTTTTGACTTTGTGTTTGTTGGAAATTCACAATCGATGATAGTACGGGCACAGTCTACTAACTCAATCCCCTCGCGTACTGATGGTGTATTTTCGAATGAGAGGGTTTGTATTAGATCTTGTGATTTCCCTTACGAAATGAACAATCATTCATTATATAAATCGTCTCCCATCAAAGCGGTTACGAAATAGGCTGTTGACACAAAAATGTGCGAAGCGTGAAAAAACCGCATGTGGAAATAACCGTTACTTAAAAAGAGAAAACGTGGGTCAAACCCAAAAAATAAATTTTATTTCAAGAACTATATCCCTAAATGTGCAATCACATTATAGATAACAACTCAAACATGCTATGCAAATGAATTCAAGCATACTCTACTCAGTGTTGATATGTGCAAACGTTACAAGAGAGCTAGACTGTCTTTCTTCTTTCGTTTTGGGCAGTCCCAACGGTTACTCAAGCGTCGATTTCCATGCCCAGGTCGATAGATCGACGGTTCAAGACCTTATTCACGAGGCCCCTCAATTTGTGCCTCGCCGAAAAAACTGTTGGTACCAGACAGTGGCCCAGATGACTTGATGAGGACAATGAATTGGTCAACGATCAACAGCTGCGAGAAAGCCCAATCCCCCACATGCTATTCATCCTTGCCTAGACGAATTAAAATGAAAAGCAATAAACAGTCAATACTTTGACTGCATCAGCAGAGGAGCTGATAATGAAAAGCATACTGATGCACAGTGTGTCAAAAAGTAAAAAAACTAATGACCAGGAAACAACCGAAAAGGAAAAACCCTTTTAAAGGATGAAGCGAACTCCATTTTGACAACTGAGCAATGCAATAACATAAAAAAAGAAACACCGTATCACTATTCAATCCGAACCCACTGGCGATCCGAACATGCTTGGCGAATTGATCCAGTCTGAGCCTGAGCTGTATCGGTCCGGGCCGGGCCCAACTCTTGAGGCCCACAAGGAGCGGCATCGAAGTTACAGTCCATGTGACCCAATGTTCGGGTCGGTCCATGTAAATGGACCTCATTGAAACTCCTTGAATGTGTTGTTAGGGCTGGTCTCAAATCCTCCCCAAATAAATTTTGTGGAGAGTTAAAATTAATTTCCCAAACAACGCGAGGAGGGTTTTCTTGACCTTTTATAAATATCCGAAGGTCAAAAGGTGAAAAAGAGACTACCACCACAAAATAGATTCGCACTATATATGATCGAGGTGCAATTACCGCCATGAATGCATAAGATGTACTCTATTTGTTCTATCAATCGGCGATAATTTCGTTTGAAATGACTAGAGTTAGGTCGATCTGCACGTCTCAAGGTAACCTGTTGAACATCGGATCGGTCACGAGCACCTATGAATGTTATGTAGATCTTGGTTGTCCCAGTGTGCTTTCTAGTTGACGCGGTTGGGTGGGGGACGGATGCTTGACCTGAGAGATCCAGAATTAGCCTAACAAATCCAAAACCCATTCCGATAAAATAAAGGAAAACATCACAAGCGAGGAAAAGGGACACCGCCAGTAAAAAAAAGAAAGGGAAAGAGACAGGAGAGGGAGAAGGTGTAATAAGCCCTACCCCAGATATTTCCTATATGACCCTTTGTTGGTTGTAATTGTATAAGTTTATTCCTCACAACGAAGCTTCGTGACCCTAATGACAAGCGTGATTCATTTTACTTATAGTAATATAGTTGATTAATCTATTAGATATCTCTCTCTCTCTCTCTCTCTCTCTCTCTCTCTCTCTCTCTCTCTCTCTCTCTCTCTCTCTCTTTGTGACTTTTTTCCCATTAAAATAATGGAAACCTAATGGATATTTTATTTAGCTCATGTAAACAAATATTTGAAGCTCATAATCAACTTGCAAGTTTAGTGAAAAGAATTCTATTATATCAATAAATAAAAAGCTCATGCAATTGATTGCCTTAGTTTCCTAGTAACCTGAAAACTAATCTGCTTGGCTTCGCGTGGTTGAAAATTTACCTGTAGTTTTTATGACACGAATTAATAGTTATTCCAGCTTCACTTATACATCAATGTAAATAGT
The DNA here is from genome assembly GCA_007663325.1 of Eucalyptus pauciflora. NCBI lineage: Eukaryota > Viridiplantae > Streptophyta > Magnoliopsida > Myrtales > Myrtaceae > Eucalyptus > Eucalyptus pauciflora. The sequence goes on along the minus strand of VMYD01000027.1, from coordinate 1,037,351 downwards.
TAAACTGTATCTAACAATTACACTTGTACTATATCCAATCATACTATAGAATATATACATTTTAGTAATGATACAGCATGTATTATATTAGTTGACAAAGTAGAAATATATATTCAATTTCCTTTGCAACCTATGTGTCAGTATTAAATACTTGTATGCGATAACAAGCACAATTAACTAGTACTTATATTTCCTAGAAATTAAAAATTTGATACTATTTTTTCCCTGTTTTAAAAAAAAATAAAAAATTCATAGACATTTCAACTAAATGCGACAAAAAAATTTCACATTTATCACCTTAGGGTATACTAACGGTGACAAAAGTACCTTAGGGTACACCAAAGATGACATTAGTTTGCTGTCTTGAATTACAGTTAACGGTGATGAAACTTACTTTTGTCGCTTTAGGTGTTACCCAAACGTGATGAAAACTACTTAGGGTAAACCAAAGGTGATAAATTCTGAAGTTTGTCGCCTTAGGTCGACCAAAAGAGGACCCTCAGTTTGTGGCCTTAGTTCATAGTTGAAGACAGCGAAAATGATTTTGTCGCTTTAGGTTTACCTTAAGGCGATGAAATTTTTACTTTTATCACCTTAGGTTCGAATCTGCATTCCTCAATGGCGAGATAGTTTGGATTTTATCACATACTAAACCTAATGTAAGGCGACAAAACCATGATTTTGTTGATTGAGGTCTAATAAAACATGACAAAATTTCATAATTATCCCACCTTTGATTGAATCACTGGCAATACAAGTACAAACTTTGTTGTTTCAATTTGACTTAAGGCGATGAAATTTTGATTTTGTCACCTTAAAGGAAACGCTCATACTAAGACCGCTCGGACCGGCTGCTTTTGAGCAATTCTTAGGGGCATTGGTCTAGTCCCCGGTTCCAAGTGTAGAACCGGCCTCCTAAGCTACCCAACCTGGACAGATTTTTATTTTTATTTTTTTTGTTTCTTAAAAATCTGTCAAAAAAAAGTCCTAATCTATCTCCCATTTAGAATTTACTCACGCGCACAAACACGCACAAGGTGCATGACTCCCATTTTACTTATGCATGTGAGTAAGATGACAATAACAAATCAAAACATAATATTAGTTGCTCATTCCAACCAAATTTTGCCACAAATAGAAAAAAAGCTATGTGAAACCTACAATATTACACATAGCTCACTTATTGCAAAAATGCATTGATTATCAAGAACATTTTTGATTTCATCTTGAACATTAACAACAATCAAACAAAAACAAATTAACATGCCATCGAATTCATTGGTCCACCTGGGAACCGGATCAGACTAGTTGGTTCGATTCTAAGGGCCATCACTCCGGTTCCAATTCCAAAAACTAGGAATTGGTCCCTTTGGTCTAGTTCTCGATTCATGGGTTGGAATTAGACAACTTGGCAATTGATCACCCCTAATCCTAAGGCAACAAATTTAATGATTTGTCACCACAAATACTATATTTTGTTGCTTTTGGTAATTCAAGGCGATGAAAGTTAATCTCGCTGCATGTAGAAATGTGGCAGATAACTCAAGAAATGTGGCGACTCCAGCGTAGTTGGGGTTTTGACCCATCCATTTTCTTTGGCGGTCCTGCTTCCCCCTAATTGGTGCCGACTGACTTCATTGCCTTGGTTGCTGTGAGGTTGCGGTTTCTTTCTTTCGGGCTTCGGGTTTGATGATGCCTTGGTTTGCTACCTTATGGTGTTTTGCTGCTGATTCGTTTTTGCTGCGTTGTTCGTGGCCTCGGGTTTGGCGGGCTGTGTTGCTGGTTGGCTCTGCCGCTTGGCTGGCTGCTTTTCTACGGCGCTGTGATGGATCTCTCTTTGTGGCGGTCTGTCTGTTCTTCTTTCTGCCTGTTGTTTAGGCTGGTTCTCTTGTTTTGATTGCTGCTTCTTTGCGGCTGCCCTTCTTTTACTTCGGCTCCCTTCCACTCGTTCTGACTTGTTGTCATTATGAGTGAAATTTTTTGGAGCTGGATCTTGTGTATAATTGGTTAAAGCTTATATAATTCTTAACATTACCAAAAAAAAGAAGAAGTTAATCTTGCTGCAGAAAAATTTGTTGCCGGTAGTGATTTTACCACGAATAATGTAATAAATATGCATTCCATTTTGTTTCGTAAGTTGAGTGGACACGCACATATGATATGGCAATGTACAATGTGTCGAAAGTGACCGATCTTGCCTATTATTATTAGATTTACTAGTAGTTGGCTTTAGGGTTTGGGTTTTACTGGCAGCTACTACAAAATATTTGGATTCAATGGACCTAACAAAATTACCACCTTCTTCTCTCTTGTGCTTTTTTTCTGCTGATGCTGATGCTGAGGTACCCAAGGTGGGTTGGCCAGTACCGGCACTCGATCCAATCTGAGGTATTACTTGTCATCCAGCCTACCTCTCCGCACATGATCCGACAAGACTTATAGACCACTTTAGAAAGAAGACATTAGGGAAAATGATTAAGTACTAAGGTCAAGATTAGCCGCGTTCTCTAGGTTTAGGACTCTTATTCAAACACTTGATTATTGAGCAAATTCCTGGTATTAGTTTACCAAAACTTGTACGTTTGCCAAGACACAGAGAATTATGCGGGCATCTAATTCTCCAGGTCTGCTTAATGAATTCCCTTTTTTTTCATGGTTTAGCATGTGGGGTTGGCATGATCACACTGATCTGTAATGTCAAGCACGCCGCATCCATTATACATGTCGCCGTCTGGCCAAAAATAGAAGAAGTAAACTTATCCCTTCGAAGACCAAAAAAGGGTCTTATTATGATCGATTTCTTTTTGTCTTTTTGTTATTTTGGTTTGGTTAAATAATTATTACTCGGCCGGAATTTGTGACGAAAATCTGATAGTAGATTGCTTCCCATTAAACACAGTGACAGAAATACATAGAATATCCGCGAAAGAAACTGGTGGGCCAAATGAAGATGATGGGCATCACTCAACTTTCACGATTAGGTCAATGTGAAGGGGAGAAAACAATGCAAAAGGAAACCCTAGACAACGATAAACAAAGGACGATCAGATAAAAACGGGTGAGTGCTCGATTATTAAATTTTGCCGATTGCCCTTTGAAGATGCAGTGTGAAAGAAGATGTACGACTACGTGTTGACTCCTGACGAATGCAATGACATAGGGGAGGAGCCGAAACTCGCGCTACTGTTACAGAATCAGTTCACAACTGTTTTTGTTGACTCGGGGTGGTGCTGTCCGAGCCACGGCAGCCAAGAAATGCTTTGAGACTCTCGTAGGAGCAAGGAAAGTCCTAAAGTCCTACAACTTTCAGATTCTTGTGGAGGTCACAGGTTGGTCCCCTCAGCTGGTGGGGTTTCCTATACTCGTTGTTCTTTTGGTTTTCTCTCCCTTTTTTTGCCTTCCATGGAAAAACTGAAAAAGAAAGAAAAGAACAATATACAATGATTCGTCCGGAACCGCCACGAAATAAATGACATTTGCTAGTAGGAGTGAAACTAGAATGTCCACTTGCTGGTGGGACTCTACGTCGGCAATCCTTTTTGGAAATGGACCGTGTGAAAAATGAGTCTGGATCATCACAAATGGTATCAAAGTAGGACCTCCTTTAGCTTTGGTTGTGTGGTTCGTGGATGGACTAAGCTCGTATCTGATTCAATGAAGGTGAGGACGGATCATCATGGAAAAATAGTTCAGACAATGTAAAGAGAAAAGAAATATATCTTTGAGGGACAAGGGTTAAAATTTACGAGGATATTAGCTTTCAAATATGGAGGGGTTTCTATCATTTCAAAATTTTACATCGAGTGAGAGGAGTCCTATCAAGCGATATGTAAGTCAACACACATCTCAAATGGTCACGATCTTGTAATTATATCAAGTACTCAATTTAAAATTTGGCTTACATGAAACAGAGTTAAGTCATTACATGAAAAATGCGTGCTTTCTAGAAAGTTTGTCCTTAAAAAGAGGATATGATACATATGCATTGCTCCACCAAATGAGAAAGACCTAGACCTCGCTAGAAATACGAAAGTGAGTTTTCACTCAAGGGGAAAGTTTTCTGGGAGGACTCCCGAGAAGTCAAAGGCAAAAATGAATTGGAATTTGTCCATTCGTTTACACCTCTAGTGAACCAAAAGAAAGAAAGAAATAGCCTTGGCAGTTTTTATATTTAATGCAAACCATGGGCCGATCGTCAGGAAGGATGTCATTCCTTTTGAAAGCTTGGCAGTTTTTGTATCCACCATTCCACGGTAACAATGCTTTAACTTTAAGGTAACTTTTCAATATAATGACATTGGGTAACATCGTAATTACCAAGTAGAAGAACAGGGATTTATGGACAAATCTAAAGAGCAAACAGAGAATTACAACAACTAATTACTCGATCAAATTAAACATGCTCATTTCGCAACTTGTCATCTTTATTATTAGAAAAATTGGTGATGTCAAGCTGGATAAGCAGTACTTTACATCGTGGATGGCACTTATACATAACTAATATCTTTTAAGGATCAAATAACTATGCATGTTCCGAGCTTTGATGATTGTTTTCACTGATTGAAAAATCGAAATATTCAAGCTTATGCCGAGATTCTTTTACTAAGCACCTAGTCATACCCCGACCTCAAGAGGGTATGTAAAGAAGGAAACGAATAGCAGCCCCCGCAATTAATTAAGCTGTAAAATTAACCCACAAAGTCTCAGTCATTTTCTTCAATCGGCTCAAATTACTTCGTCTCACAGCAAGACAGGAGACAGGTAAGAGTTGGGATCCCGGTGCGGGCCCGAGCGTGGACACGCTGTGGCAACTCGGAGGAAGGGGGAGAGGACGCGGTTGACTCTCAGTCGGTGGAAGTAGACAATTGAAACTATCTAATTCATCCATAAGGTGTTCTATACTACCAATAATAATAATAATAATTGCTTATTTCTACTTCGGTGGTTCATGCATGGGATCTAATCTTCTCTTCTATAAGTACCCATCCCATGCAACCTCAGCGATATCTCTCCTCCCTCCACCGTCACCACATCAACACGCACCAGCACTTCACCGTCACCACATCAAGACGAACCAGCACTTCACTCTCTGTCTCTGTCTCTGTCTCTCTCTGCTCTTAAACGTCTCGTTTTCTTTGGGCAAGGTTCTGTCTTCTTTGTTCTTCTTTGCTTGTGAGCTCATTTCTGTGAAAATTGACAAGATGAGTTGGAGATACAAAGGTGGGTTGATTCTCATTATCACCGTTGTGATCCTGTGGGTCACTTCTGCAGAAGTCACTCAGGTTAGTCTCTCTCTCTCTCTCTCTGAGTTTGTGCGAAATTCATTATTGCTTGCCTTTTATATTTTCTTCTAAATGAAAAAGAAGAAGAAGAAGAGGAGGAGGAAGTAGAAGATATTGCTTCAATCTTTCTTGAGTTATGGGGAGCCTTCTTTTTCTGGGTGCGGCTGAACTTTTTGATTATGTTTTTGTCTCACACATAATCCTCCAATCAAAGGATGTGAATCTGTGGGTCGAGTGGGATTACACAGAAGCAGCACTAAGAAATAAAAAATCAGCAAACCATGCTCAATCATTATGATGAAGTGGTGAGTTATGCTAATCTGGTCAAGAATCAAAATGCATCATGATCTTGCAAATGTGTAAATCCTGGAGCTTACCCAATGGTTTAGAAGTTCTGGGAAAGACTAAAGTTGATCAGATAATCTTCCGTGTCCTTATCTTTCCACATGGGAGTAAATACACCTCATGATGCTTAATCATTTTATAATAAGCTAATTAACGTTGCTAAGCATCCGTTAATATGATAATATACATCTAAATAGAGCCAACTCAGCATGCGAGGTTCGTTATACTTGCGCAGGTTTCATCATGTGCTTTCCATTTTAATAAGTGAGTTATTGATCAGAGCCTAAATAAGTGACACGCCTTGACATTGTTTTCGGAGTTTTATTTGGCGATCCTAATTATTTACATTGTTTAGTCGGTGAACCGTGCGTCCCTATTTTACCTTGCTTCAATTGCTGATCCTATTAGGCAGTAATTTAATTTTCTTTCCCTGTGGAGAAAATTTTTTGAATATGAAGAACATCAGTTCCTCCATTGCAGTAACTCTTACCAGCATAGCATATAAATTTGCAACAGGGTGTTTTCGAGGACTATGATCAGCCATTCGCAGTGACCTTTCTCGGGATTTCGCTCTTGGCATTCTATCTTCCCATAGCATTCTTCAAGGACTGGTTACTGAAGTCCCTAAGATCCCGCACCAGCGAAAGTGGCGACAGTGCAGAGACAGTTGATGCAATCTCTGTAGGTCCAGATTCTCCCGGCAAAAATAATGGCAAGCAGAGTAATATTGAAATGGAAAATCAAGAAAAGTTGACCGTGGTAGATTCAACAGGAAAAGAACTTCATTTACTTGAAGAGGGAAAGGCCTATGTTCCAGAAGAAAAAGATGATGTCATTGTGGAACAAGAGGAGAAGTTGAACGGCAAGCAAATCCTCAAAGTCGCCTGCATCCTTGCGCCTATCTGGTTCGCGTCTGAGGTAAGAGACCATTTTGTTTTTATCGTTAACATTCTTTACTGGGAATTTACTTCTAAGTGACTGATCATTTATTTTCTGATACAAAGCATGTGATTTTCACAGCTTCTCAAGTTGGTATAAGTATAATTACTGAGATTTACTTCAATGGCCACCCTTCTAATAGGGAAGAGAGAGGTGGGGCGTTCGAATTCCCACTTTCTCAAAAGAGTTGGGGTGGGGACGATTTAATTTCAAGTGTGAGATTCGACTCCTAGGAGTAGGGTAGGACCGACAAAAAAAGAAGAAGTTGGTATAAGTATCATTATAGGGGCTTGCAAGAGAAGTACTAATTTACTATTATAAAATCATGTCTTTTCTCAATATAATTTTGCATAAAGTTGGCACTCATCTATTATCCTTTACTGGAATCAGTTGATTGCAATGTCTGTTCTTACTATGATCTTTTTTGTGACCTGCATGGTCTAAAGACCAAGAGAGTCTTAATGAGTAATTATGTTGAATACCAAGAGGAAATTGCACTTTCTTTAGATACAGCCTAGTATTGAAGCGTGTTATTATTGTTTGCAGTATTGCATGAATGCTGCACTTGCGCGAACGAGCGTTGCCAGCACCACGATATTGTTCTCGACATCAGGACTTTTCACCCTTCTGATTGGTGCATTTCTAGGACAGGACTCCATAAGCGTAGTAAAAGTAATCTCGGTCTTTATCAGTATAGCCGGAGTCGCCATGACCACACTAGGGAAGACTTCAAGTACCAATCAATCACAATCCAACACAGCTGTGTATGTAGTCTATGTTTTCCAGATTCATTTTGACTTCATAATTCTGTTTTCTTTCTGCTCGTTTCCTATTAGAGATCCAACATTCTCGTGAGATAGTTCTTTTGGAACTCAAATCAAGCTGATGTAATAACGAAATAAATGTGTAAATCCTTTCCTATTATTATCCGCCTATTTAGTTTGCTCTTGGGTTCCGCTCATTTTCCTCTTAATTCATACTTTATTAGGCGTATTGACTGAAATTACTTACCAGAAACTAATTAAGTCTTCTTTTTGTGTTCAATCTGTTCTTTCAACAACAGAACCTACTCTCTTCTAGGAAATCTTTTTGCGATTCTCTCGGCTGCAACTGATGGACTATTTGCTGGTACAGCATTCTCTTTTCCTTCAAAATAAATTATCTTTCAGTTGAAATTTTCAACAGAGACGTAGCAGCTAACGATATTATATGAAAAATTTCAGTGCTTCTCAAGAAGTACGCTGGAGAAGAAGGAGAAAGGGTGGACATGCAAAAATTATTCGGTTGGATCGGACTATTCTCGCTTCTTGCACTTTGGTGGCTTGGTAAGAGCAATTCCCTATTTTCAACTTCCTCATGAGTATAAGTTTTTCGCATGATGGTGTGCTGATTCATTTAATGATTTTCAAAATTTTGTACAGAACCGGTGGCAATAAAACTAAGTACTTTTCTGTTCTTCAAACAATGGTGTCTTAACTAATTTTTAATGCTTGGATTTTTTCAGTTTGGCCTCTCACTGCTTTACACATAGAACCCAAATTTGCGTTTCCTCAGTCTGCGGCCGTGGGGGGAGTTGTTCTCGCCAACTGCTTCGCCGGAAGTTTCCTCTCCGATTATTTCTGGTCAGTTCAGAGGCTAAACCTTGATGAAATGATGGCTCCTACCTTCTTGAATCTGATTAATAAGACTTGTAAATTACGAACAGGGCGCTCGGTGTTGTTTGGACCACTCCTCTCGTGGCGTCGCTAGGAGCCTCCCTCACGATACCCGTGGCCATGGTGGAAGACATGCTAATACACGGTCGGCGGTTTTCGCTGATTTACATTCTCGGCTCGGTCCAGGTACGTGACAGAAAATCACCGGCTCTACAAGTTTCGAGCACTGTTTTCCTCGACTAATTTGATCGTGGCTTCTTACTTGCAGGTATTCCTGGGATTCGTATTAGCTAACTTCTCAGATTGGTTCTCACCAAAATTGGCATTGCAATTTTTTCATTCATTGAAATAATTTTGTACGTGTGTACATGTGCGATGATACACCGGGTCCAGGATAGATGCAGATAATCCATTGCTCAGCTCTTTTAACTTTGACCCATTCCACAATATATGGATCTTAACTTTGAACTCGAAAGGCTGTTAACATCTACTTTAAGTAACAACAAGAGAAGTTGGGTCGTTTCGGGCTTAGCAGTAGCTGCAGGCATTGTCTGTTGATTGGGAATGAAGATTGTTGGATAACGATCAGTTGATATTATGCAAATGCTTAAAACGCGCCTAGGCGATGAAGATTCTCAATCTTCAGGAGGAGGAAAAATTGCAATCATGGTTGATCTAACTTAACTATTTCGCTTGCAATGCCTCGACAAATCGGGAATCAGATTTATAGACGTCCACAGTCTCAAGCTGTGACATGTCGGAATAAGGTGAACAATGCAAAATAGCTGCTTCAAGAACAGAACCACACTAAAAGGCAGTAACATCTCTTATGAATCAGCTTTCCGCGATGCTGCCCTCGAACTAAAATCCATTATTAAAGAACTCGACCGAGCACATTAGCTGGTAGCTATTGGCTACAATGACGATCCGCGATCCAATAGAAGAGACTACAATGAACATCTGTATCGTGAGATCAACTTGGTATCGCGCCATAGTGATTATAACTCGATCATGCTGCAGTCATGAGGCGTCCAGGCCAGTTTTAGCGCACCTCGACGCGTCCACCTCGCCGGCTTTTACTCTCCTCTCGTCATCTTTCTTCCCTACAAGAGCGAAGTGTCCAACCCATCACAAAACACGGCTTGAAATGCCTTCATCATGGCCAATCAGCTGATCTTTCTTCATTGCCTATCTGCTGATCTCGGATTGTCCACAAACCGAGGAAAGAAATCGAACTTCCTCTAATTCAAAAGGACCAAGTCTAGAAGTTTGAAAGATTATCTGCGATTTCTAAAATCACGTCGGTCACCAACAGGGAATTCAGAGGCATTAAAAAAATGGGTTTGCTGAAGAATCAACGAAGCGAATCGGATATACTCTGTAACCTCTGTTTTTGGGTATTGCGTGGGTTCAAAAGTCACGTTCACGAGATGAGACCGACCGCCTAACCCTACATGTTCCGTTCCTATCCATACCTAGATGAGATATATCTACACGAGGAATGCTAGTCAAAATCAAATTTTACACTCGCTTATGTGGGCTCTCCATGATTGAGGAACACGTGGCCTTTGTAATCACATGTTTTGACCGGGAACTTGCTAGCTTCCTGTTCTCTAAATTTGAATTATGAAACTAGGAAGCGTTTGAAATGGTTCTTACTTTTTGTTTTATTATTTAATTAAGTTTTACAACTTACGTGTTTCAACTTTTTTAATTCAAAATACATGAAGCTTCCACAATATGCAAATGTCTCGACATAAAAATTCACATGTAGTCATGCAATTGAGATAGGGGTGATAAGTTATTCCGGTAGTTCGACCCCACCCAGAAATCGAGGACTGGACTAAAGAGAAAAGTTTCCAATTTCTGGCCGGGAATCAGACCATCTAATTTTGAAACTGGATTGCATTGGGAGCACCACTTCTGCACGATTGCATTCCCATGCTCTCTCCGCTCTGGGCTCGCTCTCCATCCCTTCAATGTAGCTCTTGGTCTCAGCTCTATCTCTCCCAAAGTTGAAACTTGGTTTAAGCTCCCGAAGCTGAAACTGGGTCTCAACCCCGTCTCTTGAGCCTCCCTCTCTCTATTTCGGGGTTCAATTGGGGAAGAAGGAACGAAGGTAGCCACGGCGTGTTCAATTAGCGACGGAAGCGAACAATTCCTCGTCGGAGCAGGGCAACGCGATAGATTCATTGAGCGGGGCTGAGAAGATTGGCAGAGGAGGAGGCATGAGTAAGAGTGACTAGGGTTTTGATTGAAATTTGGGAAAGACTATAGAAAGGAACTGTGAAAATATTAGAGATTTTTCACATTTGTAAAAAATAAAAAAAAATATATTTTAAAAAAATCCGTTCAATCCGGATGAATGATTCTACGTCTAAGAACTGAACCGAAACTCATTGGTTTCAATCGCATGGAACCAAGAACCAGATTGATGTCTCGAGAACCGGAGTAGTGCCGTGGGAAATCGCCTATAATTGATCGATTCGGTTTGATTCGGACTGTTTCTTTTAATCACTCCTGGATTGAGGTCATCAAAAGAGAGATGAAGAGCGAGAGGGAAGGCAGCATTGCCACCGTCACCAAGGGCGACAAGGGTAGCGCAGGATCTCTGCCTCCTCCCCTCTCCGATCCGTGGTCACCACAGTCTCTCTTTTTTCTTTTCTTTTTCTTTAAATTTGCAATTTCATTGTTCTTGCTTTTTCAAGCTCAAAATCCAATCGCTCGGGAGCGAAGAGCCGAAGACCGGCAACAACAGGTTCCCGGTAGAGCAACCGCCGACAGCAGACTCGTGACCGTGTTTCTAACATAAAATATTATACAGCCAGCTCGGCTTACAAGTGTGAACAAGGCTCCAAAAGAACGTCACGAGCCGAAACACGACAAAAGAAATTCAGCTCTCCCTTTCTTCACTGTGCTCTCTCTATCCCTCTCTCTCTCTCTCTCTCTCTCTCTCTCTCTTCTTTGTGAATCAGTGCCTCGAAGCAAAAACGAAGCTCCCCGGTTTCAGCGCTTCTCTCAGGCCGGCCATGACGATGGTTTGCCCGCAGCCATCGAAGTTAGCTCTTGTCATAACTCTTATTCCCCTGTTTGTCCTCTGCTTTTCTGGCGTCCCAGCCCGTGCCCTCAATGTCGGCGTTCAGGCCGCAGACGCTGCGATTTCCGTCGTGAGTTCAAATCTTTCTAATTACCCTGATTTGAAGCCATCGAAAGAGAAGTAAAGAGAAGGAAACCCACATTGGTTCTTACGTGAATGGATAATTTTCGCAGGGCAAAGACTGTAGCAGAAAATGCGAGTCCGAGTTCTGCTCAGGTATCTACCGATGCTTGCGCTTCTCTGGTGTAAAAAAAAAGGACCACTTTTTTGTGTGCATAATGTGAAGAAAGATTGTCGATTAATTTGCAGCTTTTTTTTTTGGTTGATTAATTAGCGTTGACATGAAAAGAAATTATAATTGGAAATGATACAGTGCCTCCATTTCTGAGATATGGCAAGTATTGCGGGCTTCTGTACAGTGGATGTCCCGGGGAGAGACCCTGCGACGGTCTCGACGCTTGCTGCATGAAGCACGACGCCTGCGTTCAAGCCAAAAACAGTGAGTTTCGACATCGATATTTTCAACTTTTCTTCATTCAATCGATTGATATAACTAGTCGTTCACCTGCGCATTTGCATGGACATAATCTTATGAGGATGATACGGAAGCATTTTCATTGGTGAACAATAGCTTTACTTGTCTATACGTGCATGGACTCACGTTTGTGAAAAAGTATATTACGGAGTGGATATAGAGAAAATGGTGTAAGGGACTAAAAGAGACATGAGTAAGATTAATGTGCCTGCGAGGGCTCTGTTCTTCCACAATGTCACTAAATTATCTCTTCATTCATGAGCCAACTTTAATCACTGTTATGAGGTCTAGGGGAGGAGATTGTGGGGGAGCAAATGCACTCATGTTGGCAATAACATCGACATTTGCTTTTATTAAGTGCTATACCTAGATTTTCTGTGTTCATGGACCAGTCCGGGACAATAACTTCCACAGATACTTTGGCTCGTCAAATGTGCTAAGCGATGGCAATGATGAAGAAATCATGTTGTGTGATTGTTTAATTTGATCTTTTATTCATAGAGAAGGTCACGTCACCCACATAGATATATTGGATTTGTGACATTGAGACATGGCGGGGTGCCGTGCAGATGACTATTTGAGCCAGGAGTGCAGCCAAAACTTACTGAACTGCATGGCCAACTTCAAGAAGTTGGGAGGCCGAACGTTTGAAGGAAGCAAATGCCTAGTCGAGGATGTTCTCGACGTCCTCTCTGTTGTTATAGAAGCTGCGTTGCTTGCCGGGAGATACCTCCACAAGCCCTGAATCTCGCTGTCCATGTTCCACGGATATATCAACTCGGATCCCTTCACTAATTTCATGATCGACCCTTTCTTCTTGGATTTTTTTCTTTTTTTTCCCTTCCTACGGTTTGTCTTTGTCCGCTCTTGTTCTGTTGCAACAAATGGGAAAAAGAAAAATGAAAATGTAAGGTGCCTCTGTTTACCTTTCCTGTAGAATTGGAAGAGTGATGGAAGCTGATTATGGAGTTCAATTTTAATTGCAGAAACCAGAAGCTGCAGTGGCCTTGGAGTTCAAAACCCAAGATCGGCCTAGCTAATTTAGAATGCCATATAATGCGGATTAAACGTGGTACTCTGTACTTGGGTACTTAATTACCCAATGCGAACAATCTCACGATCAGGGTGAACAAATTTGATTTTACTGTAAGGGCAACCAAAAATGACATTTGAATTATCAACAATAGCTTTTTGGCATCAAGTCAGCAACTGTCCTAGTTATCAAAATACGTTCTCTCTAAAACAAAAGAATTTTGAGTGAAAATTGTTAAATTTTCACTAACTTAGATTATGCCAAATCGTGAAACTCTGTGTCTGCACCCCTCTGTTTCGGATGTTAGGATATTCAATCTTCGGTGTTAGGAATCACGCAATCATGATTGATATTTTTCTCAAGTTCAAAAGGACATTGCTGTCAAGTGTCATTCCTTCAACAGATCAGGAGTTGGATGGATACAGTTCCAGAGTCTCAAGTTGCCAGAACAGTCAAGAACAATAATTACAAATTGCAACCTTCATGAACTGCATCAATTCAAATAGCCACTCAAAAACTGAAAGACTATCACTAAGAAAGGCATTAACAGCTCCTGCAGATCATGGCTATATCATGAGATGAACTTGTTATCCCCTAAATTTATTAGCACCAAATCATGCCGCGAGGTGCCAGTGAGGAATCGTCATCTTTCATAGCGGTCTTACACCACCACTCTCACAAAGCGAGAATAGCGCCCAGTTCAGCCTTTATTCCGGTGACAAAACAAATAGTCCACTTTACACGGTCACTTCATTCATAATCTCACATCAGAACCACCTGCACATGTGGTTCTCTTTAGTTTATAAATCCCAGATCGAAATGCCATCCCTCCTTTTATTTTAGTTTGCATGATATAGTACATCTTGCCATTTCGAAGTTCAGAACGAGCATCAACACCTTGCTTGGCATAAAAATTCTAATGCATGAATGAACATAACATCAAATCAAAAGATAATTTTTCTAGACAGGATGAACTTGAAGATAATTTTTCAAACAGGATGAACTTGATCGATTTTCAGCCTTGGTCAAATTTGACACGTTAATCTGATCAAGGAATCCAAAATGGCCAATGAATCTTGTGAAGAAATATAGCAGTGTATAAAAAACATGCTAATGATTTAACATGAAAAGAATTACTAAGGGACAGAGATAACCGATGCTTAAGGGATTTCCTAAAGAGTACATATGGCTTATTTGAAGCAATTATTATGCAAGCTGAGCATGCTCATGGATGATATGAAATGGAAAAAAAATTGCTTAAGGGAGTAAATATAACCAAATTGATTTGAAGCAAGCAAATCATTCTTCAAAAGTATTACTTTGAGACAATTATAACTCAGATTTACTTGTGATAGTCATTGATAGATTATCCGGGATGAACAATTTTACTTGATGGCTCATGAGATTTGATGTACTTAGAAGGCATTCTGACCACTGTTGGTGTTATCAATAGAATGATTTCTTTGAAGCATCACGTCAGAATCCTTAATCAGCTTCCCTATTCCTTGAATCACGTAAGAGAAGGAAAATAATACCTTGTTGTGTTGTCATTGAATATGATAAAAGTTGACCTAATTATTTTATGTAAAAGGAAAATTAAAAATTTATCGACCTTTTCCTCCCCTCTTTCGTCAGAAAATTTGGATATTAAGTATTACAGACCCAAAATAAAATATACAAATTAAAGAAAAGAACTAGCAAATCCAGTTCATTAAAAAGTTTCGATGTAAAAGAAAATATTTCTCTTTTGTTTTGTTGAAAATATGTTTGCTCTGTAAAACTAAGGTTTTCAATCCATCAATTTGTCCTTTTTTTTAAACTAATAATCCATCTTTTTATTCAGTTATTAACTATTAAAACTCCTCCTGCTATGTTGCTAATATCAAAGTGTCAATACATTAACAATAGAAAAATTTCAGTTGACGAAAATAAATCTCGTGACGAAAGAAGTTTGTAACTTACTAGTTTCATTAACATTTCTGTAAATATATTACATTGTTACACCTATAAATTTCAAAGAAATTGATCATTAACTAATTTTTGGGGACGTTGGTAAAAATCATTTTAAGGTTTGTATTTTAGTAACCATACTTATAAAAGTTGAGAAATATCGGTGATTTATTGATTTATTAAAACATTGCTATATTCTTCCACTTTTCCTTGAAAAGTTATTATTACCTGCCCCCTTGATCCAAAGCTCGATACCCCCTGAAGCATCTGGTCAACTTCCACGACCAGCCTCAAAGACAAAAGTACAATAACGTGGGCAATAGTTTGTGTGACAAATATTTTATTAATGTGTTATATTTGTACTCACTTTTCATATATGTATGTCCCAAATTGCCTACTATAATTTTCTCAAATCCCCATCTCCATGCTTCTGTACTTAGCAACAATGAATTATAAGTGATATATACTTTTCGAACGAATTTAAGTCCAACGAAATCATTAACGACCTCATTTTATATGGTGCAACGCTCATTGCTCAATCACAATGCTTCATTTAACTATAAGTTAAGCCATTTCCGAAACCTTTTCAGCCCATGGGCGAGAGCATTGCCCAACTCACCCTCTGCTTTCTATCCATTTTCACTATTTTTCTGGGAAAATGCCCATGTCGTGCCCAAGGGCCAAGGGTATTTTCATGTATCGGTCATATCACACATTTTATTGATGATGTAGGATTTGCCGCAAGGTTCGGGCATCAAGCGGGGTTATTCATCTCGAGCTCCATCGCACGATCTATTTGAGGAAAAAACCATGTGAGATTTTTACAGGGGCATGACTCTATGCTAATGACATCTCTCTCCTCAACAAAGTCGAGCGCCCAATGTGTACTTATTGTTAAGATAGGATGTTCAAAACTCTTCAAGCACTTGATAAGTTGTCATTTGGATAGCAATGTCCATGTCCCGCGGGTCAATTTCCGAGCAAACAAATCCACTGCGGCAATTACAAAGCTTCATTCTCAATGAGTTAAAGCCATTTTCTAGAAAGTCTCAGCTACTCCGACAAGAGAACTTCAATCCTGAAACAGTTAGCTCCAAGTGGTGTGCTCTGCAAATCTATTTGCCTTCCCCTGCACCTATTGAGTTTTTGGACTTCAGAAGAGAGAGCACGACTCATGAAAATGGATAGGTTGACTAATTTATCGAGCGTATTCCAATGCTACTTCTGCCTCTTTCGTTTTCTTTTTTACTTTTTTACGTAATTTTCCCTTAATATTTACGCTGAATACATCTTATGTTCATGGTAACAATCGGCAGAAGAAAAAGGATTATTCTGCTTATGAATGACGAGGTGCTAATGATAGGTATTGTTGGGTATGGCTAATTGAGGATAAGGATCTTATGGGAAAACTAATAACCAGTAGGTATCGTTAGTCTCAGTTACACGAGATAAGTTGCAATCGTTTATATGCATCTTTATCGATAACATTAAGTACAATTTAGGAGCCAAATCAAGATATTTATGAAAAATTTATAAGTAACATAACCAAAGTTTCGAGGAAAATTAGCATCCTTCAACAAAAAGTTACTAAGCATCGTTACACCCGATATAATAGGCATTTCTAGGTGGGACCCTAGTTGGTCATTTCCTCGGTCCTCTCAAGTTTAGTAGGTTGAATTTCCAATTCCGCTGCAGTGGCATCTCTAACAAAGTATTCCAATCCGATTAAGCAATAGTTCAAGAAAAGATGGACATTCATGGATTCAGACCAACTCTCAAACATCCCACGAGTGAAGTATCTGCTTTCATTACTATGACAAGACAGCTCCCGTTCATAAAGTACAACACAATGCAATCGGTTTAAAGAACGTCCCCATCACATCGATATCCCAGATATTTGGTTGGGATCTCAAACCATTGCCAAAATTACAGTGAAGCTCCTGGCCATTTAAAGCATCGGAGGCATGAGAAATTGTCATCACCAAGTGAACGGACAGAATAATGCAAAAGCGATGCGTAAAGACACCGACTGATGGTAAAGAACATGTGAGATGGATATAGGCATGATGAAGAAGAAAGAGCGCAACATGATTCTTACCAGATTTTCCACCTTACAGGATGTCATTTTTGACAGGATCAAGGCCACAAATCCACCATCAGATTGACCAATCTATGAATTAGCATTTAAGTGACAAACAAAGTTGAATATAGATCCATGGAAATTCATCATCTCAACATCGGTGTCCTGGATTTGACAACAGTAAAAATCTTATTACGGTGCCTCCAGTGGCTTATTAATCCATGACAGAATAAGTGGACATAAGCTAATAAAAGTGCAATCAAAACCACACATACATGAGTAGTTGCCATGAATTAATTGTTAATAAGTGTTATTCCCCGTTGGTTGAATAAAGGGTTTCAACAGGGGTTATATACGAGCAGTCTACGGCTAACTAATAGCTTAAGCTTTTGGGTGGAACTATTTCAGTAGTAAAGTTCTTTTTATCATGCATGAATGAAAGAGAGAAACGCATAATAAACGTCCTGTGCTCCAGGAAACCAACATTAATAGTACTTGGAAAAAGGTGATACTCTGTTTGCATAAGAACATATTCAAATCATGTCAAGGATGAAGAGTCTTACTCTGTCACTGATGACATATCATGACATGCAATGTACTTTGAAGGCATTCTTATCTATTTTCATTCCCACCAGGATCAAAAGCCAGATGATGCTGAAGCAATGCATTCACTTAGTTGACCAATTTCCCCAAGATTCCTTGAAATAAGAAAGAAAACAATATGACATTGACACGAAAAACCCCATGCCAATCTGAAATTACTAATGTGAAGTAGTTACCCTCAACTGCATATGATACCTTACCTGCTATGTTTACAAATACTAGGAAACACGGATGATCTCCAAAATCTATCTCTGTCGTGCCACTGTCATGCAAATATTCTTCATAATTCCACATGGGGCATATGTGTTCTCCATCATTCTGGTATTCTCTTCGTGCAAATGATATAAACAACATGATTTCTCTCATCAGGATTCAAAGACACGCAGCAAACTATTGTGAAAATGATAAGAGAAGTACATGACTAGTATCTTCCAAGTCAATTTGTACTCCTAATATTGCCAATGAACCATTCCTATGTCCAGATTACAGTTGTAGTTGGAAGTCCTTGCTTCTGATGCAGTATCAATTAAGCTCTCCACAGAATTAATATGCACAGCTCCTCTCACTACATTTCAGTGCCATAAACAGCTGGGTGATACCCGAGGTCTTAAGATTTTTTGTCCCCACCATTAACCTATCCAAAAATGCTGCACATTTCTGGCTCAAACCACAACTGCTTGTTGCAGGAGTGAATATCCACTTCCGTTCAGTGGCAGCGGCAACAAAACATTCTGATTTGAGTAGTAGATCAAGAAAAGATGGCATTTAGAGATCTAGATAAACTCTCAAACATTCAAGGACTGAAGCAAATCACCTTTCTAGCTCCCCATTGATTACTTGTCATTTTTATCCAAAAGAAATGAAAGCAACGAAGTTGCTTTAAGGACGTTCTCCAAACTTCTGGTTTGGATCTGACACTGTTATCCACGATACAGTTAACATCCTCCGTTCGTTTAAAGCCTCTGAGGCATAGACATTGTCATCACCAAACAGTGACCAAACTGAAGGAAGAAATTATGAATCATATAAAGGTAAGAATATGCAAAATGATTAATAAAGGCAAGAAGTAAAACAAGGAAGGAGTGGCTACAAGATTTCTACCAGGTTTTCTACCATTGATAATAATACTTTCAGCATGATCAAGGCCATACATCTACCTTCAGAGAAAGCAATCTTCATATTGGCATATCAAGTGATGAACAAAGTTTATATAGATCCATGATATTCATCATCGTGACATTAATATCCTGGCTTTGAGAAAACGCAAAACACATCTGTGGTTACCTTCAGTGGCCATTTCCATGACAAAATAACAAATCACTAGAATGCAATCGATAATCGCTTATGCACAAGCAGTTTTCAGAATCCATCAGATAGTGAATTTCTTTTCTTCATCCTTCAGCATAAAATGGGACAATCACATTGCAAAAGAAAACCGACTTTAATAGAAGTAGGAGAAAATTATTACTCTACTTACACAAGCGCAGATCAATACTATGTCGAGGATGAAGAATCTCTTACTATTTGACTGAAGACATCTAATATACTTTTGGAGTCATCCTGATCTTTTTTATTCTCATCGTGACCAAAAGCCAGATAACACTGAAGCGTTACATTTACTTGCTCCAACAACTTCCCACAGTTCCTGGAAGTAAGACAGAAAATAGTAACACGTCAAAGGAAATCCCCATGCAAACTGAAAATACTAATGGAAGCAGGTAATCTCGACAGAAAAGTGGCTTACATTTAAAAGAAGACTTTAGGAATCTCCAGAATCAGATCTTTGTCATGCTGCCATAATCTGAATCTTCTTCATAATTCTTACATGCAGTACAGCGTCCTCAACTCAATCTTTTTTGGTGTCGCTCGCATTGCATTGTATCCAGTACTATCAGACGTAATATCTAACTTTAGCCTGTGAGCATTAGTCAGGTTATTGCCACTCTTTCCCTCTGGAATCATGTCCTGTCACATGCTAAAGAGTCTGGGATATGCGATTTGCACCCATCAGATCAAAGCGTGCCAGGGATTTTATACTGTCACAGAAGTCGATTTGATCTAAGCCCTTGCAATTAATAACAATCAGTTACTTCAGTTGCTCCGACTGTGAAAGGTCCAGTCATTGAATGTGCTTGCATGCAGATATTCAACACTTCCAGGGATTTCAATTGGCCAAGGCGTCCTATAGCATGGAGATGATCCTCCTGTCCATTGTCGCTGTGCCGGTCCAAGAATCTGAACGACTCTAAATCCCCAAAGTCCTCAATGTTGGACAACTCAGTGCTTGTGGATACGTCCAACTTTCTCAGGGATTCTAAAGCTTCCAGACCATCCAATTCCATCAGCCCATAGCATCGCAAGAGCTCTAATTCCAACAAGGTTTCACATAGGAAAGATTTGGCAAGGTTTCAACTTAGGGCATTCCGAAACGTGAAGCTTCTCTATGTATGAGGAAAGCTCTGGGATGCTTTCAAGGAACATGCATGAGTGAAGGGTGAGCTTCTTTAGATTACTTAGGTGAGAGAGCGGTGGAAGCATGGTTCTCCCCCAGGTGAGCTGCAGAGATGATAAGCTACTAAAAATGCAATCAAAACCACATAGACATGAGCAGTTGCCACGATCAATCAATTGTTAGAAAGTGTTATTCCACATTGGTTGAATAAACAGTTTAAACAGGGGTTATATACATGCAGTCTACCTGTAACTTATAGTTCAAGCTTTTGTGTGGAATTTTTGCTAACAAAGAATGAACTGTTTTATTATGCATACATGAATGAAATAGTCGCACAATAAACATCCTGCACTCTAGGAAGCCAACCTTAATAGAACTTGGAAAAAGGTGATAATCTGTTTGCATAAGAAAATATTCATATCATGTCAAGAATGAAGAGTCTTTCTTTGTAACTCATGACATATGATGACATGCAATGTACTTCGAAGGCATTCTTATCTATTTTCATTCCCACCAGGATCGCAAGCCAGATGATGCTGAAGCATCACATTCATGTGGTCGACCAATTTCCCCAAAATTCCCTGAAAAGCCCCATGCCAAACTGAAAATACTATTGTGAAGTAGGTACTCCCAACTGAATACGCTACTTTACCTACTATATTTACATTTACTAGGAAACATGGAAGATCTTTAGAATCCAATCTTTGTCATGCTGCCATCATGCAGATATTCTTCATATTTCTACATAAATGTGTTACTCCATCATTCTGGTATTTTCTTTATGTAAATGATAATAAAAGAACATGATTTCTCTCATCAGGATTCAAAGACACATCAAACTATTGTGCATATGATATAAAAAGAACATGACTAGTATCTTCCAAGTTAATCTGCATTCCTAATATTGCCAATGAGTTATTCCTATGTCAAGATTACAGTTGTAGTTGGAAGTCCTCGCCTCTGAGGCAGTACCAATTATGCCCTCCAAAGAATTAAAAATCATATGCACAGCTACTCTCACTTCATTTCAGTGCCATAAACAGCTGGGTAATACCTGAGCAATTTTTTGTCCCCGCCATCAGCCTAGCCAAAAATGGGTGCACATTTCTGGCTGAAAACGCAACTAGTTATTGCAGGAGTGAATTTTCAATTCCGTTCAGTGGCAGCTGCAACAAAACATTCTGATTTGAGTAGTAGTTCAAGAAAAGATGGCATTTAGAGATCTGTATCAGCTCTCAGACATTCACGGACTGAAGCAAATCCCCTGTCTAGCTCCCCATTGATTACTTGTCATTTTTAACCAAAGACATGAAAGCAATACAGTTGATTTAAGGAGTCTCCATACTTTTGGTTTGGATCTGACAGTCATCCACAATACAGTGAACATCCTCTGTTTGTTTAAAGCCTCTGAGGCATAGATATTGTCATCACCAAACAATTACTAAACTGAAGGAAGAAATTGCGAATGATATAAAGGTAAGAATTTGTGAGATAATTAATAAAGACATGAATAAACAAGGAAAGAGTGGCTACATAATTTATACCGGGTTTTCTAACTTTGATAATGATCCTTTCAGCATCATCAAGGCCATACTTCTTGTCTTCAGAGAGAGCAATCTTCATATTGGCCTATTAAGTGATGAACAAAGTTTGATATAGATCCATGGAGATTCATTGTCTTGGCTTTGAGAAAATGAAAAGCACGTTACTCGGTACCTTCACTGCCTACTTCCACGACAAGAAAACAAATTATTAAAATGCAACCAAATATCACTTATGCATGAGCAGTTTCCAGAATCCATCAGATAGTGAAGTTTCTTTCTGCATTTTTTTGCATAAATGGGACAAACACATAATGCAATAAAACAAATTTTAACAGAACTTGGAGAAAAGTTTTACTGTATTTACAGAAGTGCAGATTGATGCCATTTTGAGGGTGAAGAATTTCTTACCATTTGACAGAAGACATCTAATTTACTTTTGGAGGCCTTCTGATCTGTTTATTCATATCATGATCATAAGCTAGATAACGCTGAAGCAATGCATTTACTTGCTCAAACAACTTCTCCCAGTTCCAGGATTCAAGACAGAAATGTCCAAGAAAAGCCCCATACAAATTAAAAGTAATAAAGAAAGCAGGCGATCTCAACAGAAAAACTGCGATTTACTGACTACATTTACATTCAGTAGAAGACCTCAGCGATCTCCAGAATCAGATGTTCATCATGCTGCCATAATTTGAATCTTCTTCATAATTCTGTCATGCGGTGCAGTGTTCTTGACACAATTTTTTTGGCGCCACTCACATCTTATTGTATCTATTACTATCAAATTTTAAATCTGACTTTATCCGTGAACCTCAGTTAGCTTCTTGCTGTTTCTTCCCCTAGAATCATGACCTGTCATATGCCAAAAAGTCTGGTAATATTGTGAGTGACTTGCACCCATTTCTATCGAAGTGATCCAGGGATTCTATCTTATCATGGCAGCGAATTTCAACTAAGCTTTCACAATTATTAACGATCAATTGCTTCAGATGCTCTGATTTCGAAAGGTCCAGTCGTTGAATGTGCTTGCGTGCAGAAATATTCAACACTTCCAGGGATTTTAAGTGGCTAATGCCTCGTAACTCATGGAGATTATCTGCCTCTCCATCATAGCTTTGCAGGTCTAAGTTTGTCCACAACTCCAAATCCTCAAAGTTGTTGAGGTTGGGGAACTGTGTGCTAATAGATATGTCCAACTTTCTTAGGGATTCTAAAGCTTCCAGACCATTGAATTCCATGAGCCCATAGCATTGCAAGAGCTCTAATTCCATCAAGGATCTCAAATTCGAAAGATTTGGCAACTTTTTCAGCTTAGGACATTCCCAAACACGAAGCTTGCGTACGTTAGAGGGAAGCTCTGGGATACTTTCAAGAAACATGCAACAGTGAAGGGTGAGCTTCTTTAGGTGACTTAGGTGAGAGACCAATGGAAGCGTTTTGCTCCGACAGGTGAGCTGCAGGGATGATAAGCCGGAAGGAGGGTCTGGCAGTGACACAAGCTCACTGCAGTAAAGCAAATCGAGGTGGTCGAGAGTAGAAAGCTCACTTAAGTTTTCTGGCAAGTGAGAAATTTTTGTTTCACCTAATTGTAGGGTTCGTAGAGAAGACAATCCACCTATATCACCAAGAAGTTGTCCTTCCAGTTCATGGCAGCCTGAGGCATCTAACTCTTGGAGGCTTTCCAATTTTCCAATAGAGCTCGGTAACTTTTCTATCTCACTATGAGGAATCCTCAGAATTTTCAAGTTCTTCAATTTTCCAATGGATTCAGGTAATTCCTTAATACTTGTATATGACAAATCCAGCTCAACCAACTTTTTCAACTCCCCAATGGAAGAAGGGATCTGTTTCAACCTGTAGCAGCCCATTAAGTACAAGCGCTGCAATTCCCCAAGAGCCTTGAAGGAGCCAACTTTTTGTAATGTTTCACAGGTGGTCAGGTTCAGGGTTGACAAATTTACCAGACGGCTTATTGAGCTGGGAATCTGAGTCAGCGAACCACAGCCAACAGCACTAAGAATCTTCAGCCTCTTCAGAGATCCTATACATGGAGGGATTTCTTTAATATCACTCTCATCTATGAGAAGTTCTTCCAAATTTTTTAGTAGACCCAGTTGTTCGGGTAACTTCTGCAGACTCCCGCAGTACCTCAAGTTCAAGTAAACAAGGCGGCTGACATATCCAACGGAAGGGTCGAGTTCCTCCAAACAAGCACAACGTTCGAGGATTAGCATCTCTAAATTTTTAAACACGGAAAGATTAGGGGTGCTCCGTAAATTGACGCACCCCGAAAGATTGAGAACTTTCAGCCTCTCCATCTACAAGGAGGAAACATGTTCCAAGATTAGCAGTTAGAAATATAATGATTTATCATCAAATGTAACAAAAGAAAAAGCCTTTTCCATCTTTACCTTAATTGAACTCCATCCTCTCCAATTTTCACTAATACAGTTTCCACTAATATAATCACCTGATAAATCAAGTGCGGCTAATTTTTCCAAATGAAAGCTGGTCGCCTTGAAAGAGTCACGACATCTCTCCCACTTTAGCCATCTTAATTTAGCAAGTGATCCTTTGAAATCTCCATCAAAATCCACATCCTTCGCATGAAGGAACTTCAAGTTAGGCATTTTTTTGAAGCTCTCTCGCTCCATGAACTCTCTGGAGCCCCTCTCATCCAGATATAGTGCCTCAATATTTTCATTTTCCTCCTTCAAAAAAAAAAAAAAAATATTGAGGATTGTGGCCAATGCATTTTGTCTAACACTTACAGGGAAAAAAGAAATATATCTAATCTTCTACAATTACATGATCATGTAATATGTCGATCTTCACTCGTATACCCCAATTTTTTATGTTTTATGTGAAATTCCTAAATGAAATTAGTCTAGTTTTCTTATAGATTTTGAAATTAAATTTTGTAACATACATAGTATTGACAACTGACTAAATATGGTGTCCCTTTGACATATGTAAGAACTGTTATAAATTTCAAAAACAAAAAGTACCTAATCAAACTTATGCATTCGTAAAGCATGACAACTCATTCCCTTCCCCTTCATAAAATATTTTTGGTTTTGGCATATGGCTGGATGGAAACATGAATTTGGTCTATTGAACTTGAGTTTTCATATTTGGATATTCAAGCTCAAAGCTCAACAACTAATCCTTGGACAAGGGAGAAATTGTTCAATCTATCCTAAAATTATCAATTTTGCAATTTAATCTTAAAATCTTTGCGTGAAATTCCAATATAGTAATTCCAGCTAATTTTTGCAAGAAATTGCTGATGCGACAATGTGCAACGTAGGACAACCGTAAATGATTGGATTGCAGCAAAAATTGATTGGAAGGACTACATTGGAATTTTGCGCAACGGTTTAGGACTAAATTAGCAAAATTGATAAGTTTATTGCTGAATAGACATCCACACAATAGATTTAGGACCGATTAGGTAATTTTCCCCCAAGATGAGTGCACTACTCATTTAATCATCGCTGAATTTGCCCCAATCGTCATAAAATTCGGCCTGATCTTCAGAATTTGTTCATGCATTTTTGCATTCACCCATTCATATAAAAATATATGAATTAGTAAATAAAGGTTAGCGATTTTTGCATTCTCTCATTTATTTTTTTGCTCCTCCAGCTACCTTATTTGATCAGTTAATTATCTGTTTTTTCTCAGCTAATATCTAACGATTACAATTTTGTCTCCTCTTTGTATGTGTGTGCATAAAGCCACAATTATTCTTACGGTCATTCATTTTCAGAATAGAGGTGGATATTGTATTACACTAAAGGCAGATACGAGACAATACAATTTCTTTCACCTTTCACTATTCCGTCACGTGCTTCCTACAATCATTTACTTTCTTAATTTCAATCTTTGTTTTTTCAGCTTTTTGTTGAAAATTACTTTGTGTGAATACCTAGAAAATCGTATGTCAATTGTTATTTAGTTTCTTTTGTCGTAATTTACTGTTATTTAATTTTGCACAATGTTGAATTATGTGCTAAAAAAACCTATGATTAGAACCATGCATAGCACCCGTATGAACACTAGGACATATTATAAAAAAAAATGGATAGAATAGCCTATCGAAATCGTTTTGAGTTTTCATCTTTCATATGAACATGATTGATACATGATACGCATGCAGAGCTCATAATCAAAACTAAAAAACAATAATTATGCCACTTCCTTTATAATTAATGAATCTTGAACAATCCTCCAACATTTTTTTTCATGTAATTTGATAATTTGACTATAAGTTGGTATAGGTGACTATAAAAGAAAAGCCAAAGTCGCAATAGAGAATTTGAATTACTTTTTTCAAAAAAAATTTACAAGTCCTTTAAATGAAAAGAAAAATAAGAGTTTTCTATTTGTTGTTGACTAAGAGGGATCCAAATTATGTAGTGTTGTTTCAAGTTATCAACCAACCCAATCATGTCAATAACATAATTATGCATTTCTAGATTACTAAAAATATTGATTATATATATAAAGGCACTTCTTCAATTATGTTATTAACATTCACTGAGTAATACAACTTAAACTAAATCTTCAATTTTATTCGTATTAAGTACATGTACTTCTGCATTTACATTATCATATTGGATTTACATCGTGAACATGCATATTAAATCCTAGAAAACAAATTGTCAAAATTCTCCATACATATAAAACCACTGCATAACATCTTATTACTTGGAATTGAACATAATCTTAAGTTGATAGCCAATAGTTGAGGTGCAAATAATTTCATTTCTTTTTGTTGATAAAAAGTAGAACCTGCACACGAGCAAATTGCACGTATTCGCAGTTGGAAATTGAATATAAAATAATGTATTTGATTCTCGGAGAAGGAGATTATCACATATATCATACAAAAGTAAAATTTCAAGAGTGAAAAAAGTGTATAACATGTGATCCAAGTATTTATCCTCACAACGACGTACTTCAAAAACTAATTTGCTGATATATTTTGGGAAGATAAAATGGAAGACAACAAAGTAATGATCGGCAATAAAGTTTTTGTTGTTTGGTCAAAAATCAATTGGCATACAGTTATAAGGACTCTCATGCGTTTTAGAGTGTGATGAACTGGATTTGTAAGTGGCATAAGGTAAATTTTCAAACCCCTGTGATGCTTGTTTTCAACAAGTAATATAGTAAGAAGCAGTAACAAATCTACTAAAAAAAAAATGTTAAAACAACAAAAGAGCAAAACTCTCTTCTGAGCCTCATAATCACGAGTGCAAATTTTTCATGGACTAAAGGCCAGAATTGGATGTAGCTTTTACCAAGAAAACGCTAATAACATGTTGACAATGGTCCAAGATATAGAGAAAAAGAACAACAATAATTTGAGGGACTGTCACTAGAGAACATGGGGAGACGCAAAAAGTACACATGATCGTTACCTTGCGTCCTAGGATTTTCATGGTTTCCACGTCCCATGGTCTGCTCCAATGCCAAGGCTTCACATCTTCTGGACGGGCGATAGCTCTACCTAGATCTCTCAATTGATCATGCA
Organism: Eucalyptus pauciflora; assembly: GCA_007663325.1. Lineage (NCBI taxonomy): Eukaryota > Viridiplantae > Streptophyta > Magnoliopsida > Myrtales > Myrtaceae > Eucalyptus > Eucalyptus pauciflora. The sequence continues at coordinate 1,010,291 of VMYD01000027.1, read as the reverse complement.
TTCTCAATCGACTCCCTTCATCAATTTTTATCAACGAACGGTTAATCAGTATTTGCAATCCGGTCAATGGGAAAAATTTGAGATCCTCCCATAGGTAAGTAGCAATTCTTTTGTCAGTTCCAATGAAAAAACATGCAATGTCTAGAAACATCTGCTGCTCCTTATATTCTAATGTATCGTAACTTATCCTCAACTTTTCTTTTACAGTCTCATAAGGTGCATTCCTCAATTTCTCCAAAGTCTCTTCCCACACTATTTGATCTTTTCCTTTGAGAAGTGAACCTATAATAGTGAGAGCCAAGGGAAGCCCTCCTGTGGCGGCAACGATATCATGAGAAAGAGTCGCTAGTTCTTTTGGAGGTGGTTTGCCTTCAAATGCATATATGCTAAACAGATGCAAAGAGTCTTCGCTATTCATTTCTTTGAGTTCATACCTTTTATATTTAGACTTCAGGAGGGCCTTATCTCGACATGTAATAATAATCCTACTTCCCAACTCAAAATTACAACCTCCAATCAAATTATGAAGGTGGTCTTGACAATCCACATCGTCAAGAAGAATAAGTACCTTCTTTTTTTCACAAATTAATTGGATCGTATTAATCCCCATCTCGGGATCACGCACTGTACTTTTAGGATCTTTCCTTATATCTGAGAGCAGTAGAGATTGGACATGCTCCATACCCTTGCTTTTAGTTGTTTCTCTAATATCCTTGAGAGAGCTGCGCCACTGAAAATTGTCAAAAAGATCGTTATAGACGATCGTAGCCAGAGTAGTCTTACCGACGCCACCCATCCCCCAAATCCCAATAATTCGAGTGTCCGGGCAAGCAAGATCCACCAACTTCATAACCTCAGCCACACGATCCTCGATTGCCACCAAGTTTAGGGGAAGATGTGGTTGAAAATCATATTGCTGCTTACACAATATTATTTCTACGAGTTCATTCACCAATTCCTCTTCACACCTGTCAAATAACACAACACATAAGAACTTATTAATGGCTCCACAAAACATAGATTAAGGATGATAAATAGAAAAGTTGTTCTTCCGACGAGTATCTGTCAAAAGAAGGTAAACGAAGTACCCATCAGCAAATTTCTCTGATTCGAATACTCTAAGATCAACTGCTTTGCTGAGAGCTAGCGGCCCCTGTTGCTTGACCTCCTCCTCAAATTTATCCTTACAGGATTCGAAGGCCTTCCCAAAGCTCCCCTCTAGGTGTCGCACCTCCTTGGGTGTCACCTTGTAAAGCACGGGCAAGACCATTTGCCTTCTGCTTTCCTTGCACTCCAGTATATGAATGAGCTCGCGAAGGCACCATTCGCTAGCAGCATAATTTTTCGAGATGACTGGGATTGAAACCTTAGAGCGCTCGATTGCACTGATGAGCTTTTCACCAATATTCTCACCGAAGGGGAGGTCCTCATCATCTCTGAAGACAGGGTTTGTAAGGTACCTCAGGCCCACAGCTTTGAGTCTTTGGCAGAGGTGATCGACGAAGCCTTTGCGAGTATCAGGCCCTCTAAAACTCAAGAATACATAGTAATTGTTTCCATTCTCAGAGGTGAATGAAGCAGGTGGGTCAGAATTTGCTCCAGATGCCGATGGCACATCGATCTTCTCCAAAGAGTCCGAAGAGGGAAGAAGATGAGGCGATTCGCTCTCGCGCTGCTCCGACTGTAATTCAACCGATTTTCCGTGTCTCTGTTTCTTCGAAATGGTCGAACTCGAAGCATCGGTGTCTCTAACACGCTTGAGTTGTCGCTTTGAGAAAAGATTTCCCATTGCAGCTCTCTCTCTCTCTCTCTCTCTCTCTTTCTGAGAGACTATGACTGCTGTGGTAGTTTTTGAGGTGCCGGAAGAAGGGGGTGAGTACGGTGGTTTGCTTGCTCGGTTCGGCTGCTAGGGTTTCAGCTGGGAAGAGCCAAAAGGGAAAGTCGGAGGCGAAACCCGATTATTCGGATTTTATGGACATTCTAGTCTCCCCAAATACTTTAGACGGAGCGTACTCGAGTAATGTTTCGGGTCGGGTCCGGTATCATCAAAACCCAACCCGACCCAACCGATCCCTCCCAGTATTTTATGGAGAAATTCACTTTGGAAGAGTTGAATCATTTACCTGAATTCTTCTCTTCAACAGAAACAATTATTAAAAAAATCTATTATAAAATTTACGCAGAAAAATGTCGGATCTTCCCATCTATACCAATGCAAAATCGCAAAATCGCAAAAATTTGAATGAAAAACAATCCTTGAATGTTAAAACACATAGATTAGGCCTAATCACCACGTCACCATCCTACGTGGCGGGCGCAAATCTAGATGGCTCCACTAGCAGGTCGACGCGTGTCCTTGGACTTAGACCAGCTGGAAAATAGAGAAGTCAAAAGTCAAGAGGATTTATTTTTCTCGGTGCGGCTGAAAAGAGACTCAGCAGAAGCATTAATTAATGCTGTTGACGCTCAAAAACCTCTCCTTTTCGATTGACGGCGAGCTGTCCATTGACGGCCGACTCGACGACAAGCGATTATTTCCCCGAAATCACATATTTCCCCGAAATCACATGAAAACACAACGAAAGACAACAAAATCAGACATGTTTCAACTAATATAAAAGCAAATATGAATCAATCGAGTCTAAACACGAGCTGCTATTTCGGTTCTCTTTTAAACATTTCATATCGTATACATTTTGAAAATAAAGCTCCAGATGTGTATTTATGGCAAAAGGAGTCTCAATCTCGACATATAAAAGCTTGGATCTCATTTCTATGCTAGGTGACTATGAACTCGCGAAGAATTGAACTTCAGATTTCGCTGGCTCAGTGAAACCGGGCTAAAACGGGGTGTTGAGAAACGAACTCCTACCTGGTTTGGGGATAGAGTGTTAGTGAGCAGAAATGATGGGTCGGCGGTCGCGCGAGATGCTCTCCGGCCAGATGAGAGTGACCAGAGCCGGAGGAGTTCGGCCAAACTTGCTTCCTTCTTCCGCCTCGCTCCCTCTCCAGCGAAATGTCTCTCGCTCGAAACCCCCCACTCCCGTCTCCAACTCTCTCTCTTCGACCTTTTCTGTCCTGCGAGCCCCCTCACTGGCCAGCGAACATGGCTTTAGAAGGTTGCTAGCTTGAGCCACTGCTCGTCACTTTTGGTTCTCTTTCCTCGCTCACAGACGCGACTCACGGGCGTCTCCTTCGGTCACCGTTCCCCGCGTCACAAGCGCGACTCACCAAAGCGTGCGTGCCATGGAGGAGAAGGACAAAGGAGCGGACAATCTCGTTGAAAGAATGGCCTGGATTCTCGAAAAAAACTAACACGTTCAGCCACAAAAATTTGAAGGCCACAAATTTCGAAAGCCACAAACCTTTAATGTAGAAACATAGCTTCACATATGACTTCAAGATCAAGAGTTCCTCATCTTCATTTTCGTGTGAAAGCATCTCAAATAGTTCCATACTATTAGACTTATCATTAGCATAGATAATTAACTATTGATTTTATAAAATCACGTCTCGAATTCGAGCTGGTGTAAGGAATCTTGAAGAAATTCAGTTTTCTATTTGGGTTGGAATTTCTCTAATTATCTAACGATGGCCACGCATATTTTGGGGTCTTCGGTTTTTTTGGTCAGAGGACTTTGTGTGTTTGTCCTCTAGTCATATCTTTGATTGGTGATCAAGTTATGGGCATGCAAACTAAACTAAGATTAAATATGCGTAATGTCCATCTTTCTAATCCAACCATCGGAGACATAGCCTAAATAAAGGGGGACGCATCATGTGGTAATTATAATATGGTATTTTGGCGAATGGGGAGGGAGCCTGAAGTAGACCTGTGGCCCTCTCCTTTGTTGACACTTAAATCACTTTGCTTATTGTTTTCTGCCTTGTCCTCTAATTTCTAGACCATACCAAATTTTGTGCTATTTACTTGCTTTAATAAATTGCAAATTGGCTTGTCGTCGAGTCGGCCGTCAATGGACAGCTCGCCGTCAATCGAAAAGGAGAGGTTTTTGAGCGTCAACAGCATTAATTAATGCTTCTGCTGAGTCTCTTTTCAGCCGCACCGAGAAAAATAAATCCTCTTCTCAAAAACCTCTCCTTTTCGATTTTCAAGCGCCTTTTGCCTTCTCCTTCCTTGAGTCGAGCAGAAAAAACGCAGATACCTTCTCTCTCTTTCTCCGGCATGCCCGACTGCCTCCACCTCCACCTCCGCCGCCCCCGCCCCTCTCCCTTCCCCAAAGCCCCCGTCGGTCGCAGGTGCTGCTCAGATCTGCCTCTGGCACGTCGCCTCCATGAAGACCCCCGCTGGGTCGCAGCTGCTGGGTCGCGAGCGCCCTTTGCCTCCGCCGTCACCTCCGGAGTCTCATCGGCGGCTACGATTCGTCAGCTTACTCCTCTCTCCCACCCGTGCTCGCGCTGATCTCTGGGGAACCTTCTAGCAGTCGGAACATCAACAAGAGCGTCTTCGAGCTGCCCGCGTATGACCCAGCGTCGGAAATGATGAGGAAGGAGAAAACGCGCAACAAGCTCGCTACCTCCGATCTTGCTCGTGTGTACGGCTGTTCTCTGGTTCATTTCCAATCTAGGTACAAGAAAACTAGGAAACTTCACACACCCATTGAAGCTGAGCAACAGAGCAAGCCATTACACGAGGCTCTGACCTTGGCTCCATCATTCAAGAAATCCGGGGAAAATTCAGAAACACCCCTCCACCTATCGACGCAGATGAACATGGGCACCTCTTCAATGCACATGTAAATCGGGCTACATGTCCATGGCCTCCACTTCCTCCATCTCTCTCGCCTATCGGATTCATTGTTTGGCGGTATTTGCAGTTAACGTTGCGGGTCGAAGCCGTGGGCCGGAGTTTGGGTTCTTTAGCGTGCTGTGCTCCCGCTATTGCGCGCGCACGGCGCTTTGCGTGCGCGGACGGGCCTCCGTCGTAGAATAAACAGAGGTTTTTCAGGTATGGAGGCTTGGTGATAGTGGCTGCTTCGGCTTCTAATTCCAGCCGAAGTCGGAGAGCTTATTGGGAGGCCGAGGGGAAGAGTTCTTTGCTGGCGATTGTGGCTCCTGTGAAGCAGGTCGCATCCTTTGCCGTTCCTGCCGGAGTATTTGTGGTCGTGACTTTTGGTATGAAAGTTTTAACGTTATTGTTGATTTGCTGTGAGGAAGAGAGTAGGGGTGATTTTAGACTACGATGAGAAGCTTTTCCTCATTGGAACCGATTAGAATGTGGTTGTTTAAGGTTTGGCGTTGCACCTTCTATTGTCAAGAGGTTGTTTAAGGATTATTTTTTCCGGCAGAGTTTGGGTTACAATAATGTAATTTGAGTAAGCCACCGTTATATCTTTCAGATGTTCTGATGAGAGTTGTCGACTTTGGTGTATGAATGTTAAACCATGCCTGATGGATCAATTTTAGTGTTTCCATTATTCGATTATCGCTTATTTTTGCAAATAACAACACAGTTGTTCACATCGGCGCTCTAGTACATGTGTTTCTTTGCCTCTTATGATTTGAAATTTCTTGTTTTCGAAGCAGCTCTTTAGTGACATGTTCTTGTTGATAGAATCCGTGCGATGTATTGGTGAATAATACTGCTATCCAGAAGCTCCTACTGAATAGTACTGATTTGGGGATGAGGTATTCTTTGTCTTGACTGCAACATGTTTACCAAGCACTGAATTCTGGATGAAGTTTAAGCCATCCAAATAGTGACAGGTTGGAGATGTCATCATACTTTTTGGGTGGAGGGAGCTAAGACTATTGCAGAGTTGTTGAAAAAAAACTCAACCTTGTGAATTCTTGAACTCAACAAAAATATGATTGATTATTCTATACGCATGTACTTTAGCATCTAAGATTTTTAGCCAGTTATTTGTTAGCAACCAAAAGTTTGCTAGACTATTCTGTTTATTGACTGTTCATTTATTCGCTAGTGTAAGGGATTTACAAGTCTTGCAGGAGCATTGCTCGAGAATAATACCATACAAAATTTACATCTAAAGTAAGTTAACTTTCCAATGATGGTCCCCGAAAAATTGCACCTATCCATTTTGAATCTCTTGTCTCATTTGCATCAGTTTAAGTTTATCGACAAATCTTAGTCTCTACTACAAGGATGCACCTGAGTTTGGTTTGTATGTGTGAACTTGCATTTCCATGGTTGGCCCATCTTTGATATGCTTCTAGTGGCATGCTTTTGTTTTGCTTCATTGAATATTTTGATGGATGATGTATTTTCAGCCACAACTATGGTGGCACACTAGGGGCCAATGCTTTGGCTAAAGGGTTGGAGGGAAACAAGTCATTGGGGGTAAACTACTCATGTTTTCCATTTTTCTTTCTTAAGGATAAATAGCTCGAATTTCGGTTGGGAATTCTGTCATTAGAATGTAGTGCATGCTCCTGTCAACAAGTTCTATATTTTTCTATTATATGGTGTTGTTCGACTTGCTATTCTTCTAGTTAGTCATACGACTAACTTACCTATATATATATAGTGCTGACCATGTGGGCTCCATAGAACAGATAAAGATGGACAACATTTCAATCTGAAGGAGTAAAAATTTTTCGTCTCTGGACAACAACCAGCAGAGTTGTTGAAGAAAAACTCAACCTCACAGGTTCAAGAGTGGTTTCAGAGAAGGTAATGAGTTTTGCTCTTACTTATTTGATTGTCTTTGGAGTTAATGTTATTTTTTGCGCTTGGTGATGGAATTCTTTTGGTGTATTTGCTGATTTATGGAGCTGATGGTAATGCAGGTATTGAAGCTGCGCCAAGGAAGCACACAGCACCAGCTGCGTGCCCATTTAATATGTGGGCGCAAGAAACTTTTGGGGGCATAATCATGTTTTTTTCACTGAGTACAAAACATAGACTTTTTTCTTAATTTCTATGTGTAATTGCTCAAACAAATGTCTAGTACATATCACATGTCTATGATGTACTCTGTCTGTGTTCTAAAGAAAGGGCTATTCGACATTATTACAATGTTCTTACTTTCCTTTCTACACTGCAGATATTGGACAATACATTTGCTTCGCAGATGCAGCGATTACTAGGAAATGCCCTTAAAGAAAAAGATCTTGAGCCCCCTCGCTCTGTGACTGAAGCTTGATCAATACTCTGCAGAGACACGGCAAATGCTGCAAATTCATTCAGCTACTTCTGTGTAGATATTATACCACCCCTGGGTGTCAATTTTTGTTGGGAATCTGTCATTTCATTTGTTCATTTTAGCAGTGTACAGGACCACACTTTAGAGCCCAGGCTTTTAGAAAGTTCTTCCGTATGAGATCAAAAGCTTGTATCATATGTATTGTATCATCCAAATATCACAAATTTTTTGTCAATAAGGGTTCATTTTCTAGTTGTAGTGTGACGACTTTTTTGCATAATGAGCAGTACTAGTGACCATCAATAGCCATTGTTAACACTGCCAGGCTTTCAGCAGGACGAAAAAGGGAAACAGCCATGTAGCTTATCTGGTTTGTGCATCATTTCTTATAGATTTATATTAATCCAAGGTATTGGGACTCTGAGACTGCAGAGTGTATTGAGACTTTATCTCTTCAGGCACAGAAAAAAAAAAAAAAAACCTTGTGATATTGAGTTTTACTATGATGATCAATCAAAGGAAGGAACAGGTCGAAGGTGGAGACTAGTAATGAGATTTAACCAGATGAATTGAGAGCTTAAAGGACCAAATGAACAGACTTATAATTTGTTAAACCAACATCTTGTTGGAGTTGAACAATGCTCGATCTTCTAGCCCACATTATCATGCCAAATCTCTATAGTTGAGGGCCAAAAAGAACTTGAACACAGCCTTTTGATGTTTGAATAACAAATTTTCAAGATATCTTCCAACAATACAAAAGTGAGAATTAAGAACCACCATATTCTTTCTAACAAGAATTAAAAACTCGAGATTGTTCTGATTTACAAAACTAACTAAAAGTTAACTAATGTCAATTCTATTTCTGCAGAGAGCAAGTAAAATATGAAAATCTATTCGGTACTCATTGGGTTTGAAGTAAAATATATTTGGTACTTTCATAAGTAAATGAAAATAGGTAAACCTTAGAGACCTCTCCAAGCTCCATGTCTCTGCAGAGAGCAAGTACATCCTACAAGTATATGAAAATCTAGATATGCAGTATGATGCCTGAAAGTTATCAAATAGCCATATATTGTTGCCAAAAACAAGAATTCGTCATTCATGATGGAGAGAAACTCCCATGAGCTAAAAGCAAGAACAATGGTTGAGCAAAAATCTAGAACTAGAGCTATAAACCACGAGATGTAATGGCATAAAAGGCTGCCATCATAGCTCATGGTCTTTTGGAATTGTTCAGTAGTTGCAATGATTGTAACATTCCACCATATCGAACACCCGAAAAGGCTGTAATTTCCTTATTTGATGTGGACACCACTTCACTCTCTGAAAAACAGTGCAATCGTTTGGGCATAGCTCAGGCTTTTATATTCTCTCTCTGTGGATCAGCTGAGACTTCACCACTAGTTGGCCTGCAAGACACCATCAACTTGTCATTGTGCAGAGAATAGTTAAGTGTTGAAGTTTATGAGAATTAAATCAGAAAGAACTATTCCATAATTGTTGACAGATTGGAACAGAACCTTCATTTTATGCGGTTTAGTGATCCAGGCAGGTGAAACTGTCATTTTATGTCTAGCACACAAATGAAAGAAATTTTTCACTTTCTCTGATTACGTTCTTTAGATATTTAAGAATATATTACAGTGATGTCCAAAAACAAGTAGACAGACAAACATCCAAATGCTGCTACAGGATACAAAGAAGCCTTAGGACAAGAAACTTTCCACTTGATCATTTTCTTCTTTCCACGTACTCAAGTAATCCATGCCTTGGACAATCTTAGAAAAGTTAGCCATTTCAGTATCCCAAAGATCCAAACAGATGGATATACAACATGTCTCTTCAATGAATTGCAAGACAAGGATTTGTACGACCAATACTCCAAACCTTGTAAATAAAATTAGAAGTAGAAGAATCCTGTTTGTGCGTCCATTAGGCAATTGTCCAAGAAAAAACTCACCCATAAAGAGAAAACAAGTTAATAAGACAAGTTAATGACAAAAGAAACAGTAAAATTAGAGAGGCTAGTGTGCACTTACAATCCACTAAGAATCTCGATGGTATCATAGAACAACCACTGCAGGGTTACAACAGGTCCAACGAGTATAATTCTAATGGGAAGGCTCCTCGTAAACAGATTTGCAACCTCGATATTCCTGATTGCCTGTCGCAAAATTGGAACTTATAGATCAGATCAAACTTTTCTGAGACATCAGGGTAAATAACTGCTTGTAAACATATACCAGCATGAGACTGTCAAATTTTTTGTTGTTGATGGAAGCAACAACATTGTCGGCAGGATTTGATATGAAGCTACCAACAGACCCAGCAGCATATCCAGCTAAGCATGTTACCCTGAGTTGTTGAACTTTTGAGCAATCCTCCTTTCTTCTTCTAATAACATTAAGATACAGGAAATCCACTGAATGCTCAAATGTCGAGAACATCACCATTAAAACTGCCTAGGGACAAAATTAAGAGAGGATCAATATGCAATAATACCAGGTTTCTTGCACACAACGGTTCAACAACTTGGTGTGAGTTTCCATACTCTATTGTGAACATAATATGGACTATAAACATTCCGAAATAAAAGATGCAGGCATGACAAGAGGACAAACCAACCACCTATAGACCAGCTCTCCCACCTAACAAAATTGGGTATTAAGTGTTTAACATCACTTAGAAAGAGAATGGTCTGCTCTCCCATAGAACAGCTTCTGTTCATCTAAGCATATTTTAGATGCAATATTCAATAAGAGAAAGTTGACTAACTCTATAGCCTAAGAAGGAATGTCAAAGATTACATGAAAGATTTTGACCCCAAAGCGGTAGAAATCCACTGTAAAATCTGAAAGCAAGAAAAGCATTAGAATGTCCCTCCTACGTCTAACACAAGCAAACATACTAAGGCCATAAAAAATTACCCTAGAAGGCCCTTTTGATGCATACACTTTAGGGAAGCCATCAACCAAGCCTTACGCAAAGTGGGGCTGTGCTTGAACCCGAATTTTAATGGCTTCAAAAGGGCAAAGTGCCACATTTGCAAATGCTTCCACAGAAGCACTGCTCAGAAAAAAAATCAAGCTCCTATTACTGCCAACCAAGGCATCGGAGTAAACCCATTTGAAGTACTTGTAGAGACCGAATCTGCACCCACCTTGAGCACCATATCCAAAGAACTTGGTAGCCCAACCTCTCCAAAAGGCAGAAGGGCCTTGCTCTCTCAATAGAGTAGTGAAACATGAATAAATGCTGTTATACTTGATTGGATTCACCTACAAGATAACAAGGATTCACATATAAAAAACTTCCAAGTGAAACAATTCTTTGCAGAAATATTAAATACATGCCAAAGAAGGACAATCATGAATAAAGCCACACTGCAGAAGCATCCAATTCTCGTCGAAAATTGGACTTTCCACATTCAGTCAGATTTGGCCATATTAGCAGTTCCACATCAAACGGCCACCAGAAAAATATGTAAACAAGTCATATAAGGAATCTTGTAAACTCATCCAGTTATAGTTCAATCACTGCGGGAACACGTAGCAAGAGTCCACAAAAACACCACATCTTTTATTTGATCTATCAAGTCTATGTCATCAATAAAACTAGTACCGAAGCAGAAAATGATTTGGGGTGTTACCTCTGATACACTGATGAGGAAACCAATCAAGTGACTCAATTTATTCACTGAGCTCAACTAAAGAACAGAACATGTTCCTCCAATGCATAGAATTTACACCATGGCATTGAACAAGAAGAATGCCAACAAAAGCAGAACATCCACTTCGCTATGACACAACAAATACAAATAAAGCTAGAGCTAAAAAAAAAAAAAAAGCAGAGAGAGAGAGAGAGAAGGGACCTGTGCTGAAGCCAGCAGGATTGCCACCTTGAACTGCGAGTAGAAAGCAGAAATCAGGGTAAAAAAGAACCAGGCAGCATATGCAGACCACGTAATAGAGGAAACTGAAACTTGTTGGACATAATCACATACATCACCACAGCCATTGCCATACAATCTTATCCACCAGCTAAAGCAACCACCTGATTCGAACAAGAACAAAGTGGAAAAGGTATTTTACATTAAAAGCCTAACTGCGAGCAGACAACAGGCTCGACCAGCTTATTGTGCAACCTCAGTACTATAAGCAAAGAGCCAAAAAAAATTTAATTAAGTAGGACAAATATATTGACGAAATCGGGTGTACATGACTTCACCCTCCTTCAATATTAATAACACGTCAAAGGAAATCCCCATGCAAACTGAAAATACTAATGGAAGCGGGTAATCTCGACAGAACAGTGGCTTACATTTAGGAGGAGACTTTAGGAATCTCCAGAATCAGATCTTTGTCATGCTGCCATAATCTGAATCTTCTTCATAATTCTTTCATGCAGCACAGTGTCCTCAACTCAATCTTGTTGGGTGTCGCTCGCATTGCATTGTATCCAGTACTATCAGATGTAATATCTAACTTTAGCCTGTGATCATTAGTCAGGTTATTGCCACTCTTTCCCTCTGGAATCATGTCCTGTCACATGCTAAAGAGTCTGGGATATGCGATTTGCACCCATCAGATCAAAGCGTGCCGGGGATTTTATACTATCACAGAAGTCGATTTGATCTAAGCTCTTGCAATTATTAACAATCAATTGCTTCAGTTGCTCTGACAGTGAAAGGTCCAGTCATTGAATGTGCTTGCATGCAGATATTCAACACTTCCAGGGATTTCAATTGGCCAAGGCCCCCTATAGCATGGAGATGATCCACCTGTCCATTGTCACTTTGCCGGTCCAAGAATCAGAATGACTCTAAATCCCCAAAGTCGTCAATGTTGGACAACTCAGTGCTTGCGGATACGTCCAATTGTCTTAGGGATTCTAAAGCTTCCAGACCATCCAATTCCATCAGCCCATAGCATTGGAAGAGCTCTAATTCCAACAAGGATTTCAAATTGAAAAGATTTGGTAAGGTTTCAACTTAGGGCATTCCCAAACATGAAGCTTCTCTAAGTATGAGGAAAGCTCTGGGATGATTTCAAGAAACATGCATAAGCGAAGGGTAAGCTTCTTTAGATTACTTAGGCAAGAGAGCGATGGAAGCATGGGTCTCCCACAGGTGAGCTGCGGAGATGATAAGCTACTAAAAATGCAATCAAAACCACATAGACATGAGTAGTTGCCATGACCAATCAATTGTTAGAAAGTGTTATTCCACATCGGTTGAATAAACAGTTTAAACAGGGGTTATACACATGCAGTCTACCTGTAACTTATAGTTCAAGCTTTTGGGTGGAATTTTTTGCTAACAAGGAATGAACTATTTTATTATGCATGCATGAATGAAAGAATCGCATAATAAACATCCTGTACTCTAGGAAACCAACCTTAATAGAACTTGAAAAAAGGTAATACTCTATTTGCATAAGAACAAATTCATATCATGTCAAGAATGAAGAGTCTTTCTTTGTGACTCATGACGTATAATGACATGCAATGTACTTCGAAGGCATTCTTATCTATTTTCATTCCCACCAGGATCGCGAGCCAGCTGATGCTGAAGCATCACATTCAAGCGGTCGACCATTTTCCCCAAGATTCCTTGAAAAGCCCCATGCCAAACTGAAAATACTGTTGTGAAGTAGATATTCTCAACTGAATATGATACTTTACCTACTATATTTACATTTACTAGGAAACATGGAAGATCTCCAGAATCCAATCTTTGTCATGCTGCCATCATGCAAATATTCTTCATATTTCTACATGAAGCGTATGTGTTACTCCATCATTCTGGTATTTTCTGTGTAAATGATAATAAAAGAACATGATTTCTCTCATCAGGATGCAAAGACACGCATCAAACTATTGTGCAACTGATAAAAACCAACATGACTAGTATCTTCCAAGTTAATCTGCACTCTTAATATTGCCAATGACCTATTCCTATGTCAAGATTACAGGTATAGTTGAAAGTCCTCGCCTCTGAGGCAGTACCAATCATGCCCTCCACAGAATTAAAAATCATATGCACAGCTCCTCCCACTTCATTTCAGTGCCATAAACAGCTGGGTAATACCTGAGTGATTTTTTGTCCCTGCCATCAGCCTAGCCAAAAATGGTGCACATTTCTGGCTGAAAACATAACTAGTTACTGCAGGAGTGAATTTTCAATTCCATTCAGCGGCAGATGCAACAAAACATTCTGATTTGAGTAGTAGTTCAAGAAAAGATGGCATTTAGATGTCTATATCAGCTCTCAAACATTCATGGACAGAAGCAAATCCTCTGTCTAGCTCCCCATTGATTACTTGTCATTTTTATCCAAGGACATGAAAGCAACACAGTTGATTTAAGGAGTCTCCATACTTTTGGTTTGGATCTGACACTGTCTTCCACGATACATTGAAGATCCTCTGTTCATTTAAAGCCTCTGAGGCGTAGACTTGTCATCACCAAACAATTACTAAACTGAAGGAAGAAATTGCTAATGATATAAAGGCAAGAATTTGCGAGATGATTAATAGAAGGCATGAATAAACAAGGAAAGAGTGGATACATGATTTCTACTGGGTTTTCTACCTTTGATAATGATCCTTTCAGCATGATCAAGGCCGTACTTCTTGTCTTCAGAGAGAGCAATCTTCATATTGGCGTATTAAGTGATGAACAAAGTTTGACATAGATCCATGGAGATTCATTGTCTTGACATTAATGTATTGGCTTTGAGAAAATGTAAAGCACGTTACTGGGTACGTTCACTGCCTACTTCCATGACAAAAAAACGAATTATTAAAATGCAACCAAATATCACTTATGCATGAGCAGTTTCCAGAATCCATCAGATAGTGATGTTTCTTTCTGCATTCTTTTGCATAAATGGGACAAACACATAATGCAATAAAACAAATTTTAACAGAACTTGGGAGATAATTTTTACTGTATTTACTGATACCATTTTGAGGATGGAGAATGTCTTGCCATTTAACAGAAGACATCTAATTTACTGTGGGAGGCATTCTGATCTTTTTATTCATATCATGATCATAAGCTAGATAACACTGAAGCAATGCATTTACTTGCTCAAACAACTTCTTCCAGTTCCCGGAATTGAGACGGAAAAATAATAGCATGTCCAAGAAAAGCCCCATACAAACTAAAAGTAGTAAAGAAAGCAGGCGATCTCAACAGAAAAACGGCGATTTACTTACTATATTTACATTCAGTAGGAGACTTCAGCGATCTCCAGAATCAGATCTTCCTCATGCTGCCATAATTTGAATCTTCTTCATAGTTCTGTCATGCGGTGCAGTGTTTTCAACTCAATTTTTTTGGCGCCGCTCGCATCTTATTGTATCTATTACTATCCAATTTACTTTATCCATGAAGCTCAGTTAGCTTCTTGCTGTTTCTTCCCTTAGAATCATGACCTGTCATATGCTAAAAATCTGGTAATATTGCGAGTGACTTGCACCCATTTCTATCAAAGTGATCCAGGAAATCTATGTTATCATGGCAGCGAATTTCAACTAAGCTTTCACAATTATTAACGATCAATCGCTTGAGATGCTCTGATTTCAAAAGGTCCAGTCGTTAAATGTGCTTGCATGCAGAGATATTCAATACTTCCAGGGATTTTAAGTGGCTAATGCCTCGTAACTCATGGAGATTATCTGCCTCTCCATCATAGCTTTGCAGGTCTAAGTTTGTCCACAACTCCAAATCCTCAAAGTCGTCGAGGTTGGGCAACTGTGTGCTAATAGATACGTCCAAGTTTGTTAGGGATTCTAAAGCTTCCAGACCATTGAATTCCATGAGCCCATAGCATTGCAAGAGCTCTAATTCCATCAAGGATCTCAAATTCGAAAGATTTGGCAACTTTTTCAGCTTAGGACATTCCCAAACACGAAGCTTGCGTATGTTAGAGGGAAGCTCTGGGATACTTTCAAGAAACATGCAACGGTGAAGGATGAGCTTCGTTAGATGACTCAGGTGAGAGACCAATGGAAGCGTGTTGCTCCGACAGGTGAGCTGCAGGGATGATAAGCCGGAAGGAGGGTCTGGCAGTGACACAAGCTCACTACAGTAAAGCAAATCAAGGTGGTCGAGAGTAGAAAGCTCACTTAAGTTTTCTGGCAAGTGAGAAATTTTTGCTTTACCTAATTGTAGGGTCCGTAGAGAAGACAATCCGCCTATATCACCAAGACATTGTCCTTCCAGTTCATGGCAGCCTAAGGCATCTAACTCTTGGAGGCTTTCAAATTTTCCAATAGAGCTCGGTAACTTCTCTATCTCACTATGAGGAATCCTCATAATTTTCAAGTTCTTCAATTTCCCAATATATTCAGGTAATTCCTTAATTCTTGTATATGACAAGTCCAGCTGAACCAACTTTTTCAACTCCCCAATTGAAGAAGGGATCTGTTTCAACTTGAAGCAGCCCATTAAATACAAGCGCCGCAATTCCCCAAGAGCCTTGAAGGAGCCAAGTTTTTGTCATGTTTCGCAGGTGGTCAGGTTCAGGGTTGACAAATTTACCAGAAGGCTTATAGAACTAGGAATCTGAGTCAACGAACCACAGCCAACAGCACTAAGATTCTTCAGCCTCTTCAGAGATCCTATACATGGAGGGATTTCTTTTATATCAGTCTCATCCATGAGAAGTTCTGCCAATTCTTTTAGTAGACCCAGTTGTGCGGTAACTTCTTCAGACTCCCACAGTACCTCAAATTCAAGGAAACAAGGCACTTGACATCTCCAACGGAAGGGTCGATTTCCTCCAAATTCTGACAGTATTCCAGGATCAGCATCTCTAAACTTTTAAAGGCAGAGAGTTTACGGGTGATCCTTAAATTGGAGCATGAAGAGAGATTGAGAACTTTCAGCCTCTCCATCTATAAGAAAGAAACATGTTTTACAATAAGATGTTGGTTTAACATCAAATGTAAAAATGAAAAAAAGGGAAATATACTGGTGGGAGTGGTTGTCGCCCATCACCGGTGGAGCAGCGGCGGTGGCCGGCAGGGTTGCCAATGCCTGGACGAGGGCCGGCAACCCTCGCCGACTAGAGGTGAGAGCCTGAGGGCAGCAAGGTTTAGGGGCGCTGGACAAGGGCCGCCAAGCCAACGCGAGGGCTGGAGGTACGGGTCTTTTAGAGATGATCATCGGCCGGTCTCGGGATAGATCTAAATTTTTTGCGGAAGGCTGCTCGTAAAAATTTCTACGTATGGATCTTCCGGCAATGGTTTTTCACTAGATGCCCTTGTCCACACCTGCAGGAAAAGTCCTTGGCCCGATACGGCTCGGGTCGGGCCTGGAGCAGCCTCAGTGACATGATCATGCAGCGCGCTTTTTAACATTGAAAGTGTTGGTTAATTGTAATTTCCCTCGGAACTGAAATGAATGCGTATTTGCAACCGTGCTTGACCCCCGGTTAAGTATAGAAGAGGAGAGTCGCAAATTTCTCCCAAAGCATCCACATGAAATCTTCACTCCCAAAGTGTTGGTTAACAGCCCTTGCACCTCTAGCTCCCTCCAATTTGATCCGCTAATTTTTACCAAGACCCGTCCCCGTGACTATGCATCCGACGCACATGCATCACGCGTAACGAAGCGTGTTCTTGTCCAGCCTAATTACGTTCATTCATATACAAATAATAAACATATCAAATGCAGATGGATGTTTTTGTTCATTTATGACACATTTTAACGAATTTTAATTATATAGATGGATATGTTATTTTGTATTAGTGCACTGCTAGATCCATTTTCCTACGTAAGTGAAAAACTTATCGCGTGGACATGATTAATAAATGTTCCATGTCCGTGCTAGACCTAAGTCTAACCGTGAGGAAGAAAAGAAATGGGTTTCCTGGGGGCACCACTTCACCATTTTGCAACTGTTCGTCGCCATTCAAGAGTTCAAGTGTTGGCAGTGATGTCTATCTTCACCACGTAAAAAGTCTCCTAATTCTCCTCTCTAATTTTTTATTCCCGAGGAGTGAATAGGAGATAACACTGCAGGTCTGTCATTCTTTCTCAAAAATCTTTTAACGAGCTGCTCCGGTAAAAAATAAATATAGGAAAATGATCGTGAGGAAGAAAGAAATAGGGTTTCGGGGCGGCACCACTTCAATTTGCATCTGTCGGTCGCCTCTCGAGTCGAGTGTCCGGCTCCAGCAAAACTCGTTGACCCTCTCCAATCCTCTCTCGCTCACTGACTATTAGGGTGGCAAATGGGTCCTTGACCCATTTTCGACCCATTTTCAAAACCTTCTCTGCCGCTCGCCTCCTTGCTCGTCTCCGACCCGCCTCCACCACTCGCCTCCGACTGGCGGAGAGCCTCCACCGCTCGCCTCCGACTGGCGGCTCGCCTCCGCCGCTCGCCTACGCCGCTCGCCTCCGAGCCGCCTCCGCCACTCGCCTCCGACTGGCGGCTCGCCTCCGCCACTCGCCTCTAAGACGAATGAGGCAAGCATCTCGAAGTTCTGGGTTACTACAATCCCTTGCTCGGTATGCTCCCCCTTTCTCTTTCCTCTTCTTTTCGTGTCTGGGTGACGGTGAAGCGATGTGGGTTCGTGGGTAGTGCTGGAGTTCGTGGCGTGCGGGTTCGTTCGTCGAACGGTTGATTGAATGTGATTGGGTTGGCGAGAAAGAGCGCCCGTCGGCAATATTCTTAGGTGGGTTCTGTCGGGTTTCGTTGGGTGGGTAATGAGGGAAGTGTTGAGTATCTGGGTTAGGAGGTACGAGCGAGCTGCGTGCGATTGGTTGGATAGCAAAGGTCAGAGCTCGTTGACTGGGTGTGCCGAAACTGCGTGAATCCTTTGTTTCGATTCGCTTGCAGTTGAGGTTCTTAGTTATGTTCATCAGGTTGTTCGCGCTCAGGTCAAATGTTTGATGAAATTCCCCAAAGAAATTTGACTTCAAACTTTCACCTCCTTTAAGTGTTCCTTTGGAAAACTGATGTCATTTTGTTATCTTGTGGATTTTTGAAAATTGGAGAATGAGGACCAACATATGAAGATTGATATCTTATTATAGCGACAAATAGCTTTTAAAAATGCCAAAAGTCTTGAATGATTATCTGCATTGTCTTAGTGGAATGATCCACTATGCACTAGCATGCAAGTAATGGTGGTGTGAAAGTCAAGTATCATACGGTAGCAAAAGCGAATTGTTGTGCTCTGCAAGGGCAGATTAGGGTCCCAAGTGGCGATATCGATCTCTGATATGTCAATTTTCTTCCTAAAGCCATCAAAAGAGTAGGCGTTTGGCATCAATCTGGCCAGCATTTGAATAAGGCCTCTGAAGGCCAAATTCAGATTGACCTCTCTTCAAAATGCAGAATTATTTGATAGAGATGATGAGAGGAACAAAGAAGAATCAAGTATCCTTTTAACTCATTTACATGGGTAGAAAATGATTAAGTCTGCAAATCTTCCATCTGGAATAAAGTTTGTTTGATTGGGTCATGCAAAATCCCTAGTTTTTTATTTATTTTTATTTTCCAACAGATGATCCCAGAAAATGGCTTATTCTGAGTCCAATCTTGACATGTTATTGGACCTGCACAATGTGGTTCCATGAGTTTTCGTCTAGAATCTGAGGGCAGCTTCAACATTGTTCTATGGGTCTCAATTATTTCAAGCACACGGTTTTTGCCTTGCATGAAGATCTGATGTTCATGTGCAGAAGTGGTAAAAAAAAGGCAAGGTTTATGCTCAGAATTATCATTGTCATTCATAAACTGCCATGATAAAATGGAGTAAAAAACAGCAGATCTCTTTTGTCTGTGGAGAAAAGGAAAACTGAAGGATGAGGACATCTTTCCTTAGATAAGAATCTGACTTATTGCAGCTCCAGAGCCCAGTCAAGTATTGAAGATGTATAGTTCATAATATACCAGTGTCTAGAACAAAAATGGAACCACTTAATTGAGTGCCATGTTTGACAGAGAATGAATGGACTGGTTTCTCTAGTTTCATTCGCATTTTCCTTCACAACTCTTCTTTTCCTGTTCTTATGGTAATCACCTAAGACATTTAGTATTCTTGAACAACTCAAATTTCGTTTTTAGGTTTTTTTAACTTTTTTTAATTTTATTTACTATTTTTTTAATTTAATTTGAGGTTTTTATCCAATTAGCATATAGCTTAAAGTGAGCGCGGGTTTTTCTAGAATATTAATGGGTTTTACCAATACGGGTCGGTCGGGTATGGGTTACTAGATTTACACTACAGGAATATGGGTCAAAACGGGTTAAATGGGTCAAATATGAGTCGACCCATTTTCAACCCGACCCATACCCGACCCGACCTGACCCATTTGACGGGTCTACTTCAACCCCTCTCCCTCTCTCTCTTTCTCTCTCTCTCTCTCTCTCTCACACACTCTCTCTCTCTAGAAAGCGACAAGCTCTTTTTTTTTTTTTTTTTGGGTTTCGGAGTTACTCTCGTGCTCGGCTTCTCTTTCAGTCGTTCTTCGTTTCATGCAAAAAATTTGTTAGCTTGGCGCGATGCTGCGGTGGTAGACTAGTTTCGGCTGCTGGTGGTTTTGTTCGAATTTTGGTTTTAGCTCACCAGTACTAAGAACGCAATTTTTAGGGTGATTTGGAAACCCCATCTCGAGCTACGCCCTCAAACATTTTTATCTTCCGTATTTTTGGCTAATTCAAGCGATGTGGTAGGTTCTTCTTCCGTGTTAAATGGTCTTGCTGTACCAAGCATTTATCTTTTTATTTTAGTGGGATGAGAAACTTATTAAGCAAACTGGCATTTGCAGGTTTTGTTTCTGGAATGACGTTGGAAATGCAGGTGCGTTGTTAAAAGTAGCTTTGTCTGTGCGAATCCGACGAATCTCTGAGAATGGACCGGTTTCTGAAACAGAATGTGGGATTTGGCTATCATTGTATCGCGTTGAATATCCACGTTCTTGATAAGTGGTCTGTTGTTTTCTTGATCTGCAGTGGAGCAGTAGACTGGTTTTTTAGAGACTTTGTTGTGTCATTGAATCTTCGTCAGGATTCATGGAATGCCATATCCGAACTGGAGTAGCAAATCAACCAACCCATCCTCCCGGATTCTGTACAGAGCGTGTCTCCACGACACAAGCCCGCAACCTTCCTGAGATGCAACAACCCTGTAAAAATCGTAGTAAGTTCCCTTCCCAAACTGGATCATCATTGCCCCTTACCAGTTACCCCCTAAAAGAAAAGGTCGCAATTTTATCCATTCTCTCGAGTCATCCATTCCATTTATTACCATTATCTGCTGTAAGATCATCAGTACGCACAAATCTAGAAATCAGTACTTATTGTAATTGTTGCTGAAGTAGACATGCTAGTAATTGCTCTAGGGAACTTTGAGCTGTTCACCACTTACCATTAAGCTTATTAGATGAGAAGCAAAGCACTGTTCTGCTCAGGAAATGTCTATTCTCATTTGGGATAATGATGCAAACAGTTCTTGAACTTTGACCCATGTGTAATTTGATCCTTGAATTTTTAATTTGTTTAATGTGGTTCCTGAGCTTTAACCCGATGTGCAATGTGGTCCCTGTAGTCCCTAAACTGTATGAAAATGTTCAATGTATTACGTTGCACATTGGGTTAAAGTTTAGGAATCACATTGAATAAATTAAAAGTTCAAAGACCAAATTGCAAATTGGGTCAAAGTTCAAGAACTGTTTGTGTCGATTTCTCTTTTTTAAAGGATGGTTGTGAAATTGAGGAATGTATCAATATGTTCGGTATTCTCATCCTATAAATTCGTGAATCTTTCGTTGAACTGAACCATATGATTGAGTGGAGGTTCATTTCATTTATTAACCATGCATGTTTATCTTATCGGAATGACTTTATTCAAGACCTATAAGTTGAGGATATGAGTTGATGCTTATTCTGTTTCAATCCCATTTGTAACTTCAGCAAGTCTAAGGACTCTGTTTCCTATATTTTTGCTAAACGCTGTTGGGGTGGATCCATCGCCTTCCTTTTCACGTTATGGCTTTTAAACACGCTTGACCCAACTAAGAGCATACTCTCCCTTCGTATCACTTTGGGTTCCCTGCTCCTTGGGGAATCTGCCTTCCAACAAGCCGTGTCGCAATATCCAACACGGAATTCGTACTTCTTGCATGTAGTTCATAGGGATGATTGTTTCCCTAGACTACTTTTTCACACTCCCACCACTAACCACAGTCCATAGAAGCCTTTTGGAATGACCCTTTGGGTGTCTGAATCAGGTGGTGCCTGTTCTGAAACTTCTGAGTCCATCATGAAACTGCCCGAGGAAGAAATAATTAGAGACGAAGAAGTCCCATCTGTCGATCATAAGAATGTCATGGGATGGTCCAAGCAGAGATTAATTTGCGGGGACCGCCCTAAGTTGAATGGGCAGGATGCATATTTATATAAAGCTGGGGATACTACTCAAGTCACAGTGGCCGTCCCCGAGCCAATTCAGGTATTTTAGCTTGACCTTCTTCTCATGGTTACCTTCCATCAAGGTGAAGTCTGATTTTTAGCAGATTATTGTGTTGCTAGGAACAAAAATGATATCCAGATTTTGCCATGCTGACCACTTTTTTACCAAATTAGAATGCTAATAGAATAATTCAGAACTTCAGCAGGAAGAAAGGGAAACTTGCTGAAGTTGTGAGTGATTAAGTGTTAGGATTGTTTGTCAATTTTGGATTTGGAATGAGTGTACTCTAATTGCCAAGAGTCAATGACTGCAGCAGAATGACGGCACTCATGCTCTGATAGATAACACAGCAAAGCGTGAGCAAGACGTTAATAGACAAGGCGATGAGGCATTTCATGCTGACGAGGGCTGGAAAAGAATGGAGCTGTACTTAAAAACGATTAAGGTGCACGAGGAAGCTTGCCGACACAATGGCAAGGGTGGTCTCTATGATGAATTCATAAATGCCATAGGGAAGGGTAAGTTGTTACTTCATAAGTACGTCGATTCGCTCGAGCAGTATTGGGAGCTACAGGTCAAATACATGCAGAATCCTGAAATAGAGGGCACCCGAGAGTGGCGCAAATTGCTCCGTGTAGGGAATCAAGTCCGGATATTAATCGAACCGCTGAAAATAGCATGGTGTTTTCACAAAAAGCGCCGAAATGATTACTCAAGACCAAATTGGCTCCAGCTGCTGGAAAAATGGCAGAAAAATGGCAGAAAGGCAGACGCCCGGCCACGGGCCGGTCTTTCCAATTCCAAAAGGCAAAAAATCCACTTACCCCTGAGGGAGGATTCGTGCTTTTGGGTACACGTGGAGAAGGCGCGCAAATTGCTGAGCAGCGGAGGACCACCTGACGATTCCGAAAGAGAAGAATTAATCAAGGTCGACAATTATGTTATGGGCTTGATTGATGATTCCGCAGTTTCGGCGGACATATTTCTGGAGACTAGTACCTTTATGCAATGGTGGAGGGAGTCCGAGGCGATCTGGGAGAAGCAAATGATGGGGTATTCACGCCACAGACGACTTGTCAATTTCATGAGGAAGGACCCTCGCCAAAATTATTTGAAGGAAGTTAATTCAGATAAGGATCTACCCGATATCTCAGAGTTGGGTCCCACCGCAACGACAGGACCCTGTGTCTTCTAAGGCTACGCATGACAACACTTATCGGCTGGGAGGAACTGAGTTTTTTTTTTTTCAGAAATAGTTTTTTTTAAATTTGGGAAACCCTGTAAGCCCAGCCGAAGGGAAGAACCCAAGCAGTAACCAAAAGCATGATGGGACTCGCTTTCGAAAGATCGCAAGCCAACTACGCCACCACAGTGGGTGGTTAAAAATAGTTCTTTTCTATTACAATTTCGAAGAAAACCCGTTTGAACTAAACAAAATTTCTACTTTTTTTTTTTTTTTTTGGTACCCAGGGAACCCCGACAGCCGGCAGCCGGCGGGTAAACCCGCGAAACGCACGACCACCACGCACGTGCCACCGGGTAAATCACCAAATGACGCGCTGGGGATTCGAACCCCTCCCCTTCGTGAGGGGGAGAAGGCCCGAAGCCAGCAACGCCAAAATGGTGGGTGGTAACAAAATTTCTACTCTTTGAATAGAAAAAGAATATAAATGCGTTTGGTAACGCAACAATTTCTCTTTTGTATTTATTAATTTTTTATTCTTGCCGCCGGACGCCGTCCGTCAATCGCCGCCGCCCGTCTGCCGCCGCCGCCCACCCATCTCGCATCTGAGATGAATAAAATAAAATAAAAATTTCAGTTATTTCTGAAATGCAACATTTTTTTATTTCTCATTTCTATTCCAAAGCCATTCCTGGGCTAACCTTTTGTTCCCGGGAATAAAAAACTAACTTGTCTTTATCAAACGGGTTTCTATTCTTTTTTTGTTCCGGGAAACAAAAGAATAGAAATTCTTGGGCTGGGGAAGGTTATCATGCAGCACCTAAATATGAGAGAAAAAGACTTCTAACTAGGAGTAAATTTCAGAAAAGTCCTAAATCGTGTAAAAATAGATAGGGGAAAAATGTCGCAAGATTCGGAGAAGTTTTGTATTTATGCTGATTTAGTTTCAAGCCTTATTATTGGTGTCAATTTAGTCTTAAATCTTTTATTTGGTGTCAATTTAGTCCATCTAGCAAATTTAGCTCGGAAAATGCCGTCCTATGCGCAGATCGATACCATTTTGAGGACGAAACGTCTTACCATTTGACAGAAGACATCTAATTTACTTTTGAAGGCATTCTGATCTTTTTATTCATATCATGATCATGAGCTAGATAACACTAAAGCATTGCATTTACTTGCTCGAACAACTTCTCCCAGTTCCCGGAATTGAGATGGAAAATAATAGCATGTCCAAGAAAAGCCCCATACAAACTAAAAGTACTAATGAAAGCAGGCGATCTCAACAGAAAAACGGCAATTTAATTACTATATTTATGTTCAGTAGAAGACTTAAGCAATCTCCAGAATCAGATCTTCCTCATGCTGCCATAATTTGAATCTTCTTCATAATTCTGTCATGCTAAGCAGTGTTCTCGACTCAATTTTTTGGCGCCACTCGCATCTTATTGTATCTGTTACTACCAAATTTTTAATCTGACTTTATCCGTGAACCTCAGCTTCTTGCCGTTTCTTCCCCTAAAATCATGACCTGTCGTATGCTAAAAAGTCTGGTAATATCGTGAGTGACTTGCACCCATTTCTATCAAAGTGATCCAGGGATTCTATCTTATCATGGCAGTGAATTTCAACTAAGCTTTCACAATTATTAACGATCAATCGCTTCAGATGCTCCGATTTCGAAAGGTCCAGTCGTTGAATGTGCTTGCGTGCAGAGATATTCAACACTTCCAGGGATTTTAAGTGGCTAATGCCTCGTAACTGATGGAGATTATCTGCCTCTCCATCATAGCTTTGCAGGTCTAAGTTTGTCCACAACTCCAGATCCTCGAAGTCATTGAGGTTGGGCAACTGTGTGCTAATAGATACGTCCAACTTTGTTAGGGATTCTAAAGCTTCAGGCCGCTGAATTCCATGAGCCCATAGCATTGCAAGAGCTCTAATTCCATCAAGGATCTCAAATTCTAAAGATTTGGCAACTTTTTCAGCTTAGGACATTCCCAAACACGAAGCTTGCGTATGTTAGAGGGAAGCTCTGGAATACTTTCCAGAAACATGCAACAGTGAAGGGTGAGCTTCTTTAGGTGACTTAGGTGAGAGACCAATGGAAGCGTGTTGCTCCGACAGGTGAGCTGCAGGGATGATAAGCCGGAAGGAGGGTCTGGCAGTGACACAAGCTCACTGCAGTAAAGCAAATTGAGGTGGTCGAGAGTAGAAAGCTCACTTAAGTTTTCTGGCAAGTGAGAAATTTTTGCTTCACCTAATTGTAGGGTCCGTAGAGAAGACAATCCGCCTATATCACCAAGAAATTGTCCTTCCAGTTCCTGGCAGCCTGAGGCATCTAACTCTTCGAGGCTCTCCAATTTTCCAATAGAGCTCGGTAACTTTTCTATCTCACTATGAGGAATCCTCAGAATTTTCAAGTTCTTCAATTTTCCAATGGATTCAGGTAATTCCTTAATACTTGTATATGACAAATCCAGCTGGACCAACTTTTTCAACTCCCCAATTGAAGAAGGAATCTGTTTCAACCTGTAGCAGCCCATTAAATACACACGCCGCAATTCCCCAAGAGCCTTGAAGGAGCCAAGTTTTTGTAATGTTTCACAGCTGGTCAGGTTCAGGGATAACAAATTTACCAGACGGCTTATTGAGCTGGGAATCTGAGTCAGCGAACCACAACCAACAGCACTAAGAATCTTCAGCCTCTTCAGAGATCCTATGCATGGAGGGATTTCTTTTATATCAGTCTCATCTATGAGAAGTTCTTCCAATTCATTTAGTAGACCCAGTTGTGCCGGTAACTTCTTCAGACTGCCACAGTACCTCAAGTTCAAGGAAACAAGGCACTTGACATCTCCAACGGAAGGGTCGATTTCCTCCAAATTCTGACAGTATTCCAGGATCAGCATCTCTAAACTTTTAAATGCAGAGAGTTTAGGGGTGGTCCTTAAATTGGAGCACGATGAGAGATTGAGAACTTTCAGCCTCTCCATCTATAAGAAAGAAACATGTTCCAAGATAAGATGTTGGTTTAACATCAAATGTAATAAAAGAGAAAGCGTTTCCCATCTTTACCTTGATCGAAACCCATCCATCCCAATTTTCATCAATATTACCGCCTGATAAATCAAGTACGAGTAATTTCTCCAAATGAACACTGGTCGCCTTGAATGAGTTAGGACAGCTCTCCCACTTTAGCCATCTTAATTCACAAAGCGATTCCTCCAAATTTTTAGCAAAATCCACAGCACTCACATGAAGGAACTTCAGTTTAGGCAATCCCTTAAAGCTCTCTTGCTCCATGAACTTGCTTGAGCCATTTTTGTCCAGACGTAGTGCCTCAATATATTCATTTTCCTACAATAAAAAATTGAGGATTGTAAATATCACCACAAGGCATTCCCCAATCTTGACATGAAGAAGCTGTCATTAAACTAGGAATAGCATACCACCCAACCACCATTCAGTATGCATTTGCATGTTATTGTTGCCAATGCATTTTCCCTACTCTAAGAAAAATATATGTGATCGTTTTCTAATAACATAATCGGGTGATAGGCCCAGAAGTGGGCTGTTTTCTCAAATAAGGCATAAAGTGGGACCATTTTTCAAATAGGGCTGTTTTCTTCTTCCTTCGACATCTGTCCTGAGGCACTCTGGTGCCCAATCTCACTTGATGTCATGAAGTTGCCGGTGAACCTTTGTACCTGCATCACCTACCACCACTTCTCTAAAAATGCAACCCTCGGTCTATTTATTTCTTTTTCAATACACTCGTTTTATATGTAACCCAAGCAGTCTATTTTTGTTTTATTAGAAAGAGAACAGTCTCTCGAATTGATTGTTAGAATATTTAAATATTAAATCACACATTCATCTAATAATCTAAGATTTTAAAACGGTTGACAGTGGTCTCACAAATTTCCTACATGGTATTGAAGCAAAATGTCCTAAGTTCAAACATTTCTAGGCTCCTATTTGTGTTCTCAATTACATGTTTCCATGCAAGTCCAACCAATGTGCAAGAGGGAGCATTAGAATATTCAAATAATAAATCACACATTCATATAATAGCTTAAGTTTTTAGAACAGTTGATAATGGTCCCACATATTTCTTATAAAAACAATAATCGTATGAGGGACTACCATAAGAGAACTTACTTGGGAGACGCCAAAAGTAGAGATAATTGTTACCTCGCTTCGTAGAACTACCATGGCTTCCTCGGCCCATAGTCTGCTACAAAGCCAAGGCTGTGTACCTTCTGGACAAGCGATAGCTCTTCCAAGATCTCTTAACTAATCATGCATTCTCAACTTACCATCATCATCATATTTTATTAACGAAAGTTCAATCATTCTTGCCAATCTGGAATTTGGACACAATTGGAGATCCTTCCACAGGTAGGTGGCAAATCTTTTCTCATATCCAATGAAAAAACATGCTATGTCTAGAAACATTTGTTTCTCATTATGTTCTAAAGCGTTGTAACTTATCTTCAGGTTTTCTTGTGCATTCATATGAGGCACCTTCCTCAAATTCTCAAGCGTCTCTATCCATATGCTTTTATCTTTTCTTTTGAGAAATGATCCTATAATCTCGAGAGCTAAGGGAAGCCCTCCTGTGGTGGCAACAATATCACTAGAAAGAATTGTGAAGTCTAGCGGAGGTTGTTTGGCTTCAAAAGCATACAAGCTAAACAAAAGCATGGGTCCATGCTATTCATTTCTTTGAGTTCATAACTTTTATATTCAGACTTCAAGAGCGCCCTATCTTGACATGTAATAATGATTCTACTTCCTAATTCGAAATTACAACCTCCAATCAAATTATCTATGTGGTCTTGATGACCCACATCGTCAAGAAGAATAAGTACCTTCTTTTTTTCACAACTTAATCGGATCTTTTTAATTCCCATCATAGAATCACGCACTCTACTTTCATGATTTTTGGTTATATCTGAGAGCAATAGAGATTGGATATGCTCAACATCCATGAGAAAGCTGTGCCAGCCAAATTTCTTAGCAAGCTTATTGTAGATGTTTGTGGCCAGAGTTGTCTTACCGATGCCACCAATCCCACAAATCCCAATCATTTGAATTTCGGAAGGACTCGTATCTAGCAACTTCATAACCTCAGCCACAAGATCATCAATTCCAACCAACTTCCCTGGAAGAGGTGGTAGGAAATCATGTTGCTGCTCGTCCGTTATTACTCGTATGAGTTCTTTAACTAATTCCCCTTCACGCCTGTCAAACAACACAACACGTGAGAACTTTTTAATGGCTCCGCAAAACAAGGATTGAGGATGATAAATAGAAAAGAAGTTCTTCCGACGAGGATTTGTTAAAAGTAGGTAAACGAAGTACCCATCAGCAAATTTCTCTAATTCAAATACTCTAAGATCGAGTGCTTTTCTAAGAGCTTCCGGCCCTTGTTGCTTGACCTCCTCATCAAATTGATCCTTGCAGGATTCGGAGGCCTTTCCAAAGCTACCCACTAGGTGTCGCACATCCTTGGGTTTCACCTTGTAGAGCACTGGCAAGACTATTTGTCCTGTGCTTTCCTTGCACTCCATTATATGAATGAGCTCACGGAGGCACCATTCGCTAGCAGCATAATTTTCCGAAATGATTGGGATCGAAACCTTAGAGCGCTCGATTGCATTGAGAAGATTTTCAGCAATTGGCTCGCCGAAGGGGAGGTCCTCATCATCTCCAAACACAGAGTTCGGATGAAAATTCAGGCCCACATCTCGGAGTCTATGGTAGAGGTGATCGATGAAGCTGCTGCGAGTATGCTCAAGAATACGTGGTAATCGTTTCCAATCACAGAGGGGGGCGAAGCAGGGGCTTTAGCATCCTCGTGTTGTCCTCCCATTTTGCTGCTGGAAGAAGGGGTGAGTACAGTGGTTTGCTTGTAATCAGTTCCAACCAACTCCATGGGAAGAGATGGTCAAAAATCATCTTGCTGCTGGCGCATACTTATTTCTACTCGTTCGTTAACTAATTCCCCTTCACGCCCGTCAAACAACACAACACATGAGAACTTATGAATGGCTCCACAAAACAAGGATCGAGGATGACAAATAGAAAAATCCTTCTTCCGACGAGGATCAATCAAAAGAAGGTAAACGAAGTACGTATCAGCAAATTTCTCTGATTCAAATACTCTAGAATCAACCGCTTTCCTGAGCGCTTCCGGCCCTTGTTGCTTGACATCCTCCTCAAAAAGATGCATTCCGGATTTGAAGGCCTTTCCAAAGGCCCCCTTTAGTTCTCGCACATGCTTGGGTTTCACCTTGTAAAGCACGGGCAAGACTGTTTGTCTTCTGCTTTCCTTGCACTTCATTATATGGATGAGCTCGAGAAGGCACCATTCGCTAGCAGCATAATTTTCCAAAATGACTGGAATCAAAACCTTAAGAGTGTGTGATTGCACTGATGAGGTTTGTAGCAATGTCCTCGCCGAAGGGGAGGTCCTCATCATCTCTGAAGACAGGGTTGAGTCTTTGGTAGAGGTGATTGACGAAGCCTTTGCGAGTATCAGGGCCTCTAAAACTCAACAATACATCGTAATAGTTTCCAATCACAGGGGTAGGGGAAGAAGATTGCCCAGAATTCGCTCTGGATTCCGACGACAAATTGATCTTCTCCAACGACTCCGAAGAGGGAAGAAGAAGAGGCGATTCTTCGAGGACGTCAGGTCTTGGTCGCTTCGAAATGGTCGGAGTCAAAGCTTCGGCGAGTTCAGCTCGCTTGAGATGGTCTTCCACCGCTTCCATCGCAGTGCACGTCTCTCTCTCTCTCTCTGAGACTCGACTGCTGTGGATAGTTTTGAGGTGCTGGAAGGAGGGGGTGAGTGCAGTGGTTTGCTTGTCAACCAGGAAGATGCCTCCGATGCCTCCGTTCGGCTGCTAGGGTTTCAGCCGGGAAGCGTATTCGAGCTGGTAAAGAGGGTGAAGGGAAAGCAGGAGGCGAGACCCGATCATTTTATGGACATTCTCTCTCCGCATACTTTACTCGTTTTATATTTCATATACTACTCGGTTGTTGGGGCTTGCGTCGTGCCCACGCTTGTTAATTGGGTAAAAATAATTACCCGATGGAGCGCTCACAGCTTTTTGAATGATTTTTCCATTCGTTATCTTAAATGCATGTATAACAACCATCCTATTTCTAATCAAATCTATCTTTCTAATTCCTAGATTCAGGATTAGAACAGAAGTCTACTTGATAATATATTTTCATTTTTTTATTTCTGAAATAAATTTTTAATTTAAAAATAAAAATAGAGATGAGAAGTAAAAATACTAACCTTTCTATTTCTATGACAAAAATGAGAAAATGAGATATAAGAACCATTATCATCACTCGTCCTCGTTACTAGCCGGCCATTGGCCATTACTTCCCGCCCGCTTGAGAGAAAGAAATTGTGTATTATTATCAAAAGCGTATTTCTGCTCAAAAACTCGTTTAAATCTATTTTGGCGAGAAATTATGTCTAGAAATATAATGATTATCATTCTCGCTCTAAAATGGCATTTCCCGTTCACCTCTAGCAATCTTTCTCCCCGCATGTGCTTACATCTTTTCTTTAACTTTCGGCCTAAATGGTCCCAGTAGATAATATATATTACAGTGATATAAAGTTTAATTATGGGACCTCAGGCTCTACCTGTTCATAGATTTTTTTTCGAGCCCATTTGTTTTTTTTTTTCCTAAGGAAGTAAATAGCACAAAATATGGCATGGTCTAGAAATTAGAGGCACGGGAGAAAACAATAAGCAAAGTGCTTTAAGTGTCAATAAAGGAGAGGGCCACGAGTCAACTTCAGGCTCCCTCTCCATCCGCCAAAGTACCATGTTGTAATTACCACATGATGCGTCCCCCTCTATTTAGGCTATGTCTCCGATGGCTGGATTAGAAAGATCGTAATCTTAGTTTAGTTTGCACGCCCATAACTTGATCACCAATCAAAGCTATGACTAGACGACAAACACGCAAAGTCCTCTGATAAAAAAACCGAAGACCCCAAGATATGCATGGCCATCGTTAGATAATTAGAGAAATTCTAACCCAAATAGAATACTGAATTTTTTTCAAGATTCCTTAAACGAGCTTGAATTCGAGACGTAATTTTATAAAATCAATAGTTAATTATCTATGCTAATGATAAGTCTAATACTACGGAACCATTTGGGATGCTTTCACGCGAAGTAACCATCCAAACATGTCATGATTCTGATTCTTTGTTCTTGGGAGTAGTTTTGTAATAGAATCGTGTTTAGTAAAAATTTTATTCCCGGAAACAAATTTCTATTTTTTTGTTTCCGGAAGTAGATTTGGAACATAATCAAAAAAGAAGAAGAAAAAGTTGATTCTTGTTCTCAGAAACAAAACTAAGAATCAAGCCATTCTTCTTCTCTTTTCTTCTCTTCATGTATTGCCACTGCCACAGTTGCTGTCCGTCACTGTCCGCCGCCCACCACTGCCATCCGTCGTCTGCTGTCTGCCGATGCTAGTTGCTGGTCGTTGGCAATCGATTCAGCGAGCTCACCGAAGGCAAGCCTAGCCATCTGCGAGGCGAGCCTCACCCAACCCCAACGAGGCTCGCCTAGCCCCAGTGAGGCTCGCCCAACCCGTCGGTAGCTAAGCAGGCCTCACCTAGCCTCGGCGAGGCCGCCTGGCCACCGGCAAGGCTCGACCAACGAGGGCCGGCCTCGCCAAGGGTTGGCGATGCTCTGGTAAGGTTGTTGGCCCACGTCTAGCTGGTCGTCCCAATGTCGATGACCAGCCACCCTGAAGAAGAAGAAGAAGGGGAGGAAGAAAGGGAAAAAAAATTAATAAAATTATTTTAATTATTTTAAAAATAAAAAAATTGTTATAAAATACATGAATGGATGAAATACATGAATGAATATTCATTATATTCATCTTATCTAATGTACTTATTATGGTACATTTGTATCATACTTTCTAAGTACATCTCCCTATACAATGAACGTTCATCTCCCTTATCTAGTACATGTATCATTCGATACATTGATATTAATGATAAGTACATTCTTGTTCTCCTATAAATAGGAGTTTAGTTTTGATGTACAATCACAACTATCACAACAACCATAAGAATAAACAGTTACACCCTCTTCTTTAGCTTTCTCTATTATCTCTGGTGTCCCATTTTCTCTACTCAATCTCTCTATTCTCTCTATTATATATTCGCAACGCCATATTTTACAACATGTTATCAGCACGAAGATCTACCGTGAGTAAGTAATTTTTGCAAGGTGGGTATTCATTTTATTAATCATCTTATACTTCATCTTCTTCTACCAATTTCTTCTTTTTTATTTTTCTTGGCCCGAAGCCAAATTTCAAATCTAAAAATATCCTTCTGCTCCTGGAGTAGCGGTGGATATTTAGAAATCCTTCTAATTAATTTAAGGATTTACTTTTGCAAGGATTATGGCATATATTGAAAAGCCCAAATTCCACATCCTGGAAGTGAGTGGAAAGAATTATTTATCTTGGTGCCTTGACATGGAAATGCATCTCCAAGGGCAAGGTCTCACTAATGCAATTACAGAGGATAGAACCTCAAATGAAAATGATAAAGCAAATGCGCTGATTTTTATTCGCCGTCATTTGCATGAGAGCCTGTAGACTCAATATTTATCCGTTTGAGACCCTCAGATCCTGTGGAGGAGGTTGAAGGATATGTATGATCATACCAAGATTATTATCCTTCCTCAAGCACAATATGATTGGCAAAATCTCAGACTGCAAGATTTTAAATCAGTGTCTGACTATAATTCTGCTTTATTTCTCGGCTTGAGTAATGCGGTATCAAACTCGCTGATGCAGAATTATTAGAGAAAACTTTCTCCACCTTACATGCTTCGAATATTGTATTGCAATAGCAATATTGGCAACGTCAGTTTGCCACATATTATGAATTAATTTATGTGCTTCTCACTGCTGAGCAAACGAATAAATTGCTGCTCAAAAATCATGATCTTAGACCTGCTGGCTCAAAAGCATTGCCTGAAGCACATGCTAACTTTGAGAAAAATACTGGCCATTTTAAGGGCTATAAGTGCAGGCAAGAACATAATCCTAGAAGGAATGGCAGGAAAATTAACTGCGCTATGAAATCAAACTTTGGCCTGAATCATGGCAAAGAAAAGAAGCCAAAGAAGGTGATTAATGAAAGTATTTGTCATCGATGTGACATGACTAGGCATTGGTCACGTACCTGTCATACGCCAAGGCTCTTTGTTGACCTATATCAGGCATCTTCAAATAATACGGGCAAGCGTGGTGAATCTCATGCCATTGAAATCAATCCTACTGCCATAACCACTATTGAGACCAACAATATTTCCGTTGGTGGGACTCCTCTTGCTCCTGAAGTAGCAAATGTGAGGACCTCTGATTACTTTGATGAGGCATTAGATTGGTGGATGATGATTTGAATTTCGAATTTTATGATACTTGACACCTGAAGTTGTCAATATAAATGCAAATGAAAAATACCGAGAAAAAGGAAGATGTTTGTTTGCTTGATAGTGCAACAACACATACTATATTTCGTAATAGACACTTTTTCTCGAGTATGACATTGCAGAAGGCACAAATCCATACAATATCAGGTCATGTTCCGATTATTGAAAGATTTGGGAATGCCACAATTATTTTGCCAAATGGCACAATCCTCCATATTGAGAATGCGTTTCTAAGCATTAAATCAAAGAGGAATCTGCTCAGTTTCAAAGATGTACGCCGTAATGGGTACCATATTGAGACTATTTATGAGTAAGATAAGGAATACATTGGTATTTCCTCTTATAAGATGGGCCTGAAGACCATCCATGAGAAGCTAGAAGCTTCTTCTATGGGTTTGTATTGTGTCATGATTAAGGCTATTGAAACCTACGCCACCACATCCTGGAGATTGGTAAGCCCTGATCAGTTTGGACTGTGGCATGATCGCCTTGGTCATCCTGGCGCTTCAATGATGCGTAGGATAATTCAAAATACAAAGGGGCACCCTTTAAAAGATATAAAGGTATTGTTGTCCAAAGATTATAATTGTGAGGCTTGCTCACAAGGAAAACTCATTTTCAAACCTTCTATAACAAAGGTTAATCTTGAATCCCATTTATTCTTACAAATAATTCAGGGTGATATTTGTGGACCAATACAACCACCAAGTGGACCATTTCGATATTTTATGGTACTAGTGGACGCATCCTGTAGATGGTCCCATGTTTGCCTATTATCTACGCGCAATGACACATTTGCATGTTTATTTGCACTATTATCATATTCTAGCTGCAAATGCTCTAGCAAGGATAGCTGTTCCTGAAGGACAGGCTAAAATGAATTAAAATCCCCCGCACTTGAAGTGTGGTAGATCGATAGGATCAAAAGATACTGCTCCTCGAAAACGAAGAGGAAAGAATCAAGAATCCACTCCAGAAGAGCTTGGCGTTATACTTGCTCCTGAAGAGCTTATTGCCCCTGAAGAGGCGCAAACCCATGAAAGGAACACCAATCCCGGGAATACTGAGAATTTCATTACGTATTATAATGAAATTTGGGATCGAAATGAAATCATCATTAATGATGCTTTTGCATTCTCAGTTGCCCATAAAATTATGGATGATGATTGTGAGCCGCAATCTATTATTGAATGTCGTCAAAGGCAAGATTGGCCTAAGTGGGAGGAAGCAATTAAGGCTGAATTAGCTTCCCTAACTAAACGAGAGGTTTTTGGACCTGTAACTCGTATCCCCGATAATGTAAAGCCCGTTGGATATAAATGGGTATTTATCCAAAAACGAAATGAGAAAAACGAGATTGTCAGGTATAAAGCCCGACTCATTGCCCAAGGATTCTCCCAGAGACCTAGGATTGATTATACTGAGACATATTCACCTGTGATGGATATGATTACATTTCGTTTTCTCATTAGCCTAGCAATCTTTGAAAGATTAGAAATGCGTTTTATGGACGTTGTGACGGCATATTTATATGGCTCATTAGATTCTTATATTTATATGAAAATTCCCGAGGGATTCAAAATGCCTGAAGCATGCACTCCCCGCAATTTATTCTCAATAAAATTGCAAAGATCCTTGTACGGGTTAAAGCAATCTGGTCGCATGTGGTATCAACGCCTAAGTGAGTACCTAATTAAGGGAAGGTACAAGAATGATCCTATCTGCCCATGCGTGTTTATTAAGAAATCAGAAACCGGATTTGCTATTTGTAGCAGTTTATGTCGACGATATAAATTTAATTGGAACTCCAGAAGAGTTAGCTGAAACTGCTGAATATTTGAAAAGGGAGTTTGAAGTTAAAGATTTGGGTAAAACCAAACTTTGTCTTGGTCTAGAGCTTGAGCATAAAGCAAATGGAATAATCGTCCATCAATCAGCATACGTTGAAAGATTGCTTAAACGCTTCAACGTGGACAAAGCTCACCCATTGAGCACCCCTATGGTTGTAAGGTCTCTAGATCCCCAAAAGGACCCATTTCGTCCTAGAGAATCAAATGAAGAGATACTTGGTCCCGAAGTACCATATCTCAATGCAATTGGGGCTTTGATGTACTTGACACAATGTACAAGACCAGATATCGCTTTTGCGGTAAATTTATTGGTACGATTTAGTTCTGAGCCAACTCGGAGACATTGGAATGGAATTAAACATATTTTCCGTTATCTCCGAGAAACCATAGATTTTGGATTATATTATTCCAAAGATTCCACTAACTCTGGTTTAGTTGGATATGCTGATGCTGGATATAGATCCGATCCACATAAGGCTCGCTCTCAAACCGGGTATTTATTTTGTTATAACGGCACCGCTATTTCTTGGTGTTCTACTAAGCAATCGCTAGTAGCTACATCTTCTAACTACTCTGAGATTATTGCTTTATATGAAGCTGGAAGAGAGTGTGTTTGGTTAAGATCCGTTATAACGCATATTCATAATTCTTGTTGTTTAATACCGGTTACAAATTCTCCCACTATAATTTATGAAGATAATGTTGCTTGTGTTGCACAAGTCAAGGGAGGATATATCAAAGGTGATAGGACCAAGCATATCTCGCCGAAGTTTTTCTATACTCATGAACTCCAAGAAAGTCGACAAATTGATGTTAAACAGATTCGATCCATAAATAATCTTGCAGATCTTTTTACCAAATCATTGCCAACATCAACTTTTGAGAAATTAGTATATGGCATTGGTATGCGGCGAGTTCATAAGATGCAAGATTGATTAGCCCCAGAAGTGGCTATATGGCTCAATTGAGGGGGAGATATTATGAACTATGCATTACAACATTGATATGCGGCGAGTTCACAAGATGCAAAATTGATCAGCCCCAGCAGTGGCTATATATACATTGCACTCTTTTTTCTTTTTGTCCGGTTTTTCCCCATAGGGTTTTTCCGGCTAAAAGTTTTTAACGAGACAATTAATGCATCTATAAAAGGGAGAGATCATAACATTTGTGCTCTGCACTCTTTTTCCCTTTTGTCCGGTTTTTGTCCCACTGGGTTTTTCCGGCTTAAGGTTTTTAATGAGGCAGTATCATTTGATGCACAATTATAATGAATACAATGAATATTCAAGGGGGAGTGTTATGAAATACATGAATGGATGAAATACATGAATGAATATTCATTATATTCATCTTATCTAATGTACTTATTATGGTACATTTGTATCATACTTTCTAAGTACATTTCCCTATACAATTTCCCTATACAATGAACGTTCATCTCCCTTATCTAGTACATGTATCATTCGATACATTGATATTAATGATAAGTACATTCTTGTTCTCCTATAAATAGGAGTTTAGTTTTGATGTACAATAACAACTATCACAACAACCATCAGAATAAACAGTTACACCCTCTTTTTTAGCTTTCTCTATTATCTCTGGTGTCCCATTTTCTCTACTCAATCTCTCTATTCTCTCTATTATATATTCGCAACGCCATATTTTACAACAAAAATGATTTGAAGTATGAATTGGAATTTTGCTATTTATAAAATACATATTTAATTTTGTATTTTAATTTATTATTTAGTATTTATAGTTTACACTATAGTTTATTATTTACTATTTAATAAAAATTTCATTAGTTAATATGTTTATTACTTAGTATAAATATAATTAATCAATAGAATTTATATAATCATTTCTAAATAGAATCAGAAATTTGTGTTTTTTGCTCAGAAATTATTCTCGAAATAGAATAAAAAATAATCATTTCTAATCAAAATCTGTTCCGAAAACAAATCATTACCAAACGCGTCCCCTTATGGCCGAACGTGTGAGCTTTTTCAAGAATCCAGGCCATTCTTCGAACGAGATTGTCGGCCCCTTTGTCCGTCTCCTCCATGGCACGCACGCTGGTAAGTCGCGCTGTGACGCGGGGAACGGTGACCAAAGGAGACGCCCGTGAGTCGCGTCTATGAGCGAGGAAAGAGAACCAAGAGTGACGAGCAGTGGCTCAAGCTAATCCAATAGCAACCTTCTAGAGCCATGTTCGCTGGCCAGTGAGGGGGCTTGCAGGACAGAAAAGGCCGAAGAGAGGGTTCGAGCGAGAGAGAGAGTTCGCTGGAGAGGGATAGAGGCGGAAGAAGGAAGCAAGCTTGGCCGAACTCCTCTGGCTCTGGTCACTCTCATCTGGCCGGAGAGCATCTCGCGCGACCGCCGACCATCATTTTTCCCACTAACCCTCCATCCCCATACCAGGTAGGAGTTTCTCAACACCCCGTTTTAGTGCCCGAAATCTGAAGTTTATTCTTCGCGAGATCATAATCACTTAGCATAGAAATGAGATTCAAGCTTTTATATGTCGAGATTGAGACTCCTTTCGCCATAAATACAAATCCGGAGCTTTTTCCAAAATTTAAATCACCCGTTCGATGAAATGTCTAAAAGAGAACCGAGATAGCAGCTCGTGTTTAGACTCGACTGATTCATGTTTGCTTTTTTATTAGTTGAAACATGTCCGATTATTGTCTCTTTCATTGTGTTTTCATGCGATTTCGGGGAAATAATCACTTGTGGTCGAGTCGGCCGTCAATGGACACCTCGCCAGAGAACTTATCCCACCCCGGCGAAGCCTGTGGTTCGAGGCCGCCCGAGTTAGCTTATTTCTCCTTGCTTTAGTGTGTTTATGCTTGTTTGTTTGCTGGAATTGCTTGTGTTGATAGTGTAGCTTTGGTGAGTTTTCTCTCTTATACGTTGGGTGGTTGCTGGAGGGAGTGGCTGGAGATGGCGGACGCCGGTCAGAATGAATGATCGGCAGTCGGTGGTGCCCTGGCGTTGGTGAACAACCCATTGTGGAAAATGGCTTGGTATCCATTAGAACTCCGGCAAAGGCAAGTACGCATCAGAGGAAGGAGCTTCGGTGGACAAAAGAGGGAAAAATACAAAAAAGGTTAAAAAGAAAAAAAGAATTAAAAGATAATACCTTGGATGTTATTTTCTTCGTTTTCGAATGGTTTGGATGAAACCTAGATTTTTTTTCGATAGGTTGCTATGGCATTGGTTAGCACGTGATCAATATAGGTACAAGGGCATTAGTCTTATGATTAATGTAATCAAGTCCTCGAATCTAGAATATCCGATTGCATAAATAGTAAGATATCCTCCTGCATCTTATTTGGTTTCTAGCTGACCAATGGCGACTCCCTAATTGAATTTCACATGAGATTAATTGATTAAAATTGAACATTCAATGTCGCGCGATGCATGGGTTTGGGAGAGCCGAGTCAATGGAAGACCATTAGCCCAAAGTTGACAATATTCTTAAGCCTAAATTCCCCCTCCTTAGTTCAAAGAGGGGTTAGGTCACAACGACTACTTACCATTAAGCTTATTAGATGAGAAGCAAAGCACCGTTCTGCTCAGGAAATACCTATTCTCATTTTTCTTTTCCTTTTTAGCATGGTTGTGAAATTGAGGAATGTACAATACATTCGGTATTCTCGTCCTATAAATTCATGAATCTTTCATTGAACTGAACCATATGATTGAGTGGAGGTTCATTTCATTTATTAACTGTGCATGTTTATCTTATGGGAATGACTGTATTTGAGGCCTGTAAGTTGAGGATATGAGTTGATGCTTATTCTGTTTCAATGCCGGTTGTAACTGTTAGGACTAGAATTAGCACATAGAGAGGGGTGAATAGGTGTTTAAAGCGATTTTAATAAATTAAACCGAATGAGATATAAATAACTTAAAACCAACAATTGCAGCAAATGAAAACAGTTAAAGATATAAAGGATTAGGGATAGAGAATCAAGACTCCAGATTTATAGTGGTTCGGCTTAGACCAAGCCTACGTCCACTCTCCCGCACGGACAGCCCTTCTGGCTGGATTTCACTAAGAATCAATAAGAGTGATTACAGTCTCACGCTCTTGAGTCCACATTGTAGATTACTCTACTACACTTCCTCAAGGTCTCATTACAATATGATCTCTCTTTTGATTACATGTAACGCTCAAAGAATGATATCGCAAAATAGAGAAGGAGATTCAGACTTTGGAATTATTCTATCCGCACACTTCAACAACTAGAGCATCTCTCTTATATACTTCTTCATGCCTTCAATACCGTTGGCACCTTCCAAAGAAGTTCTTCCAATCAACCCGTTGGACAGAATCAATTAGAGAGATCTCGAGCTCTTTAAGGTAAGTGTTGATAGCCCATCAATCCTGCTCGCCCATACAATCAGGATCTCGGTTTCCATAAGTAGATCATTCCAAATATAAGTTGCGAAATTTTTAGAGAATCTAAACATATTCCATATGAAAGTAAGATTGTTTAGTGTTGAATCTAGTAGAAAGATATCCACTAGTCATTAGAATAAAGATCATATAAGATTAGAATAAACGTCGTTCTGGAAACTGTCCATGTGAGTAGACTTTGAAATATAAGTCTTGAGTCTTGCTAGCTTTAGACTTTGATCTTCAGACTTTGTCAATAGAGTATGTAAGTCTTCAAACTAGACTGATAAAAATGTTTTGTCAACTTCAAAATACTTTAAGAGAATTCATTCAACAATCTCCCCCTTTTTGATGGTGACAAAACTTTCCTGCAGATTTGAATATTATCGCCCTGCAATACAACTTTTAAGCAAGCATCATAAAAGATTATAATAAAAATAGTATAAGTTATCCTGTACACAGATATCCTGTACACAGATCTGCATTCACCGAAACCGCATTAGTCATAAACAGACAGTACTATCTTTATCTAATTTAAGAAGCTTAAAGTATTGCCATAGTGAGCACACATTCAAAAAACTGCACACGTTTAAAAAACTCAAGTCAAAGTCAAGCAACAAAGAATATAAAAGATAAGATTTGGTTTGGTTTGAGAACAGAAAATCTGCAAAGTCTTCTCCCCCTTTTTGTCAGCATTAAAAAAAATCAAGGAGCTCGAGGAATGCGAACAAGTTGAAAGTCCTCTATAGACTTGACAGTGTCTTCAAGCTTCCTTAAATCTTCCTGTACTTGGGTGAGAGTAGTGCCTTTTGCAGTATCCTGAATCTGACGTTGAACATCTTTAAGCTGATCATGCAAAGTGATGAACATTGCATGATTTTCATTCTGCAAGGTCTGAAATTCATATCCCATGGCATAAATTTGGCCTTTGAGTTCCAAGATGATTTCAAGCAGCCTTTGAAAATCTCCAGAATTGTCAGTCTGAGTGCTTGTTTCAGCTCGGTCTGATGGTGGAGTCAAGCCAGTATGAATGTCAGCAGGAAGTTCAGTGTGTGGAGATAATGCCTCTCCTTCAGGAAACTGTGCAGCATGAATATCTTCAGCATCAGGAGGTGATCGACTAACACCTGTTTGTGCATCCTCTTCTTTAAAAGTCAGTAGAAGAGGTGTGTGTTCTCTGTCTGTATCTCCCCCTGTTTCCATGTCCTCCGGAGGAGAAAAGAACTCTTCTTTCTGAGGAGTTTCCTCAGTGACAGGCTGTTGTAGATCCTCCTTTTCTGCTGGAGAATCTGTTCGTTCTGGTTCATCTGCTTGTTCTTCTTTTCCTTCTTCCTCTTCCTCTCTTTCTTCTTCTTTCTTCTCTTTCTCTTTCTCTTCCTCTTTCTCTTCTTCTTTCTCTTCCTCTTTCTCTTCCTCTTTTTCTTTCTCTTTCTCTGCAAATTGATGTTTTGGAACAGTTGGAATAGATGCAGCAAATTGAGAAACAAGAGCAGAGATGGGTATAGCATCCTCATCATCTTCATCTTCTAGGATGATTGCCATTCTCTTCTTGGTAGAACTAACCACAGGTTCTTTCCCTTTCCTTTTGGCCGCTGATGAGTCTGGTCTGAACTTGATAGGAGTCTTTTCCTTGAATTGCTCCAGCTTCTTGTTAAGCTCTTTCAGACACATTTTGGTAATCATCCTCAGCCCGATGACCATTTTATCAATAGTCTTCACAGTGAGAATATGAGGAGGTTGAATGTTTAGATGTCTGAAGAGACGAGTAATGAGAGCAGCATAAGGAAGTTTTTCTTTGTCCTTTGCCATGCATCTGTACATGTGAAATATGATGGTATGCGGCAAAGAGAAGTTTAGACCAGTCTTGATGGCAAACATCAACTTAGCTTCAGAGATGGATACATCTGTCTTGGATGTCGATTTGGGTCTCAGACAGTTGATCACAATCTTGTGCAGCAAAGTATTTGTTGCATTCATTCTGGAGTAGGAGAGTCGACCTTCTGCAATTCTGTCTCTTGCTAGTTCAAGAGTAGCATGGCTTACGGACACACTGATTGATTGGAAAGCCCCTCTTTCCACACCAAGTACATCAGCCAAAATGTCCTTATCAACGACATACTCTTTATCCCTCACGCTGGAAGTAAAGCTGTTTGCATCAATGAAACTGAGATTGGAGTAGAAGTACGCCGTTAATTCAGAATGTGCCATGTCACAGTCAGTACAAAACTGATAAAGTTGAAGTTTTTCAAATTTCTCTTGCAGATTTATGCTCAATAAGTCCAGA
Source organism: Eucalyptus pauciflora (assembly GCA_007663325.1). NCBI lineage: Eukaryota > Viridiplantae > Streptophyta > Magnoliopsida > Myrtales > Myrtaceae > Eucalyptus > Eucalyptus pauciflora. Next base: position 968,487 of record VMYD01000027.1, on the reverse strand, counting down.
AAATCGAAATTCACAGTCCGTGGGTTCATCACCCCACGTTTCAGCAATTTTTCATACTTCTTTCTGTGTCCGTCTGAGCGGAACAGTTCATCCTTCTTCCCTCGAAGGTTTGCAACCACACCCATCCATGGTTTAAAGTGTATGAACATCTTTTCATCATCATCATTTCCCTCAGGCTGATTCATACTACCAAACCTAGGGTCACTGGGGAAATTTGCAAATGCTTTTGCAGCCGTTCCTTCAGGCACAACCCCAGACCTCTCCATGACAGTGAGAAAATGTGTTTCGTTTCTGTAACCTTCTCTTTCAGAAATTCATCCACTAAGGTCATAGCAGAACCACCTTCCTTTAATACAGAGTAAAGCTTGTAAACAAAGGCAGGCTTAAGAGTTCTTACTGGTTCGATATCTTCATAAACCGTTTCTGCATCTTGAGGGCCATGTCCTTGAGGTCTAGTTGGGGAAGACCGCTGTTGAGATCATTGAGGAGTTTGCTCAGTAGGAAAGTCGCTTTCTTCAGTGAGATCAAAGTGCGTAGGCTCCTCATCAGATCCCTATGGTCCCCTGTTTGCTATTCTGGATGACTTCCTTTGATACGACATTGTGCTTTCTTTGGAGAAGCTTTCTCACTTGCGTCGCAAGAAAGTTGAGAATTTTGAAACGAAGAAGTTTTGGAGAGAAAAAATACAGAGCAGTGAAAAGCTTTTGATCTAGGGTTTCTGGGTAAAGTGAAAACGAAGGAGAAGAGGTGTATAAAAGATAACAGGTACGGGGTAAAATCAAGCGTCGTATATTTTGGAAATCTTAAAATTTCCTTTTTGAAAAATAACTGCCTTAATAAATCGATAACCACTCTCTTTAAATATAACCGCCTTAAAATAGACAAATAATCTTACCTTATCAATAAGACAGTTTAAGTAAATGAACTTACAGTCGTGTCGATTCGTATTCTCAGTCTTTAACCTTTGAGTCTAATGCTCTGTCAGACTTTAGTTACTGAGTCTGAGCTTCAGCATTCTTCAAGAGATAAAATATTGAGTCTTGAGCGAATAGACTCAAACAAGCTTTTCTCAAGTGGCTTTGTGAAGATGTCTGCCAGTTGATTCTTTGAGTCTATGAACTGTATCAAGACTTCTTTATTCTGAACAGGATCTCTTATAAAGTGATGTCGAATCTCAATATGTTTTGCTCTTGAATGTAGGATATGATTCTTTGTAAGATTGATTGCATTGGTGTTGTCACATCTTATTTCTGTGCAAGAGTCTTCAATGCCAAAGTCTTGCAGTTGTTGTTTTATCCACAATATTTGAGAACAGCAACTTCCAAGAGCTACGTATTCTGCTTCAGCTGTTGAAAGAGCCACAGTACTTTGTTTCCTTGAAAACCAATATACTACCCTGTTTCCAAGCAATTGACACGTACCTGAAGTGCTTTTTCTTTCAACTCTACAACCTGCAAGATCTGCGTCTGAATAGCCGAGAAGTGTAAAGTCTCCTTCTTTGGGATACCAAAGACCGATCTTAGCAGTAGTAGCAACATATTTAATAATACGTTTAACAGCACTTAAGTGAGATTCTCTAGGATCAGATTGAAACCTAGCACATATGCAAACACTAAATAATATGTCAGGTCTGGATGCAGTAAGATAAAGAAGTGAACCAATGATACTCCTGTATAACTTTTGGTCAATTTTCTTCCCTGCTTCATCTTTGTCTATCTTCAAGGAACTTGACATTGGTATGTCAGTCTTTTTGCAATTTTCCAGACCGAACTTTTTAACAAGTTCTTTTGCATATTTCTCTTGATGAATGAATATTCCCTCCTTTAGTTGTTTGACTTGTAGACCAAGGAAAAATGATAGTTCACCCATTATGCTCATCTCGAATTCATCTTGCATAGACTTAGAAAATTTCTTGCACAAAGTCTCATTAGATGATCCGAATATGATGTCATCAACATAAATCTGAACAAGTAGAAAGCTTTTACCTTCCTTTTTAATGAACAAAGTAGTGTCTACCTTTCCTTTAGAAAAGCCACTATGAATTAAGAAATTACTTAGCCTTTCATACCAAGCTCGAGGAGCTTGTTTCAACCCATATAAGGCTTTCTTCAGTCTGAACACAGAGTCTGGTTTCTTTGAATCTTCAAATCCAGGAGGTTGTTCCACGTAGACTTCTTCTTGAATAAATCCATTCAGGAATGCGCTTTTGACATCCATTTGAAACAACCTGAAATTCTTATAGCAAGCAAAAGCAAGTAGTAATCTGATTGCTTCTAACCTTGCTACTGGAGCGTAAGTCTCATCATAGCCTATCCCTTCTTCTTGCGTGTATTCTTTAGCCACGAGTCTTGCTTTGTTTCTCGTTACTTTGCCTTTTTCGTCAACTTTGTTCATGAAAACCCATTTAGCTCCAATAACTGATTTACCTTTTGGTTTGGGAGTCAATTCCCATATATCGTTAATACTGAATTGTCTGAGCTCTTCTTGCATTGCTTCAATCCAGCTTTCATCAGCTAAAGCTTCTTCAATATTTTTGGGTTCTATTTCATAAATAAGAGCAACATCACTAGACTCTTCTCGCCTTTTGGATCTTGTTCGAATTCCCTCATTAATGTTCCCAATAATGAATTCTTCAGGATGACTAGACTTGTGCTTCCAGTTACTGGTCAGTCTGATAGATTGTTGATCTTCTTCTTGAGTAGATTCTTCATCAGTAGCTTGTTGTACTGATTTCGATTTAGTAACTGCTTCAGTGGAGTTAGATCTAGTATGTCTTGAGCAGATTCTGAATCTTCAGTCTGTATCTGCTGAACTTGTGGAGAGTCTTGAAATTTGACATTCATTGATTCTTCCACAGTCTGAGTCTTTTTGTTGAACACTCTAAAGGCTTTGCTTGTAGTTGAGTATCCAAGAAAGAATCCTTCATCTGATTTTTCTTCAAACTTACCAACACGATCATTTGCATTCTTTAGAATAAAACATTTGCAACCAAATATTTGAAAATAAGAAACTATTGATTTCTTCCCTTTAAAAATTTCATAAGGAGTTTTCTCAAGAATTGGCCTTAAAAACACTCGGTTTATAATATAGCAAGCAGTTGAAACAGCTTCTGCCCAAAACCTTGAAGAAATTTGATTTCCAATTAAAAGTGTTCTTGCCATTTCTTGTAAAGACCTATTCTTCCTTTCCACAACCCCATTCTGTTCTACTGTATATGGAGAGGAGAATTTGTGTTGAAAACCAAATTCATCACAAAATTTAGCAAAGTCTTGATTTTCAAACTCACCTCCATGGTCTGTACGAATGCTTGAGATAGTGTGACATTTCTCATTCTGCACCTTTTTAGCAAATTTTGAAAAGAGAGAGAAAGTCTCTGACTTACTTGTAAGAAAGTAGACCCAAGTGAATCGTGAATAGTCATCCACTATTACCAGACAGAACCTTTTACCACCAATGCTTTTCGTTCTGGTAGGTCCAAACAAATCCATATGCAAAAGCTGCAATACATGATTAGTGGAAACTTTATTTATTGATTTGTAAGAGTTTCTAACCTGTTTACCTAGTACGCATGGTGTAGATCAGACTTTGAATAATTCAGAATAGGCAATCCTCGAACAAGTTTCTTTGTTGAGATCTTGTTGATTTGCTTCATATTGATATGGCCTAGCTTTTTGTGCCATAGATTTGCTTAATCTTGTACTGATATTAAGCACTATGATCTTTCTTGATTCACATCCAGAAGATAGATATTTCCATGTCTTCGACCAGTAAAAGATTGAGTAAAGTCTTTACTGATTCCAGAGCACGTTTCTTCCTGATAGTTGATCTTGAAACCAGAATCACACAGCTGACTTATGCTAAGCAGGTTGTAATTTAATCCTTCAACTAAGGAAACATTATTGATAGACAAACTTCAAATCTTCACTGTTCCTTGACCAGTAATCCTTCCTTTGTTGTTACCGCCAAAGGAAACTTTTCCTCCGTCTATCTAGATAAGTTTTATGAAGCAGCTTGAGTCTCCTGTCATATGTCTTGAGCAGCCACTATCAAGATACCATTTAATCTTCTTTTTGATAGTAACCTGCAATTAACATAAATCAAGCTCTTTTTGGTACCCATACCATCTTGGGTCCAGAAGTGTTAGAACAATAGACAGTCTTAGCCCAGCTCCTTTTAATAGGTCTCCAAACCAAATGACATTCTTTCTCAAAGTGTTCTAAGCTTTTACACTTGGAACATCTCAGAGCATTTCTACCAACGGTTTTACAAAAACTTTCTGGAAATGATTCTTGTAAACAATTCTAGCTGGTCTTTGTTTAATTCTTTCTTTTACCTTCGGAAAATCAATAAGTGGAATAGTTTCAGAAGTCATACCAAGACCTAACTTATCAAAATATGGTCTTTGTATCGAAAGAATCTTATCCAGCTTTTCAGAACCATTTGAAAATCTTTTTGATATGTTAGTGATATCATTTTTCAAAAGATTATTTTCATTTGAAATACTATATGAGTTTTCTTTCACAACAGCAAAATCTTTTTCCAGCTTTTCAAACTTTTCTTTCATAAGTTTATCCTGTTGCTTCAATGTAGAATTTTCCCTTTTCAATTCGGAGATCCTCTTAAGAGAGGTTTTCAGACTAAGACAAAGTTCATTAATATATTTAGAAACTTTAACAGGAATTTTCAAGTTACTAATCTCGAGTTCGCTGTCTGAGTCTGTGTCTGAATTAAGGTCTGAGTCTGAGTCTGATTTTGCCATTAAACAGATATTGGCATAATCATTGTCACTTTCTTCACATTCAGTATCACTCCAAGTCTCTGCTTTGAGTGCCTTCCTGTTTTTCTCAGTCTTCCATTTTCTCTTTTTTAACAGAGGACAGTTGGGTCTGATGTGTCCCTTTTTCTTGCATTCAAAGCAAGTCACTTCTTTATTAGTATCATCTTCCTCTGTTGACCTGTTTTGAAACCTTTGAGAATTTTGTTTCTTCCAATTGAATTTCCTTCATTTTCTGTTCAACTTTCTGAATCTCTTTATCATAAGTGCCAGTTTTTCATCATCTAGATCTTCTTCAGAGTCTGTAACATCAGAATAGTCATTAGACTTTAAGGCAATAGATTTCTTACCTTTTGAGTCTTCCTCTTCGTTGGTCTGTTCTACTTCATAGGATTGAAGAGTCCCAACCAATTCGTCTACAGAGAGTGGAGCAATCCTCTGAGTCTCTCTTATTGGGGTTTTTATGTAATTCCAGTCTTTTGAGAGTCCTCGAAGGAGTTTGTTGACCTTCATATGTCCTGAGATTGGATGTCCCTGATATTCAAGGCCATTTACAATTTCAGTAAAGCGACTAAACATGTCAGTTATTGATTCTCCTGATCTCATCTTAAAGACTTCATATTGTCCCAAGAGAATGTTGATCCTTGTTTCTTTCACACGATCAGTTCCTTCATAGGTAATGTGAAGCCTATCCCATACTTCTTTTGCTGTATCACAAGAAGATATTCTATTATATTCAGTAGGGGATAAAGCACAATATAAAGAGTAAATAGTTTTGGCGTCGAGAGTCTGTCTCTTGGTGATTTCTTCTTGAGTTAGAAGAGTAGAAACATCAGTTTCTTTTCCTCTCTCTGATTCCGATGTAGCAGCAGGAATGATTCCTTTATCAACCACTTCCCATTCCGAAGGATCTTTCGATCTTAGGAATGCATTCATCTTATTTTTCCATATGCTGTAATCTTTTCCATCAAAGTATGGAGGTCTGGTATTGCTTTGACCTTCAACCAACCCTGTAGGCAACATACTAGCCATAGATCTTTTACTTAGAAGTAAAGACACTTCTTATAAACAAGTACACAAGCTCTGATACCAATTGTTAGGACTAGAATTAGCACTTAGAGGAGGGTGAATAGGTGTTTAAAGCGATTTTAATAAATTAAACCGAATGAGATATAAATAACTTAAAACCAACAATTGCAGCAAATGAAAACAGTTAAAGATATAAAGGATTAGGGATAGAGAATCAAGACTCTAGATTTATAGTGGTTCGGCTTAGACCAAGCCTACGTCCACTCTCCCGCACGGACAGCCCTTCTGGCTGGATTTCACTAAGAATCAATAAGAGTGATTACAGTCTCACGCTCTTGAGTCCACAGTGTAGATTACTCTACTACACTTCCTCAAGGTCTCACTACAATATGATCTCTCTTTTGATTACATGTAACGCTCAAAGAATGATATCGCAAAATAGAGAAGGAGATTCAGATTTTGGAATTCTTCTATCCGCACACTTCAACAACTAGAGCATCTCTCTTATATACTTCTTCATGCCTTCAATACCTTTGGCACCTTCCAAAGAAGTTCTTCCAATCAACCCGTTGGACAAAATCAATTAGAGAGATCTCGAGCTCTTTAAGGTAAGTGTTGATAGCCCATCAATCCTGCTCGCCCATACAATCAGGATTTCGGTTTCCATAAGTAGATCCTTCCAAATATAAGTTGCGAAATCTTTAGAGAATCTAAACATATTCCATATGAAAGTAAGATTGTTTAGTGCTGAATCTAGTAGAAAGATATCCACTAGTCGTTAGAATAAAGATCATATAAGATCAAAATAAACGTCGTTCTGGAAACTGTCCATGTGAGTAGACTTTGAAATATAAGTCTTGAGTCTTGCTAGCTTCAGACTTTGATCTTCAGACTTTGTCAATAGAGTCTGTAAGTCTTCAGACTAGACTGATAAAAATGTTTTGTAAACTTCAAAATACTTTAAGAGAATTCATCCAACAGTAACTTCAGCAAGTTTTAAGGACTCCATTTCCTATTTTTTTGCTGAACACTGTTGGGGTGGATCCATCGCCTCCCTTTTCACGGTGTGGTTTCTAAACACGCTTGACCCAACTAGGAGCATACTCCCCCTTTGTATCACTTTCAGTTCCCTGCTCCTTGGGGACTCTGCCTTGCAACAAGCCGTGTCGCAATATCCAACATGGAATTCATACTTCTTGCATGTAGTTCAGAAGGATGATTGTTTACCTAGACTATTTTTTCACCCTCCCACCACTAACCACAGTCCATACAAGCCTTTTGGAATGACCCTTTGGGTGTCTGAATCAGGAGGTGCCTGTTCTGAAACTCTTGAGTCCGTCATGAAACTGCCAGAGGAAGAAATATGGGGAGACGAAGAAGTCCCATTTGTCAATCATAAGAATGTCATGGGATGTTCCAAGGAGAAATTAATTTGTGGGACTGTCCTAAGTCGAATGGGCACGATGCAGATTTATATGAAGCTGGGGATACTACTCAAGTCACAGTGGCCGGCCCTGAGCCAATTCAGGTATTTTAGCTTGACCACCTTCTCATGGTTACCTTCCATCAAGGTGAAGTCCGCTTTTTAGCAGATTATTGTGCTGCTCAGAACAAAAATGATATCCAGATTTTGCCATGTTGACCACATTTTTACCAAGTTAAAGTGCTAATGGAATAATTCAGAACTTAAGCAGGAAGAAAGGGAAACTTGCTGAAGTTGTGAGTGGTGTTAGGATTGTTTGTCAATTTTTAATTTGGATGGAGTGTACTCTAATTGCCATGAGTCAATGACAGCAGCAGAATGATGGCACTCATGCTCTGATAGATAACACAGCAAAACATGAGCAAGTCGTTAATAGACAAGGCGACAAGGCATTTCATCCTGACGAGGGCTGGAAAAAAAATGGAGCTGGTCTTAAATATGATTAAGGCATACAAGGAAGCTTGCCGACGCAATGGCAAGGGTGGTCTCCATGATGCATTCATAAATTACACAGAAAGCGGTGACTTTTTACTTCGTATGTACGTGGATTCCCTCGAGCAGTATTGGGAGCTACGGGTCAAATACACGAAGAAGAATCCTGAAATAGAGGGCACCCCAGAGTGGTGCGAATTGCTCCGTGTAGGTAATCAAGTCCGGATATTAATCGAACCGCTGAAAATAGCAGGGTGTTTTCACAAAAAGCGCGAAATGATTACTGTAGACCAAAATGGGTCCAGTTGCTGGAAAAATGGCAGAAAGAGAAACCCCCAGCCACGGGCCAGTCCTTCCGATTCGAAAAGGCAAAAAATCCAGTCACCGGCGGAGGAGGATTCGTGCTTTTGGGTACGCGTGGAGAAGGCGCGCAAATTGCTGAGCAGCGGAGGACCATCAGACGATTCCGAAAGAAAGGAATTACCCGAGGTCGACAACTATGTTATGGGTTTGAGTGATAATTCCGCAGTTTCGGCGGACATATTTCTGGAGAATGGCACCTTTATGCAATGCTGGAGTCTGAGGCGATCTGGGAGAAGCAAATGATGGGGTATTCTCGCCACAGACGACTTGTCAATTTCATGAGGAAGGACCCACACGAAAATTATATGAACAGGGTTAATTTAGATAAGAATCTACCCGACACCTCAGAGTCCGGTCCCACCGCGACGCCAGGACACTACGTCTTGTAAATATGAGTTAATGTAATTCATGTCTTTATGAAAGAAAAATCATTTTAGCACCTAAATTTGATTTTTCTATTCAAACCTAATGATAGCAATTTTCCATGCCATCGAAAATTCGAGCTTCGCGCAATATTTCTTTGTCGCGAACATTAGATATTTTCTTGATGTGGGTAATGGATTGCCAAATGGACACGGATGATCCCTCTTGCAAGATGATGTTATCATTTGGCTCGGGTTCTCCCAACCCTATTGATCGCAACTAGGATTTTGATTAAATATGAAAATTGTTTTTACTTAAGAAGCCGCCATTAACTTATTATGAGCCAATTAAGGCTAAGTAAAATGTAAGAGTTCGTTTTACTTCTGTGGAGTAAAATGTAAGAGTTGTTTTTACTTCGGTGGAGTTGGTTTTATTTTATGAACCAAAGATATGGAAAAAAGGAAACTTAATTATGCTATATATTATCAATGTCCAAATTTGGTATCTTTTTTTTATTTTTTTTATTTTATAAAAACATATTTAATGCAATTTTTCCAATTTTATTCCCTAACATGCATCTAGATGTGCATAGAAAAAAAATGTGGATCAGAAAATATGATGTGCTATGTACAATATTGTACTAAATAAAGCATTTTCCTAAAATGAGCCGTTAAACATGGAAAATATATTAAGATAATGCCATCTAAAATGTAATGCAATCCTAAGGGAATGGATCAATTTATATAATATGAATATGCAAATATATATAAATTTCCTTAGAAGTACTCCTACTGCTAGACGTTTTTTTTTATAATTTTTTTAATGAAAATGCAAACTAAAATTACTATCATGCAACTTAGAAAATCCTCATGCAAACTGAAAATACAAAAGAAAGCAGGCAATCTCAAAAGAAATGCGGCAGTTTACGTGCTACATTTACATTTAGAAGGAGACTTTAGCAATCTCCCGAATTCAGATCTTTGTCCTGGTGCCATAGCTTAAATCTCCTTCACTTTTCTTTCTTACATTGCAATGTCCTCAACTCAATCTTTTTGGTGTCGCTAACATCGGATAGTATCCAGTAATATCAAATGTAAAAGCTAACTTAGGCCTGTGAATCCTAGTCACCTTTTTGCTGCTCTTGTCCTGTGGAATTAAGTGTCCAGTACTATCAAGTGACCTGTCGCTGAAGAGTCTGGTGATATGTGGCTGGCACCCATCCCTCCCAAAGCGTACAGTGTAACAACCTCTGCTCGTTTAAGGCCTCTGAGGCATAGACATTGTCACCACCAAACAATTACCGAACCGAAGGAAGAAATTGCGAATGACATAAAGGTAAGAATTTGCAAAGATGATTAATAAAGGCATGAATAAAAAAAGGAAAGAGTGACTACATGATTTATACCGGGTTTTCTACCTTTGATAATAATCCTTTCAGCATGATGAAGACCGTACATCTTGTCTTCAGCAAGAGCAATCTTCATATTGGCATATTAAGTGATGAACAAAATTTGATATAGATCCATGGAGATTCATCATCTTAGCATTAATGTCCTGGCTTTCAGAAAATGTGAAACAAGTTACTGGTACCTTCACTGCCTACTTCCATGACAAAATAACGAATTAATAAAATGCAACCAATAATCACTTATGCATGAGCAGTCTCCAGAATCCATCATAAGTGAAGCTTCTTTATGCATTCTTTTGCATAAATGGGACATACACATTATGCAATAAAACCAATTTTAATAGCACTTGGAGATAAGTATTACTGTATTACAGAAGCGCGGATTGATACCATTTCGAGGATGAAGAATGTCTTACCATTTGACAGAAGACATCTAATTTACTTGTGGAGGCATTCTGATCTTTTTTATTCATATCACGATCATGAGCTAGATAACAGTGAAGCATTGCATTTACTTGCTCGAATAACTTCTCCCAGTTCCCGGAATTGAGACGGAAAATAATAGCACGTCCTACAAATGAAAGCAGTGATCTCGACAGAAAAACGGCAATTTACTTACCATATTTACGTTCGGTAGGAGACTTCAGCGATCTCCAGAATGTCATGCTGCGATAATTTGAATCTTCTTCATAAGTCTGTCATGCAGTGCAGTGTTCTCAACACAATTTTTTTTGGCGCCGCTCGCATCTTTTTTATCCATTACTATCAAATTTTAAATCTGACTTCATCCGTGAACATCAGTTAGCTTCTTGCTGTTTTTACCCCTAGAATCATGACATGTCATATGCTAAAATGTCTGGTAATACTGTGAGTGCCTTGCACCCCTTTCTTTCAAAGCGTTCCAGGGGTTTTATCTTATCATGGCAGGAAATTTCAGATAAGCTTTCGCAATTATTAACAATCAATTGCCGCAGATGCGCCGCCCTTGAAAGGTCCAGTCGTTTAATACGCTGGCGCGTAGAGATACTCAACACTTCCAGAGATTCCAATTGGCCAAGTCCTGGTATCTCATAGAGATCATCCGCCTTTCCATCATAGCTTTGCCCGTCCAGGTTATTCAACCGCACTAAATTTTCAAAGTCGTCAAGGTTGGACGGCTGCGTGTCGGTGGATACGTCCAACTTTCTTAGGGATGTCAAGGTTTCGAGACCATCCAAACCTTGCAGCCCATTGCATTGCAAGAACTCTAATTCCCGCAAATGTTTTAAAATGGAAGGATTGGAGAACCTTTCCAATTTGGGACATTTCCAAACTTGGAGCTTCTGTATGCCCGAGGGAAGTTCTGGGATGCTTCGAAGAGACATGCAACAGTGAAGGGTGAGCATCTTCAGATGACTTAGGTGAGAGAGTGATGGAAGCGTGTCCTTCAGACACGTGAGCTGGACGGATGATAAGCCGGAAGGAGGTTTTGCTAGTGACTCAAGCTTACTACAGTGAAGTAAATCAAGGTGCTCGAGAGTAGAAAGCTCATGGAAGTTTTCCGACAAGCGAGAAATTAATGCTCCACCTAAACGAAGGGCCCTTAAATAAGATAATTTACCATCATCAACAAAAATTTCTCCTTCCAGATTATGGCAGTATGAGGCATCTAACTCCTGGAGGCTCCTCAATTTTTGAATGGCCCTCGGTAAATTTTTTATGTTGCTATTAGCAAGCCTCAGAATTTTCAACTTGCTCAATTCCCCAATGGATTGGGGTAATTCCTCGATCCTTGTATATGACAAGTCCAGCTCAACCAATTCTCCCATATTTTTAATTGAAGCAGGGATCTTTTCCAACTTGTAGCAGCCCGCTAACAGCAAGCACTGCAATTTTCTACAAGTCTGAATGGAGTCCGGAAGTTCTCGCAAATTTTCACAGGTTTTCAAGTTCAGGATCGACAAATTTACCAGATGGCTTATTGAGCTGGGAACTTGAGTCAGTCGTTGACAACCCACGGCACTAAGCATCTTCAGCTCCTTCAGAAATTCTATACAAGGGGGGATTATTTCTATATCAGTCTCGTCTACGAGAAGTTCCTCCAATTTTTTTAGTTCACCTAATTGTTCAGGTAAATTCTTGAGCCTCCCACAGTAGCTCAATTTCAAAGAAACGAGGCACTTGACATTTTCAATGGAAGGGCCCAATCTCTCCAAATTGTCACAATATTCCATGATCAGCATCTCTAAACTTTTAAACTCTGAGAGATTAGGGGTGCTTTTTAACTTTGAGCACCACGAAAGATTGAGAACTTTCAACCTCTCCATCTACAAGAAAGAAACACGTTCCAAAGATTAGCTATTGGAAATAAAATGATTTATTATCAAATGTAACAAAAGAGAATGTTTCTTATCTTTACCTTAATTGAACTCCATCCTTCCCAATTTTCACTAATAAAACCCCCTGATAAATCAAGTGTGACTAATTTCTGCAAATGAACATTTTTTGCCTCGAAAGAGTCAGGACACATCTTCCACTCTAGGCATCTTAGTTCAGAAAGTGAATTGACAAAATTGCCAACAAAATCCACTTTACTCAATTGAAGCAACTTCAGGAAAGGCATTCTATTAAAACTCTGTCGGTTCATGAACATTCTCGAGCCATTTTCGTCCAAGCGTAGTGCCTCAATATTTCTATTTTCCACCTAAAAAAATTGAGGATAGTGGATATCAGCTCAGGGCATTCCACGATCTTGACATGAATAAAGTGTCATTAATCAAGGAATAGCATACCACTCAACCGCCTTTTGTTAGCATAGGTCTGCATGTTTTCGTGGCCAATACATTTTCTCTACAGTTACAGAGTTTTTGTGATCTCTTCATAACTACACAATCATGTTATATGTCAAGTTTCACTTGTATGCCACAAATTTTGGTGATCTCATGTGAAATTAAATAGTCTAAGTTTCTTATAAGTTTTGAGATAAAATTCTGTAACACCTGTAGCATTGACCACCATGTAATCGCTCCACCAAACTGTTTATGGTGTCTCTTGGCAATATGTGAGAACTATTGCACTTTAGGACCAACAAAAAGTACCATATTGGGTTTATTACTAGCATTTATGCATTCAAAAAGCATGGCAACTTAATTCCTCTATTTACATGAAATATTGTTCAATTTGGCATTTGGTTGAATGGTGTACCTATCAAATCGGTGGGTTGGGTTATAAATGATCTAATCCAAATTGACCAATTAACCTATTTATTCGTAATGCAAATTTCTTGTCCCACACTTGACCTGATCCATACCTAACCCAACCCATATTGCTAAAATGTTTTCATATTTAACCTAATCTACAAAAACTCATACCAAAACTAAGACGAGTCTCAAGATCAAGTGAGGGCAAGAGAGAATAAAGAATCATAAAGGTGGATAAAGTCTAAGTAAGTTGTAAACCCGTTTAGGACTCATTTATGACCCATTTAATATCCATTTTGTTCTTAAACCCATTTATGACATATTTACTTATATAATTAACCCATTTAACACTCATATGGGTTAAGCAATGGATCTATGACTCATTATCTGGTCTATTGAATGGAAACAAGAGTGTTTGTTTGTTTTTTTTCTCTAAAAGCGCAACTCTTCATGTGTTTATTTCTTTTTCAATAGAAGGTTTTTGTGCAATCCAAGACGCAACTCTTTATGTGTTTATTTCTTTTTCAATAGACAGTTTTTGTGCAATCCAAGTAGTGTCTTTTCGTTTCTTTGAAAAAAGAATTAGACTCTCAAATTAAAACGCAACTAACTAAGAATTTATTTTTATCATAATTTAATTGTTGTTTGATTTTGCACAATATTTATCAATTCTAAATTACGTGCTCAGCATGCCTATGACTAGATCAGTGCACACGGGTATAAACACCATTATATAATACTAAAGCAGGGTAAATTAGCCTTATGTTATTGCATCACGAGTCAAAATACCGTTAGTTCTCACCTTTCATATGAATAAATATGATCGATCCATGTGCACGTGCAAAGTTCAAAATTAAACCAAATACCTTAATTATGCCACTTACTCTATAATTAATGTAGCTTGAACGTCTTCCAACATTATATTGCCTAATTTGTTAATTTGGCTATAACTTGGTCTAAATGACAATAAAAGAAAAGCTAAATTCGCAATTGAAAATTTTAATTTTAATTTTAAAGTGTATTATTCCTATAGGTGACAAGATAAATTCTTATTTTCCATTAATTATACAGTGAGAGTCATCCAATTATGTAGTGCTGTTTCAAGTTAGCTACAAAGCAATTACGTTAATAACATATTTATACATTCTATATAATTAAGAAAATTGATAGATTTCAAGGTGCATCTTCAATTATGATGGTGACATTACCTGGGTAATACAATTAAAACCAAATTTTTTATTTTCTTTCCATCATGGATTTACATTATCATATTGCATTTCCGTTGCAAACATGCATGAGAAATCCTAGAAAACAAATTGTATAAATTATTTATACATATAAAATCACTACATAAGATCTTATTACTTCAAATTGAATAAATTCTCGAGTAGTCAGTAGCCAATAGTTATTAGGTGCAAATAATTTAACTGAAATCTTTACTCCTTCTTCTTCTTTTTGCCATAAAGTAGAACCGGCATATATTAGATGATGATCAATGATGAAGTTCCTGTTATTTGGTAAAAAAATATAAATTAATCGGCATGAAATTATAAAAACTTATACGAATTTTATAGTGTTTTCCGATATTATCTTACTTAAATGATATTTGAATAAGTAAATCTCCAAGCCTGGGTGACGCGACGCAAGGATCTTCAACTTGTAATATAGTAAGAAGCACTGAAGCATTACAAAACTGCTAGAAAATGATGTTAAGACAGCAAAAGAGCAATATAGACAGAGCTAATAATACCCAATTTTAATACCCCTTCTTCAGAGCCTTTTTTATGCATCAAGAGATGAGCTGTGGAATAGTCACGACTGCGAACTTTTCATGAACTAAAGGCCAAAATTGGATGTAGCTTTTACCATGAAAATGCTAACTACATGTTGACAGTGGTCAAAGATCTAGAGTAAAAGAACAATAAGAATAATAATATGAGGGACTACCATTAGAAAATATGGCATAGGCCAACAGTAGACATGATTGTTACCTTGCTTTGTTGAACTGTCATGGCTTCCTCATCCCATAGTCTGCTACAGTCCCACGGCTTCTTATCCACTGGACGGGCGATAGCTCTACCTAGATTTCTTAAGTGATCATGCATTCTAAATTCATTGTTATCACCAATTTTTATTAATGAAAGATCAATCATTCTTTTCAATCCGACATGTAGGCTATATTGGAGATCCACCCACAGGTAGGCGGCAATTCTTTTGTCAATTCCAATGAAAAAGCATGCTATGTCTAGAAACATTTGTTGTTCCTCATATCTTAATGAATCGTAACTTATCCTCAAGTTTTGTTGTACATCCATGTGAGGTTCCTTCCTCAATTTCTCCAGCGTCTCTTTCCATATGCTTTTATCTTTATCTTTGAGAAATGAACCTATGATCACGAGATCTAAAGGAAGGCCTCCTGTGGTGCCAACAATAGCCCTCGAAAGAGTCACCAGTTCTGGTGAATGTTCTTCCTCTTTGAATGCATTTTTAGTAAATAGAAGCAAAGAGTCTTGGCTATCCATTTGTTTGAGTTCATACCCTTTATATTCAGACTTTAGGAGGGCCTTATCTCGACATGTAATAATGATTCGACTTTTCGAGGAGAATTCACAACCTCCAATCAAATTATCAAGATGTTCTTGACAATCCACATCGTCAAGAAGAAAAAGTACATCCTTAGTTTTACAATGATGTCGGATCATTGCAATCCCAAAATTGCCCCCTCGGTCACTACTTTTTGTTATATCTGCTAATAGCAGAGATTGAACATGCAGCAAACCTTTGCTTTCAATTGTTTCTCTAATATCCTTGAGAAAGCTGCGGCACCTAAATTTGCTAAAAAGATTTTCATAAATGATTGTAGCCAGAGTTGTCTTACCAATGCCACCAATTCCATGAATCACAATAATTCGAGCTTCCAAACAAGCCGTATCCACCAAATTCATAACCCTAGCCACATGATCATCAATTCCAACCAAGTCCACCGGTAGAGATGGTGGAAAATCACGATGCTGCTCTTCCAATATTGTTGCTACGAGTTCTTTAACCAATTCACCTTCATGCCTATCAAACAACTCAATTGATGAGAACTTATCAATGGCTCCACAAAAAAAGGATTAAGAATGATGAATAGAAAAATTCTTCTTCGGACAAAAATCCGTCAAAATAAGGTGAACGACGTACCCATTAAACAATTCCTCTGATTCGAATATTTTAAGAGCAACTGCTTTTTGGAGCGCTTTCGGCCCTTCCCGCTTGACCTCTTTGTCAAATTTATACTTGCGGCATCGGAAGGCATCTCCAAATTTCCCCTGCATGTTACGCACATCAGCGGGTTTTACCTTGTAAAGCACAGGAAAGACTTTTTGTTCTCCTCTTTCCACGCACTCCATTATCTTGATGAGCTCCCTGAGGCACCATTCGCTAGAAGCATAATTCTCCGAGATGACTGGGATTGAAATCATAGAGTGCTCAATTGCAGTGAAAATTTCAGTCATTGGCTCGCCATAGCAGAGCTTCTCATCATCTCTAAACACGAAGTCTGGATAGTGCAGGCCCGCATCTACAAGTCTATGGTAGAGGTGATCGACGAAGCCTTTACGAGTATCAGGGCCTCTAAAGCTCAAAAATATGTAGTAATTATTTCGAATCATGGAGGTGTACGAAGCAGATGGCTCAGAATTCGCTCCGGACTTCTCTGGCGAGTCCGAAGAAGGAAGAAGAGGCGATCCGCTCTCGTGCTTATCCGATGATACTTCAGTCGATTCTTCACGTCTTTGTCGCTTCGAAACGGCCGAAGTCGAAGCTTCAGCAGGTCGCTTGAGTTTCCCATCTTCCATTGCAGTGCACGCTCTCTCTCTCTCTCTCTTTTTATCTCTCTCGCGGAGACGGGAATACTATGGATGGGTTGGAGCAGGAAATGATTACTGGACTATCTCTGCGCCACAAATATAGCGGGGCTGGTAAAGAGGAAGGAGAGAAAGCAGGAGGCAACTGGCAAGGCATGATTACTGGACTATTATGTATATTTCAATCTCTCACAGTACGTTGGTCGTTTCCTGTATTTCATATGTTCACACATGGGAATCTGGAGATGCCTTCAAATTGACTACAAAAAACAACTAGGTCCGTGCCTTCTTGGGGTCCTCACTCCCATTGGCCTTGACAAACTTCCCATTGTTCGTATTGGCTCTTAGGAGTCTCCAATTTTGTCACAAATTGAGATCTGCTCGAATGGATCCAACTTACGAATTATGTCGCGAATTGGGCGTTACACTTCATATCCGTGCTTCTCCCAATTTTGTCAGGATTTCGTTAGTGATAAGGGTACTCGCTAAGCAATCAATAGAGGGAAATTTACGTTTTCCATTAATGGTTAGTATGTCGCGCACGATCTCATTTTGGACATCACGGCATTTGTAAGGGCGTGTTAACTGGATTTGGATGGAGTGAGATTTTTAATGAGCTTTCATCATGCATGAGCTTTTTAAAAGAAAAAAAGATAAAGTACACCTCTAAGATCATTGACAGGGAATAGAATTAAATTTATTCAACCCGCGATCGAATATAGTCGGTTCCTTGCACTATCGCATGAAAGAATAATAGTGAAAGATATATCGATTGGCATTTATTATTTGGACAAATTCGAGCACGAGTGGCGGTTCTACCGTCCATTTCTAGAATTTTTCTTTTCTTTTTCTTTTAAACGTTTGTATTCTGTATTGTACTTAGAATTTATTATTTTTTAAAAAATCTATGATTAACTCCATCCCCCCTCGAAAGATATTCATCTAAAATTTATTAAAATGTGTATGGAAGCATGAATTCAAAATTAAACTCGGGCTCTGTATCCACTCATTATCTGATTAAGGATATAAATTGTCAAGTGAATCAAAACGCGAGAGAAATCAAAAGGATAAAGGGGAAAACACCACTACATTACTAAAAAGCTTTCATCAATTATTCTTCTCATCCGGCCCTACCACTCTTCTTTCCGAGTCTCCAAGGGAAGGCCATGTGAAACGCACAGCTCGCCGTTGGAGGGTGAACATAATGATTGATGCGGGTGCTTTGCTTTAATCTCTATGTCCTTTTTGACAGCTAACGGCAACCCATGTGAAACGCACGGATTGGTGTTAGCTGTAGCTGTCAAAAAGGAAAATGACAGAGCACGGAGCCATGTGAAACACACGGATTGGTGTTAGCTGTCAAAAAGGAAAATGAGAGAGCACAGAGCCATGTGAAGAGCCATGTGAAACGCACGGATTGGTGTTAGCTGTCAAAAAGGAAAATGAGAGAGCACAGAGCCATGTGAAACGCACGGATTGGTGTTAGCTGTCAAAAAGGAAAATGAGAGAGCACAGAGCCATGTGAAGAGCCATGTGAAACGCACGGATTGGTGTTAGCTGTCAAAAAGGAAAATGAGAGAGCACAGAGCCATGTGAAGAGCCATGTGAAACGCACGGATTGGTGTTAGCTGTCAAAAAGGAAAATGAGAGAGCACAGAGCCATGTGAAACGCACGGATTGGTGTTAGCTGTCAAAAAGGAAAATGAGAGAGCACAGAGCCATGTGAAGAGCCATGTGAAACGCACGGATTGGTGTTAGCTGTCAAAAAGGAAAATGAGAGAGCACAGAGCCATGTGAAACGCACGGATTGGTGTTAGCTGTCAAAAAGGAAAATGAGAGAGCACAGAGCCATGTGAAACGCACGGATTGGTGTTAGCTGTCAAAAAGGGATTGGTGTTAGCTGTCAAAAAGGAAAATGACAAAGTACAGAGGCATGTGAAACGCACGGATTGGTGTACCTCCGGGGGAAGGCCATGTGAAACGCACAGGTTGTCCTTAGCTGTCAGAAAGGAAGAGGTGCTTAAAGCAAAGCATCCACATAAATCATTACGTTCACCTAGGGCCTGCATGGTAATATTTCTTTTTTTTTTGTTTTTAAATAATTTTTGTGTTTTTTTTTCCAGGGAACAAAAAAGGAACAGAAACGCGTTTGTTTGCGTTTTTATTCCAAATCTATTTTTTTGTTCCCTGGAACACTTTTGGAACAGAAACAAGAAACAAAAAAAACTTGTTTCTGAAACAAAAAAAAGAAACACATTTTCTCTCTCCTCTCTTTTTCTTCTCTTTTTTTTTTTTTCTTTCTCTTTCCTTCGTCATCGGCCATGGTCGGCGATCTTGTCGGGCGTCACCGGCGAGAGCCGAGGCCGCCACCGGCGACTTCATCTCGCTTTGTTGCTCTGCTCTTAGATCCTCGAAGCATTATCGGCGGCACACGCCCACCTCCCTGTGCCGTCGTCAGTGCGGGTCCGACGAGGCCGAGTCTACGGGTGGCGAGCTCGGCTCGCGGACCGGCGAAGCTCGAGCATCGGGCAAGCTCGAGTCGTTTAGATCCGGCTGAGCCCGAAGCTCGCTCAGCCCACCCAAGCGAGTCTTTTCCCGCCGCCACTTCCGTGCCCGGCTACGGCCGGGCGATGGTCTCATGAGACCGAATTTCGGCCGAAGGCTCCGGCGATCTCCGGCGAAGCCCGAGTCAGCCCAGCCTGGGTGGCGAATTCGCCAACTGACCGAGGCCTGCACGGGCTGGCGAGCCCGGCTTTCGGGATGAGGTCGCTACTCGCCGGTCGGCCATTTATCGAGGCCGACTCGCCAAAAGAAGAAAAAAAAAAAGGAAAAAGAAAATAAAAATATTAAAAAACTAAAAGAAATAAAAAAAGAATACAAATTTACCAAACGTGTTTCTGTTCATTTTTTATTCCCGGAACAAGTTTACCAAACGCGTTTTTTTGTTCAAAAATTGTTCCCCGGAACAGAAACACTTTTTTCTATTTCTGTTCCCTGGAACACTTTTGGAACAGAAGTGTTACCAAACGCACCCCTAATCATCCGCCCAAATTTTCGTCCGTTTGGCCTTTATTTTAAGGATGTATTCATTCCGTAAAAAATTGTATGTTTTAAAAAATATTTTATTTTGATGACCGAGGGATCGCTAGAAATTATCTTTCGGGAATCACACGATCCTCCGGTGCTGGGTAGCACTGGTAAGGCCTCGCCGCAAACCGCTATTTAGACGTAAAGTCTCGAAAGACTGATCTAGTAAACCACCCCCGGAATCCCCACTTAAGTGGCGAGCATCCAGAGGTTTGAACTCGTTTCCTTTGCGATGAGATACTGAAGCCCAACTATCACAGCTACCTACACTTGGGCTAAAATATATATATCATTTAAAAAATTAATTAACAAAATATAATTTAATACAGATAACTATCAATACCTAGCTATTTTCATGAGCAATAAAAAAATTTCTATTCATTTAATTTTGAAAGTGATATAAGCAAATATTTTTCGAAAAATATTTTTCAAATAATTCATTTTCCATGAGACAAACGTACTTGATTTAAGTCTTTTGCACTAGGCCAATGGCATCTTTGCGTAAAATTATTTACTGAATTCTTGTCTTCCACAAAAATTATTTTTAATAATCAATGTGGATGGACATAGGGATAGATAGTTCCAAGTTTCCTATAAGTTTCACATGGAAATTGAAACCTATATGTTTGAACAGGTTCCTCATTTTTCAGAACTTTGAACCTATCCTGTCACAAGCTACAAGATTGATTTCAAGGTCTATTTAGGTTCCTCCTATATTATTAATTGAATGATTGCAGTGAGTTAAAACCTTTAATGAACACTACTTACTACTAGAATTCATTAATCATAACTTATATTTAGACATAAAAAAATATGAATATTAATAAAGTAAAAGTCTCAGTCATAAAATGGAAACTCAAACTAGTACTTTTAGATTATACACCCATCATCGAATGGCATGGAATATAATAAGATCATGTGACATGAACTCAAAAAAAATTAAAATCTGTACTTACCTGTTGAAATAGATTTCTTATTTTTCGAAACCTGAAACTTACTCTACATACCTTGGAACCTAGAACCTATAAGTTCCTACTGATTCGATTTTCAGGTTCCAGGTTTTACTCTGGAATCATGCTCATCCCTAGATGAACATTAGCCAATTTTGTTAACAATTATACACAAACAGTTTTGTTAACTCGTCATCCCCGTGGGAGGATCATTTAACGTTTTGATGGTCGTCTCTTTCTTTCCTCGGCATTAACATTGTTTCTAAAAGTCGGGAAGAAAATGAAAGAAACGAAAGAACTTAATAGCTATATTCCCACTGTCTTTATAAATGCTATGATATTTCCATTTAAATACATTTTGGCTTATGATTTCTATGTTAAAAAAAGAAGACTCTTATCTACAGTTTTTATTGGGTTAATATTCCTTTTATTTTAATTTCCTAATATACATATATTTAATTATGAAAACACAAAACATAAAAGCTTGAAAATTTTATCTATCTAAAAAATTAGGAGCAAGATTTAAATTAATACAAACACAATTATCAGTAAATAAATTAATATCTTCTTTAGATATCCTTATGAAAATATCTATTCTTAAAAAAGCAACAATATTAAACTTGCATTACTCAAAATGAGGTTCTACTTTTACTATTGGAGAGAGCATAAGCTAAATTATATTTAAATAGAGTTATCATAATATTTTTTAAAAGAAAAAATATAATTAAAAAAAAAGCAATATAAAGATAGCATATCTTTTAGTTGATTTAGGAGATTGATTGAAATAAAAAGATATTGTAAAACATGGGGAATGACTTATTTGACCTTGTGCGAAACTAGATTTAACAAACTGAAAATTTATGGAGTAGATTTTTTTTCTTTTTTGCAAGTAAAAATTTATGGAGTAGATTAGACATTTAAGAATAACTCAATAATTTCTAAGAATATTACATATTGGGTTAGAGTTTAAGAACCGGTGGCATTCAACTATGGCTGGACCCACCACTTTATGTGGAGTGAAAACTTCTTGTTTGCAAATTTCAATGGAAGAACTCTTGAATATATGCATATAGTTCCGTTTAGTCTCATCAAAATCTGAAGTTAATACCTATCATAATTGATTTGCATAGTTTGGGGGCCTTTTACTGGATCCAATAAATGCAGGATACATATATTATAGATGATATATATGATCACAAAAAGTTATGCATTTTTTTAATAAGTGAAACATCTATAAGTTGGCCAAAAGAAAAAGTGAAATATCTAAAAGCGAAGATAAGTAAAAAATTTATTAATTTCACTCGTGACTCACTATCTTCACTATATATATTTGGAATGATGAGCTTTTACATAAATAGAAAACTTATATTGTAATTAAAATTAAAATCTTCCTTACTCCGCTGATTATCATAAAATTGGATCTCGTTTGGTAAATCACTGATTTCACTTGAAACTTGCTGTCTTTACCACTAGGTTTTTGTTTGAGTGGCAAATTTCTAAAGATATTAATAACTTACTATTGCATTTGCTAGCTTTATTTGTAAATTACGATCAGTGTACGTAATCAATTACACGATTTTACCATAAAATAAGATAGTTATGTTTTTTGCCCAACTTGTGAGTAGTAATGGGTAATTTACTCAATTTCTCACTTTCGGCAATACGTGAAATTTGTCTATATTTCAAATTCCCAATAAATTCAGGTGATTCTTAAATACTTGTACATAATAGGTTAAATTCAGTCAAACATTCGAACTTCCTAATTGAATAAAGAATACGGTAGAGACCGCAGTCATCATCACATTACCGAAAACCATTCATCAATTATTTCTCTCATCCATCCCAATTACTCTTTCTTTCCGAGTCTCCAAGGCCATTATGCGCCTCTTCCTTTTAGAGTCAATGGGAAAAGCACTGATTGCCAGTCCAAAATAACAAGGGGAAAGCTTAAAGCACCAACTAATCAGTACGTTGCCAGGAACGTCCGCGTGAAGTGTTTGTCCTCTAATTGAACCGTGCAGCGGGGCATCATTGGATCTATAAATCAACGTCCAAAGGCTACCACGTAGCAAATAGTAAGGCTGGGAACATTTATGTTCCTTTGTTTTTTCTGTTCTTTTGTTTTCCGAAATTAAAAAAAAATTAAAAATTTATTCGGTAACGCTAACTTATTTTTTTATTTTCCAAAATAAAAAAAAAAACAGTTAGGAAATAGATTTGGAACAGAAACAAAAGATAAAAAAAAGTAGTTTCTTGTTCTAAGGAACAATTTATAGAAATAAGTCATTTTTTTCTTTTTTATTTTTCTTTTGTTCTTCTCTCTTGCCACGGCCACTGCAGGCCACCTCCGACCGCCTGGGGCCATCGCCGACCACCCGCCGTCGATTGGCGCCACCGTCGGCCATTGCCGCCGGCCATCGCTAGCCGCCTTCGCCGACCGCTTGCCATCACCGCCCACAACCCACTAGTCGCCGGGTGGTGGCGGTTGGCGATCGTGCGGCAGCGGGCCGCAGTTGGTGATCGGTGGCCAGCTATCCGTGAGCAAGAAAAAAAAAATGAAAAAATACAAAAAATTGTAAATCGTACCAAATGCATTCCTATTCTTTTTTTATTCTAAAAATAAAAAATTTGTGTAGTTACCAAACGCCTTAGTTTACTTAGAAATTGTTCCAAGGAGTAGAAATAAAAAAGAATTATTTCTTAAAAGAAATTGTTTCCCGAAACAAAAATATTATCATTCGCCTCCCAGTAGGGAACCGTTTGGAGGACATACAATAAATGCTTTTACAAGAAAATGAAGGATGAGGAGCTCTCGACGTGTACGTGAAGCTAAGGTTCATAAAGTTCAGGATTTTGTCTTTCAAAATGCGTGGGCTTCAATCTGTGGCAGAAGGTGTGAATCTTTTGTTTAGGAATTTTGGCTCCACATTTCAAAAAATTTTGTTCCAAAAGCTAAGGTTCCCAAAGCAGTGGGTTGGCGCCTTTAAATAGGGCATTTGAAAGCTTCAACATGCAAAGCTTCGCTAATAGAAAGAAAAAGGGAGTTGGCCCATCCGTCCGTGAGGGAAAGAAATGTTCTTACTTGTTTGCTTTAACTTTTGGCCCGACCGTTCCAAGTAATATTGGGTTTTGCGATTTTTTTATGATAAACAGTTTTAATTTTCCGCTTGGTTATAATTTTTCTTGTGCCAATTTGCAATTTATGAAAGGAAGCAAGCAACACAAAATATGACATGATATTAAATTGAAGGAAAAAAGAGAAAACAAAAAGCCAAGGGAGTTTGGTGGCCACATGTCTGTAGATCTTAGAGGCTCCTCTCCATACACCAACTACATGCAATCTCCCTTTGATTGATGCGTTACAAATATATACATCATTCATATTTAAATTTGAGTTAAGTTCTCACAGTGGTATTTTATAAATTGAACACCTATCAAAGATATTATTGGAGGTAATTATTTCCAACTAGGTATGGAGGAAAAAGTGACATCGCCTAACAATGAGGAAAATCACTTGAAATTATATACATTATGATCAGCACTCTTAGGCTCTATGCATTTGGAAGAAGAATGTGAGATCTCATTTTAACATTTTAGGGAATGTTTCAATTTACCCTTCATAACTTTGAAGTTGGTGCATGTGAAATCTCAAACGTCAAAAAGTCGCATTCCCTTTCTCTGTAACCCAAACTTGTATTTTTTATGCTCATAAGCACCGCTAACCTTTTTCCATTAACATGTACCGTGCACATGCTTTAAGGGATAAGTAAGTTACACATCCTGTAAAATCTAAAATGCTTTTGCTGAAAGATATAAACCCTTTATTAAAAGATAAATTTTTAATATGACGAGCATCGACCGTTTAATTGTTGATGGATTACCCATAATGATGAGATGTTATTTTGTTGCATTTGCGTCATATCCATAGTGAATTACAAATATATCTTTGCGCTAAGTTCAAAAAGTACCTTGTTGGCTTTTTTAGCATTGTAATAAACATATATACAAAATGAATAATTCATCTCCTTTGGGATGCTTTCTTTTCCGTTCCATCCCCCCACCTTCTCCCCATTTTCTCCTTCCTTTTCCTTTATTTTATTTCGTCAAATATCCTTTTATTTCTTACCCAAAGAACCTCCTATTCCGAGAGAGAGAGTCAAATATTCTTTTCTTTCCTACCCGAAGAACCTCCTATTGAGAGAGAGAAGAAATAAAAAAGGTTGTGTTTGGGTGCAAAAGAACTACGATCTATCCACACATCTGACTTTCTCTAGGCCTTGAACATCACGAAGCTTCCAACACTTTCCAAAGCACAAAAAATTCAGCTTATCGAAGCCCGAGAGGTCTGGTAATGTTTCAATGGATTTGCTTCCCTCAAAATCCAATCTTTCCAAATTTTTCAACCTCTTGAGGCCTTTAATTTTGATTAGATTTTGGCAATTGCTAGCCATCAATAGCTTCGGATGTGTTAACTGCGAAAGGTCCGGTCTTATGAGGGATCGGCAGCTATAGATTGTCTGCTCTTTCAAGTTTTGCAATCTGTCAAGGCCTTGAAATAGATCATTATTCACCGTTCGACCATCTAACTGTAGATGTTCGAACAACTCCTTGTGCGCGGATAAGCCTATCCCCACCATTCCCAAGCATCTCAAAGACACCAAATGGTCAAGACTGTCTAGGTTGGACAACTTGTTGCATCCAATTACATATAGCTCTTTTAAGGATTATGATCCTTCCAGACCCTTGATTTCTGTCCGCTCCTGGCACGCTTCGATACTTAATATTGACAAAAGTTCATGTTGGAAGGAAGTCGGTAGAAGACGACTTACCTCTATCTGATGTGCAGTCTACAATTTACCCATAATGATCGTTGGATTGCAGATAAATCACGAACAAAAAAAATACTTCACGTTGGTCTTAATGCAATCACGAGGAAAGCATCCGATTTCCATAGCGTAAATGCCAATTGTTCTCGTAAAGGAGAAATGGAACGCATTTTTTTTCTTTGATAGAAGGGACAAAAAATGGAGAGAAATTTCTAAGCGTACGTTCTACTAACCTTCTCAATGGTTGTCTTCAGGAGTCTTTTATATGACTCACTCACACCCTTTCAAATGGTGTCTTTCCATCGTAGAATATCAAGATGGAACGGTGCGTTCTCATCGCACCCCATCATGGACGTATTGATTAAGTACAACATCTCCCATTTGGACATGATGGGCTTGATAGCGCTCTATCAAGAATATAAGGCATTTAATATTCATCAACTTTACGAAACAATTCATACTAGCAAGTAAGCCATGCAACCAGTGAGTACACCTGCACTTGGAAGCTCAAATTATGCACCCGTTAGGGATGACATAATGGCTACAACCCTGAAAAGAAATAAATAATCGAGGTCTCATAGTGCCCCAGACATATTTTGTTACATCAATCCAAGTATACCTATCCCTTAAAGGCTATACTTGACTATTCTCAAAACACCATGTATTTACAATTATATCTGCAACCACATAAGGCAATATAATTGATCGACCATTAAATACATGTGATAGATGTAAAACAACAATAGTCTTGCTTTGCACTCATGTCTCTCTCCATTTCAGAACAACTGATTTCCTATACACTTTCCATAAGGCTATATCTATTCATGACCATCGATAACATGCTAAAGTAGCAACATTGATATTTCACTTCGAGAACATAGTCAGAAGTAATATATGGCACGAAAAGAGGTAAATTATAAATTACCTCAAGGGCTCACACGATGAGTAAATATATATAATTTTACTCACATTCCCTTGTCGGTCGTACAATACACATGTAGTATGAATTACATGCTATAGTAGATTTCTCTTTCTATAAGAGCGTATGTCATTTGTTAAATATATTCACTATATGGATCTTAGCTTAAACATAGTCACACGCTTTATATAGCTTGAGTGCTATATTAGCTCGAGTACTCGCATCCGGCATCTTTCAGGCATACATGATTGTGGGATTATTATGTTTGGTCTTATTATAAACAAATCACATACCTCATCTTGACTCCAATCAATGTGACATATTATTTTATGTACTAAACTTGCTCTTCAGTATTTATTTGTACATAAAGTCTCATCTCAACGTGCTTACTAATATATGTGTGTATGTACTAGTCTCATAATATATTTGTACTTATTGATAAAACATCAAGTCATTAATAAACAAACAAGCACAATAAATATGTCCACAAATACATAAACCAATGATCCTCTACAATAACATATATTACATTCTACGCAATCCTAGTAACATCTTGTGGGTCAAGAATATGTCTTTAAGAACATCATTCATAAATGAATCAGCAACCATTCTATTGGTTGAAATGTATTCTAGGATCACTTCTTTCTACGTTATTATATCTCTAATGAAGTTGTTTTTTTTATGTCAATGTGCTTCGTCTTTCCATAATACTTGAGATCTTTCACATAGGCAATGGCTGCTTGACTATTGCAATAATCTATCACCGGTCTTAGAACCTCAGTGATAATGGCTAAATTTTTCAAGAAATGTTTTAGCCATACTACTTCTTGCACTGCGGCGGAGCATGCAACAAATTCTGCCTCCATCGTAGACAAGGCCGTGCATGTTTGTTTCTTGCTAATCCAAGAAATTGCATCTCCATTGAGCAAGAATGCATATCCAGAAGTCGATAGTCCATGGTGCCTTTCAAGTATCTCAGAATCCTCTTCACTGCTTTCTAGTGTGCTTGACCGAGATTTGATTGATATCAGCTCATCAATCCCACGACATAACTTATGTCGGGTCAAGTACACATCATAGCATACATCAAACTTCCGACCACACTAGCGTAAGGAATAGTTTCCATTACTTTAATTTCTTTTGGAGTCTTAAGGCACATCTTAGTACTTAGGCCTTCATCTTGCATGACAGGGGTATAAATGAGATTACGGTACTGTATATTGAAGCGTTCAAGAATCTTCATTATATAAGACTCTTGTGATAAAGCAAGGAGTTTCATTGATTGATCTCTTTCGATCTTAACTCCTAATATAAAAGTAGCTTCTCCCATGTTATTCATTTCAAAATTGGAGGACAACCATTCTTTTATGGTGATAATCAAAATCTTGTCATTTCCAGCCAATAGAATATCGTCCACATAAAGTAATAAAATCACAAATTTATCTTCGGATTGCTTGACATATACACAGTGATCTTCTTCGATCACCGTGAAACCAAAAGTTGTTATGGCTCGATGAAAAACGAAGATACCACTATTTAGATGATTGCTTAAGGCCATATATTGAGCGATGAAGTTTGTAAACTTTATGCTCTTGACCTTTAGCTATGAAACTTATTGGTTGTTTCATATAGATTTTTATCATCTAGTTTTCCATTAAGAAATGTCGTCTTTACATCCATTTGATGTAATTTAAGGTCCAGATGTGCAACAATGGCTAATATAAGGCGTATTGAGGCAAACCTTACAACTGATGAAAATGTTTCCTCATAGTTTATACCCTCTTGTTGAGTATAACATTTCGTCACAAGACGAACTTTATACTTTTCAATGGATCCATCCGCCTTTCGCTTAATCTTAAAGACCCATTTGTTTCCAATGGCCTTATGATTGGGTGGTAGATCAACTAAGTCTCAGACATGATTTGCCCTCATTGACTGCATTTCATCTTCCAAAACTTTTCTCCATTCTTCCTTATCAGAGGATGAGAGAGTCTCTTAAATAGTCTTAGGCTCAGCATCGTCTTTTTGAGCAATTATAAATGCTTCTCCTTTAATCTCAAAACGACGACGGGGAATACTTTTACGATTACGTTTACGCAATTGAATTTCTCTTGAATTCAATTCGCCAGGCGATGCAACACTCCCACTAGGTCTTGTGTGTTGAGGTAAATCTTCATTTCCTTCTACAACATTAATAGGTGTGTTCTTAGGATCTTCCATCTCATATAATTGGAAGTTCTTATTAATCTCTCATCTCCTAAGAAAATCATTTTCCAAGAATGTGATATCTCGTGACTCCATTTCGATCATACTTCCATTAGCTTGTTCACCTATGAACACGTACTCTTTAGAGTGTTTAGAATATCTTATAAATATACATTTCTTCTCTCTAGGACTTCATTTGTCATATTTGTGGGAAGAATCATAAACATAAGCTGCATATCCCCATTGACATAGACTACTTAAGTCTGGTTTCCTACCAGTTCATAATTCATAAGAGGCGGAAGTGACTGATTTTGAGAGCACTCGGTTAAGTACATAAGCAGTAGTCAATAACGCATCTCCCCAATAGAAGATAGATAAATTTGCTTGCGCCATCATAGACCTAACTATTTCTAATAGGGTTTTATTCCTTCTCTCAACTACCTCATTTTGTTGTGGAGTATCAGGAATAGTCAATTGTCGTACAATTCCCTTTTCATCACAAAACGCCGTGAATTACTCTAATAGATACTCACGTCCGCGATTGGTTCTTAATGCTTTTATTGTTTTGTTCAACTGATTCTCTACTATCGTTATATATCGTTTAAAGCAGTCTAATGCTTCTGACTTATGGGAGATCAGAAAGACATAACCGAAACGCATGAAGTCATCTATGAAAGTGATGAAATATGAGACTCCATGCCTTTGCCTCACATTCAAAGGACCACGAATGTAAAAATGTATAAGTTGTAATGGAAATTCGTTACCGAATGGTTTTCTAGTTACTTTTCCTACTAAACAATATTCATATACGGGTAGATTAACATTAGTGAATGACCCTAAAAGGCATTATTTAGCTAATCTTTGCGTTTTTTACAACCCAATGTGACCTAATCTAGCATGTCAAGTACTTGCATCAATATCAATATTACTAGAATATGCAATTAAAGAAAAACAATCATCGACATTAACATTGTACTGATCATAGTCAATATCTAATACCATAAAACCATTCGATACATGACCTGAACCATAATAAATTGTTCCAAACAAAATATCAATACAATCACAATGAAAATTTAATACATAACCTAGACTAAGAAGAACAACTATGAAGATCAAGTTTCGTCGAATATCTAGAGTATAGAGGATATTATGTAGGAATAGGCTTCGATCACCATGTAAAATTAATTTACATGTGTCAATACCATTCAATTCGAATTTTGAATTATTCCTAACATATATCCATCTTCTTCCAAGCTGTATCCGATGATACTTCACAAATGCTTATCGGTCTCTAGTTACGTGATTTGTTGCTCCTGAGTCTATAGTCTACATGGGATAAGATTCAGCAAGCATGACAGTACCAGAAATAAAAGCATTACATAAAGTAATGGAGTAATAGGGTATCTCTTTCAACTCAGTGCGTTTACGAGTAAAGTGACCCATTTTGCCACAATTGTAGCACTTCATCTTGGCCTTGTTCTTCTTCCCATCACGCTTCTCACGTTGGATGGTCTTAGCCCTTTTAGGTGTCTGATCAATCTTCTTCCCTTTATTGTTGAATTGATGATTCCTTTTGTGCTTGATGCTCGAAGCTTTGCGTAAACTCAATTTAGCAACATAAGCATGGGTAGAGGATCTCGCAGCCTCTAGGCGCTCATCCTCTAATTCAAAATGACGCGCTATATCATCAAAAGTGACAATATTCTCATTATGCGTTATATTGATTTTCATATGCTCCTAATTGTTAGGAAGAGACCTTATAACAGCTTGAACTTGCTGTTCATCAATAAGAGAGTGACATGCCGACTTCAGCTCATGAATCATGTTTGACATCTCTCGAAGATACTGCCTCATTGTTACATTTGGGCATTTTCGGTATGTGTCAAACTTGATGGTGAGTCTCCTCAACTTAGTGGCAAATGTACCCCTAAACTTATCTTTCAAGGCAACCCACATTGCTTGAGTTTTGTCATAACTTTCAAACTCACACATGAGATCATCTTGCATACAACTCAGCAACGTGATGCGAGCAATGCTATTTTTTTTTCAAGCTAAATAAGCTTCTAGATCTCCCTTGTGTTGAGCTAAAGTTCCATGCTCATGTTCATCCATGGTGTGGTTAAGGGTTTCCAGAACCTCTAGCTCCTCAAGGATGTATTGAACATTTCGGTGCCAAATATCATAATTGTCACCATTCAGCTTTTCACCCTTATTGAGGTAAGCCATAATGGTCTTGGATGCTGAAGCCATAATTAATTGCTCCTAACACATTGACATAATAAACGTATAATCATTACTAGCACACTTTCAGAGTAACACAAATTTAATTTACAGTAAAGACAAACTAAATTAATGATAATTCAACAAAAGACACAGAAACGAAAATTCACTATGTTCCCAATTAGCTCCTATGTACGATTGTTTCATTATCATTAATTAGTTAATTTGCACAAATCTTAAGTTCTAGGTGAGAACTCTTTCGAATTCTACCAACCTACGAACTCTCACTAGGAAAAATAATTACATGACCTCATGTAATTTTTACATTTTTCCATTAACACAAAAGCATAGCATGATGTGAACCAACGTACAAAAAACAATCATGCTGCAACTACAATCAAAACCGCAATTCAACATGTAATGGAAAAACAAGGATTTCCTATCATTGTTCGAATTTTCTTAGAATTAGAAAATTGCAAGTATATTAAATTATATACATGCTATCATCGAAACAAGCTCTACACAGCATATTTGACATCATTTTCATACATGCTAGCTACTGTATTTCCTAAAACATAAGAAAATACAAGCTAAAAAATGAATAAATTATGCATTAAACCCTTTAAAATATGCGTACTTAGGGTTCCCTACACATTTTTATACATTTATAAAACTCAAAAATAAAAAATAATTATACCATAGTTAGAGCACATCGATACAAACCAAATGCCACTAACCACGCTCTAAAATCCGAGGTCTCACGCGCCCACACGCGCCGCTTAAGTGTGCAGTGCGTGTGGCGCACACGCCAGCGAGCCTAAAGGGCTCCTAGCTGGTCCAATCGGTCGGACCGGTTGGACCGGCAGTCCGACCCATTGACCAGTCAATGGTCGAGTCGGGTCCGGGTCGGGTCATGGGTTAGCCTCGGGTCAGGTCTCAGTTCAGGTTGCCGGCTGGCGACCGGCCGGCCAACTGCCGCTGGCGGTGACATCAGCATGTGTCGGTTCACTGACGTGTGCGTGATGCTCACGCGTTGGCGTGCCCAGCGCGTCAGGTGCGTGGAGCCCACGCGCAACGACTTCTGGTCGCACGTGTGGTCGTGTTCGGCGTCCTCCACCGGCGCTCAACCCATCGTCGGACTCGTCTTGATGAGTACTTTTACCCTGTATATTTAAAAATTTATTCTGGCCGAAAAAATATTTCGAAAAATGGTCAAAACCGTATAGATGTACGCAACCCTGAACTCGTTCTTTGCTTCGGTTCGTTTTCGACGGTTCAAATTGCATTTCCGAGCAAGAAACATCCAAACAGTTTAGATTTCATACTCTTGATCTCGATATCATGTGGTAAACGAGAAAATTCAATGAAAACAAGACAGAAATCACGACCGTGCTCTGATACCAATGTTGGAAGGAAGTCGGCGGAATACGACTTACCTCTATTCGATGCGCAGTCTACAGTTTACCCAGAACGATCGTTGGATTACGGATGAATCACAAACAAAAAAAATACTTCATGTTGGTTTGAATGCAATCATGAGGAAAGCATCCGATTTCCATAGCGTAAATGCCAATTGTTCTCGTAAAGGAGAAATGGAACGTCTTATTTTTCTTTGATGGAAATGGGACAAGAAATGGAGAGGAATTTCTGAGCGTACGTTCTGCCAACCTTCTCAACAGTTGTCTTCAGGAGTCTTTTATATGACTCACTCACACCCTTTCAAAGGGCGTCTTTCCATTGTAGCATATCAAGATGAAACGGTGTGTTCTCATCGCACTCCATTATAGATGTACTGATTAAGTATAATAGTTCCAAACTCAACAAACTTGGCAACTCTTTCAACTTGTAACACCTGGAGACATAGAGCTTCATTATTCTTAACGAAAGCTCTAGCATAGAATGCAGCAATTTGCAAACACGGAGACTGAGCCGTTTTAGATGGATTAGATGAGAAAGTTGATGCAATGTGCGAAGATGACAAGTGATTACTAGATCTGCTATACTAGTAGGAAGCTTTGGTAGCGATTGAATTAGGCTACAGTCCTTTAAATCAAGTTCTTCGAGACAAGAAAGCTTCACAGTTGCATTAGGGAAGCCAAAAATGCATGCATAACTTAATCAAAGGATCTTCAATGAGGACAACACATCGATAGGAACTTCCCTTCCCAGACTCTGGCAGAATGAGACAATTAATACTTCAAGTTTGCCCGACTTACTAATAGTATTAGGTAAACTACTCAATTTCTTACAGTAAGCAATATTCAAAATTTTCAAGTTTTTCAAATCCCCAATGAATTTAGGTAATTCTGAAATTTCTGCACGTGACATTATCAGTTTAGTCAACGATTCATAACATCTTACTTTGCTAGCTGGTGCTAGCGACGTTTGAGCCTGTGCCATAGATGAAACTTTGCCTGTATTGCTTATAGCACGCCCTTCTACATCCGGGACTCACAATTTCTATTGTGAAGTGTTCCCGGATGATGGACTTCTTGTTTCTCTGCTTGTTGGGCTGTTTTTGCAAGAGTTTTCACATCATTGTTTTCTTCTAGGGTTGCCATCTTCTATCTAAAAACAATTTCCTGCCCAATAAAGGCAGAGATAAAACAACAAAAGAAAAAAGACAGGTATGAAAGAGAAGCAGATTTAGAATATTTTGACAGCATGAGGCAAGATATATTAGAAAGATCATTGATGAATAGAATTGAACCAAATATTAGAGTTAGATGGACAGAAGATCACTACAAGGATTAAAAATCTTTTTAAAAAAATGAACAATGGTGGCCAATCATAGGGAATTGATAAATTAGCTTTCAATATGATTGGAGATATTAGAGATGTTTAGCTAGCGACAAAACATCATTTTCCCCTTTGTATTGCATTACGTAGGTCAGGGATCCAAACTATGGTGAATGTTCCTTTATAAAGTATACACCAAAAGCACTCCAAAAACCAGAAGGCAGACTACAGAAGTACCTGCATCTTATACTCAGGAAACACAATCTAGTAGTAGCTTTAACATTTGATACCTCATCTCACATATCCAACATGAGTTATCTTGGTTGGTGGTTGGTGATCTATGTGTCAAGAAAGAACCAACTATTTTTGGCCTGTCTTAGTTATAGAATTCTAATTCTCAATCTAGCTGAAAAGGGCAAAAGAACACTCCAAGTGTCAAAACTTGAGACAAATAGACATTTAAGTGCCAAAACTTACGAAAGTGACACTTAAGTGTCTTTTTTTTTTTAATGAAAAATGGGACACTCGAGTGCCATATCCGACAAATCCCATCAGAAATCCCACGTGGCAATTTTTTATTAATTTTCTCGCTTATGTGGCTTGTCGGAAGGCTGACTCAGTCAAAATACACAAAAACGACGTCGTTTTGATATAATTCGAATTTCAATATAAAAATTAATTAAATTAAAAAAAAAAGAGAAGAAGGAAGGCAGCCGGCAGCTAAGGGCTCAGCCCTTGTACTTCTGTTCAAGTCAAAAAGTAGTGTCAGATTCGAATGAGGAATGACCCAAATCACTTCATTCACAGTTACAAAGCAAATATTGCATCGATTGGTGGCCTTTTTTCTGTCATTGCATTTGGAAAAAGATCTTTCTATCTCATGAATCATCATTTACTTATTGTGGCTACTTTGTGGGAAATAGAAAGGTTTAACAGTAGTGAACCGTTTGGGAGACGTACAATAGATGGGTGCTCTCGCAAGAACATGAAGAGGAGGAGCTATTGAAGTCATACGATGAGCCAAGGTTCTTTCGAAGTTCGGATTGGGCTTCAAACGGAGGAGAAAAAGAAAGAGTTGGCTCATCCCTACAAGAAAGAAATAAAAAAAAGTTGGCTTCAAATGTTTTTGCGTGTCATGCGAGAAAAATGATTGCAATAGAAATGGTATAATTTGCAATGCTCATTGGTCAAAGTTGGGATTCTCAAATATATTACTTGGTTTGTAATTGTACCAAACAACATAATGGGGGCCATGAAATGACGTTTTCTTTGGCCAAAATAGAGTGGAAAATGTCAGATTAAATATAAACTAAAACCTGATGATCCTGATTTATCAATCACGTATAAATTCGTACAAAATTCGGGATTGATTTGTAGAAACGTAAAGATCAACATACCTCCAGCCATTGATGAAAATTTGCAAAAGCAGAGAACCTCAAAACCTTGGATGGATCCACGTAGCACGATCGATCTGCAATATGGTGAATACCAAATCTGTACATTATGTTCTACTAGCCAATAACCCTCAAACCTGATGGTGTATTTTCTGTGGTGAAAGGGTTTAAACTACACTCTGCATGATTAAAGCAACTGATAGGTATAACCTACCATTTTATAGATTAGAGAGGGGACTTAGCAAACCATAATCAACAACATGTCAACTGGGCCCTTCCTATTACGAGCTTCAATTAAACATAATTGCTTACACTTTGCTGCTCAACTAAACCCGTTATTAATAGATGCCAATACCTAATTCAATAAGATCACTGTAGGGTTTATCAAATATTGGAATATCCATTAATTCGATTATTTAAAATAAAAAATTAATTAATTAATATAAGCCCATATTATAAAAAAATTTCCAACATATAGCTCTTGAAGTTGCACGTGAAGCTAAAGCTAAGGTTCCTAAAGTCAGGGATATTGTCTTTCAATATTGTGGGCTTCAATGAATTTTTTGTTTCGGAAATTTTGGCCACACATTTCCCTCATGGAGTTGTAAGTGGAGCAGTGACAGACTCTGAGCAATAGATTAACTACCACTGAACATGAGAAAAAATTATTATCGAAAATGATATGGTGCCTGCATCTCTAAGATATGGCAAGTAGTGCAGGCTTTTGTTCAAGATCTAGACACTACAAAGGCCTCGATGATTGCCGCATGAAGCAGGACGCCCCCTTTTCATGGAATTTCAAAAATAAGAAAGAAGGGAAGGATATAGAGATGAGGTGTGAATGGGAAGGACGCGTTTAACTTTATATAGGGAAGGGGATGTATGGTGGGGATGACCACATATTACTACTTTCAAGTCAAAAGTGATATCTTAGCTCAATTAAATTTGAATGAAGAACGACCAGAATTCCTTCATTCGCGGTTACTAAGCAATGCATCGCAACATGTAATTACACCCTATATTGTATCGGTCGGTGGTCTTTTCTATCATTGTATTTCGCAAATGGAAACATCGGTCTTTCTATCTCATGGATCGGGACCTTCGTGACTTTCCCCATCCGTCCGTTCCGTACCGCTTGTCTTTCCAAGTCTACAAAGCCACGAACCTCTTCTTTTTGGCGTGTCAATGAGAAATACGCTGCTTGCCTCCAGCTGTTCAAAAGAAAAAAAGAAAAAGAAAAAGAGACTTAAAGCACCCACATCAATCAGTACGTTCCCAGAATCGTCCTTCTAAAGTTTTTGTCCGAGTAGCCTTTATTCACTCTTATTCAAGTTTTGTGCAGCACGCACACAAATAGACGAGAAATATCTTTATTCTTATCTTCGAGGAAAATAATTATGAGAAATCAACGTCTTCTTATTGAGGTTAGTGTGTAGAAAACAGTTCACTCCAATGAGACGACAGAGTTTCTTTCTTAAAGCGGTTTGCACTTTGTGGCGTGCTCCATGTGTGCACCAAGGGACATATCGGAATCCAATTTCGTGGAATTTCGAAAATAGTTGGGCATCACAAACAAGCATTATTTGAGATTAAAGTTGGATACTCGCGCTGGGATCACCTGACTTGTAATAGTACCTAACCGACATGGTGGGAGGCACGAAACGAAGTTTTCTTCGGCCAAAATAGAGAGCAGAAAAAGCACAATATCAAAAAATCTAAGCGGCTTTTCACAGATTCTGAAACAGGACCCGTTTATAGTTACAGTTTCAAAGCTTCTTTCGCTATGAGTTAAGCGAATTTTGGAAAGTCTCAGTTACTCTTGATGGATTTAACAAATGGGCCTAAGTTGGCCCGGCCACGATGGGCCTAAAAGTCCGGCCCACGGGAATAAGGCCCGTGGAAAGGGGAACCTATTTAAGGAAATAGAGAGAGAGAGGAACGCACCTCTTGGCATTTTGTGCAAGAACGTTCTTCTTCCTCTTAAAGAATTCTCTCTCTCTCCAAGGCTAGGAAAGCGACGCCATCTCCACTTCACGGCGAATCTTCGACATCGGATCGAACGGAACTGAAATCTCTTCTTCAATACGGCATCGGTGTCTAATCTGTGGCCAACAAGGTACACTCGAATCCGTGGTGTGCTTTTGATCGGTGATACGTGACATTCCCGGGCTTATCTTCCGCATATGATTTAGGGGTTCGGTTTAGGTGCCGAATCCGGTTTTTCGGGGATCAATCGATCCCAACATTGGTATCAGAGCCTTAGTTCACGTATTTCCCGATCAATTTGTTGTTTATGATTGTTTTTTCGCAAAATGAACTTCGGCCGTACGGATCGGGGCAAGGAATCCCGACACCCGAGAGTTGTTCGCATATTTTTTCGATTTTTCGTAAGTCTAAACCAAAATATGAATGCATAGGAAGGACGGCGACATCGAGACGAGTCCGGCGACATGTCGCACGTCGCCGGACGACGCCAAGACTTTCATCGCCGCCAGTCTCGGCGGCTGCAGCGCCCAACAAGTGCCACGGACTAACGCGGGCGGCGATCGCATCGCCACGGCCCACCGACGATCGCCAAGATGATCGCCACCAATCCGTTAAGGTTATGACGCCATCGCCGACGTTTCGCGGCGCCGGCACACCGGCGATCTCGACCCGGCGGGGTCGCAGGTTATGCAAGCGCGGCGGGCTTGTCCGACCCGGCGACCGGTCCGACCGGCTCGACCGGTCCGACCGCCCGACCGGTCCGACGACCCTGCCGGTTGACCGTTGACCCTTTGACTCCGTTGACCGTTGACTTCGAAGGTTGACCGTTGACTTCGTTGACCGTTGACCGACCGTTGACTTGACCGTTGACCCAAAAAAAAAAAAAGGAATTTGTTTCTTTTTTTAATTATGTCTATGTGGATTATATGTAATCCAAATTTTGTTCTGCATTCGTTGCAGGAACAATGCCTCCCCTTCAGTTACGTACGCCTATTCGCGTGATTACCGATAAACAAAAGGCAAAGCTTTCTAAGTTGATAGCTGAGTTGACTGATTATCGATGGGAGAAAGGTGACTTAATTGATCATGTTCTTGAAGTCAACGGGAAGATTCAACATGTCATATGGAATGGTCATCCCATGTCGCAGTCAGAGATGGTGCGATTTTTCATTAACACTCTTCCACCTGAATGACAAGATGTGTTGAATCGCATATGGGATGTCAACGGTGCTGCTTCATATAAGAAAATTGTGATAGATTTTGTAAACGAATATTACTGCATTGTTGCAAGGGAAAAGGTCAAGAAATTGACCAAAATAGGATCTTTCCCGGTTCGTGTGAAGGTTATTTGTAAAATGTATTAGCTATTTTTTTTTTTTTTGAGTGTGCTATGTGGACATCCTATGTAAATGTTATCTACCTGATTGTTGTTGATGTAGCAATCTATATGTTAGCAATATTGAGTGAAAGCATTATTATTATATTGTATGTCAATTATCTGCTGCTTTCTGTGATTGCTGGTTGCTGTGGGTAGTTAGCTGTGAGTAGTAATAGAAGTTTGTGTAGCTTCATAGAATTGATTTTGCATATGACAATCATATTAATGATAGTTTTAAGTTAGGAGTTTTGGAGGATGATTGGAAATATAGTGACCTTTTGATTCTGAAACCTTACTTAAAATTATTAATTAATATGATGGGTTTTGTGCAAAATAGATGCATAAGTGATAGGCATTAATAACTCGTGCATGTATGTCTGATGTGTTCAGATTAATGGCTTCAGCCACAAAGAGCATAGTTGTCGAGCTGAACAAAGGTGAAAAGCTCAAAGGTGACAACTATAAAATTTGGCAAATGAAAATTCAATGTGTGCTGGAAAAGCAAAAAGCACTAAAAGCTCTTGACCATGTTATGGAAGATCTAGAGGATGCTGTGCGCCACCTTGAGTTAGCTGATCATCGCCTCAAGGCATTAGAGCAGGAAACAGATATTTTCTGTGTTGCTTTAAGCTCAGAAGGAGCTTCATGCTCTAAGCGCAAGCGCATTGATTCATTCAATATGTGGAAATGCAAGGGATCAAGTCCTTCTTGCAAGAAACCAAGAATTAACCAACAAAAGAGAGGAAAACGTCCTCATGTGAAGAATATATCAAGGGTGAAATGTTACAACTGTGACCAGAAGGGTCACTATGCCCGCGATTGTCGCGAGCCAAAGAAGGTACACACCCTTGGTACAATTGGGAACTTTGCATATGTGTCAAGTTCTGTATTCTTGACTGAATCTAATCCTCTGTGGATTGTGGATTCAGGAGCGACAGACCATGTAGCGAAGGATAGAGGATTCTTCGTGGAATTCCGACGAGTACCTACTGGAACTAAGTGGATCTATATGGGAAACAACTCCAGAGCTGAAGTGAAAGGAATTGGCACATGCCAACTGAATATGCGTGATGGACGCACTTTGTTCCTTCATGATGTGTTGTATGCTCCGGAGATTCCTCGGAATTTAGTGTCTGTTTTAGTGTTGGTTAAATTAGGTTTTAATGTGAACTTCCATAATAGAGATGTAGATTTGTATTTGGGTACAAACTACTACGGTCATGATTATTTTCTGGATGGTTTCATTGTATTAGATATTGATTATGTTAATGCAAATATTTGTTATTCCCTTCTCACATCTCCTAATTCATATGATAATGATGTGAATGTGTGGCATGCTAGACTTGGTCATATTGGCCAAACAGCGTATGAATAGACTAGCCAAAGAAGGCTTGTTGGGCAACATTGAAAAAGTCGATTTGCCCATCTATAAGCATTGCCTAGAAGGGAAAAACAATAAGGAAACCATTTGGAAAATGTAAAAGAGCTGAATTTCCTCTGCATTTAATCCATTATGATGTCTGTGGTCCAATGAATGTGAGAGGAAGGCATGGGGCTGTTTATTTCATCACTTTTATAGATGATTATACTCGATTCGGATATGTCTATTTGATTTCTCACAAAATTTGAAGCAATAAGTTGTTTCAAAAGGTTTAAGAACCTGGTAGAGAATCAATTAGACAAGAAAATAAAAGCATTGAGATCCGATCGAGGTCGAGAACATTTATCTGATGAGTTTAGAAAATTATGTGATGAAAAAGGATTAGAAAAACAGTTATCTATTCCATATACTCCTCAACAAAATGGTGTTGCAGAGAGAAGAAACAGAACCCTACTAGAAATGGTTAGGTCCATGATGGCGCATGCTAACTTGCCTATCACCTTTTGGAGTGATGCGTTGTTATCTGCTGCCTATATACTTAACCGTGTGCCTTCCAAATCAGTTACTTCCACTCCATATGAGTTATGGACAGGTAGAAAACCGGACTTAAGTTTTCTTAAGCCATGGGGTTGTGCTGCCTATACACTTGAATCCTCTCACAAGTTTGGGAAATTGGGTCCCAAAGGAAAGAAGAGTATTTTCATAAGATACTCAGAACACTCAAAAGGGTATGTGTTCATAGGTGAGCAGGAAAGTGGGAGTATAACTGAATTTGAATCACAGGATGTCACATTCTTAGAGGATGAATTTCCTTAAAAAGGGCGAAATAGGGGAAGACAACACCCTATTTGAAACCTCGGATCAAGATAATGATCTTAGTGGAGTTCGTCCAAGTGGGAGTAATATGAGAAGTGATGAATTGAATTCAACTCATTCTCAATTGCAACCATATGATGAGACGACATCATTATCTAATCCCAGTGGGAGCATAATGGGGAATGATGTGCATAGTGTACAAACTCCCATACGGCGAACAAGTCGCCAAAGTATTCCCCGTCAACGTTTTGACAATGAAGGGGAAACTTTTATGATTGCTCCACAAGATGAGGATGAGCCTAGAAATATTAATGAGGCTCTGAATTGCCCTAGAAAGGAAAAATAGATTCATGCAATGGAAGAGGAAATGGAGTCAATGAAATCAAACCAAGTCTGGGAACTGGTTGATCTTCCAAAAGGACGCAGAGCTATTGGGAACAAGTGGGTTCTCAAGATAAAGCGAAAGGCTGATGGCTCGATAGAAAGGCATAAGGCTCGCCTTGTTGTGAAGGGGTATAATCAACAGGAAGGAATTGATTATGAAGATACGTTTTCTCCTGTAGTAAGATTTACCTCGATTCGCATTATTCTGGCAATAGTATCTAGTTTGGATCTTGAATTACATCAGATGGATGTAAAGACTGTTTTCCTCAATGGAGAATTAGAGGAAGAAATATACATGGAACAACCAACTGGTTTCATGGTAAAAGGCCAAGAAGAAAAGGTGTGTCGACTTTTGAGGTCGATATACGGCCTTAAGCAGTCATCGAGACAATGGTATATACGTTTTCATAATGCCATAATGGCATATGATTTTACAATGATTGATGAGGATCATTGTGTATATATCAAAAGATCCAAGGATCAATTTGTGATCATATCATTATATGTTGATGATATACTGATTGCCGGAAGCAATATGGAGTTTGTTCATACTGTCAAGAGTTGGTTGTCTCCCAACTTTGAAATGAAGGATATGGGTGAGGCTGCATACATTCTTGGAGTTAAGATTTCAAGAGATCGTTCAAAGAGATCGTTGTCTCTTTCGCAAGAAACATATATAAATAAAGTTCTTGAACGATTTCGTATGCAAGATAGTAAACCCATAGACACTCCTATTGCAAAAGGTGAAGGATTGAGCCATAAACTGTGTCCGAGGACTCCACAAGAAAAGGAACAAATGAAACATGTTCCTTATGCTAGTGCAGTTGGGAGCTTGATGTACGCTATGATGTGTACAAGACCCGACATATGTTTTGCAGTTGGAATGGTGAGTAGATACCAATCCAATACAAGTCTAGCACATTGGAAAGCCGTTAAGAGAATACTGAGGTATCTAAAGGGAACTGCTGATTATACAATGAGTTATCAAGGAAAGGATCTGCGACTCAAAGGCTATCCTGAAACTGTTTAGGGAGGAGGTTTAGACGAAAGGAAATCTACCTCTAGGTTTGTTTCCTTATTGAATAATGGCACCATATGTTGGAGCAGTAAGAAACAAACGTGTATAGCCTTGTCCACGATGGAAGATGAGTTCGTGGCATTATCAGCAGTAATATAAGAAATAGTTTGGCTTAAGAGATTTTTTTTGGATCATTTAGGTGTTATTGAGAAAGCTGCAAATCCATTATTAGTTAATTGTGATAGCCAAGCAGCTATAGCGTACACTAAAGATCCAAAATATCATGGCAAGACCAAACATATAGATACCAAGTATAACTTTGTCAAAAGATATGGTTGCACGAAAGGATGTGAACTTGCAGTACATATCTACGCATAGAATGGTAGCAGATCCTATGACAAAGCCAATACCTAGAGATGTGTTTTGTGGTCATGTAAAATCTCTAGGATTGCGTAGAGTCTGATGTACTGGATTGTATTTTCCCTGAGTTGTTCACATGTATGAACTAGTGTTGTTTCATTATTAATGCCTATGAATCTTTTGTTTGATCTTTATGCATCTTAATACTTAGTGCATTATATTACGTTGAGAAAGTATGTCGGACAGATAAGAGATTAGCCCACTCACACGGGTAATCGCCTCTATTTATTATGTGATAGATAGAGATGAGACTGTTTTTAAGCTTATTATCTAGGTGATAATCGAGAGCTCAAGCTTAAAATACGCATGTCGCCTTAACTGAGTGTTAAGATGAGGACATAGTACTTACGATGTCCGAAAGTAAAATAACCCACACATTTTACTTTATCTGTCTAAGATGCCAGATGTGAGTTCTGATGAATTTTGTAAATGAGTAAATACGTGAACTCAAGTTAGACATTGGGTATGTCTGAACTATCATCTGTACGGTATTGATTGTGTAGACATACGCTCCATGGGAAAGGAGTTAATACTGTAATACGTATTTCATACTACGTATGCATGAGACGACCTATAAGAGTGACAAAAGTTTGATCTCAACTTTTATGACGTGTGAGACTCTTGAGGAAAAGAGTTCCTCAATTTTTAGTGCCCTCATGACTCTTACTTATTCTCAAGATTTCTATTTAGTGTTTGCTATCTTAGAATGTTGCCAATGGTCATGAGTTGATTCGATCTAATGGGACATTTCTAGAAAAGCAAGTTGAACTGAAATTGAGAGTCTGAAGGAAAGAGGAAGATCGTTTTTGTAAGATCACATTGTGGTTTTGTATTCACAGGTCGACCAATTATGACTGTCTTTGGGATAATCATAA
Source organism: Eucalyptus pauciflora (assembly GCA_007663325.1). Classification (NCBI taxonomy): domain Eukaryota; kingdom Viridiplantae; phylum Streptophyta; class Magnoliopsida; order Myrtales; family Myrtaceae; genus Eucalyptus; species Eucalyptus pauciflora. The sequence goes on along the minus strand of VMYD01000027.1, from coordinate 925,007 downwards.
TTGTGAATGCAATATATATATATATATATATATATATATATATATATATATATATATATATATATATATATATCATTGTTTAAATGAGATTAAGAGAGATATAAATGTGATCGATCGATCTAGGGTACTGCATACTAAATTTACTCGGAAAATTATGCCCATTATGAGCTGCTATATATTCCTAACAGATGTATAGCAACGAGCTCTCAAAGTATGCTGGTCGCACGGATTATTCACCGGTATGAATGTTGAAAGAGGAAAAGAGGTTTTTCAATTGATGGGCCTAAGTTGGGCTTATCCGCCCATGTTGGTTTATGACTCACCATGTGCGAGTGGGAGATGATGGATTTAATAATGGGCCTAAGCTGGCCCGGCCACGATGGGCCTAAAGGCCCAACCCACGGGAATTAGGCCCGTGGAAAGGGGAACCTATTTAAGGAAATAGAGAGATAGAGGAACGCACCTCTTGGCATTTTGTGCAAGAACGTTCTTCTTCCTCTTAAAGAATTCTCTCTCTCTCCAAGGCTAGGAAAGCGACGCCATCTCCACTTCACGGCGAATCTTCGACATCGGATCGAACGGAACTGAAATCTCTTCTTCAATACGGCATCGGTGTCTAATCTGTGGCCAACAAGGTACGCTCGAATCCGTGGTGTGCTTTTGATCGGTGATACGTGACATTCCCGGGCTTATCTTCCGCATATGATTTAGGGGTTCGGTTTAGGTGCCGAATCCGGTTTTTCGGGGATCAATCGATCCCAACAACTCTAAAGTATCTGGATCCCGAAGCGATTTGCTCGAAGTGGTGTGTTCCGCCAATCTTTGCCTTCATCTGCTAATAGCTGCTAACTGCAAAGGGGGTCCTTCCAAGGTCCCTAGGCGACGAAATGGAACGGGATTAAGCCGTTTGATTAAGAGAGGAAGCTGTGCACTTTCAGATGTATTCTATAAGCTACTTCCTCAGGTGGTCCAGTTAGGAACATTCTCAAGCACTAGAGAAAAATTATCATTCATAAAAAGTTACAAATGATGGAAGCCTTGATGTCATTGACACAGAAGTACGATCTCATTCTCATATACAAATGTTATCTACTAGCTATAGATAGAACCCTCGTTAATACGAGCACAATGAAAAAAAACCATGCTTTGATTTGCTTTCATTGGTACTACCATAAGTATTCCCAAAGGTACGAGTATTTAAGGAAAATCACCATTTGACACGTGCTTTATTTAAATGATAATCATCCAAAGTTATGCCTTTTTGGGGGTAAAATTGAAATGATTCTTTTATGGCTGTCTTCCAATCTTTTATGTATGTGATTCACGCATTAAATCTTGTGTGCTCGTATTTTAATATACTCAAAAAAGAAGGAAATAAATTTGCCAGTTTGTTTAGATAAAAGGCAAAATTAGGTGGGTTTCACGCACTGTATTCAAAATTAACGCAACTTGAAAATTTAAATTTGGTTCTTCTCGTATTTTAATCACAATGATGAAGACACATTGCAAAGTTGGCAAGAAAAGGACCTACGCATCGACGTCAATTTGACTTTAATCTGCTTTTTATCCCGCTAAAGTTACATCAAATTGACTTTAATCTACTTTTATCCAGCTAAAGTTACAAGTTTCATCAAATTGACATCTATTAATTTTTTATTCCAAAGAGTGGGTACTAAAAGTTGCATGTGACCGATTGAATTCTTTGTTTAATGTTTTCTTTTGAGCTAACTTCCAAGCTGCCGTTCGGTGGCCATTAAATAATTACCAAAAGAAAGAAATGTATCTTCCTTGGGATTTCCAATCGTCAACATTTGTGTTTCTGTTGACTGATTTGATCAGTCACATTTGTACCCTTGAAATCCAGGTGAGCGGTCAGCACTAGCAGTAGGAGGATCATTTCCTTCTTGAGATCTCTCCTCTCGCAAACGTCGCCTTAAATTCTTCAATTCAATCTCTTTTATTTTGCGAAATAGTATCTCAAATTGATTAAGAAAATAAAGTATTGCTTTGATCAATTGATGAAGTGACTATTATGTCTACTTAGATAAAACTTAGTAATTTATGTTTGGGAGTAAGTTGAGTTAGGTGAACCCCCCCCCCCCCATTTAGCCAAAACAAGAGTAAAATAGGGGCAAAAAGATTTTCTTAAAAATAATGGATGCATATGGAGTATAAAAAAGGGGCAATTTCAAGATTGGTCCCCCTTGTCCAAAAAAGAAAGAAAGATTGGTCCCCAATAATCTCGATAAAAGATTAATTTGATCGCTGACTTTTAATTTGTTTAATTTAGCTATTTATTCTTTGAATTGGATCAATTTAATTCCTCTGATTAACTTGGTCATAGTGGCACTTGACACGATAATCCATCTCCATCGGGAGACTCGAGATCGCTAGCCTGATTGGGCTGTCTAGAGGGGCAGAGAATTGGGGAAGGGAGAGAGAAGTGGGTGATGGGAGACGGGCGATTGTGCTTGATTCCTAATTTTAAAGCAATATAGATATTAGAGTAAGTTGATCTTAAAGTTTATCGTAGTATGTATGTGAAGAAGTGAGTTAATTACTTTTTGTTAAAGTAAAGTGATGAAGTTCGAAAGAAGAAAATAAAATCTTAATGGACTTGCTTATCCATAAGTTCATGGCATGTGATGTGGTACAAATACCTAAAATCTTTCAAGACACTTAGGGGCACACAGGACAATGTTTCTATTTTTCTATTTCTTTATTTCTCTACTCCTCATAACAGCTTTTGAATAGAAATCCATTTGGTAACGCAATTTTATTTTTCTATTTCTGGAATAATTTTCTATTCCAGAAATAGATTTAGAGTAGAAATTAGAAGTTAAAATTTATAGTTTTTTTTTTTAATCTCTGGAATAGAAATTAGAAATCAAAACTTTCTTCATCGTTCACTCTCGTCATCATCCGTTGCCCACCCGCCGCTGTGGGATGCCGAACACCCGCCGCTGGTTGTCGGCCACTAGCCACTGGCCTCAGCCATCAGCCGCTTGCCACCAACCTCTGGCCATTGAATGCCGACCGTCAACCATCGAACTCCAGCCACTCGTCACCGACCGTGCGGTCGTCGAATGTTGGATGCTTGTTAGTTGTTGGCTACTCATCACCAACCACCGAACACCAGAGGCCCACCACCAACCATCGAACGTCCCCTGCCGACCACCCATCGATCACCACCGGTTGTCGGAGGTCGACTGTCGAACTTCGGTCGTTGGCCACCCACTGCCAACTGCTGGTCGTCGGCTGTCGGTCGTTGGCCCCCCACCGCTCGCTGTAGGACTCCGGCTTGGCCACCCATCGCTAGCCGCTGGTTGTCGGCCTCCGGACGTCAAACGTCAGACATTGGACTCCGGACGTCGGCCGCCGGACGCAGGACTCCAACCACCTATCATCGATCGCTAAACGTCGGACACTGATCGCCGAACGTCAGACTCCAGCCATCGAATGTTGGCCATCGCCGCTCCTAGAAATAGAAATTTTATTCTCTTATCAAATGAATTTTTACTCTAGAAATAGAAATTGAATTGTTATTAAACACATTTCTTTATTAAAAAACTCGTCCACGGAATAGAAATTGAGAAATCAATTTCTAGCTGGAAATTGAATTCTATTCCAGAAATTTTGTCATACACACTCTTGATGTCTCGGGTACATACTCACATTGATGGTCATGGAATGGTGGGTTGGACGGTGATGGAGATATCAAAGTTCGATCCCAGCAAGAAAGGAAGAAAAGGGTGATTTCTAGTCTCATAGTTTTGCACTTCCGCAAATTTTGTGATGATCACATTTTGATTTTTATAAAATACGTAATATTATTAAAATTTCGAAGGAAAATTCGTATAATAGATGAAATAGGCCCTAGCGATATGCAATGAGATATTTAGGACATGCATGATAATTATTTTATTTCTGTTTCGGAACTATTTTTCTATTATGGACTCGTTTTTAAAACAAAAATCCGTTTGATAACGCAATTTCATTTTTCTATTTATCGAACAAATTTTTAGTCCAAAAATAGGTTTGGAACAAAAATGAAAAGTAAAATTTTTTAACTTTTCTATTTCTGGAATATAAATGAGAAAAACTCCTCATCGTTGTCCTCTTTACTAGCTGGCTGCCCACTAGTTGCTGCTCGCCGTCCACCACTGCTAGTCATTGTCTGTCGTTGCCGTCCACCACCCGTCACTTGAGAGAGATAAATTTGGTGTTGTTATCAAATGAATTTTTATTCTAGGAGCAGAAATTTTGTGTCATTATCAAACACATATTTTAATATTTTAGTCCAAAAAAAAACTCATCCAATAATAAAAATAGAAAAAATTATTTCTGTTATAGAAATCAAATTCTAATTAAAATAGTTATCATTCACTCCCTTACAATTTACCCATATGGAAAACTTCTCCGTTTTCTCCGAAACCAAGCGTCGGACATCAAACCCACTTGGTTTGAATGCTGAATTGTTTGATTAATTTGACTTTAGTTGGCTCTTGAGATTCGTTGGTTGCTTGGATGAAATCCTTTGGAAGATAAAACAATCTTCTCTTCGCATTTTGTTTTTTTTTTGTTTTTTTGTGGTTTTTTTTTGTTGGAGGGGGGTGGGGGGCGCGAGGGGGTGTATGCTAGTGATATTTTTGGTTAAGCGTAAGGAATGTCCACAATTGGTTAAGCGCAAGGAATGTCCGCAATGACAATCCCTGCAAGGAGGAGTTTGCAAAGGTTCTGTTAAAAATATGTCTCAAATTTTAGCACATAAAAGGAGCCCGATTTAAGTAGGTTTTCTAATTTGATTAAATTTCTTCATTTGATTGGTTTTTTAATTTGAGTAAGTTTTGTAAAAAGGATTTAATATTTTGGATTCAAATCTTTTCTATATAACTAGTTGGTCTTTTTCGTGAATTACATTTAGGAGGAGTTTTAGGTGTTCGAGCCTACTTAATCTTATGGTAATATTTGTGAATTCTTTTGTGAAATTGAGAAATTATTTTGCGATGAAATACCATGTTGGTTATTGGGTGTCATGGGAACCGGGAAATATTGTGAGTATTTTGTAAACTCCATCATATTACTTAATTTATAGTGAAATATTGTGTTGTTTCTCTCGTGGATAAGTCTCACCTTGGACTGATCAATTTTCGGTCCAGTCTAGTTCCGAGGTGGAATCGGGAACTGGATCAGGATGACCGGTTCCCAAATTCTAGGACTAGGAATCAGACCGACCGGTCTTGGAACCGGGAACTAAACCGACCGACCAGTCCGGTGGAACCAGTAATTTGTTATTTGAGGACCAAAAAAAAAAAAAAAAAAATTGCGAAAAAGCTCTCCTAATTTTCAAAACTTGCAATGCTCAGCTTACAGTCTCAAGATTTGATTTTTTTAGTGCGATCTTCACTTCTTCTCAGCTTGTGTTCATCGGAAAAGGATGGTAAAGCATAAAGCGAAAACTAAAAAGGGAAGATAAAGCAGAAGGAGGGGAAAGCAAAATCTTGAAAGGTAAAAAGGACAAAGGGTTTTTTCTCAGTTTATATATATTAGCCGGTCTAGTCCGGTCAGTCTGGTTCCCACCTTGGAACCGGGAACCGGACCGACCGGCCACCGGTTCCAAGAATGGGAATCGGGAACCACCCAGAACCGACTGGTCCAGTCCGATTCGGGCTGTTCCCGATTCGGACAATTCCCGTTGCACATCCCTAGTCTCACCTACTGAAAATCTAAATCCATAATTCAATTTATTTTCTTAAACCTTCGGACCTTCGGGTAAAATTTTAAAGTAATCATTCTGACCTTTTCATGTGCATATTGGGGATCTAGAAACGTATTCAAATTTTGACTAAAAAATTTGATTGTAAATTGACTAAAAATAATTCCTCAGTCCTCACTCCGTGCCCTCGACGTCTGCTCCCAACTGGCCTTAACCACCACCCCGTCATAAAAAATAAAAAGAAAAGAAAATAATATAATAGGTATATATATTGCCACTATAATTATATTTCCGTGATCACAAGAAATAATTATTCAAGAAGTATACTTAATCTTCATGAAAATAAAAGATTTTCTTAATATTGAAAATAATTATATGCCCCTTAAACTGAGGTAAGTACAATACAAATGCTAACACTTTTGTACGACGCTCATTTAAGTGCTGAAACTTTTTTTTTCGATCACTTGGGTGTCAAATCGAAATAAAATTGCTCACTTAAGTGCATCCAATGTGGATTTTTTTTTTTTTAGGACCTGTGAGGGTCACCAACGACCCTTGCCGACCATGAAATCCTCGCCCAATTTGTGCGAGGGCCCAGTCATGAAGGCCTTGGGCAAGGCCGTCGGGGCCTTGCAAATTGCTGGCAAGGCCGCGAGGGCCCTCATCAACTATTGGTAGGGCCGTGAGGGCCCTTGTCGACTTTGGGTGACTGTAGGCAAGGGTCCTTGCAGCCTCGCCCACTGCTAGTGAGGCCTTGACACCATTGCCTAAGGCCTTTGCAGCAAGAGCGAGGCAGTAAGGGCCCTCACCCACGACCGGCGAGACCCTGACGGCCTCACCCAAGGCATTTGCAACCGAGGGCGAGGGTTTCATGGTTATCGAGGTTGCTTGCCGTCAGGGGCTCGATGACTTGCCAATTGTTGGTGAGGCCACAAGGGGCCTTGTTGACTTTGGGCGGCTATAGGAAAGGGTCCTCATGGCCTCGCCTACCACCAGCGAGGCCCCAACACTGTTGCCCAAGGCCTTCATGGTGAGAGCAAGGTGGTGAGGGGCCAAGCCAATCACCGGCGAGGCGGCACTCGCCTAGATTGGGTGAGGATTTCACAGCCGACAGGGGTCATCGGTGATCCTCGCTTGACTTCGCCAGCCCTAAAGAAAAAAAGCAAAATGAAAAACAAAAAAATAAAAATAAAAATTCAGAAAATAATAATAAATATTAAAATAATATTTTTCTGACGGCAATATCAGCTTTTTTAAGAGGGCAAATCGAAAGTGGCACTTAAGCGAATAGAAAAAAAAATTGACATTCAAGTAAGCGCAATACGTGAGTATTGGCATTTGTATTGTTTAAACCCCCTCGAACTAAAACTGAAAAATATTTTGTTCAATCAAAGGGGAAAAGTAAATGGAAAAATTTTCAAAAAAGAAGAAGTTAAGATAGACATCACTCATGGAAAGTATCACCTATCAGTGACTCATTGAAAGTGTCTTGAAGAACCACTTTTTCATTTATCTAATAAGAGAGTTTCGCTGTATCCATTTTAGATCTAAATCATATTTCATTTTATATTATCTTAATTCATAGCTTTAAGAAATTATGCTCTCTCTCTCTCTTTTAGAAGTGCAAGCACATCAACAATATGCTTTTAATTAACAAAAGACTAAATATAACTATCGGACAGTCATGTTGTTGCTAACTTTTTTTGAATTTTGTCCTAAATGACGTTAGCATTATGGCTTTGCGATTTTATTTTTTTCTTTCAAATGAGACAACTAATCATAATGCCTATACATAGTAAGTGCAATTCCGTCGATCATTCCAACTTCCCAATTGAATTAAGGATATGGTAGAGACGACAACCACCATTACTTTACTAAAGAGCATTCACCAATTATTTCTCTCCTCTGGCCCTACTACTCTTCTTTCCGAGTCTCCAAGGCCATGTGAAATTCACTAGTTGCCTTTGGCTGTCCAAAAGGAAAAGGAAAGAGCTTCAAAACATCCACATCAATCGGTATGTTCTCCGCGTCGTCCGCGGTGCCTTTATTTCTCTAATTCAAGTCTTTTGCAAGAAGTGGGTGGGATCTTTACATTAAATTATTTACTGGAATTCTTGTCTTCCACGGAAATTATTGTTAGTAATCAATGTGAATTGGCATTAGCTAATTTTGTTATCATTTTATACACCCGCAGTTTTCTTAACCCGTGATCCATGTAGGAGGATCGTTTAAAGTTTTAATGGTCGTTTCTCTTTAGCCAAAATATTAACATTGTATCCAAAAGCCAAGAAGAAAATCAAAGAAAGAAAATAACTTAACAGCTACATTCCCATGGTCTTCATACATGTTATGATATTTCCATTTAAATACATTTTGGCTTATGATTTCTGTAATAAAAAAAGTGGAATCTTCTTTACAGTTTTTTTTGGGTTGATATTCCTTTTATTTTTAATTTCCTAATATACAGATATTACTAAATTTAATTATGAAAAAATAAAACATAAGAGCTTGAAAATTTTATCTATCTAAAAAATTAGGAGCAAGATTTATATTAACATAAATACAATTATTGGTAAATAAATTAATATCTTCTTTAGATATCCTTATGAAAACATTTATTCTTAAAAAAGCAGCTATATTAACATTGTAGAACCCAAAATGAGGTTCTATTTTTACTAGTATAGAGATCATGAGCTAAATTATATTTAAATAGAATTATCATAATATTTATAAAGATAATAAAGGCAATAGAAAGATAGCATATATTTTTGTTGATTATGGAAATTTATTGAATGGAAAGATATTACAAAGTCTGGGCCACAGTGTGATTAAAATACTTGTGAATAGTACCAAATGACTTATTTGACCTTATGAGTGATTAGATTAAACAAATTGAAAGCTTTAGAGAGTAGATTGAACATTTAAGAATAGTTCAATGATCACTTTAAATAAATAAAAAGTCCCTTTGGATAGTAGCATTCAGCTATGGGTAGGGCCGCACTTAATGTGGAGTGAAAACTTCTTGTTTGCCGAGTTCAATGGAACGAGATAACTCTTGGCGATATTATGGCTTGCCACTATGTGCATACTTCCGTTCAATCTAATCAAAATCTGAAGTTAATGTCTGTCATAATCAATATGTATGGTTTGAGGACCTTTTACTCAATCCAATCAATATATTTTAGATGATATATATGATCACAAAATGCTATGCATTTTTTTAAAAAGTGAAACATCTATAAGTTGGCCAAAAAGAAGTGAAATATCTAAAAGTGAACAGAAGTCGAAAATCTATTAATTTCACTCGTAACTCACCATTTTCACTCGTAAGTTTTAATTTTGAATGATGAGCTTTTATATAATTAGATAACTTACATTGTACTTAAACATTCCTTACTTTGCCAACTTTCATAAAATTGGATCTCGATGGGTAAGCCATTGAATTCACTAGAAACTTGATATCTTTACCATTAGGTTTTTGTTTGAGTGATAAATTTCTAAAGATGTTGATGACTTACTATTGCATTTGCTGGCTTTGTTTGTAAATTACCATCAGCATACCTAACCAATTACACGATTTTACCATATAATAAGACTAAGTTATATTTTTGGCCCAACTTGGTAGTAGTAATAGGTAAATTACTCAATTTCTCACTTTTAGCAATACGGAAAACTTTCTTGCATTTCCTAAATGCTTGTACATAGCAAGTTCAATCTGGTCAACTATTCCAATTTCCCAACTGCATCAAGGATATGAGAGACGACCACCACCATCACATTACCAAAAAGCATTTGTCAATAGTTTTTCTCATCCCGGCCCTACTACTCTTCATTCCGAGTTTCCAAGGCCATCACGAACTTCTTCTTTTTAGTGTCAATGTGAAACGCCCTGATCGCCAGTCCAAAAGATAAAGGAGAAAAGCTTAAAGTACCGACACAATAGTATGGTCCCAGAAAACGTCCGCGTGGAGTTTTGTTTACGAAGCCTTATTTGCTCTGATTGAACTTCTGTGCAGTAGGGGCATCATTGGATTAACAAGTCAACGTCTATTGTAAATCTAATAGTGGGGAACTAGCAAGTTCCCTAATGAAGTCAGCAATACGTAATAGGTATTTCAACTCCTACATTTCAAATCCCTAATGAATTTAGGTATTTCCTAAATGCTTGTACATAGCAAGTTCAATCTAATCAACTATTCCAATTTCCCAACTGCATCGAGGATATGGGAGAGATGACCACCACCACTACATTACTAAAAAGCATTCGTCAATAATTTTTATCATCTGGCCCTACCACTCTTCTTTCCAAGTTTCCAAGGCCATCATGAACCTCTTCTTTTTAGTGTCAATGTGAAATGCCTTGGTCGCGAGTCCAAAAGAAAAAGAAAAAAGCTTAAAGCACCGACACAATAGTATGGTCCCAGAAAACGTCTGCGTGAAGTTTTGTTTACGGAGCCTTATTTCCTCTGATTGAAGTTCTGTGCAGCAGGGGCATCATTGGATCGACAAATCAACATCTATTGTAAATCTAACGGTAGGGAACTAGCAAAGTTCCCTAATGAATTCAGCAATGTGTAATAGGTATTTCAACTCCTATAGTTCAAATCCCTAATGAATTTAGGTATTTCCTAAATGCTTGTACATAGCAAGTTCATTATGGTCAACCATTCCAATTTCCCAACTGCATTAAGGATATGGGAGAGACGACCACCACCATCACATTGCTAAAAAGCATTCGTCATTAATTTTTCTCATCCGGCCCTACCACTCTTCTTTATGAGTTTCTAAGTGTTAGGACTAGAATTAACACCTAGAGGGGGGTGAATAGGTGTTTAAAGCGATTTTAATAAATTAAACCGAATGAGATATAAGTAACTTAAAACCAACAATTTCAGCAAATGAAAACAGTTAACGATATAAAGGATTAGGGATAGAGAATCAAAACTCCAGATTTATAGTGGTTCGGCTTAGATCAAGCCTACGTCCACTCTCCCGCACGGACAGCCCTTCTGGCTGGATTTCACTAAAAATCAATAAGAGTGATTACAGTCTCACGCTCTTGAGTCCACAGTGTAGATTACTCTACTACACTTCCTCAAGGTCTCACTACAATATGATCTCTCTTTTGATTACATGTAACGCTCAAAGAATGATATCGCAAAATAGAAAAAGGAGATTCAGACTTTGGAATTCTTCTATCCGCACCCTTCAACAACTAGAGCATCTCTCTTATATACTTCTTCATGCCTTCAATACCGTTGGCACCTTCCAAAGAAGTTCTTCCAATCAACCCGTTGGACAGAATCAATTAGAGAGATCTCGAGCTCTTTAAGGTAAGTGTTGATAGCCCATCAATCCTGCTCGCCCATACAATCAGGATCTCGATTTCCATAAGTAGATCCTTCCAAATATAAGTTGCGAAATCTTTAGAGAATCTAAACATATTCCATACGTAACTAAGATTATTTAGTGCTGAATCCAGTAGAAAGATATCCACTAGTCGTTAGAATAAAGATCATATAAGATCAGAATAAACGTCGTCCTGGAAACTGTCAATGTGAGTAGACTTTGAAATATAAGTCTTGAGTCTTGCTAGCTTCAGACTTTGATCTTCAGACTTTGATCTTCAGACTTTGTTAATAGAGTCTGTAAGTCTTCAGACTAGACTGATAAAAATGTTTTGTCAACTTCAAAATACTTTAAGAGATTTCATCCAACACTAAGGCCATCATGAACATCTTCTTTTTAGTGTCAATGTGAAACGCCTTGGTCACCAATCCAAAAGAAAAAGGAAAAAAGCTTGAAGCACCGACACAATAGTATGTTCCCAGAAAATGTTTGCGCGAAGTTTTGTTTTAGGAGCCTTATTTCCTTTGATTGAACTTCTATGCAGTAGGGGCATCACTAGATCGACAAATCAATGTCTATTGTAAGTCTAATAGCAGGAAACTATTTGGGAGAATATAGCTCTTGAATTTGTACGTGAAGCTAAGGATTCCTTTCTCTTCCCATTCCAGCATATCGGTGATATGCACCTTCTTCATCACAATGCTTTAGATGGTGCCATCTCAAAGCTGGCATGACGATGTCATTAGAAGCATCTGTCCCATGGACTACCTTTGTCTAACATACATGATCTTAACATGCAAATAGAACACAACACTAAACTTCGAGGTAGTCTCCAAAAGCTTTAACCAGAACTAAGGCAAACGGGAGATGCCGGAACTGAATGAGATCTTAGATGAAAAAGTCATAAAAAAAAAAAAAAACCTTTAAAACTCTTGTAATCCTCCCGCGTCGCCAAAGCCCATATAACTGAAACCCTTCCGCCCACTTGGCTTGCTAAACCTATCCATTCCCTATGGCAGATTTTATGTCTTGATCTTGGAAACACTTGTAATCCGTCCTTTGTATAGTACTGAAAGTCATTTCTTTATTAAAAAACTATCTCCAATCATATAACAAATTTCTAATCTCTATGTGAGCATAGTTAACACAAAATTCCATGTTGTCAATATAGAGATTGGCCTATCTATACCATAATTGTCACCTAACGTGTATTCTTGCAGGAAAAAGAAGATCCCAAGTACCAACAACTTAACACGGGAGAACATTTAAGTGTTAAAAGTTATGAAAGTGATACTTTAGTATCACTTCTTTTGAAAAATGTAACACTTGAGTGTCAAGTTTGACAAAACCCACTAGAAATCCTACATGGCAATTTTTTGTTGAAAAAAAAGAAGAAGACAATTGCCCCGGTAATGGTGGGGGAAGGGTTGGCCATGGTCGCTAAGCCCTAGCCTTTTGCCTCCTCCTCTTTTTTTCTTTTTTAATATAAATATTTTAATATGAATATAATTAAACTAAATTTAAAATTAAATTTACAAAAAAAAAAAAAAAAAAACTAAGATGGAGATTGCAGGTGCAAGGCCGCGGACGGTGGGGAGGTGGTGGCATTGCGGCAGCAAGGGCTCAGCCGCACCGCCTGCAATCTCCACTTTAGTTATTTTTCATTTAATTTAAAATTTAATTTAATCAATATTTATATTAATTATTTACCAACATTAGCAGCAAAACGAGGTTGTTTTTGCGCTTGTCTAGCCACATTAGTGTGCAAAACGATGTCCTTTTGCACTTGCCTCACAAGAAAATTGCCACGTCAGTATTTTGCTGGATTTTCTCGCCGTTGACACTTAATTGATCTATTATGCTCTGATTTCGGTACTTAAGCGTTACTTTCCTAACTTTTGACACTTAAATGTCCCACCGTGCTAAGTTTTGATACTTCAGGAGTCCGGCGCTCTAGTCTTGTAGATAAAGTGTTCTCGAGGAATTGACATTTAAACTACAAATTGTACACTCAACCCAAGCAAAACATAGAAAAAAGTGGTCCTGAAAAGCATGGTAAAGCAACCCAACTGTGGGCAGCTGCGCTGGATTAGAGTCTCTCCTTCATCGCCGAGGTCGAGGGTTCGAAACTCGCAGTTGTTGAAGCGTGGTAAGTGGGGGGCCATGATATTGGGGTTCTGTGCTGGTCTCCCCCGAGGTATAGGAGTCAGGCCCGACGGCGCCACCGGATGCGGCAAGTCAAGGCAGAGTCCTCGGTTACTAAAGAAAAAAAGCATGGTAAAGCAACAGAATTTGACCTCTAATGCGCCACAGACCTGCTCAACTACAATCTTGATCAACTCTGTTTCCTGCCTGTCAAAGAACAATGAAGTCGAGTAAATGGAGTAGAACCTTGTTGTAATAAGGGTTAATCACAAAAAACTTAAAACAGGTACATATGGCAAATTTATTCCCAACTAATTTTCTGACAACTAAAAATCTCAAACAGCACATCTTTTTACGAATTGATCCTATGTTCAGTCACAAACATATGTGTGCTTCGTAATGGGACAGATAGAGTGGCGTTCGCATTGCACAAATGTCAAAAGAATTCCAAGCACATCTATATGGTCTCTTGAAAGATGAACTCCAAAACCGTATTCCCTTATTGTTGAGGTGTGATTCATACTCCTCATCGACGGGATATCACACTTTTATAATTTGAGCCCATATTTTATTAATAGTTTGAGCTTGAATCAATGGATTAAACGATATAGCTAATGCTTAATGATTAGATACAGCTATTTGATCTCACTACTACGAGGCCACATCAATTTTCGGCATTTGCCAAAGTGTAGCTTATTGAGTTTCAAACTCTGTTACTTGCAACATAATTGCTTCAAGGAGCTGCCATGGCTGCAATACGCAATATGTCCGAGTCTCTTTGCACATGTATGACTGAGGAACCTGGGCAAATGGGCTCAGTAACTTAGAGCAGAATGGGCATCGACCTCTTATTAAGCAAAATGATAGCTCAATGTCTGTTGGCAATTGACGATTATAAACAATTGACGTGGAATTACTGTGATGCTTATTTGCAATTTGATATGGCCATGATGGGTATTGCGATCGATGATCGAGAAACAATGGACAACAGAAAGAAAAAAAGGACAGAGACAAAAATTAGCACAAATGATAAGGATCTTGATCTTTAATCAGCTATAAGCTAAGCAAAATCTTTTTATCAGAATTTGGCGCGGTCCGCCTTCTTCCCAAAAGATGGCAGCCAAAAAGCAGCAGAATGGATCTGGCACAACAAGAGGCAAAGAGGTTTGCATTGACAAGACATTAAAGTTTCAGTTCACATGATGTGTAACATCTTTTATCCTCTTTACCTAAGAGTTGTAGAACTTAGAAGGCCCTTTAGCCACCCGATTGTTCTTGGTATCTAGAGGATTGACAGGTTTCGTTCTCCCCTTCGTAAACTTGAAAAAAAGGAGATTGCAGAAACACTCGGTATAAGTTCGATTTGATACCTTGAGGAGGAAGGAATTGTACACCAAACATGTCTCACTGAGCCCTTGAAAATGTGGCGACATTCGGCGATGGTATCTTCCAGTCTGAAGTTGTCCAGCCAGAAGCTGTCTGCTGGAGCGGACATGATGCCTCCAGCATGGAGCGCCCGAGCCACCATTTCGAAGAACTCTTTATTCGCTAGTTCAATTGCAGTAGCTCCTGAATTTTTTTGCGCATGATTAGCAACTACTCTTTTTCTTGGAGGTGTTTGAATGTTGCGAATTACTTAAAATAAGTAGATGTATGACCTACCATTCCATGAGATTTCTGTTATTCTGCTAAGTTATTCAATTAATTAGAGGCATACTAAATTTTAAAGAGGGTAGGGGAGGTTACAGGCACTCGACAATACCCATACACTCAAACGCATCCAAAATGATCGCATCATAAGTTCCTTCAGGAAGAGCCTTCAAGAAAAAGCAACTCCTGCGATGTTGAAATTAATGTTAATTAAATAATCTCTCGCAACTTATTTATACTCATCAGTGAGTAAGAACTATAGCAGAAACGTATACCATCGTTGATATAGACGTTCACTCGCGGATCGTCGTACCAACTGCTCTGCTATTTCAGGGAAGAATTGCTCGTAAACCTGCAACAGGACACAAGAAGTATATGGATAACTGCTATGGTCCTCCTGAACCTTAGAATTCAATGAACAATTAGAGGCTCAAGCCTGAAATTTTGCAAGGTTTTTGCAGTTTAACTTCGCTTACTGTTGGCTGGGTCCACCTGCATGTGGGGCCCAGCCAGCATTAAAAGAAAAGAAAAGAAAAGAAAAACAAAAAGAAAAGAAAAAGAACAAAAAGAAGGGAGTTGTCGTACATGGGGTGTGCGCATCCGGAAGAAGAGAAGTGAGAGAGAGAAGAAAAACCACCGAAGGGAGAATAGAAGAAAAGAAGAAGCTTGCAACTTTGCGGCTTTGATTCGAAGGCCAAATATTGTCGGAATCGGCTCAAATTTCAGTATGTTGTTCGTGAGACCGAGGGCTACGAGTTGATGGTTTTTGTTCGTCGAGAACCGTCTCCGAATTCTCCAGTTGCGGTTAAGGTTTTCTTGCTCCAAACTTGTTTATCCACCTATGTGGTGAGAATAAGATGATTGTAATGTTGATGTTGAGCCTCTAGTGTGTGACTAGAGAAGAATACTTTGTGTATCCTGCTATTCTTGGTGATTAGTGGATGTTTTTGGGCGGTCCGTGGTTTTTTCCCGTATCGGGTTTTCCACGTTAAATCCTTGGTGTCGTTATTTGCTTTGTCTACTTATTATTTCAGTATTATATTTGCATTTTGTGAGTCTATACATTGCTGGTTGTTGCTGGGGGTTAAGAGATTTTAAGTTGATTTAGTATCGGGGGAGAAATTGATCTTGGATTGCGTTTGGCCGTGGTGAATTGTTGTACCCGAGTTCTCCCCAACAAGTGGTATCAGAGCTAAGGTTGAAATTTTAGTGTTAAATGGAAGAAACCAGCAGCACCATGTTTAAGTTAAATGCCTCGAATTTATCTATTTGGAAGCCTCGGATGGAAGATGTGTTATATTGCAAAGATTTATTTGATCCTATTGAGGGTGATGAAGCCAAAGGAGATAAGGAAGACAAAGAATGGGAGAGAATGAATCGGAAAACTGTTGGGTTTATCCGACAATGGATTGATGATAGTGTGTTCCATCACGTTGCTCAAGAAACGAAGGCGGACACTTTGTGGAAGAAATTACAAGATCTCTATGAGAGAAAAACTCCACAAAATAAAGCTCTTCTAGTTAAGCGACTTGTGAATTTGAGATACAAGGAAGGGAGTAATATGGCGGAACACTTGAGTGAATTTCAAAATATTGTAAATCAACTGACAAATCTTGAGATTGATCTTGGTGATGAATTGCAAGCATGCTTATTACTTGGTACTCTTCCTGATAGTTGGGACACCTTGGTTGTGGCATTAAACAACTTAGCTCCTTTTGGTGTGCTTTCTATGAGCATGGTTAAAGAAAGTTTGTTCAATGAAGAAACAAGAAGAAAATGCTTGAATTATGCTTCTACATCGGATGCTCTTGTTATAGAAAACAAGGCGAGAAGTCAATCAAGAAGGTTTTAAAGAAATGATACCTGAGGCAAGTCAAGAGGAAGGTCGAAATCAAGACCGAGAAGGAGTGTCAAGTGTTATAATTGCGGCAAAATGGGACATTATGCAAAAGAGTGTTGGTTGCCAAAGAGAGATAGATTCCATGATAGAAATGGAGATCAAAAGAAAGAAGAGAAACAAGCTACAACGACGGTTGCATCCGATGGCGATATTGTGTTCGTATGTGACGACGGATGCGTGAATCTTACATGCCAAGACTCTATGTGGGTTGTTGATTCTGCAGCTTCTTTTCATGTCACCTCACGGCGTGATTATTTTGCTTCTTATCGCAGTGGCGACTTTGGTTATATTAGGATGGGAAATAGTGATGTTTCCAAGGTTATTGGCATGGGAGATGTTTATTTGGAAACCGATGTCGGATGTAATTTGCTCTTGAAAAATGTGAGACATGTTCCGGATATTCGACTTCACTTAATCTCTACGGGTGCCTTAGATGATGATGGTTATTGTAATTCCTTTTTTGATGGCAAATGGAAGTTGACTAAAGGTTCCATGGTAGTGGTAAAGGGTAAGAAGACAGGCTCTCTCTACACCATGCAAGCTGACTTGATTAAAGAAGAGGTAAATGCAGTAGAGGATCCCTCAGTTGATTTATGGCATATGAGGCTAGGTCATCTTAGCAAGAAATGACTTAAAACTCTTGCTAGAAAGAACCTTTTACATTTGAAGGAGAAAAATCTAAAGGAATGCACTCATTGTCTTACAGGTAAGCAACACAGATTCTCATTTCATAGTTCCTCTCCACACACGAAATCAAATGTACTTGATTTGGTTCACACTGATGTTTGTTGCATGGATGCTAGAACTCTTGGAGGTGCATTATACTTTGTGACATTTATTGATGACTGTTCTAGAAAAGTGTGGGCTATTGCTTTGAAATCTAAAGATTAGGTACTTGCGGCTTTCAAGCAATTTCATGTTAATGTGGAGAGAGAAACAGGGAAGAAGCTGAAATGTGTTCAGGCTGACAACGGTGGTGAATATAGAGGCCAACTTGAACATTATTGCAGGGATTATGGTATCAAGCTTGAGAAGACTGTTCCAAAAACACCACAGCATAATGGAGTAGCAGAGAGAATGAACCGGACAATTAATGATCGAATTCGGTGTATGCTTTCTCATGCGAAGTTGCCTAAGTCATTTTGGGGTGAAGCAATGAGAACGGCAGTGGACTTGATAAATCTATCTCCATCGGTTCCTTTTAAGGGGGATGTTCCGCAAAGAGTTTGGAGTGGCAAATATGTTTCCTACAGCCATCTAAAAGTGTTCGGTTGTCGTGCTTTTGTGCATGTTCCAAGAGATGAAAGATCCAAGCTTGATGACAAGTCTAAATAGTGTATCTTCTTAGGTTATGGACATGAAGAGTTTGGCTACAGGTTATGGGATCCAGTTGCAAAGAAAGTCATTAGAAGCCGAGATGTGGTGTTTTGTGAGTATCAAACTATTGAAGACATTGACAAGGCGGAGAGATCGAAGAATACAGCTCAACGTTCAGTTAGTTTCAGCCCAAATCTTTCTAATGTTGATAGAAATCATGGGGGAGAAGTGCATGGAAATCATGAAGATGGTGAGTCCTCACATAATGTTGATTTTTCAGTTGAGACAGGTGAAATAGCTGAGCAAGAACAATCTATCCTACCTCAAGTTAGAAGATCTGAAAGAGAGTGTAGGCCTTCTAAAAAATATTTGCCACATGAGTATGTGTTACTCACTGATGTAGGAGAGCCAGAAACTTATGAAGAGGCTATATCATGTGAACGAAAGAATAACTGGCATGAAGCTATGCAAGAGGAGCTTAAATCCTTGCATGAAAATCACACATATGAATTGGTGAAGTTGCCTAAGGGTAAGAGAACACTCACAAATAAGTGGGTGTACAAGTTGAAGACGGAAGAAAATAGTTTACAACCACGATACAAGGCTAGACTTGTTGTGAAGGGCTTTCGTCAAAAGAATGGCATAGACTTTGAAGAGATTTTTTCACCGGTTGTAAAGATGTCTTCTATTCGAGTTGTTCTTGGGTTGGCCGCCAGTTTAAATTTAGAAATTGAACAACTTGATGTAAAGATAGCTTTTCTTCATGGAGACCTAGAAGAAGAGATATATATGGAGCAGCCGGAGAGTTTTGAAGTTAAAGGCAATGAGCACCTTGTATGTAGATTGAGGAAAAGCTTATATGGTCTCAAGCAAGCGCCAAGGCAATGGTATATGAAGTTTGAGTCATTCATGGAAAAACAAGGATACGGTAAGACAAACTCCGATTTTTGTGTCTTTATGAAAAGATTCTCAGATAATGATTTTCTTATTCTCCTACTTTATGTGGATGATATGTTGATTGTTGGGCATGATGCCAAGAAAATCAAGAGCTTGAAGAATGAGTTGAGTAAAGCTTTTGCAATGAAAGACCTAGGCCTGGCTAAGCAAATCTTAGGCATGAGAATTACTCGTGACAGGAAGAATAAGAAATTGTGGTTATCTCAAGAGAAGTATATTGAAAAGGTGCTTGAAAGATTCAACATGAGCACATGTAAACCGGTGAGTACTTCACTTGCAGGCCATTTCAAGTTGAGTAGTAATGAGTGTCCTTCAAGTGAGAAAGAGAAGGTTGAGATGATGAATATTCCTTATGCATCGGTCGTGGGTAGTTTGATGTACGCCATGGTTTGTACAAGACCCGATATTGCTCATGCAGTTGGTGTTGTGAGTAGATTTCTTTCTAATCCAGGTAAGGAGCATTGGATCGCTGTTAAATGGATTTTGAGATATCCTAGAGGCACTTCTACACTTTGTCTGTGTTATGGAAATGCGGAGCCTGAGTTGAGTGGCTACTCGGATGCGGACTATGCCGATGATGTTGATTCTCGAAAATCCACATCGGGTTTTATAATAATCTTTACAGGGGGAGCTGTTTCATGGCAATCGAGATTGCAAAAATGTACCGCTTTGTCTACAACTGAAGCGGAGTATATTGCTATTACTGAAGGAGGTAAAGAACTTTTGTGGATGCAAAAATTCCTACAAGAGTTGGGCTTGAAGCAAGAGAAATTTGTTCTATATTGCGATAATATGAGTGCCATCCATCTTAGCAAGAATCCGGTGTTTCATTCAAGGTCGAAGCATGTTGATGTGAAGTATCATTGGATTCGAGAAAAGTTAGAAGAAAAGCTCTTCCTACTTGAGAAAGTTCATACCGACAACAATAAGTCCAACATGATGACCAAAGCCTTGCCCGTGATGAAGCTTGACACTTGTAGAAGAAAAGCGGGCATGACAAACCTTCCCACATGAGGTGGAGGGGGAGATTTGTTGGCTGGGTCCACCTGCATGTGGGGCCCAACCAGCATTAAAAGAAAAGAAAAGAAAAAACAAAAAGAACAAAAAGAAGGGAGTTGTCGTACGTGGGGTGTGCGCATCCGGAAGAAGAGAAGTGAGAGAGAGAAGAAAAATCACCGAAGGGAGAATAGAAGAAAAGAAGAAGCTTGAAACTTTGCGGCTTTGATTCGAAGGCCAAATATTGTCGGAATCGGCTCAAATTTCAATATGTTGTTCGTGAGACCGAGGGCTACGAGTTGATGGTTTTTGTTCGTCGAGAACCGTCTCCGAATTATCCAGTTGCGGTTAAGGTTTTTTTGCTTCAAACTTGTTTGTCCACCTATGTGGTGAGAAGAAGATGATTGTAATGTTGATGTTGAGCCTCTAGTGTGTGACTAGAGAAGAATACTTTGTGTATCCTGCTATTCTTGGTGATTAGTGGATGTTTTTGGGCGGTCCGTGGTTTTTTCCCGTATCGGGTTTTCCACGTTAAATCATTGGTGTCGTTATTTGCTTTGTCTACTTATTATTTCAGTATTATATTTGCATTTTGTGAGTCTATACATTGCTGGTTGTTGTTGGGGGTTAAGAGATTTTAAGTTGATTTAGTATCGGGGGAGAAATTGATTCTGGATTGCGTTTGGCCGTGGTGAATTGTTGTACCCGAGTTCTCCCCAACACTTACATCAATCACCATTTGGTCAAGTTCACATATATCGATTTGTTCTCCAGACGAGTGACGAGATATTTCCCTTAGAATACCTCCATCTCCCCCACCAACAAGCAGCACCTATAAAAATATCGAGTGAGCACTTTAACAGCATCAGAACTTCGAAGATGAAAGAGGCTGATAGAAATAGAAAGAGAGAGACCACCTTCTTCGGGTTCGGGATTGAGTAGAGGAAAAGATGCGTGAGCACCTCTTGGTATACAAATTCATCCTTCTCTGTCAGCTGGATTTGACCATCCAGAATTGACACTTCGCCATGCTTCGCCGACTATGAACATGCGAAAATAGGTCAGGAACCGAAAGGTATCTGTCTGCTCATCGCAAGTAAGAATACCGTCCAAGACCGCGTCAGCTGGACTAACTGCTTGTTGAAATGGTTTCTTGGGCAGGGGAAGCATCAGGCCAAAGTCAATCTGATGTTTCATTTTATCTACTTACTGAATTTGGAAAATTAATGATTTGCTAAAACAATGTCCCCCAAGAAAATCTTATTTGAGAAGGTGGTATATATGCAGAGTTTGTGTAGACTCATCGATCTTCATGTATCATAAGTGTCCAATCTGTATACTAAGTACTAATAGCGTAGCCATTGCTTTGTCATATGTACTTCTGGTGTAAAATTGGAGAGCGATCATGGAAGGTGAGAAGTCACCTGGAAAACAAGAAGCTCCTGATATTTGCACTTCCCATGGAACAACACCTTGTCCACCTCATAGAAGCGTAGCTCGCCTTCAAAACGAAAAACACAAATATCATGTTTCGACCACATTGTAAATATCCATATTTGATTCATAATATTAGTCTTGATGTATGGTGATATTGTTTAAGCAGTTCATGCATGAGTTTTATTAAGTAAACAAACCAGTCTCTGGTCATGTGTTAAACTTCTTTTCTCTTATGATTAGGTGGGATTACATATCAATCTAGACATCGAGTATCAAACAATTTGAAGTTACCTCCGACGATGCGGCAAAGTATGTACAAATTGAAATTAAGTCATAAGATTGTATCTCCAAGATTTTTCTATCATCTAGACGAAGTACCAGGTAACTCAACCAAGGTAAAAAAGAGAGACAAAAAATGCTAAAATCAATTTGGAGTGGTGAATCGCATGCCCATCGTAGATGCCAAGTTCCATCGCCAATCCAAAATTGGGACCATATGTTTCCACCAGACCTCCAAAGCTAGAAGATTACGCAGCAGTATACATCTTGTATATCTCAACTCGACTATCGCAACATACCTAGCCATTCAGGCGAAATCACATGATACCATTCTATTTTACTGTCCAAGCCCATTGCCCTGGTCTGATCAACCATTTTATCAGCCATTTTAACACACTCTGTGCAAATGTTTGTTACTACTTCACAGAAGCATTCGTGGTGACTGCCTATTCATCTTCCTGGGCGAACTAGCCTTTAACGTAGCTTTTTGTTTGGTACACCATGTGTGTCCATTTGACAAGTTCTGGTAAACTAGGAACCTAGAAGCTCTCGTTTGCTCCACTATGGAGAATGGTATAAATGACTTTCTGGTTAATTTGCTGGGACCACTAGCGAGAAAATGTTATTAGTAGCAAGTATAATGGAGATAGTTTAGTACCCTATTGAATAGACTGCGGGGTTCGGAGCGAAGAAGGCGAACACACTCACCACTCAGACGGTCCATTATTAGGGGTTGGTGATACATATGATACTTTTTTTTATGTATTCTGGCATGTTGAACAAATTATCAGAGCGTGCCACGTAGGATAGGATCTACTTGTATCATGGAAAGCGCTCTTTAGTCAATTTGATCATGCTGATTTGTCGCAACAAATAGAATCTTGCTGAGTTGGTGAAAATGGTGGGTAGTCCAAATTATGCAAATTCACTACAATTAGAACTCTCCCTTTGAAATGCACACAGGAGTTATAGTTTCCACGAACGATCGTATAGCCAAATTAAAGCATGTTCGTGGGGGGTTCCCTAAACTCACTTTGATTTCATGTGTTCATTTTGGAAACTGATTTCCCTGAATATTCGATAATCATATGAAGTCAAGTTATAGCCTTCAACCCTCAAATGAGCCAAACTGACATATATAGGATTCCTTTCCTTTTTATTTTTGTCCCCTTTGGCCGAATTGCCTAACTATCTACCATTTTAATTTTGAATGGTTATACAATGGCAGCATCTTCATTGAAATCAGATACCTTTCACTAATTCCCAAACTTAGCCTGTACAGGCTTAAGTCGTATGCAACTGAAGATTGGAATTGTGAGAATTCTTGAATTCAATTTCCCAAACCATTGAATGGATCAGATAAATCGTAAAATTTATATAGTGAGGCTTTTTTCTCTCTCTCTGCCTGAATGACCATGAGTAGTGTTATGTATGGCATGACCAATTTGCAAAAAAAAATTTAAGTCACCCAAGTAAGCGATCTACGAGCAGTTGAGCACGCATATCAATTGGCTAAGCGCCCACATCACTTTGTAAATCAAATCTTCAAGATAGTTTTTTTTTCTCTAGTATTAGTCGACGCTTACATTCACTTCTGCAGTTTGCATCCCAAATGACATGGACATTAATTAACAACTCATGTGTTCAGTAAATTCTTAGAAGAATCAATCAGAAACAGTAATTTCCTGATCTGTCTGTATACACAGAAGAAACCCAAAACCGATGCCCTGTTTCAAGCAAATCAAGCTTCGACTGCTAGACTAGGAAAGTTGTTATATTTTGCACATGCCTGTCAAAGCTATCTTGATGAACCATAATGCCTGATTTACTAGGATCAAGACTGAGATTTCTCTGAAACATCAAGTCAGTTTCCATACACATTTTCTGGAATGCATAGCTCAAAAGAAGTAGTAATGAAAAATATGTAATAGATCGCAACGGGAAAAGATTGATATGCCCCTAATCTATACACAGCAATTTTTCACTAAAGCTAGGAACTGCAGGTGGGAGTTAGATCTTCACTAGTCCAAGTGAAAGAAACACACAACAGATATCCTTAGGCGAAATAGCCTCGAAAGCAATCTTTGGGAAGAAAAGATTTTACTGCATGTGCACATGCTAGTCATTGATATCAGGTCGAGGATGAAGGACCTTCGTTGATGATTTATGACGTAAGATGCTCTGACAAAGCATTCTGAGCTAGCTCTCCAACTAGGAATGTCAGTTTCAATCCTGCCATGAACAAGACTAAGACTTCACCGAAGCATCGTGTCAAGTTAAACAACCAGCTTCCAAATAATTCCCGAACTACATAGACAGAGAAGTGACGATAGCATGCTGTCAAGGAAAACCCCCTCGAACAAGCAGAACATACTAACGAAAAGTGTGTAATATATCTCTGCAGGTTACTTGCTTTTTTTCCTTGTTAGAGGACATAAATCGTCTCTTAACATTCACAGTATTCACTGGAATGTGATCTAGTGAACGCCCCTGTACCCCAATATTTGTCCATTATTCTGTATGAGGCATGCTCCCGACAAAACTGTTATTACCTTCAACATCCCAATCCGGAAGACATGTCTAAATCTTGTCAAAGCACTAACTCTTCAAGCCCCTAAGCTCTATTGATTTCTTGCAGTCTCCTGGAACTGGATATTGCAGGTTTTTACATGCCAAAAAAAATCTGGTAGTCTCGATTATTTCTATCCTGAGATACCTATTTGTGTTAAATAACCAGATTACTTGAGCCCTGGAATTTCCAAAAGTTCATAAAAATCCCCCAATATCAGATTCCTTAAATCTTTGAATATACACACATGTGAAAAAAAATCCTAGGACTCTGCATCCTCAATGTATATACATTCGCAGGACAAGAATTTCTCTGGGCTTTGAATGTCATGTAACAGTGATTGATGTTCAATCGCTTCAGGGTCTTGAAGCATGATATTTTTGGTAATTTCTCAATGGATGTGCATTCTGACATATTCATATACTGTCCATACCAGTGCTACTCGAGGATCTAGTCGTCAGTACACTAAGCACGTATTCCGACACTCATGAATGTCATGCAAAATCAAACATCAGAAATTACGGATAGAAGAAACTAAATAACACTAACATATGATTTTGTACATGTTTATATAAAGTAATTTTCAAGGAAAAACTGATGAATAAAGATCAAAATTTAAGAAATTAAATGATTGTAGAAAGTAAGTGACAGAATAGTGAAAGGTGTAAAGAATTATGTGCTACTTATCTTCATTACATCCGCCTTTAGTGCAGCATAATACCACCTCCATTCTGTAATAAGCGAGCTTTTCCCGGTAAGGATTACTTGAGCCATTTACGCGCACACACATTCAAAGAGAGGAGAGAAAGCTACTGTTAGACAATAGATGTCAGATTAGAGAGGATTGAAGGAGCGGATAAAAACAGAATTAACTGATCAAATAAGATAACTGCAGGAGAAAAAAAAGAGATCAAAATCTGCAATAACTTCAATCAATCATTGACGAATGTAATCTTAGACCCTTGCAACACACGGGCATCTCGCTATGGAAGTACTCAGATGGTATGGCCAGCAAGTAATTCTTGGAATCAATCAAACCCAGAGGTTGCCCTGGGATTTATGAAACTTTACTCCCATGCTCTATTTGAGAAGATGGGTCTGCCGTGGCTTTGTGAGTTCATGCAACTTTCCTGTCATGAAGGCTGGTTATTTACTTATCTTTATTGCTAAGGAAACTAGCGATCATCTGAGTTCAGCAATCAGTTTCCTTTTTATGTCTCACCTACTTGAGCCCTCTTTCTTCTATTTGTTCTTTTTTAAGGCAGACTCTACCGACAATTGCACAGATCATCCAACATTCAGCACCACACTATTCAACTGCCACATTTGGCTTTGCTTTGCCAAATTCTCCTTTTGCTAACTAACGAACTCCTCTTTATGTTGAGCATTATTGTGACCAACAGCGATGCCACCGGAAGCATTGGTACCAGTAGTATGCCGAAGAGGGTGGTGGCACAACTAATTCATCGCAATTCCATCCAATCGCCATTCTTTGACCCTAATTATATGGACATTGATTGTGCCAAGTTTGCTCTCAAAAATTCTGTTGCACAGTTTGCCACCATTGAGAAAAAGATGAAGAGTTGCAAGGTAAATGCATCATGCTCCGATAACATTCAAGCAAACCTACAAGCAAAAACTGTTGGATGTAAATTACGCAATCCCAAGATCTTCATAACCAGAACAAGAACATGCATAATTGAGTAGAAAGATTAACGCATCTGTTTTGGGATCCATCGTTCTTGAAGCGATGTTCCACGCGCAAGTCCTTCTCTTCTATTGCCCTCCGTATTACTGGCTCAATGAGGCGGGCCCCTCACGTTTAGCATTAGGTAAACGCTCCTTAGATAAGGATACATGTGAAAATTAGGGTTAGATGAGAGACTTGAGCACCATTTATAGAGTTTCCAGCCAGGCCCCCTCATTACGGGCCAGGCTCAACTCAGCCCACACTAGTCAGCCTTATATTAGACTAATTAAGGAACCTTATATCTCACCTTAGACCAATCCCCGTAAAACGGTAAATTACAATATCAATTAATGTAATCTACATTAGAAAAACTCTTACATTCTCCCACTTGGACTATATTAATTGAAATCGTACTGTATGTGCACACATTGATCTAGATATAATTTTTAATAGTCAATCATATCCCATAAAGTCTCAAACACCGAATCATGGCGATAACTGCATGTATACACACAGAGCCTTCCATGGTCACGAATGTTCTCAACTCTATTGATATGGATCCAATATGATAGTGTGTCAAATGGACAACATTTCTCATAGAGAGATCCCATTTGTAAGTCATCATTCTCTTACCTTAAACATCACAAAAACTTGTGTCACTAGAGAATGTTCATTCTCTTACCTTAAACATCATAAAAAACTTGTGCCACTAGAGAATGTTCTTATGGTTACATGAACCCACATATGTTTTGTCCTTACGATTAAGCTTTATTTATGTATAACAAGATATATGGACAAGGCTAATAACTGGATGCCCCTAGCCTTCACTCAAGGTTTATACAATACCTTGAGACTTTATCAATATATATTCAACATAATAACATCACATTCAAAAATACTTTATTAAATGCAAAAGTTGATACATATCAAACCGTTACAAAATGTAACGAACACAGATGAAACATTTATCAGAGTAAGGCCAAAATAGCTCCCACTAAATAACAGTATCTCATGATGCTATTAAGCTCATATCAATGACATGCCATTCAAGAACAGAAGAGCGAAATCCTTTAGTTAGTGGATCTACAACCATATCATCTGTGGAAATATGTTATATTAAAACGTCACATTTCTATACCGTTTCTTTATGGTAAAAAAAATTGATCACCATATATTTAGACTCCTTGAGACTTCTATAGTAAATTAATAATACTACAAATTTATTATCTCAATATAATCGTATAGGTCTGTCCATAAAGTTAAAACGATCAACTCCTTCATGAGGCTCTGGAGCCTAATAGCCCATAATTATTTCTTTATAGATTCTTTTAGAGTGAACATGTCATTAATAGTTTCTTTTTTTATATGAAGTTACGTCAAAGAGATACAAAATTTATATAAGTGCAACTGGAGAATTTTGCAGCAGATTCAAGTAAACTTGTGTGTAGACTGAAAAGCTTAAGCAAATTTCCAAATAATATTATTAAAGTTTCATAGTGTTGTTATTTTGTTCAATTGAGAACAAAGTAATTCAATATACAACAAGGTCAGTAGGAGGAAATTTATTTTTCTCATACACTATGTACATGATATTTTGTTTACAAGTAATGACCTTGAGGCATCTTTTATCCTTTGTACTGAGATCCGTAAGAATTGTTTTTGCCATATTATATTAAATTTTCTCAGAGGACATTTGCTGATTGTATATTGGAAATATTCAACATATATCATTGCAAGCCAGGAATTGCTCATATTGTTAAGGGTGATGGACTGAATCAATCACATTGTCCTTATTTAGATATTGAGAAAATCTAATTAAAGGGTGTACCTTGTGTCAGTGCACTTAAAAGTATAATGTATGCTTAAATTTGCACTAGACTAAATATCATCTTTGTGACGGGACTTCTAGGCAGACATCAATCAAATTCAGGATGCGATCATTGCGTTGCTGCCAAAAAGGTTTTAAGGTACTTAAAGAAGATAAGAGATTATATGTTAATATGTTGATATGTTCAATTATTGCAATTAGTAGGGTATTTAGTTGTAAACTTTGCTAGTTGTTATGATGACATGAGATCAATAACAGAATACATATTTATGTTAGTAGAAAGTGCAATAAATAAAGTTCTATGTCATCTTCTACTATGAAAGCGGTGTTAGTAACATTCTTTTAGGCTATTACTCTTTACGAGCTTTTGGATGCTTTTGTTATCCCTGGCTCCGTCCCTATTATTCTAACAAATTGGAGTTCCGCTCTTCTTCGTGTTGTTTTCTAGGCTATGGTACCTCTCATAAAGGGTATCGCTATTGTGACATGCAAAGTCACCGCGTTTACATATCTCGTCACGTCAAATTTGATGAATCTGTTTACCCATTTATCACAAACTCTAACTCTCCAAAATCTCTTAACACTTTACCCTCACTTGGTCCTATCTCCATCTGGCTACCATCAACCTCTGCCCCCACGGATACCGCATGGGTTGAGCCCACCATTAGCCCCACCTCTGCTTCGCTAACTATAGATGAACCCCAATCTCCTCCTTTACCTTCCTCTATACCAGTTAGCACCATACCACCCCCTCCCCCGCCACCTCCCACCTGCACTCATCCCATGATCACACGTTCTCAACATGGTATTTTCAAACAAAAAACTTTTACTTCTCGTTATCCTATTGTTTTATCTTCTTCTCTTCCCTTGGAGCCAACATGCTATACTCAAGCTTCCAAATCGCCTGAATGGCAAAAAGCTATGGATGAAGAATTTAATTCCTTACAAGAACAACACACTTGGTCCCTTGTGCCATTTAATCCAACCATGAACGTAGTCAGCTGCAAATGGGTTTATCAGATAAAATAAAACCCAGATGGCACCATCAGTCGCTACAAAACTCGCCTCGTAACAAAATGATTTCACCAACAACCTGGCATTGACTTTGTGGACACTTTTAGTCCTGTTGTAAAGCATACTACTATTCGGGTCATTCTTACGTTGGCGGTCACTTATGGATGGACGATTCAACAACTTGATGTCGAATGTGCATTTTTACACGGCGATCTCCAGGAGACTATGTATATGGCTCAACCACCAGGCTATATTGATCCTGCTGCTCCTCATTCTGTTTGCTTAATGCACAAATCCATTTATGGTCTACGGCAAGCACCTCGCGCTTGGTTTGAAAAATTCATATCTCGGCTAGAAGACATTAGTTTTTCAACCACTATCTCGGATCCGTCCCTCCTCATTTACAGTCATGGCTCTACCATTATCTATCTCTTATCATATGTTGACGACATTATTTTAACAGGAAATGATTCCAAAGTTATGTCTGCTATCGTTGAGGAACTTGGCCACTCATTCAAGATGAAGGACTTAGGCCCTTTGACTTATTTCTTGGGCATTTAGCTTGTTCAACGAAGCCCCCATCATATCTTCCTTAATTAGGCAAAGTATATTCATGACCTCTTATATCGCACCAATATACTAGACTACAAGCCTGTTTCCAGCCCGGCTACCTCGAATAAACTCGGTCATTCAAGCAGTGACCCTGTCTCAGATTCTACACTATTTAGGAGTGTTGTTGGAGCACTTCAATATGTTACTCTCAGTCGTCCTGAGAGTAACACCATTGGCGTGCTGTAAAACGTATCCTTCGCTATTTGAAAGGCACAATCTCTTATGGCATGTAGATTCAGCCTGGTCCTATTTCTTTACATGCCTATTGTGACGCTGACTGGGCTGGCAGTCCCCATGATCGTCGCTCTACTAGTGGCTATTGTTTATTTCTCGGGGCCAACCCTGTTTCTTGGAGTGCAAAGAAGCAACCTACCGTTGCACGTTCTTCTACAACGGCCGAGTATCGTTGTCTTGCTCAAACAACTGCTAAAATTCAATGGTTTCTCTCTCTTCTCCGAGGATTACAAATCTCGCTCCCACGCACTCCCGTATTATGGTGCGACAATATCTTTGCCATTGCTCTAACTCAGAATCCTGTTTTTCATAGTCACACTAAACACATTGAAATAGATTATCATTATGTTCATGAATTGGTGGGTCGCCAGTTACTTGACATCCGTTACATCAACACCTGTGATCAAATCGCGAACATCTTCACCAAAGGATTGTCATCAGCATAGGTTCGTTTTTACGGTCCAAGCTTCACATTGTCGACAATGCTTCGCTTGCGGGAGGGTGATAACGTTCCTAGTCAGCAATCTTATCTTTTGTATCTAATTTAAGATATTGTTGATATTGTTTCCGTATTTTCTATGCTTGCCTTAAGCATCCTCAATCATCCCTAATTTAGGGCTCTTGTAATGTCTTTATATATACATTATGTACAAGAGAAATCATAAGACAATATACAGAAATTACGATTCCT
Source organism: Eucalyptus pauciflora (assembly GCA_007663325.1). Classification (NCBI taxonomy): domain Eukaryota; kingdom Viridiplantae; phylum Streptophyta; class Magnoliopsida; order Myrtales; family Myrtaceae; genus Eucalyptus; species Eucalyptus pauciflora. The sequence goes on along the minus strand of VMYD01000027.1, from coordinate 894,623 downwards.
TCACTCCCTCCACAACTTCTAGATCTGATGAGGGCTTGACCCTCGCCAAATCCGACAGGAGCAACCCTTGCCTTGATAGCGAGAGTCGACCTCTCGCCTCGGCAAGGGCAACCCTACAACCGGCCACAGGCCAAAGGAAAAGATAGGAAAATAAAAGAACCGGTGAAGAAGGAGAGAAAACAGTGAAAGAAGAAATGGTAATGAATAAGAGAAAAATCAAACAAGTGGACCTTTTATGGATACAAGTCTTAAGTAACTGGACTATTGTGAAAATGACATGACGCGGCTGTGTACCCAATATTTTCTCCAATATCTCAATGTGTGTTCAGTTTCTCTTCATTCTGTGAGGTTTCACTTGACTCAATTCATACAAAAACTAGCCTCTTAAGTGGCATTGGGCAGTTTGGTCTTTACTTTGGTGATTCAGCACTTATATTCCGGATCATCTGGGCAAATGCTCTAACAGCTAGAGAGATTGTTCTAACTGCCTAAAGCCAGAGAGCGGAAAGTCTGCCCTTTAGATCCAACGACATCTCAAAGGATTGAAAAAACAGCAAGCAAGTTTCTGTTCTTCGATCCGGCATGCAGCTCATAAAGTTAAATACATCATATTGCTTTTCATTCATTTTGTAGCATTTGAATTGAAAGGTCACAACTATTTCTTTTCGCCAGAGTCAGGTTGGCGTTAATGGACTTTGATATTCAGACCAAATGATGATGGCAAGTGAACACTATCAAGAATGTAAAGGTGTAGTTAGTCATACTATGATTTCTCTTTGCTCAAAACAAGTACGACATACAAAATCTCCGGCATAACATTCCTCACATTTCCTTTCAAGAAATTGATATGAAGCGCCTCCCCAAGAAATCTCCGAAGCTTAAAAAAATCCCAATAAAAGTACAATATGGAATGCAAGGAATGAGCATACCGGAATGAACCCACAGCCCCAAGCATCAACCTTCGCGAGGATCCATGTCGCAAAAAAAAAGAATCAACCCACCATCAATACTTGGACAAGCAGGAAAAATTAGGGGGGAAAAGTTGAAATAATTAACTCATAAATAACTCTGAGGGCTCCACTAAGCGATTCCCTCGTCCGCTGAGGCACCCCAAATAAAATTAGGCTCAGCACAGCTCCAAAGTAGAATTACAGATTATTTTCCGACGGATGTTTGCCCCGATGGAAGAGAGTTGTTTGGCATTCCGCAATTAGCTGCAGCAACTCATTAAAATTCAGTTCAGAGACAAAGCAGCAACTGCAGCACTGTTCTTCGCTTTATTCTGCATATTGACCTCGAGTCCTGGCGATTTAGCGCAAGACACGCATAATACAGCACCAGCAACTGGTATTTCAATTTCCGAAGGCTATCATGAAGCACCCATTTTATCACTTGCTCTATAATAAAGCATTTTCTGGACATAGAACATCATGTACCCTTGTGCAGCTCTCACAATGTTCTCATTCACTTGGATAATCCAAGCATCGTCGCACTTGTACCACTGATTGCTCAGACGCAGATAAGTCACATAATGGCCCACGTCTAATTTACCAGCGTGAGTGACAACAGCAAACAGCTAAAATTCTGAGGAGAACTCGTTTGATGCATCAGGTTCGTCCCCATCAAAAGGGAAAATCCTGTTCCCAAATCTTCTCCTCAAAATGGAAGAAGAGAGGTAAGGGGCCACGTCCAGTGAAAATGGAAAATGCAGATCTCGGTTGATCTTCCTCGACATCTTCTGTATGGAAGAATGTTCAAATCTTTTGATGTGAAAGCAAGAAACCAATGGGAGCTTCCTTATGGACATCTGCTTGAAAGACTCCTGACTCACCTGACACTGTTGGCAGAATAACTTCTGGTCTGAACCCAGCCTCTCGGGTCTTGTGAATCGGTCCAAGCAGCCCATCAAAGTCGGTATCCCAGAGTTCTGGCTTGAATTCATGCACTCTGCTTCACCATTGCAAGAGTGATGTGACTTAGCTGATGTCACCTTCGCAGAACCACGTTGGTTTTGTTCCAGATCCAAAGAAATATCCAAGCAAGGGTCATATGTTGTAGATGTGAAACCACAAGCCACACACATGACATCGGAGCGTAAGATACCAGAGAATACTCTGTGGGCACTACAGCAATCTCCACTCCCTGTAATAATTCATTAGTGTACTTTGAAAGATATCTGAGAATCCACAATTTGTAAAAATAAAAGTTCCTCAACAGCATCAAGTCACGACAGAACATATTTCATAGTACAAACACACAACCGTCAGACACGACAAAAAAGAGCGTGCTTACACAGGAAAGCAGTTATCTGCAGATATTGTAGATGCATTAAATTACCATGTGATGGAACAAATAATAAGTTTCGCCATGGAATAACTTGAAAGAAAAGTTGAAACTAGAACGCATGCTGTATATAAAGACCCACACCCACAGATATGAGTTGACAGAGTTGAATCTCCTGACTGATGCCACCAAGAAAGAATGACACCAGAACAAAGTGAAACTTCCCAAGGGACTCAGAGGTATTAGGGCTGGGAAATGCCAGAAAGGTAAATAACCCACAAGCGTGATCCTACATCAGTTCAAAAATTATAACACTCGATCTCTGTCCTCAGCACCAGCAGATTCCAGATACTGCCTGTAAAAAATGGAGACCGGATGAAACAGGTTTAATGCAATGCCTGTAAAATTTGCCTTGGCTCTGCAGCCGGAGTTGATCCTTATCCCCTTTCTCATGGATCCCATCAAGCATGGAAATGAAAAACTCATGAGCGTCCTGCTGCTCATAACTTGCCAAGTTAGCTGCATGTTGCCACCAACTGTGGGATAACCAAATCAATAAAATAAAAAATAATAATAAAATAATAATAAAATAATAAAGAAAAAAAGAAGAAGTATAAAGCACATTTCCCTCTAAGTCAATTAGATAGAACAGTAAGAAAGTCTCAGTCCAACATTGATGGTCAACAAGGAACTTGACAAAAGCATGCATCGTTAGAATAAGGAAAAGATGCCTATCCATTATGTCCACAGCCATTTTCAGAAAAGCTAGTAGACAAAAGTACTCAATCAAATAAGATAATTTCTAAAGGCCTTGTTAACAAATGCCCCAAGGGCACTCGTTAAACTTAGCAAAATCAGAATTAATGCTTTCCAAGACACTTAAAATAATGAAAGAAATACACATTTTTAACCAAGACAATACGTCCAACGGTAAATTTGAAATTTTGAGAGCACATCTGATAGGGGGCAAACGCATGGTGCCTCAGCAATCGTTTATCATTGGATTGAAATGCAATTGATATCAGCTGTTCAACACATCTCAACCAAGATGGTTGTGATTTTTTTACTCTTCAAACCATCACAAGTGCAAAAGGGCACTCTCTGACATTTTCCAATTTCCATTTGCCAAAAAAAAAAAGATGGAGCAGCGAAGCTATGATACGAAGGAGGTTAAAGTGCAATTGTAAATTACGTAATGTCTACCATACTAACAATATAGCAGAACATGCACTGATCAAAGAACTTCCATATCTTCACAGCCCACTAGGTCACAACAGCAAAATTTACAGAGCCTCTTGGACAATTTCCAACCTCTATGTGCTTCCAAAAACCAATAAGAAACCATCAAGCATCCACATTTATCCAAAAAATTTCATAGAAGAGCAATTTCCTCCACATCCACAGACCTGTACAGGAACTTCGCGGGACTATAAGGCATCCGCTCCCCCGAAAACACCACCGAGAACATGGCGTCCATGTCACAGGCCAAACAGAAGCTGCCATTCTTGCTCCCATGGCCTCCATCAACAGCACCATCTACATTTCTCTTACTCACATTTTCACTAACCCCATTCTTCCTCCGACAAAAGTACCGATTGTGCCTGTCACTCAAGAAGTAGTTCCTCAGAGGAGGAGTGTGCAACAATGCCTACAACAACACCGAATTCATAAAGCAGGTGTTCCCCAAGTTATCGAGCCCCCGCAAACCCCGCGGCAAATCCGAGGTCGAGACGGACTCGAGGGGGCTCGAACAGCTTCCCATTAGGGCGCGCTCGCGCGGGTCCGGCGACCACGGCCGGTAATCAACCCTCCGCCGCTTGCGCAGGTTCTCCGGGGCCACCACCGCCCGGGAGCCGCCGGAGGAGCTGGCGTAAGCCGGCAGAGTGGAGGCCGCGGTCTGGGCCGGCACCGGGGGGCATGGCCTCGGCGTGCGGGGCCGCGGGGTAGGAGACGGCAATCTGATGAATGCTGTCAATGCTGTCACGTTAGGCAAAGCTGACTGGAAAGCGAGACAAATATAATCACAAGGAAAAATTTAAGTGCGATTTTCCATGGCTCCATATATAGATGCAAGAAATTTTGTTCACAAATCAAATAATTTCTGCAGTTGTAATCACCTTCGTCCTACTGGAGTTTTCATGGCTTTAGGCCTCGTCTGACTTTGGACCTTTTCCTTCTTCCAATCGTGGGGCTACGATCGGTTAAGAAAACCTTTGCGAAATTTTCAAATGTTGACGTATGAAATTATTTATAATTCCCTTACAAATTTATAGAACTCAAAACATTTTTAAGTCTTTTTTTAAAACTCAGGAAAATAAAGCCATAACCAGAAGTCTGAGTAAAATATACCCACCGGTTGGGTACATATTTCAAGAACATATCCTTGACTTCTACAGGAGTGGCTAATTAAATGCATAAAAACTATTTCGCAGATTAATTAAAGAGCTAGTAAAATCGGTTTTGCTTGGCCAGGGTTTACTGTATAAGCTTAATTGTTCTAGTGTAAGCATCAATTTGGATTCTGACAAAGAAATACTTCCCTTTTGAAAGGAATTTTAGGCCTTTCGAACACTGGCTAAATCTTCATACTTCCAATGGAAGTTAGACTTCAGAGATTATGGAGTCAATTCAAGTTGCATCATTGATGTTGGGGTGATTAAGAGATTTGTATATGGACTAGCTATGCACGAACCAGTGGAGCAGACTATGCAGCTAATGCTCAAAGATTATATATAGCTATTTGATCTCACTGCTGTGAGGCCACATAAATTTTCGGCATGTGCCAAAGTATAGCTTATTGAGTTTGAAACCTTTGTTACTCGCTACGTAACTACTTAAAGGAGCCATCCTAGCTGCAATATGCGATGTGTCGAGTCTCTTCGCGTATGTACGAGAGGAACTTGGGCAAATGGACTCGGTAACTTAGAGCCGGATGGGGATCGACCTCTAATTAAGCAAAATGATAGCTCGCCATCTGTTGGCCATTGACAATTATAGGCGATTGACGGGCAACTATTGTGATGCTTATTTGTAATTTGATATGGCCACATTTGGTATTACAGTCGATGATCAAGAAACGATGGACAATAGGAAAAAAAAAAAATGAAGACGGATGAGCACAAATGATAAGGACGTTGTTTATCCATCTTTTATAGGTTATATGCTAAGAAACATTTGTTTATCAGAATTTGGCACTGCCAACCTTCTTCGCAAAAGATGGCAGACAGAAAGCGGCAGCATGGATCTGGCACAACAAGAGGCAAAGATGTTTGCATTAACAAGTCATCAGTTTCAGTTCACATAATGTGTAACATATTTTATCCTTTTTACCTGAGAGTCGTAGAACTTAGGAGGCCCTTTAGTCACCCCATTGTTCTTGGTATCTAGAGGATCGACAAGTTTCTCGAAGTCAATTGTCGGCCCGTCGCTGGAGCAGAGCACAAATCCAATCATCCCGCTAATGGAACAAACAGTCGAAAATTCATTATGTTCGTCATAAACTTGAAAAAAGGAGATTGCATAAACACTTGGTAAGAGTTCAATTCGATACCTTGAGTTGGAAGGAATTGAACACCAAGTATATCTCACTAACCTTGAAGATTTGGCGACAGTCGGCAATAGTATCTTCCAGGGTGAAGTTGTCCAGCCAAAAGCTGTCTGCTGGAGCAAACATGACACCTCCAGGACAGAGCGCTTGAGCCACCGATTCTAAGAAATCTTTATTCACTAGTTCAATTGCAGTAGCTCCCGAATTTTTTTACATATGATTAGCAAGTAATCCCTTTCTTGGAGGTGTTTGAATGTTGCGAATTATTTGAAATAAGTAGACGTTTGACCTACCAACCCTATGAGATTTCTGTTATACTGCTAAGTTATTCAATTAATTGGAGGCATTCCAAATTTCAAAGAGCGTGTGAGAGGTTATAGGCACTTGACAATACTCATTGTCACGCCCCGATCCTCGGGTACGCGCCCATCCCTCACCTTGGTCGATAAATAACGTGCGATATCCCAAGACTAAGTATTGCCGACCATTTCTTTTTATTATGCACATGCGGAAGCAGTTATAAATCCCCAGACAATAAAACAATGGGATAGAAAAGCATGCCATAATTTTCATATTGAAATTCACAACTACACTTTTAGTAACAATACAACACATAGTATATTTACAATACTATTTACAGCAAACAAGTCGCACACCTATCTACACTAAGACATGGTTCACAAAAGGGATGTGATCTCAATCCACATCCGGGTTATACTCGAGATCCCTCTCTAGATCATCTTCTTCTTTAAAAATCTTTCTCCTCCTCGGGTTCGTCCTCCTCAGCTTCTCCTCAGGGTCCTGAAATGGTTATTCATAACCAATGAGACTACGTCTCAGCGAGTTCTACCCCTTAAGACTCGATTAGTAAGCCAATACACTATGGGCTGCCTAAACACGCATAGGTCAGAGGGCTTACCTTGGCCTCAGATTCCACCTGCAAATGAGTACAAATCATAATAGGCACTTAACTACTCATAACAAATCGAACTAGTCGATTACATGTCATAGAGCACACGCGCATTCTCTAAGGCACTAGTTCACCAAAGTGATGCATCAAATCACCGAGCCCACGTGTCTCTTTCAAGATGCCTCACTTAATTCCCTAGGCCCACGTGCATTCTCTAAGGCACTAGTTCACCAAAGTGATGCATCAATTCACCGAGCCCACGTGCCATTTTTACGATGCCTGGGGCCACGTGCATTCTCTAAGGCACTTATTCACTAAAGTGATGCATCAAATCACCGAGCCCACGTGCCTTTTTAGATGCCATACTGTGTCATCGAGCCACGTGCATTCTCCAGGAGGACATACCGAGTCTCCGAGCCACGTGCATTCTCTAAGGCGACCTCTTCGCCAAGATGACATATTCAACCTCCGAACTCACATGCATTCTCCAGGTGATATCTCAATTCACCGAGCCCACGTATCTTCTCTCAAGTGATTACCAACTTACTTTCAATATCGACAACCAATACCCGATGATTTCTCAAACAAATAATAAAAATCACATCACTTAAGAATATACCGTAAAATTTCACAATTAAATCAATTCCATACAACGTAGAACTCAAATAAATAAACGGACCGTACCACGACAATCAGCACGAAATTTTGGTCACCGGCCATCCCGGTTGAATTTCCGGAAAAATAATTAATTAAATAATTAATTTCGAAAATTAAATAAATAATTATTAAAAATCCAATTTAGGCCCGTAATGCCTGATTGGAAGCCGAGACGAGCCCGGAAAATTACCGAGACTCGTTCAATAAATAACAGAACATGTCTACTTGCTAATGTCTATTTCTAACCACCTAACATGCATCATTAAGTCTCTAATTTACTTTATCTAAACTAATCTAACCACCTAATTGCATTTAATTAAATCTAACCAACCCTAAGTATAATTAACAAAATAATAAAGCATTAGTGAGTAAAACTCACTTGGCAAAAGAGGAGACCGAATCACCGCAACGGCGACGCGACGGTGGCCGAAATCAGATTTTCGGCGACACTGGCGGGCTTGGGCCGGGTCTAGAACGAGCCCAACAAATCTCGACCCAACTAAGATTTGTTCTTGCTTTTGGACTGGACCCAAATTGGGTTGGGCTTGCTGAAATTCTGGACTGAACTAACTTGGGCTTCAAATTGTTGGCTGAAATGCCAAACTCTTGGGCCGAAGGTGGGCTTCAAGTTGCTAGACTTGTTGGGCCTGAAAACTGCAGGAGATGGGCCTCAAATTAATTTGCTGAAATTGGGCCAAGGCTGCTGGCTTTGCTGGGCTTCGGAACTAAACTTGCTGGGCCTGACTTGCGGCCCAAATGGGCTGAACAAACTGCAACCGGAAGCTGGGCTGAAGAGAATCAAAATGGGCTCGCTGCAGTCGGTCCACGAGCAAAAGAAAATCGAAGCCGCTGGACCCGTGGTTTCGGTCTTCACGCGGACTGAAAGAAAGAAACGGCGAGGAGCGCAGGAATTCTCGAAGATGTTGAGCCCGCTTCACGTAGATCAACGGGCAAGGAAGCAGCTGACAGGTGGTCTTCGAACGGTGCTGCTCGATGGAAATACGAGATGGCGAAGACGAATTTGCTGGCTGAGTTACTGACCGTGAGGGACGCCTGGCAGACGGTGGGATTTTTGGGTCAACAAATCAAAGATGCTGCTGGAAGGTTGACTCACGAGTTGCTGAACGCGGCAGCTTGAACGCGTGGAGATCTCTTCTTCTTCGGTGGATTGTTGTTCACGCGGATGAATGGATGAAGAATCGTGGAGACGTCCGCTTGAAGTTCTTGCCGCGTGGAGGAGAGGACACCGTTTGCTGGCTTTCGGTCAAACGGCAGCAACAAAGAAGAAATTGATTCGGTGGAAGCTTCGCTTGGTGGAGGAGACTTGGACATGTGGGCAACTTGAAGAATTCTCGGTGGGGGTTTGAACGAAGATGGGGCTGCAGAGAAAGTGAATTAAAAAGGGGAGCAGCTAATGAAAAGAGAAAGAAAACAAGGCTGCAGGAAGAATTGATAGAGGGGCTGGTCGCTCGACAGAAAGGAGGGGGAAGTCGGCGAGTGCAACTTGCTCGAAAAGATGTAAAGGAACGGATGAGGATGAACCCAAAGTCAAATAAAATATCTTCTTACATAAATGCTTGGTCCTCAATACTTTCCAACCTTATCTCAATGTTCCTCAATTCTTTCTTGCATTATCTTCACAATAAACCCAATTTTGAAACTCCAAATTTCTGCCCATTTTTAAATCCGAATTTCCCATTTTAAACTTCCAATTTCTTCGACGAATTCCCAAATTCCGCGTCCAATTTTGGTGTAGAAAAAGTCTACATAATTTCTATAGGTCCCCTTCGCCTCATAGCTCAGTTTGAAAGTCGGAAATCTCCACAATTTGGCCGATCTGAATTTCTATTGATTTTCCGCGGTGTCCGAAACGTTTTTCCGTAAAAATCTCGAAATCTCCGAAAAATCTTTTGAGACTGAGTCGACACTCCTAGAATTTATTGTGACATGGCTGAAACTTCAATTTCTGAAATCGGACTCGAATTGGCGGTTAATTTCAATTCGGCGCGTTTTTAGCGTGACCTAAGCTACAGGGTAACTTTAAGATATTTTTAAGTGCAATTGACTCGTGGTCGATTTTCTTCGAACCACTATGAACCTACTCGACTCATTGACGACTCTCGGTTGTCGTGAAAATCCCGAGGATCCAAATACGAACACAGGGTACCAAAACAATAAGAAAATCAGTCTAGTGCTGATCGATATGAATTTTCTAATTTAGTGGTGTCACCCACGATTAGCCACACATCACTGTCGATCCATTCTATCTCTGATTTCAAATCGACTTTTAACTGTGCCGTAATGACCTCTAAAGATGGACACGGTCGAGAAGCCGATTCCTGGTCGAATTCTCAAGTTTATTGCCTTAAAATTCTTAATAATTTCCCAAGATAGTCTAGTTATCTCAAGAATGATCAGTTCTGAGAGTAACCCTATAAACACGTCAATGAAACGCCCGATTCAATCAGAAGGAAACATAATCGAAAATTTGGGATGTCACACCCATACACTCAAATGCATCCAAAACGATTGTGTCGAAGTTCCTTCGGGAATAGCCTTCAGGAAAGCAACTCCTGCGATGTTGAAATTAAAGTATGTTAAATAATCTCTCGCAACTTATTTATACTCATCAATGAGTAAGAACTGTAGAAGAAACATATACCATCATTAATGTAGACATTCACTCGCGGATCCTCGCACCCAACTGCTATTTCAGGGAAGAATTGCTTCTAAACCTGCAACAGGACACAAGAATTATATGGATAAGCTATGGTCCTCCTGAACCTTACGATTTGATGAGCAATGAGAGGCTCAAGCTTGAAACTTTAGAAAGTTTTTGTAGTTTATTTTCACTTACATCAATCACCATTTGGTCGAGTTCACATATAGCGATTTGTTCTACGGACGAGCGACGCTATATTTCCCTCAGAATGCCCCCATCTCCCCCACCAACAAGCAGCGCCTGTAAAAATATCAAGTGAGCACTTTAACAGCATAAAAACATAAAAGATGAAAGCAGTTGGAAAGAAATGAAGAGAGAGACCACCTTCTTCGGGTTCGGGATTGAGTAGAGGGGAAGATGCGTGAGCATCTCTTGGTAAACAAACTCATCCTTCTCCGTCAGTTGGATTTAACCATCCAGAATTGCCACTTTGCCATGCTTCGCTGACTATGAACAAGCGATTATATATCAAGAGCCACAAGATATCTCTCTACTTGTCGCGAGTAAAAATACCATCCAGGATGCTGTCAACTCGACTAACTGCTTATTGAAATTATTTCTTGGGTAGAGGATCTATCGGACCGAAGGCAATCTGAAGTTTCATGTGATCTACTTACTGATTTTGGAAAATTAATGATTGGTGAAACAATCTCCCCCAAGAAAATCTTATTTGAGGTGGTGGTATATATGCAGAGTTTGTGTAGGCTCATCGATCTTCATGATTCATAAGGGTCCAATCCGTATCCTAAATACTAGTATAGCCATTGCTTTGTCATATGTACTTCTGGTGTAAAATTGGAGAGCGATCATGGAAGGTAAGAAATCACCTAGAAAACAAGAAGCACCTGATATTCAGATTCCCCATGAAACAACACCTTGTTCACCTCATAGAAGCGTAGCTCGCCTTCAAAACGAAAAATCACAAATATCATACTTCGACCGTATCATAAATATTTGTCTTTGATGCATATTTCTATTATTATTGATGTGTGGTGATATTATTTAAGCAGTCCATGCATGTGTTTTATTACCCAAACGGACCAGTCTTTGGTGATGGGTTATACAATTTGCCACGGACGTCATACGAGTTTGGGACACCTGGAGTGCCATAACTTGGCACGGGAGAATACTTGAGTGCCATAACTTCAGAAAAATACACTTAAGTGCCAATTTCGGAGTAAAGTGGAACACTTAAGTGCCACTCCGGCCAAAATCCGGCCAAATGAGTGACGTGGCAATTTTCTAGCGACTTGGACACAAAACGACGCCGTTTTGCACGCTGACGTAGAGAGAAAATGCAAAAACGACGTCGTTTTGTGTTTTATGTATAAATAATTAATATAAAAATTAATTAAATTAAATTAAAGATTAATTTAATTTAAAATATTACAAAAAATACAAAACTTAAAAATTAAAAAACTTAAAATTTAAACTTTACAAAAATTAAAATTTAAAAAACTTAAAATTAAAAAAAAATTAAAATTAAAAAAAACCTAAAATTAAAAAAAATTAAAATTAAAAAAACCTAAAATTAACAAAACCTAAAATTTAAAAACCTAAAATTTGAAAAACTTAAAATTTAAAAAATTTAAAAATATAAAAAACTTAAAATATAAAAAACTTAAAATTTAAAAAATTAAATTTAAAAAAAAATTAAAAACATAAAATATAAAAAAATTTAAATTTAAATTTAAAATTTTAAAAATTAATATCAAAAATTTAAAAAAAAACTAAAAATTTTTAAAAATTAAAATTAAAATCTTAAAATTTTTAAAAATTAATATTAAAAAATTAAATTTTTAAAAATTAATATTAAAAATTAAAATTAAGAAAATTAAAATTTTAAAAACTTAAAATTAAAAAAATTAAAATTAAAAAAATTAAAATTTAAAAACTTAAAATTTAAAAAACATAAAATTTAGAAAAAATTAAAATTTAAAAACCTTAAAATTTAAAAAAAAAATTGCCACCTCAACCGCCCCTTCGACCCCCCCTTTTAAATTTTTTTTTTTTTTTAATTTTATGTTTATTAAAAATTTTAATTTTTTTAATTTTAATTTTTTTTAGTTTATAATTTAACCAATTTAATTCTAAACCTTTATGCGATATTTTAATACAGTTTTTGTGACTAATTTTTTATGGAAACCACTAGACAATCCAAGATAATTAAGTCGCCACATCAATAATTCTCAATAGAAATTGGCCACAAAGGTTACACTGATATTTCCCATAAACGTTTATATGATTAAGTTGATAAAATTGTTATATCCTACCGAGTTCGGAAGTGACGTGTGATGCAATAGTAGCAATATGACACTATTGCTGAAATTATTGGAAGCTTTCATGAGATTTGCTCTTTAGAGTCATTGCGAAAATGTGGAATGCATTTGTACAGATGGGCCGACGTGCACTGTCCATGGAAGCTTGGTCTGTGGTTGGCATGGATGGAGTACAAACACGCGTTGGAAAAGCAATGTAAGCAAAGAATTAATGGGGATAATGACTAGGGACCCACTTTGCTTTGTCTACATCATGGCTTGACCATCATACGCGTTTTGTGGACCATCTCGAGATCTTTCTTGCAATTCGGGTCAAGGAATGTGAACTTTCAAGAAACCTATCTACACGGTGATTGTTTGGGGGGCTTGTGTGCACTACCTTGGTCCAGTGCCTTGACTTGAACTTCACATACATTTTGGGCCTCAATTGCTATATTCTAATGCTTGAATGAACGTAACATAAAATCAAAACATGATTTTTCAAACATAATGAATTTGATAGATATTCTGCACTTGGTCAAGTTTGACATGTAAATTTGTTTAAGGAATCCAAGATGGTTGAGGAATCTTGTGAAGAAATATAGTAGTTGATCAAAAAAATACTAATGATTTACCATGAAAAGAATTGATATTGGACTGAGATAGCTGAAATTAAGGAATTTGCTAAAGAGAACATATGGGTTGGTTGAAGCAATTGTTCTTCCAATTGAGCATCCTAATGGATAATATGAAATGGAAAGAATTTGCATAAGGGAATAATCAAAATCAAATATATTTTAAGCACAGGAAGCGAATCATTCTTCAAAAGAAGTGCTTCGAGAAAATTATAACTCAGATTTGGTCATGATATGACTCTACTAACAATTTGCCAGCACCATCAAAATCCCAAATTTCATCAATCAAGCACTAATGTCCATGTTATATGCAATTTAGAATAACAAAAAAAAAAAGACCACACACCCACACACAATTTCGAGTAGCAAAATTTTCCTTTCAAAAATATGTAAAATTTACTCAATTTCTCTCTTTTAGCAATACATAAAATTTTCCTATATTTCAAATCCTGAATGAATTCAAGTGTTTCCTAAATGCTTGTACACAGCAGGTTAAGGCTATGTTTGGGATTCGCACGAGGAATGGACTTTAGACACCCAAAAACCCTTTGGCCAATATTTGGGTATTTGGGATAAAAAAATTACAAACTCCATTGGTGCGAAGTTGGCCTTTGAAGGCTAAAGAGACTAGCTTTTGGCTTTCTCGGCATGCAAATTCAAGTAGGCTAGTAAAAAATTTTCTTCCGAAATTATCTTCAACTAACCTTTTATTTTTCAATTTTGCCCTTATTATATGACTATGCATCCATTGAGGGGTAGGTGGCAGGGTTGCTTAGGGTTGCAGGAGGGTCAACGACTAGCTAGAGAGAGGTCAGTGGCGACCATCGCTGAGGGGTCGCATCGTGTGACCCCTTGTACTATCTGGGCCACACAACCCCCCGCGAGGGTCACCCTCGAGGTTGCACAACCCTCACTGGCGGTCACTCAACCATAGGCGACCTTCGTCGAGGGTCGTGTAACTCAGGAGAGACCCTCGCCGAGGTTGCGTGGCCTTGGCGAGGGCCGCTTGCATCAGGGGTTGCGTGAGCTCGCGTGACCATCATCAAGGGTTGCTCGACCATAGGTAGCCCTCAACGAGACTGCGAGACCTCAAGCAAGGATCTTGCCTGGGTCTCGAGGGTCACCTGACCCCAAGTAGCCCTTGCCAGTGGTCTCCATGGGTTGCCTGAGGCCCAGCAACCTCAGACAACAACTACTGGCGATAGATTTGGATCGTCGGCGGCCGCTACCCTTCACCAGCCAACCTTTTTTCTTTTTTTAAATAACAAAGATTTTTTATAAATATAATTTGTCCAAATACTTTGTTCAAACGTATTTCACAATGAACTTTTAGATTATAATTTATCAAATGCAATTTGTGTTTTGAAAGTTCCTTTAATTTAAAGTCTTTTATATTTTTTCAAAAAAAAAACTTTAAAAGTCCAATCGAATGCAACCTAAATTTAGTCAATTATACCAAACTTTCCAATCGAATAGGGGATAAAGATAAAGACGACAATCACCATCATACTATAGAAAAGCATTCGTCAATTATTTTTCTTCCGTCCCAATTGCTCTTCCTTTCCGGGTCTCCACGGCCATCAGGGACCTCTACGTTTTAGGGTCAACGTGAAAAAGCCCTGGGTGCCGGTCCAAAGGAAAAGGGGGAAGCTTACCCAATCAGTACGTTCTTAGAAACTGCGTGAAGTTTTTATCCTCTAATTGAACCATGCGGCGGGGCATCATTGGATCTGTGGGCTACCGTGTAGCGAATAGCATGCCTAATGGTAGGGAACTATTTGGTAAGACAAACAGTAAATGCTTTCACAAGAAAAGAAAAGATGAGGAGCTCTTGATCACGAAGTTTAGGATTTTGCCTTTCAAAATTTATGGGCTTCAATCTTCGTGGCTTCAATCTTCGTGGCTAAACGTGTGAATCTTTCGTTCGGGAATTTTGGCTACACATTTCAAAAGAATTTGTTCCAAAAGCTAACGTTCCTAAAGCAGTAGATTGGTGCCTATAAATAGGGAATTAGAAAGCTTCAGCATGCAAAGCTTCGTTAATAGAAAGAAAAAGAGAGTTGGCTCGTCCATCTGTGAGGGAAAGAAATGTTCTTGCTTCTCTGCCTTGACTTTTGGCCCGACCGTTCCAAGTAATATTGGTCTTTCCGATGTTTTAATGAAAAACAGTTTTAAATATGGGACTTCATGTTCCACTCATTCATAAATTTTCTTGTGCCAATTTGCAATTTTTTAAAGGAGGCTAGCAACACGAGATACCGTAATTCTTGTCTTCGACGAAAACTATTATCATAAATCAACGTCTAGTTGTTGAGGCTGATGTGTAGGAAATAGCAAGGGTAATACTGGGAGGGAGCTATGTGGGAGGTGTATAATAGATAGATGCTTTCGCAAGAACATGAAGATAAGGAGCTATTGAAGTCATGCATGAAAGCTCGGGCTCTTTCAAAGTTTGCGAGCTCCAAATTGAGGAGAAAAAGAAAGAGTTGGCTCATCAGTACGGGAAAGAAACAAAAAAGAGTCCACCTCTTTCCAAGTGTTTTTACATGTCATGTGAGAAAAACAATCATAATAGTATTTGTAAGTTTCTACCAATCATAAAGAATATGTATAATAGTTGGGTGACATATATTTTATTTGTCTATAAATATTTATACCACACTTTCAAATCAATATGTCCCAAGTTGCTCATTATAATTTTTCGTGTTACCATTCCCATACTTCCGTGCTCAGTGACAATGGATGATAAATGATATATACTTTCAAAACGAATTTCACTCCAAGCTCACCTTAAGACAATTTTCCTATGAAACCATAAATGGCTTCTTCTTTTTTAACTAAAAATTTGAAGACATAGATAATTTTTGCAATGCACATAGCTCAAAGTTGCACACTCACATTGGTTACGTGAATTGGAATAGTACCAAACCCACATGGTGCCGGGCATGAAATGACGTTTTCTTTGGCCAAAATAGAGACCAGAAAAAGCATAGTAGAGAATCCTACTTAACTATTACTTGTGTCCGTACCTGATTTGCCCTTTCATTCCCAGCACCTGATTTCCTTTGGACTTAGTGATTCTCCTTTCCATGTCTTCGTCACTTTGAGCTTAATTAACTATAGTCTAGTCTGTTCTGCAAATTCACTATTAGAACTGATAAATATAAATGGAGAAGTTCATCATTGGTAAGGTTTTGATTTTTTATTCCGACTACTTTTGAGGTATTATAGATTGATCATCTTGACTTCTAGCTTCTTAATAAATTATTATGATCTTTTCGAGTCATATGTTTGTCAAAAACAAAGAACTTAGATGACTGAGCATTTAAGATTCAATTGTGTGATCCTTTGATGACACCTATCATTCTCGATAACCTTGGCTTTCCCACATGTTTAATCAACATAATACTTGACTTGGAGGAATTCTCTCTTTTCTTGAAATGAATTTTGACATCCTGAGCATAATATTTTGATAGGTAGTGTGTATTTTTTAGCTGATTCCAAAAGTATAAATACTCTGCTTCCGTGCTATGTTAGAAATTTCACATATCTTACTATTTGGCTATGCTATCACAATAGAAATAATAGAACATCTTAGATTTGTACACAATCACTTGGATGGATGGATAATTTATTTATATTTTAATAGGTAGTAAGCTCTTTCTTTTTCACCGATTTTGAAAAAAAGATGCATTGATCGCTGCAATTACAAAGCTTCATTCTCTATGAGTTTAAGTCATTCCTAGAAACCCTCAATCTTCCCCAAGAAAATCTTATTTGAGGTGGTGGTATAAATGCAGAGTTTGTGTAAGCTCATCGATCTTCATGATTCATCAGGATCCGATCCGTATCCTAAATACTAATAGCATAGCCATTGCTTTGTCATATGTACTTCTTGTGTAAAATTGGAGAGCGATCATGGAAGGTAAGAAATCACCTGGAAAACAAGAAACTCCTGATATTTGGACTTCCCATGAAACAGCACCTTGTTCACCTCATAGAAGCGTAGCTCGCCTTCAAAATGAAAAATCACGAATATCATACTTCGACCGCATAGTAAATATTCGTCTTTGATGCATATTATTATTATTATTGATGTGTGGTGATATTATTTAAGCAGTCCATGCATGTGTTTTATTACCTAAACGAACCAATGTCTGGTGATGTTTTCTCCTCTAGTTAGGTGAGACTACATTTCAATCTAGACGTTGAGTATCAAACAATTTGCAGCTACCCCCCTACAATGCGGCAATGTACGTGCAAATTGAAATAAGTCGTAAGATTGTATCTCCAAGGTTTTACCATTATATAGACAAAGTACCAAGTAACTTGACCAATGTGGAGAAGAGGGATAAAAAATGCCGAAATCAATTTGGAGTCCTGAATCGCATGCCCAAAGTAGATGCTAAGTTCCATCACCAATCCCAAATCGGGACCATATGTTTCCACCAGACCTACAAAGATAAAAGACTACGTAATAGTGTATATCATGTGATATCTCGACTCGACCATCGCAACATACCTGGCCATTCAGTTGAAATCACAGGATACCATTCTATTTTATTGTTCAAGCCCATTGCCCTGATCTGATCAACCATTTTATCAGCCATTTAACACTCTCGGTGTAGATGTGTGTGTTTACTTCACAGAAGCATTCGTGGTGAGTGCCTATTTATCTTCCAAGAGGGACAAGCGAGCTAGCCGTTGGGCGAGCTAGCCTTTGGCAGTAGCTCTTTGTTTGGTACACCATGTGTGTCCATTTGACAAGTTTTGGCAAGCCAAGAGCCTGGAAGCTCTCGTTTGCTCTACTCTGGAAAATGGTATGAATAATCTTCTGGTTAATTTGATGTGACCACTAGCAAAAAAATGTTATTAGTAAGTATAATTGAGATAGTTTAGTACCCTATTGAACAGACTGTAGGGTTTGGAGTGAAGAAGGCGAACACACTCGCTGGGATTGTAGTTGGTCATTTCCACAGTCCTCTCGTATTTAGTAGGTTGAACTTCCAATTCTGTTCTGCTACAGTGGCATCTGCAACAGAGTATTCTGATTTGATAAAGTGATAGTTCAAGAAAAAATGGACATTCATGGATTCAGATCAGCTCTCAAACATTTCAGGAGTGAAGTAAAGCACCTGTTTTCATTATTATGAAGGACGGCTCCCGTTCATAAAGACAACACGATGCAATTGGCTCAAAGAATGTCCTCGTTGCATCCATATCCCAAATATTTTGTTCGGATCCCACATCATTGCCAAAATTACAGTGAAGCTCCTGATCATTTAAAGCATCAGGGGCATGACATTTTCATCACCAAATGAAGAACGAACAGAACGATGCAAATTTGATATGTAAAGACACTGACCGATGGTAAGAACACGTGATATAGATATAGGCATGATGAAAAGTAAGAAAGAGTGCAACATGATTCCGAAAAATAAGAAAGAGCGCAACATGATTCCTACCAGATCTCCATCGTACATGATGTTACTTTTGACAGTATCAAGGCCATAATAACTCCACCACCAGATTGAGCAATCCATGTATTAGCACTTCAATTGACAAACAAAGTGGAATATAGATCCTTAACTATTCATCAACTCAATATCGGTGTCCTGGATTTGAGAAAAGTAATATTCTTATGATGGTGCCTTCAGTGGCTTATTAATCCATGACAGAATAAGTGGACATAAGCTACTGAAAATGCAATTGAAACCACATAAACATGAGCAGTTGCTATGATCAATCAATCATTAGAAATGTTATTCCACATTGGTTGAATAAAGGGTATCAATAGGGGTTATACACATGCAGTCTACCTCTAATTAATACTTTAAGCTTTTGGTTTAAACTTTTGCTAACAATAAATGAAGTTCTGTTTTATAATGCATGAATAAATTAAATAATCATATAATAAACATCCTCTGCTCAAGGAAACCAACTTTAATAGAACTTGGAAAAAGGTGATACTCTGTTTGCACTCTGTTTGCATAAGAACATATTCATGTCATGTCAAGGATGAAGAGTCTTACTCCGTGACTGATGACGAATAATGACGTGCAATGTCATGTACTTCAAAGGCATTCTTGAACACCCCAAACAACCTTTTATGTATTAATGTAAAAATAGAGTACACTTGTTCAACAAAAGCGGATTTGAACAGTGACACATAATAATCTACAACAATCAAATTGGACAAAACAAATGTCGCTTATTTTCTGGTGGCAACATCTAAAGCCTCCAAACTAAGCTCCAAAGATTGATCTTCTTCCTTACCATTCCACAATCAAGCTTCCCAAACAGCACAGATGGAGTTTTTGCAGGTGAATCGGGGAGAGACTCCACGACAGAACAATGCAACACTGGCAATCAAGGCATGACTCAATCGTCAACCAACCTTCTTGCCCAACATGAGAAAAGTAAAACGGTGAATAGCTAAGGAACAGACAATAAGTTGGCCAAAGCAGTCTCCACCCCCTGCATCAAACATAACCCATCCCTGCTAGAGACGCAATCCTCAAATTTATAGTTGAACCAGCCAATGACCAAATATTTCTCAAGCATGGTTCAGTGTCATTCTTCAACACCTTTATGTGAACTGAAATCTTTAGGTAACTTAAAAGAAAAGCCACTTACAGTCAGATTCAGTTAGCTCTGTACTCTGAATTTCGAATCGGTGCGGACATCAGTCAACTAGCATAGAGTTAACCTTCAAAAAGCAAGACCATCACATTATAGAGGATCCATACAGAGGATGACAGAATGAAAACCAATCATGGAAATAGAAACAAACTTAATGGTGTATCTGTTTCAACATTAGAAATCAAAAGGTACTTCCTGACCTTGCCAGCAAGACAAGAATTATTTTGCTATAATTGGCCACAAAAGTTTTATGTTTTCAGAAGGTTTGAAGCACTGAGTATTGGAAAAAAGACACAATGCAAATGCTAAAAACAATAGTATAGATGAAAGTTACAAGCAAAAGTTCCTCCGAACACACCACAATGTCAGAGCCCTATAACTCCTTGTGAAAGAAGAAACTGTTGGACTTATATTATCATAGCTCAAGCTTTTGCATTTTCCCCCAGTCAGAAGGAGATAAGGAGCAATTCCATTCAACTAGAAAGCTAGCAAAGAAAAAGTAAGGACAAAATGAACAAGCCACATCACCATCACAACAATTCGGACACTAGCATCCTTTGCCATGTGAAATTAGTAGCCTTCAACACCACTTCACTACGTTTTTAGCTAACTGGGATGAGTGAGGACATCCTCGGAGAATCTTATTAGAAGGAATTTCCACATACTCATGGAGAAAATGCTACTTTGGATCATAGTTACAAACAAATAGTTCACAAGAGATTGTTCATATTTCCACTTCTCATCACCCCTCAAGGTGCTTCGAGATCCAAGAACTAGAAAGAAATGGCTATGCAAGTAGAACCTCATCAATCAATGTAATCTTCCCGTTCACCCTGAAGTTAGTTCATATTAGTTCCAACAACTCTGCAATCAATTTCCATGATACAGACAGGGTGACAAATCAACCTAAACTGGTAATAGGCTCATAAGTCCTAATAATCCTGCTATACATGCTCTACGACTGCTCAAATAACATAAGGAAAATTCACTACCATTGACATGAAACCTAATCAAAAGCTGCTAGAGTTATCTGACTGGTAGAAGAGAATAACCAAGCAAATCTTTGCACCTAACAAGAATCACAAGCTGATAAATATAACAGGAGAACTAAACATTCTTCATTGAACATGCAGAAAAGGTCGAATTAGTTTCATTTCATTTCCTCCGTGTGCAGACATCGAACGTCCAAAATTAGACCAACAATAGCGACCCAAAACCTCGAATCACCATAATGCGCATGCACCAATCACGCCAAGAATCAACCAATGAATAACCCGATCAATCGGCGACAAGAATGGATTAATGTTAAAAAAGGGGTCCCATCACCTGGACTCTGAAGATATGGCAACCGAAAGCAATGAAGACCCAACATGAATATCCTTCCATTCAAGCTGGAGCACAAGGGTCAAAGCAATCGATGACTCGGTGAGGTTAGAAGTCGAATTCCAGTTCTCAGCTAGCAGAGCACGTGAGCATGAATCTCACTTTTGAATCAGTCAGTCCTATCGTCATCCACCGGAAGTAGGACATAAACAGACCCCTCAATCTCTTCCCCTTCTCTCTGTGCTCGATTTCCACCCTCATCTGCTTCTTACCCCAATGCCCAGAATCGCACCACGTCTTCCGCAACCTCGTTGGCTTCCTCATGAAAATCCGACTATACTCCCGCAAACCTCAGTCATCTTCCTCATCAATCCGACCATAACCTGTCGTGTGGTAAAAAGTCTGGTAATTTCTTGAGTGACTCGCACCCATCCCTATCAAAGTACTCCAGGAATTTACTAGGGCAGCGAATTTCAACTAAGCTTTTGCAACCCCTAACATCCAACCTCTTCAGATGCTCCGACTTTGAAAGGTCCAGTACTTGAATGTGTTTGCGCCCAGAGATATTTACAACTTCCAGGGATCCCAAATTTTCAAGGCCTCGTATCGCATGGAGATTATCTACCTTTCCATACTCTGCACAAACGTCGTCGCCGCAGGAGAACTCTGAGCGTCTGGATAGGCACAACCATCTTAGGGATTTTAAAGCTTCCAATCCATCCAATTTCTTCAGCCCATAGCAATCCTTGAGCCGTAAATTCGACAAAAATTCCAAATCGGAAAGCTTTGGCAACCTTTCCAATTTGGGACAACTCCAAATAGCAAGCTTCTGTATGCAGGAGGGAAGCTCTGGGATGATTTGAAGAGACTTGCACTCAACAAGGTAGAGCTCCTGTAGATGCTTGAGGTGAGAGAGCGATGGCAGCTCATTGCTCCGACAGGTGAGCCACAGGTATGATAAGCTAAAAGGAGGTTTTGGGAGTGACTGAAGGTCCTGACATTTATCTAAATGGAGGCGCTCGAGAGAAGAAAGCTGATCTAAGTTTTCCGGCAAGCCAGAAATTTTTGTGATAATTAAATTAAGGGTCTTCAGAGAAGACAATCCACCTTTATCAACATGAATTTGTCCTTCCAGGTTAAAGCATCCGTCGGCCTTGAGCTCTTGGAGGCTTTGCAATTTTCCAATAGAGCTCGGTAACCTTTCTATCTTGCTATTAGTAAGTCTCAAAAATTTCAATTTGCTTAATTCCCCAATAGAGTCGGGCAATTCCTTAATTGATGCACCTATCAACTCTAGCACAACCAACTCTCCCAACTTCCCAATTGAAGGAGGGATTGGTGGCAACTTGTCATAAACCTTAGCAAATTGCGAAAACCCACCAGCGCTAAGCCTCTTTAGCTGCTTCAAAGATCCTATACATGGAGGGATTTCTTTTATCGCAGTGTAGTCTACGACAAGTTCCTCCAAATTTTCTAGTTTGTCCAGTTGTTCAGGTAATTTCTTAAGTCTCTCACATCCACTCAAGTTCAAGGAAACGAGGCGTTTGACATCTTTAATGGAAGGGTCAATTTCCTCTAAACAAATACAGAGTACTAAGATTAGCATCTCTAAATTTTTAAATGCGGAGAGATTAGGGGTGCTCTTTAATCCTATGCAATGCGAAAGATTGAGAACTTTCAACTTCTCCATCTATAAGAAAGAAACATGTTCCAAGATTAGCGGTTAGAAATATAATGATTTATCATCAAATGTAACGAAAGAAAAAACCTTTTTCATCTTTACCTTAATCGAACTCCATCCTCTCCAATTTTCACTAATATTGTTTCCTCCAACATAATTAGCTGATAAATCAAGTACGACTAATTTCTCTAAATGAAAGTTAGTCGCCTCAAAATAGTCATGACATCCCTCCCACTTTAACCATCTTAATTCAGCGAGTGATCCTTCGAAATCTCCATCAAAATCCACATCCTTCACATGAAGGAACTTCAAGTTAGGCATTTTTCTGAAGCTTTTCTGCCCCATGAACTCTCTGGAGCCCCTTTGGTCTAGATGTAGTGCCTCAATATTTTCATTTTCCTCCTACAAAAAAATAAAATAAAATTGAGGATTGTAAATACCATGCAACCTCCTTTTGTTAGTATACTCTACATGATATTGTGGCCGATGCATTTTGTCTACACTTATAGAGAAATAGAAACATATTTGATCTTTTACAATTACATGGTCATATAATACGTCGATCTTCACTCGTATGCCCCAATTTTTTTTTTATGTTTTATGTGAAACTCCTATATAAAATTAGTCTAGTTTTCTTAAATACTTTGAAATTAAATTTTGTAACATACATAGTATTGACGACCAATGTCCCTTTGACATATATGAGAACTGTCGTACATTTCAAAAACAAAAAGTACCTAATCAGACTTTTGCATTCATACAGGATGACAACTCATTCCCTTCCCGTTCATAAATTATTGGTTTTGGCATATGGCTGGATGGAAACAAGAATTTGGTCTATTGAAATTGACTTCTCGTTTTTGGATATTCAAGCTCAAGACTCAACAACTAATCCTAAGGGAGAAAATTGTCTAATCAACCCAAAACTTATCAATTTTGTTGATTTAGTTTTAGACATTTGCGTGAAATTTCAATGTAGTCATTCCGATCAATTTTTGTATGAAATCATTGAAGTGACGGTGTGCCATGTAAGATAGCTGAAAATGATTGGGCCTCAATGTCAATGATTTGCGACAAAAATTAATCGGAATGACTACGTTGGAATTTCACACCAATATTTAGAGCTAAATTGATAAGTTTATCACTGAATTGACATCCATATGGTAGATTTGGGATTGACTGGATAGTTTTCCTCTATGATGAGCACACTACTCAATTAGTCATCATTGAATTTGCCCCATTTAGCCATAAAATTCGACCTAATTTTAAGAATTTGTTGGTGTATTTTTGCATTCGCCCACTCGTATGAAAATATATGAATTAGTAAATAATATAAAAATATATGAATTAGTAAATAAAGGATAGCAATTATTATCATTTTCCTCTTTTTGCATTCCATCATTTATTTCTTGCTCCTCTAGTTATCTTATTTGATAGATTAATTATCTGTTTTTTCTTTGTTAATATCTAACGATAGATTTTTGTCTCTTCTCTTTGTTTGTGTAAGTGCGTTAAGGCTCAACTAATCCCTACCAGGAAAGGCTAGCTCATTACAGAATAGAGGTGGATATTGTATTACACCAAAGGCAGATACATTGAGGAGAATACTATTTCTTTCACCTTTCACTATTCCGTCACTTATTTCCTACAATCATTTATTTTCTTGAATTCGATCTTGCTTTTCATTTTTTGGTTGAAATTTACTTTGTAAGAATATGTACAAAATCATATGTTAGTTATTACTTAGTTTCTTTTGTTGTAATTTACCGTTTCGTTAGTTTTGCACAATGTTTAATTATGTGACCAAAATACCTATGACTAGATCCATGCATAGCACCAGTATGAACACTAGGATGTCATTATGAATATTGGGTAGAATAGCCTTATGTTTTTACATCACGTATCAAAATCTTTTGAGTTCTTTTCTTTCATATCAACGAACATGATTGTTCCATGATACACGCATAGAGCTCATAACAAAACTGAAAAATCCTCAACCATGCCACTTCCTTTATAAATTAATGTATCTTGAACAATCTTCCATCATTAATTTATGTAATTTGTTAATTTGACTAAAAGTGACACTAAAAGAAAAGCTAAATCCACAACTGAAAAATTGAATTTATTTATTTTTTTAAAATTTTACCAGTGCTTTAATTGACAAGATAAGTAATGAATTTCTAATAATTTTCAAGTAAGAGTCATCAAATTATGTAGTGTTGTTTCAGGTAATCAACCAACCTAATTATGCATTTCTAGATTATTCCAAAAATTGATATGTTTCAAGGTGTTTCTTCAATTATGTTAATGACATTCACTAAGTCATACAATTCAGACTAAATTTTCAATTTTAATGTTCTTAAGTACATGCACTAATGCATTGACATTATCATATTGGATTTAAATTGTGAACATGCATAGCAAATCCTAGAAAACAAATTGTAAAAATTCTTCATAAAAATAAAACCACTGCATAAGATCTTATTACTTCAAAGTGAACAAAATCTAAAGTCGATAGCATAGGTATGAGGTGCAAATAATTGAACTAAAATCTTTCTTTTTGCTGCCATAAAGTGGAACTTACGCTCGAGCAAATTGCACATATTCACGGTTGAAAATTAAAGATGGGATAATGCATTAGATTCTTGAGAAGGATACTATCCCACATATCATACAAAAGTACATTTCAAGACTGAAATGTGGAAGTAAAAAAATCCATGTAAGTAAAAAAAAAAAAAAGTAAATTTGACAGTTTAAACATGTGGTTATATACAACAACAACAACAACAACCACGAGGTACTACCATAAGAGGAATAGGCCAAAAGTAGACGTAATTGTTACCTTGCGTCTTAGAACTATCATGTCTTCCTCCTTCCATAGTCTGCTACAATCCCAAGGCTTCTTATCTACTGGACGGGCGATAGCTCTACCTAAATTTCTTAATTCATCATGCATTCCCAATTCATCTTCATCATCAACATATATTAACGAGCGGTCAATCAGCTTTTTCAATCCGGTTCTTGGACATAATTTGTGATCCCATAGGTAGGGGGCAATTCTTTTGTCAATTCCGATGAAAAAACATGCTAAGTCTAGAAACATTTTTTTAACATCACATTCTAATAAATCATAGCTTATCCTCAATTGTTGTTGTACCTTCTCATCAGGCACGTCCCTCAATTTCTCTAGCATCTCTCCCCATATTCTTTGATCTTCTTCTCCTTTGAGGCATGAACCTATAACCGTGAGAGCTAAGGGAAGCCCTCCTATGATGGCAACAATATCACGAGAAAGAGTCCCTAGTTGTTTTGGAGGTGATTTCTTTTCAAAGGCATGTATGCTAAACAGAAGCAAAGAGTTTTCAATATTCATTTTTTGGAGTTCATACCAATATGTAGACTCCAACAAGGCCTTATCTTGACAATTAATGGCCTTATGTCGAGATGTGAAAATGATCCTACTTCCTAACGAGAATTTACAACCTCCAATCAAATTATCGAGGTGATTTGGATGATCCACATCATCAAGAAGAATAAGAACCTTCTTTTTTTCACAACTTAATCGGATCATATTAGTCCCCATCTCGGGATCATGCACTTTACTTTTAGGACCTTTCCTTATATCTGAGAGCAGTAGAGATTGGACACACTTGACACCCTCGCGATTAATTGTTTCTCTAATATCCTTGAGAAAGCTCCGGCACTTAAATTTGTCAAAAAGCCTTTTATAGATGATTGTAGCCAGAGTTGTCTTACCGATGCCGCCCATCCCCCAAATCCCAATAATTCGAGTGTCTAGGCAAGCAATATCCACCATTGCCATAACCTCAACTACACGATCCTCGATTGCAACCAAGTTTACGGGAAGATGTGGTTGAAAATCATGTTGCTGCTCACGCAATATTATCTCTACAAGTTCATTTACCAACTCCCCTTCACGCCTGTCAAACAACACAACACATAAGAACTTATTAGTGGCTCCACAAAACATAGATTAAGGATGATACATAGAAAAGTTCTTCCGACAAGGATCTGTTAAAAGAAGGTAAACAAGGTACCCATCAGCAAAATTCTCTGATTCGAATACTCTAAGATCAACTGCGTTTCTGAGAGCTAGTGGCCCCTGTTGCTTGATCTCCTCCTCAAATTTATCCTTACAGGATTCGAAGGCCTTTCCAAAGCTCCCCTCTAGGTGTCGCACATCCTTGGGTGTCACCTTGTAAAGCACGGGCAAGACCATTTGTCCTCTGCTTTCCTTGCAATTCATTATATGGATGAGCTCACGGAGGCACCATTCGCTATCAGCATAATTTTCCGAGATGACTGGAATTGAAACCTTAGAGCGCTCGATTGCACTAATGAGATTTTCACCAATATTCTCGCCAAAGGGGAGGTCCTCATCATCTCTGAAGACAGGGTTTGTATGGCACCTCAGGCCCACAGCTTTGAGTCTTTGGTAGAGGTGATCGACGAAACCTTTGCGAGTATCAATGCCTCTAAAGCTCAAGAATACATAGTAATTCTTTCCATTCTCAAAGGTGGATGAAGCATATGGGTCAGAATTTGTTCCAGATGCCGATGGCACATCGATCTTCTTCAAAGAGTCCGAAAAGGGAAGAAGATGAGGCGATTCGCTCTCCCACTGCGCCGACTGCTCGTGTCTTTGTTTCTTCGAAATGGTCGGACTCGAAGCATCGTTGTCTCTAGGACGCTTTGAGCAACGATTTCCCATTGCAGCTCTCTCAGGGGGTGAGTACAGTGGTTTGCTTGTCAACCAGGAAGATGCCTCCGTTCGGCTGCTAGGGCCTGAGCTGGGAAGCGTACTCGAGCCGGTAAAGAGGAAGAAGGCAAAGCAGGAGGCAAGATAGGAAGACGAAGCAGCATTGCCGTTTCATATACTTCGTGTGTTCATATTGGGATCCAGAGACCCGTTCGAATTTTGACTAAAAGCAGTTCTTGTGTTCCTCACTCCTCACCCCTCGCCCTTGACGTTTGCTCTCTGCTGGCCTTAGCAACCACCCCCATTATGAAAAAAAAATGAAAGAAAAGAACATATTAGCTATATTGCCATTATAATTATATTACCGTGATCACAATAATTAATTATTCAAGAAATATACTTTATCTTCATTAGAATAAGAGATTTCTGCAATATTGAAAGTAATTATACGCCTCTTGAATTAAAGCCAAAAAATATTTAGTTCGATTAAAGTGGAAAAATAAAAGTAAAATTGTTCAAAAATAAGTTAAGATAGACATCCCTCATGGAAAGTGTCGCTTGTTAATTACCCAATGAAAGTAAGTGTCCTGGAGAATCACTTATACATTTATCTAATAAGACATATCCACCGTATCTATTTTAGATTTATGTATGAAACATATTTCATTTTGTAAGCTTAATTCATATCTCTAAGAAATTATTCTCTCTCTCTTTGTGCAAGCACATCAACAAAATTTACTTTTAATTAACTTATGAAGTTCAGCAAATGACAAAGGATAATAAACATAACTATCAGACACTCATGTTCTTACTTACTTTTCTTTGATTTTTGGCCCAAATGACATTAGCACTATCGGTTTTGAGACAAGTACCCTCACATTTCTAGAAAGTAGTCACCAATAATTTTTCTCAACCAGCCCAACCACTCTTCTTTCTGAGTGTCAAAGGTCATCATGACCCTCTTCATTTTCATTGTCCATGTGAAACGCACTGATTACCAGTCCAAAAGAAAAGGCAAAGAACTTTAAAGCACCAACGCAAGTAGTACGTTCCCAGGAATGTCTGTGCGAAGTTTCGTCCACGGAGCCTTATTTCCTCTCGATTGAACTTCCGTGCAGCAGGGGCATCATTGGATCGACAAATCAATGTCCGTCAGAGGAGCCTTATTTCCTCTCGATCTAACGGTAGGGAACTATTTGGGAGAATATAGCTCTTGAACTTGCATGTGAAGCTAAAGCTAAGGCTCCCAAAGTTAAGGATTTTGTCTTTCAAAATTGTGGGCTTCAATGAATTATTTGTTCAGGAAATTTTGGCTACACTTTCCCTGATGGAGGTGTAAGTGGAGTAGTGACAGCCTCCAAGCACTAAATTAACTACCACTGAACATGAGAAAAAATTATTATCAGAAATAATATGACGCCTCAATCGCTGAGATATGGCAAGTAGCATAGGCTTCTATTCAGGATCCAGATACTGCAAAGGCCTCAATGATTGCCACATGAAGCGCAACGCCCCCTTTTCTCCTTCCCTTTCCATTGATTTATTTTCATTAAATATCCTTTTCTTTCCTACCAAAAGAACCTCCTATTCCGAGAGAGAGAGAGAGAGAGAGAGTAATTGTATATTTTCTTGAAGAAATAAAAAGGTTGTGTTTGGGTGTGAAAGAACTTCAGCAAGAAGAATATTGAAGAGAGAGAGAGAATAAAATAGGAAAAAAAAGGAAGGATACAACCCATTTGGTTCGACTTTGGGGAAATGCTCTTGGGATAATGTAAATACTTTGAGATAAATGGGTTTTCCAAAATGTTAAACCGTTTGGTAAATTGTAGTCTCAAATAGCATTGAAATGTAACTTTAGCATAAATACCGTTTAGCAAAACTAACATTTGTAATGGACTTTTGCTTTTATTTTTATTTTTTAATTTGAAAATCAAATCGACCTCAGGCACCTGAGGTCGTAGTGGCAGCCAGATCTGATCGCCTGAGGTCGCGACCTCAGGCGACGCCGCCTGGACGCGCAACCTTAGGTGACATCGTTGCCACCTGGAGGCACGACCTCAAGCGCCTGAGGTCGGAGAAGCCAAATCTGGCCATCTGACGGCCAAATCTGGCCTCTTGATTGCTGAATCTGGCGGCTTGAGGTCGCGCGGACCCAAGCACTTGCGGACCTCAGGCGATGCTGCTTGGGTCGCGAGTCGCGCCATCCCCAGGCAGTGGTCACCAGGGACGCACGACCTTCAAGCGGCGGTGGTGGCTGCCAGAGAAGCCTAATGGGCGGGGAAGAAGAAGACAAAGGGGGAAGAGAAAATGAACAGTGACACGAGAAGATGAACAATGACGCAGCCCAATGCCCAAAGCACCTCCTCCCCCAGCATTCAACTTTCAGCATTGGGAATGCTCACATTTGGCAAATGAGCTTTCGAAAGCATTTGCCAAACACAAAAAATTTTCCCCAAAAGGCTTTGGAGGCCCAAAGCCCCTTGGGAAAGTCGAACCAAATGGGAATGGGATGGATGTCTTTAACTTTACATCGGGAAGGGGATGGGTGGTGGGGCCAGCCTCTAATTACAAGTCAAAAGTAATATCCTATCTCTATTAGATTTGAATGAAGAAGGACCAGAATCCCTTCATTCACGGTTACCAAACAATGCATCGTGACATGTAATTACACCCTATACTGCACCGGTCGATAGCCTTTTCTATCATTGTATTTCGCAAATGGAAAAATCGGTCTTTCTATCTCATGAATCAAGGACCTTTGTCGCTTTTCTCATCCATCCTCTTCTTTCCGAGTTTGAAAGGCCACGAACCTTTTCTTTTTGGCGTCAATGTGAAACACGCAGGTTGCCTCCAGCCGTTCAAAAGAAAAAAAAAAGGAAAAGAAGCTTAAATAGCCCCATCAATTTGTAGCTCCCCTAGTTAGTACGTTCCATTTATTCGCTCTTATTCAAGTTCTGTGCAACACACGCAGAAATTGACAAGGGATAATGTGATTCTTGTCTTCAACGAAAACTACTATCAGAAATCAGCGTCTACTTATTGAGGCTACTGTGTAGGAAATAGTCGGGGTTAATAGCGGGGATCTATTTGGTAGATGTCCGATACATAGATGCTTTTGCAAGAACATGAAGATGAGAAGCTATTGCAGTCATCCATGAAAGCCCAAGTTCTTTCAAAGTTGCAAGCTCCAAACTGAGGAGAAAAAGAAAGAGTTGGCTCATCCATGCGGGAAAGAAATATAAGAGTTCGCTCTAAGTGTTTTTGCGTGTCATGTGAGAAAAACAATTGTAATAGTAACGGTAAGCTCTCGTTAAACATAAATTATGTGTGTGACAATTGTGTGACAAATTATTCTTTTTATTTTGTGTAGTATTCATAATGTATTTTCAGTTAAGTATGTCCCAATCCGAGTTGCTCATTATAATTTTCTTATATTGCCACTACCATACTTCCATACTCGACAACAATGAATGACAAATGATATCTAGTTTCCGGAACGAATTTCCTTCCAAAGTTACCTCCAAATGATTTTTCAACCATTAATGACCTCTATTTTTTTAATTAAAAGTTTGAAGACATGCCATAATTTTTTGCAATGCTCATAGCTCAAAGATAGGCAAGTGGGAACAAGACAAGTATGGGTAGGCAGGATCACATGCATCAAACCAAATGCCATGGGCGTCATAGGCAAGATCACATGCATCATACCAAATGCCACGGACGTCATACTCATGAATGTTTTTCGTATTTTAAACCAATTATTGTATCAGGAAAATCGTCCACTTAGTCCTAAATTTGTAATGTGAATGTCAATTTAGTTTTAAAATTTATAATTTAGCCAATTTAATTCTAAACCTTTATGCGATATTTTAATATAATTTTTGTGACCAATTTTTGATGGAAACCACTGAACAATCCAAGATAATTAAGTCGCCGCATCAATAATTCTCAATAGGAATTGGCCACAAAGGTTACATTGATATTTCCCATAAACGTTTATATGATTAAGTTGATAAAATTGTTATATCCTACTGAGATTGTTTTCAAAAGTGACGCGTGATGCAATAGTAGCAATATGGCACTATTGCTGAAATTATTGGAAGCTTTCGTGAGATTTGCTCTTTGGAGTCAGTGCGAAAATGTGGAATGCATTCATACGGATGGGCCGACGCGCATTGTCCATGGAAGCTTGGTCTATGGCTGGCATGGATGGAGTACAAACACGCGTTGGAAAAGCAATGTAAGCAAAAAATTAATGGGGATAATGACAAGGGGGGACCCACTTTGCTTTGTCTACATCATGGCTTGACCATCATACGCGTTATGTGGACCATCTCGAGATCTTTCTTTCGATTGGGTTTAAGTAATGTGAACCTTCAAGAAACCTATCTACACGGTGATTGTTTGGGGGGCTTGCGTGCACTACCTTGGTGAAACCTATCTACACGGTGATTGTTTGGGGGGCTTGCATGCACTACCTTGGTCCAGTGCCTTGACTTGAACTTTACATACATTTTGGGCCTCAATTGCTATATTATGATGCTTGAATGAACGTAACATAAAATCAAAACATGATTTTTCTAGATAGAATGAATTTGATCGATATTCTGCACTTGGTCAAATTTGACATGTAAATCTGTTTAAGGAATCCAAGATGGTTGAGGAATCTTGTGAAGAAATATAGTAGTTGATCAAAAAAATACTAATGATTTACCATGAAAAGAATTGATAAGGGATTGAGATAGCTGAACTTGAGGAATTTGCTGAAGAGAACATATGGGTTGGTTGAAGCAATTGTTCTTCCAGTTGAGCATCCTCATGGATAATATGAAATGGAAAGAATTTGCATAAGGGAATAATCATGATCAAATATATTTTAAGCACAGGAAGCAAATCATTCTTCAAAAGAAGTGCTTTGAGAAAATTATAAGTCAGATTCGGTCATGATAGCACTTATCTATGACTCTACTAACACTTTGCCAGCACCATCAAAATCCCAAATTTCATCAATCAAGCACTAATGTCCATGTTATATGCAATTTAGAATTAAAAAGAAAAAAAGAAACCACACACAATTTCGAGTAGCAAAATTTTCCTTTCAGAAATACGTAAAATTTACTCAATTTCTCTCTTTTAGCAATACATAAAATTTTCCTATATTTCAAATCCTGAATGAATTTTGGGAAAAATTTTACAAACTCCAATGGTGCAAAGTTGGCCTTCTAAAGGCTAAAGCCCAAGACTGGTCTTGGGGTGCTTTGGGCTTTTGGCTTTCTCGGCATGCAAATTCAAGTAGGCTAGTAAAAAAATTTCTTCCGAAATTATCCTCAACTAACCTTTTATTTTTCGATTTTGCCCTTGTTATATGACTATGTATCCATTGAGGGGTAGGCGGTAGGGTTGCAAGAGGGGTAGGCATTAGTGGCGACCATCGCCAAGGGGTCACATCATGTGACCCCATGAACTATCTGGGCCACACGACCCCCCGCGAGGGTCACCCTCGAGGTCGCACAACCCTCGCTGGGGGTCACTCAACCATAAGCGACCCTCGTCGGGGGTCGTGTAACTCAAGAGAAACCCTCGCCGAGGTTGCGTGGCCTTGGCGAGGGCTGCTTGCATCAGGGGTTACGTGAGCTCACTTGACCATCATCAAGGGTTGCCCGACCATAGGTAGCCCTCAACGAGACTGCGAGACCTCAAGCAAGGGTCTTGCCTAGGTCTTGGGGGTCACCCGATCCCAAGTAGCCCTTGCCAGTGGTCTCCATGGGCCGCCTGAGGCCCAACAACCTCGAACGACAACTACTGGCGATAGATTTGGATCGCCGACAGCCAATACCCTTCACCAGCCAACCTTTTTTTCTTTTTTTCTTTTTTAAATAATAAATATTTTTTGTAAATATAATTTGTCAAAATACTATTTTGCTCAAAAGTATTTCACAATGGACTTTTAGATTACAATTTATCAAATGCAATTTGTGTTTTGAAAGATACCTTTACTTTAAAATCTTTTATATTTTTTTAAAAAAATTCAAAAGTCCAATCAAATGCAACCTAAATTTAGTCAATTATACCAAACTTTCCAATCAAACAGGGGGAAAAGCATTCATGAATTATTTTTCTTCCGTCCCAATTGCTCTTCCTTTCCGGGTCTCCACGGCCATCAGGGACCTCTACGTTTTAGGGTCAACGTGAAAAAGCCCTGGGTGCCGGTCCAAAGGAAAAGGGGGAAGCTTACCCAATTAGTACGTTCTTAGAAACTGCGTGAAGTTTTTGTCCTCTAATTGAACCATGCGGGGGGCATCATTGTATCTGTGGGCTACCGTGTAGCGAATAGTATGCCTAATGGTAGGGAACTATTTGGTAAGACATACAATAAATAATTTCACAAGAAAATAAAAGATGAGGAGCTCTTGATGTCGTACGTGAAGCTGAGGTTCATGAAGTTTAGAATTTTGCCTTTCAAAATTTGTGGGCTTCAATCTTCCTGGCTAAACGTGCGAATCTTTCGTTCAGGAATTTTGGCTACACATTTGAAAAAAATTTGTTCCAAAAGCTAACGTTCCTAAAGCAGTAGATTGGTGCCTATAAATAGGGCATTAGAAAGCTTCAGCATGCAAAGCTTCGTTAATAGAAAGAAAAAGAGAGTTGGCTCGTCTATCTGTGAGGGAAAGAAATGTTCTTGCTTCTCTGCCTTAACTTTTGGCCCGACCGTTTCAAGTAATATTGGTCTTTGCGATGTTTTGATGAAAAACAGTTTTAAATATGGGACCTCATGTTCCACTCATTCATAAATTTTCTTGTGCCAATTTGTAATTTTTGAAAGGAGGCTAGCAACACGAGTTACCGTAATTCTTGTCTTCAACGAAAACAATTATCATAAATCAACATCTACTCGTTGAGGCTGATGTGTAGGAAATAGCAAGGGTAATAATGGGAGGGAGCTATGTGGGAGGTGTATGATAGATAGATGCTTTCACAAGAACATGAGGATGAGGAGCTATTGAAGTCATGCATGAAAGCTCGGGCTCTTTCAAAGTTTGCGAGCTCCAAATTGAGGAGAAAAAGAAAGAGTTGACTCCTCAGCACGGGAAAGAAACAAAAAAGAGTCCACTTCGCTCCAAGTGTTTTTGCATGTCATGTGAGAAAAACAATCATAATAGTATTTGTAAGCTTCTACCAATCATAAAGAATATGTCTAATAGTTGGGTGACATATATTTTATTTGTCTATTAATATTTATACCGCACTTTCAAATCAATATGTCCCAAGTTGCTCATTATAATTTTTCGTGTTACCATTGCCATACTTCCATGCCCAGCGACAATGGATAATAAATGATATCTACTTTCGAAACAAATTTCACTCCAAGCTCACCTTAAGACAATTTTCCTATGAAACCATAAACGGCTTCTTTTTTTTAACTAAAATTTGAAGACATAGATAATTTTTGCAATGCACATAGCTCAAAGTTGCACACTCACATCGGTTACCTAAATCGGAATAGTACCAAACTCACGTGGTGCGGGGCATGAAATAACGTTTTCTTTGGCCAAAATAGAGACCGGAAAAAGCATAGTAGAGAATCCTACCAACAGAGCTTTACATCTAGACAATGTCTTCTGGTAACTTAACTATTACTTGTGTCCGTACCTGATTTGCCCTTTCATTCCCAGCACCTGATTTCCCTCGGACTTAGTGATTCTCCTTTCCATGTCTTGTCACTTTGAACTTAATTAACTATAGTCTGTTCTGCAAATAATTCACTAATAGAACTACCGGCTCAGGTGGCTCTGCTGGGTAGGCTCTACAACGTCCTCCTCGGGGAGGTCGGGAGTTCGAAGCCCCTGCAACGCAAGTTGCAAGGAGGCTGGCAGATCATTAGGTGATTTAAGCATGGCGTCGGGGTGGTGGTTCCCCTGCTAGCGTCACCAGGGGGTTTACGGCGCACTGTCAGTGCAAGCTGGTTCTCCTGCATTAAAAAAATAATAATAATAATAATTCACTAATAGAACTGATAAATATAAGGGTTAATATCCTGAAAAACCTCAAACTTGTACTTTTATGACAAATTTACCTTAAACTATTTTTTTTTACCACCAAAAATCTAAAAGTGGTATACTTTTGACAAATTTACCCTAAACCTGTACACTTGTGACAAATTTACCCTCTATTAGTTTTTATTAAATTTTATTGTCAAATTATTAAATTAAATGACACGTGACAATTGACTAGTATACCAATTTGGGATTTTACGCTTTGTTTGTCACAGTTTACAATTTTTGTGATTTTTTTTTGTGGTATTAATATAATTTAGCAGAGGGTATATCAGTCACAAATTTACCAGTTTGAGGTTTTTTGTGGTCGAATAAATTAGTTTGGAGTAAATTTGCCATAAATGTACTAGTTTAGGGTTTTTTTATAATCAATCGAGGTAAATTTATCACAGGTGTACCAGTTTGAGGTTTTTCATGGTCAACACAAGTGTACTAGTTTGGGCTTTTTAAGGTATTAACCCTAAATATAAATGGAGAAGTTCATCATTGGTAAGGTTTTGATTTTTTATTCCGACTACTTTTGAGGTATTATATATTGATCATCTTGACTTCTAACTTCTTAATAAATTATTATGATCTTTTCGAGTCATATGTTTGTCAAAAACAAAGAACTTAGATGACTAAGCATTTAAGATTCAACTGTGTGATCCTTTGATGACACCTATCATTCTCGATAACCTTGGCTTTCCCACATGTTTAATCAACATAATACTTGACTTGGAGGAATTCTCTCTCTCTCTCTCTCTCTCTCTCTCTCTCTCTGTAGTGTGTATTTTTTAGCTAATTCCAACAGTATAAATACTCTGCTTCCGTGCTATGTTAGAAATTTCACATATCTTACTATTTGGCTATGCTATCATAATAGAAATAATAGAACATCTTAGTTTTCTACACAATCACTTGGATGGATGGATAATTTATTTATATTTTAATAGGTAGTAAGCTCTTTCTTTTTCACCGATTTTGAAAAAAAGATGCATTGATCGCTGCAATTACAAAGCTTCATTCTCTATGAGTTTAAGTCATTCCTAGAAACCCTCAATTCCTCCAATGACAACGTTCAGATCCTAAAGAGGTTAGCTCAATGTGGCGTGCCCTGCTAATCTCTACCCTCCCCTGCATTTCTCAATAGAAATGCAACCCTGAGTATTCATTCCTTTGTGAAACCCAAGTAGTCTCTTTAATTATAATTGTTTCTAGCAACACAACAAGAAGCTAAATTCTCCTATTGTGTTGGAAAAGTTAAAGATCCTTCTTATGGATACAACCGGTTAATTTTAGGGGAAGGGACCATTCTTGAAGGTGACTCGACACTCCTAGATGTATACAAAGGATTTTACTTTGTCACTTTGGAAGGGATAAGTCTAGGATTTATGCTTAATATTCCTAAAGCTGCATTCAAGCGAACACCTTCAGGAAAGGTGGCGTCATCAATGATTCGGGAGGCGAGAGTGGTATTTTAATCCAACGAGCGTATGAGAAGCTTGCCAATGCAGTAAGAGAGAAGACGAAACTGAAAAGTTGGTTCAAGCCCTACAAAGATCTCAATGCACTGTGCTTTGAAGGTGATGTTAACAAGGACATTAAGGGACTTCCCGTCGTTATTTTTCATTTTAGCGATGGTGCAGAGCTGGGGTTAGAGGCAGAGAGCTTATTCTCTCAAACATCACCGATGTATTTCTGCATGATGATGTCGGAAAAGCCCAATGACTACTGTGATTGGAATGAATGCTCAGCAGTTCTATAATGTGGGATATGACATTTCGAGGAAAAAATTGAACTTTCGGACGATGGACCGCAAACTCCTGGATGAATGATGAGTATGATCTTTAACCATTAGCCCACTAGTTTAGCTCAAAGTATCTTTTTCTTCGTCGACTTATAGTTTAGTTTAAGCTATCACCTTTCCCACCATGCACCAGCAACTGGTATTTCAATTTCCGAAGGCTATCATGAAGCACCCATTTTATCACTTGCTCTATAATAAAGCATTTTCTGGACATAGAACATCATGTACCCTTGTGCAGCTCTCACAATGTTCTCATTCACTTGGGTAATCCAAGCATCGTCGCACTTGTACCACTGATTGCTCAGACGCAGATAAGTCACATAATGGCCTGCGTCTAATTTACCAGCGTGAGTGACAACAGCAAAGAGCTCAAATTCTGAGGAGAACTCGTTTGATGCATCAGGTTCGTCCCCATCAAAAGGGAAAATCCTGTTCCCAAATCTTCTCCTCAAAATGGAAGAAGAGAGGTAAGGGACCATGTCCAGTGAAAATGGAAAATGCAGATATCGGTCAATCTTCCTCGACATCTTCCGTATGGAAGAATGTTCAAATCTTTTGATGTGAAAGCAAGAAACCAATGGGAGCTTCCTTATGGACATCTGCTTGAGAGACTCCTGACTCACCTGACACTGTTGGCAGAATAACTTCTGGTCTGAACCGAGCCTCTCCGGTCTTGTGAATCGGTCCAAGCAGCCCATCAAGGTCGGTATCCCAGAGTTCTGGCTTGAATTCATGCACTCTGCCTCGCCATTGCAGGAGTGATGTGACTTAGCTGATGTTGCCTTCACAGAACCACGTTGGCTTTGTTCCAGATCCAAAGAAATGTCCAAGCAAGGGTCATATGTTGTAGATGTGAAACCACAAGCCATACACATGAGTCATGTGTCCACATTGGTTTTTCAAAAAAACCGAACCGAACCGAACCGTTGACACCCCTACACATGACATCGGAGCGTAAGATACAAGAGAATACTCTGTGAGCAATACAGCAATCTCCACTCCCTGTAATAATTCATTAGCGCACTTCTATAGATATCTGAGAATCCACAATTCGTAAAAAAAAGTTCCTCAACAGCATCACAAGTCACCACAGAACATATTCTATAGTACAAACACAAAACCGTCAGACATGACACAAAAGAGCGCACTTGCCCAGGAAAGCAGTTTGCAGCAGATATTATAGATGCATTAAATTACCATGTGATGGAACAATAATAAGTTTCGCCATGGAATAACTTGAAAGAAAAGTTGAAACTAGAGGCTAACGCATGCCAAATATAAAGACCCATGGATATTAGTTGACAGAGTTGAATCTCCTGACTGATATGCCTCCAAGAAAGAATGACACCAGAATAAAATGAAACTTCCCAAGGGACTCAGAGGTATTAGGCCTGGGAAATGCCTGAAAGGTAATAACCCACAAGCATGATCCTACATCAGTTCAAAAGTTCATTTACATGATTATACAAAAAAACAAGCCCGCTTGATCCACTGACCCAAGAGAAAATGTTAATAACACTTGATATTCCAGAAATATCTATGCATGCTTGACTATTCCAGAAATTGGATCGATATCTTAACAAGCGGACTCTCATTGCAATGAGTCGATGACAGCAGCAGGATGATGGCACTGATGCTTTGATAGGGAACATAGTAAAGCATGAACGAGGAGTAATAGTATCACAAAAAGAGGCATTTGATCCTGCCAAGGAGTTGGGCCAAATGAAGGTGTATCTGGCTTATTTGGAGTGGTACATGAAGGTATGCAAAGCCAATGGCCAGGGTCCTGGTTACTATGACAGCTTCAAAAATGCAGGAGAAAGACGCGACAGTGGAGTTGATAAGTACAAGACAATCCTCACAAATTACTGGGAGCGTGTAGTCAACGAAGCGGAGAAGAAGCCTCACTTATTGGGCACGCGACTGCGGTCCCGTTGGCTCTACGGAGGGACAAACTACCGGAGGATAGTCGAACCTCTGGACATAGCGGAGCATTACAAAAGAGGCCGAAAAGATTACATAAAACGAGGAAGATCCAAACACTACATTCTGCTGGAAAATGGCTAAAACAACATCAGGGAAAAAAAGGCAAGGAGCGGGCCGGGCCTTTGAATTCGAAATTGGAAAACATCGAGTCTCGCGTGACGGAGGACTCGTGCTTCTGGGCACGCGTGGAGGAGGTCATCTGGTCGTGCAGATTGCTGGACAGCGGAGGATCACCAGACGGTTCCGAAAGAGAGAAGTTAGTCAAGTTCGAGGAGGATGTTATGGACTTGATCAAGGATTACGCGGTTTCGCCGAACATCTTTCTAGAGAAGAGCAGCTATATGCAATGGTGGAGGGAGTATGAGATGTTGGGACTATCTCACAACTCGCAGCCACAACTTGTTGGTTTCATGAGGAATGACCCTTGCAAGAATTATATTGGAGGTTCGCTAAACATAAACCTACCTGGTACTTCTGAGTCGGGTGCTCCATCGACGCGAGAGCCCATCGTCCTCTTCGCGTCCTTATCTCGGCCTTTTTTACTTTTCCTTTTCGTTCTCCTTTTCCATTTTCTAGTTGACTATCTACAAGAGCATCTATTTTGATGCGCACTTGATGAGTCTCGACATGGAGGTTTTGATGACAACATCGAATCTATGAGAATGGGTTTATGTAATCTGTGTTCTTATATAAAAAAAAAAATCATTTCTTATTAATTTTAAAATATTAATATGTGATGAATGATCATACGGGTGTACAATTAATAATGTGACACTTAATGATCAAAAGAGGTAAATAAATTACTGCAAAAGATTAATGAACCTGAATGACTAAACAAGCAATAGCATAGCATCACTACCATCAAATGTAACAAGCATTCTGCAAACTTCGATTATAAAATAGATAACGATATGGCGTATGTTGTGACTTCTTAATGCAATTATGCAAAGACAATAGTGTTTACATCTAAATTTTAGCTATTAGTACCTAAATTTTGACGACCCTATTTAGTTATTTACTGTATAGAAAATTATAAATCGGCCTCGACCTTAAACAAAAATATTATTAATGTGCATTTATGAGCATTTTAATAGTGCTAAGCCCGCATAAACTGCATTCTAATTGGACTGCGTTTGAATGGGTTTAGGTAGGGAGGCTTTGAGCCCAACTAAAATTTTGAAACTAAGCCTATAGGGACATGGAATTTGTCCAAGCCCATTGTAGACCTAGAGTGGCCGAAATTTGCATGTGCATTGCATATGGCGAGTGCTGAACTAGGAAAGATTACATTATATGATCAGAGTTGGAGGAAACAAAGACTTTGTCCTTGGAATATTAATTATATAGAGATAAGTAGAAGGTGATATCTTAATTTCCTCAGTTGACTTTGATATACTCTTTTGATTCAAAATTGGAAAGTGACATTTTGAGAAACACCTAATCTTATACCTAAATAAGCACTCTTTTCTCTCGAAATCAAAGGACAAACACGTTAAAAGATGAACACATTAGGGGTTCACATTAGAGATTTAACAATACAGAGAGGCTCACAATACAAAAGAAACGCCACGCGATAAGGAGAACAAGCTCTCCCTCCTCCAATGTTGCTATTACCGTCCCATCTCCTGCC
Source organism: Eucalyptus pauciflora (assembly GCA_007663325.1). NCBI lineage: Eukaryota > Viridiplantae > Streptophyta > Magnoliopsida > Myrtales > Myrtaceae > Eucalyptus > Eucalyptus pauciflora. The sequence continues at coordinate 853,786 of VMYD01000027.1, read as the reverse complement.
GTTGTGCGCCACCTTGCCTCCGTGCCATTGCTGCTGAACTTCACGCTGCTCCACCCGATACCAGAAGCAGCACCTCCAGCTTCCCCGACGAACCCCCAGGTTTCCCAACGTCTTCGTGCAGCAAGCCTGACTTCGGCCGGTGGTGGCCGGTGGGATTTGATAAAATCCTTACTCTGGAAAATGGTACGAATAATCTTCTGGTTAATTTGATTTGACCACTAGCGAGAAAATGTTATTACTAGCCAGTATAATTGAGATAGTTTTAGTACCCTATGGAATAGACTGCAGGGTTTGGAGTGAAGAAGGCAAACACACTTTCTGGGATGGTAATTGGTCATTTCGGCGGTCCTCTCGTATTTAGTAGGTTAAACTTCCAATTCTGTTTTGCTACGGTGGCATCTGTAACAGAGTATTCTGATCTGATTAAGTAATAGTTCAAGATAAAATGGACATTCATCGATTCAGATCAGCTCTCAAAGATTTCAGGAGTGAAGTAAAGCACCTGTTTTCATTACTATGAGGGACAGCTCCCGTTCATAAAGCACAACGCAATGCAATCGGCTTAAAGAATGTCCTTGCATCCATATCCTAGATATTTGGTTCAGATTTCACATCATTGCTAAAATTACAGTGAAGCTCCTGGTCATTTAAAGCTTCAAGGGCATGAGAAATTGTCATCACCAAATGAAGAACGAACAAAGAACGAACATAAGGATGCAAATTCAATCCGTAAAGACACTGACTAATGGTACGAACATGTGAGATGGACAAAGGCATGATGAAAAACAAGAAAGCCACAACATGATTCCTACCGGATTTTCCACCATACAGGATGTTACTTTTGACACGATCAAGGCCATGAATCCATCATCAGATTGAGCAATCTATGTATCAGCATCTCAATTGACAAACAAAGTTGCATATAGATCCATGGAAATTCGTCAACGTTGGTGTCCTGGATCTGAGAAAAGTAAAAATGTTATGAAGGTACCTCCGGTAGCTTATTAATCCATGACAGAACAAGTGGACATAAGCTACTAATAATATAATCAAAACCACATAGACATGAGTAGTTGCCATGATCAATCAATTATTAGCAGTGTTACTCCACATTGGTTAAAGAAAGTGTTTTAACAGGGGGTTAATATACATTGAGTCTACCTCTAACTAGTGCTTTAAGCTTTTGGGTGGAACTTTTGCTAACAAGTAATGAAGTTCTTTTTTATTAAGCAAATCACCTTTCTAGCCACCCATTGATTATTAGTCATGTTTATCCCAAAAACATGAAAGCAATACGGTTGATTGAAGGACTTCCTCCATACTTCTGGTTTGGATCTCACACGGTTATCCACAATACAGTGAAAATCCTCTGTTCTTCTAAAGCCTTTGGGGTGCAGACATTGTCATCACCAAACAATGACCGAATTGAAGTAATAAATTGCGAATGATGTTAAGGTACGAATTTGCAAGATGATTAATAAAGGCATGAAGTAAAACAAGGAAAGAGTAGCGACATGATTTGTACCGGGTTTCCACCGTTGATAATAATACTTTTAGCCCGATCAAGGCCATGTATCTCCCTTCAGAGAGAGCAATCTTCACATTGGCATATTAAGCAACGAACAAAGTTTGATACAGATCCATGGAGATTCATCATCTTGACATTAGTGCCTTGGCTTTGAGAAAATGGAGAACACGTTTATGGTACCTTCACTGCCTACTTCCATGACCAAATAACGAATTAATAAAATGCAATCAAGATTGCATATGCATGAGCAGTTTCATAATCCATCAGATAGTGAATTTCTCTACTACATAGAAGCCGGAGAGAAGTATAACTTTATTTAAACAAGCCGAGATTGATACCACGTCGAGAATGAAGAATGTCGTACTATTTGACTGAAGACATCAAGTATCCTTTTGGAGGCAATATTTTTTATTCATATCATGATCACAAGCCAAATAAAACTCAAGCATGACAATTACTTTGCTCAAACAACTTCCTCCAGTTGCTGGAATTAAGACAAGAAAATCATAACTTGTCAAAGAAAAGCCCCGTCCAAACTGGAAATACTAATGAAAGCAGGTAATTCACAGAAAACAGCACTAAACCTGCTATATTTTTTGTTTAGTAGGAGACGTTAGCGATCTCTAGAATCAGATCTTTCCATTGGCCTGCCTTCAAACTTCTGCACTTTAACACAAAGGTACCACGGAATCCATAGGATAACCTTTGAGGCAGAGTGATTTTTTCCATTGGCCCGCCTTCAAACTTTTGCACTTTAACACAAAGGTACCACGGAATCCATAGGATAACCTTTGAGGCAGAGTGATTTTTTCCATTGGCCCGCCTTCAAACTTCTGTGCTTTAACACAAGAACCTGCAGATTTCACAATTTCAAAATCATATCGAATGTCATTACCAGTAGGCAAACCTACATGATGATTGTATTGAAACTCTTAAACTTAACCTGGGACACATCTATTTCTTTATTAGGAACCCAAGAGACAATTCAACCACTGTCCTCTCCGACACCATCTTTCTTAGGGACAAGAACACACCTGCTGCAGAAGTTGTCCTCTATTGTACTCGACCTTCATCAACTTCTCGTGATATTTTCCTCTCTAATTCAAGGCCGCACTAAGGTACATTTCGACATGTACAATGGATAATTAGAATGACTTGAAAAACTTTCACTAATACCTCAGAGTCAAGACAGCCCAGGACAAGGTTCGTCGAAGTATAATTTCATAAGACCTCCATATTTAGCCAATCCTGAATCAAACAAGTGATGCACAAACAATAGGAAACTGATGTTATGCGCTACTTTAGGCAAGTGGACGTGTACTACAGAGTAGAGACTAGCATTGCATTACCACATTCAGAGCGTGACTTTGATTTGATGACTTGGGCATAACCACACTTGTTACGCAAGCCGGTCAAATTGGCATTCATGAAGGGGAAGTCCATAGAGAATTCAGTGCCCATAAGAGTCGACTCCTGAATTTCCCAATTTCCACGTTCAATCTCCACTCGTAGGCACAGGTAAACAGATAGCCTCCATGTTTGTTAGCATTTGCATCCACCGGTTCTCTGGAGTTGAATCCTCTCGAGAACCAATTGAACTTGTTCATAACCCAATCAGGACACGGAAACACCAATGTAAGAGATCTTCATCTTCTCACCACAACCTGCATCGTTGGGCAATATCATTAAAGTTGAGGCTTAGTCTAAGAGAATTCTAACCTTCAAATTAGGCTTCTAGGAAAAAATATACCTCATAACCGTCCTGAAAGCAGTTGAATATGTGAAATATGCAGCTTGATTCTACATAAAACCATTGGACTGAACTCGCAGCTCCATAACGTAGCATCACCCCTATCCTTGCATATCTTTCTCATCATACTTCAGTAACCTACATTCCACGAAAACAATTAGCTGCTTCAACAAACTGAAAATCTATCACTAGGAAAGGCATTACCAGCTCCTGCAAATCAACGCTACATCATGAGATCAACTAGTTATCTGCTGTATACATTAGTGCTGAATCATGTCGTAATGTGCCAGTGAGAAATCTCCATCTTTCCAGAGCAGTCTTCACACCAAAACTCTGGCAAAGCAATTACAACGTCCAGCTCTGCCTACATTCCTGTGCCAAAACAAATGGTCGATTTACACAGGCAATTCACTCCTAATCTCACAACAGAACCACCTCCACATATGGTTCTCTCTGGGCTTCATGTCCCATATCGAAATGACACCGTTTCCTTTATCGTGTATAGCACGATATATTATATCTTACTACTTCGAACCTCCATAATGAGCATCAATGGAACAAGTCCACCTCACACAGCGTAAAAATTCTACTGCTTAAATGATTATAACATACAATCAGAAGATGATTTTTCCAGACTGGATGAATTTGATTGCTAGTTTGCCCTTGGTCAAATCTGACATGTAAATCTGATCAATGAATACAAAATGCCTAGGGAATCTTGTGAAGAAAATATAGCAGTGCATCAGAACATGCTAATTATTTACCATGAAAAAGAATGGTTAAGGGACTAAGATAACTGGAGTTAAAGGGATTTCCTGAAGAGTACATATGGCTTATTTGGAGCAATTGATCTTCCAATTGAGCATATTGAAAGTATCTGCACAAGTGAACAAACATAACTAAATAGATTTCAAGGGAGAAGCCAATCATTCTCCAAAAGTAGGAGACGCGGACCCTTGGAATGCCATAACTTGGCAGAAAGGGACACTTAAGGTACACGTAAGTGCCAAAATCAGAACAAAATGGATCACTTGAGTGCCAATCCGGCCAAAACACTGACGTGTCAATTTTCCGGCGAAGCATGTGCAAAACGGCGTCGTTTTGGTGTTGACGTGGTAAAAAATTAATATAAAAATTAATTAAATTAAATTTAAAATTAAATTTATTTAAAACATTTATAAAAAATACAAATATTAAAAATATTAAAAAGGTTAAAAATTAAAAAAATTAAAAATTAAAAAGAATTAAAAAAAAAGGGTGGTGGCTGAGGGCTGAGCCCTCAGTCGCCACCGCCTCCCTGCCGTCGTCGGTAAGGGCCGGTGACAGAGGGGGGAGGGTCGGTCGAGGTCGCCGGGCCTTGGCCAGGGGTCGGCGACCCCGGCCGACCGGCAGCGAGGGCCCGCGAGCCCTCACCTCGATCTAGGGCGAGGGTTGTGGCCCTTGCCTAGCCAGGCCAGGGGCCGTCGCCCATTGAGGCAACCCCCAGCGGGCGGCGGCCCTTGGCTGGGTCGCGACCCTCGCCAGATCCAGGGAGGAGGAGGAGGGAAGCAGCCGACGACTGAGGAGGAGGAAGGAAAAGGGGGGGGGGGAAGGAGGAGGAGGGAGGCAGCCGGCAGTGAGGGCTGGGGTCGCCAAGCCCTGGTCGAGGGCCTGCGTGCCCTCGCTCCAAATCTGGGCGAGGATCGCCAACCCTCGCCGGCCACGCAAGCCCTTGCCGCCGGTTGGCTGGGGCCGCCGGCCCTCGGCCAAGGCTCGGCGACCCCAGCTGACCCTCCCCCACCTTCCGGCGACAACGGGGAGGCGGTGGCGGTGAGGGCTCAGCCCTCAGCCGCCGACTGCCTTCCTCCTACTTTGTTTTTTTTTTTTAATATTAATAAATATAAATTATATTATTATTTTGTTTTAAATTAAATTAAATTAATTTTTATATTATATTAAAATTCAAATTAGGCCAAAACAACGTCGTTTTAGGTGAATTAGAGCTAACTTAGATCTCCGGCGAGCCACCTCAGCGAGAAATATTAATATTTAATTGCCACGTATGATTTCCGGTCGGCTTCGCTGGAGGTGGCACTCAGGTGTCCCACTTTTCTTAAAATGTGGCATTTAAGTGTACTTTCGTAAGTTATGGCACTTAAGTGTCCATTTGTGCCAAGTTATGGCACTTGAAGAGATCTTTTGCCCCAAAAGTAGTATTTCGAGAACTCATTCTTCGAAGCATTTGCAGCAGTTGAGAATATTTTCATATCCGGAAAAAATGAATTTTGATTTAAATAGAACCCACATTACTCTAGCTCCAAAAATTCCTAACCTAGAAACTCTTGATCAATTCCGCCCCATTAGTTTGTGCAATTTTGCCTATAAAATCATATCCAAGGTAATGGTGAATAGATTAACCTTGGTTATCGAAATTGATAGCTCGAGAGCAGAGTGCATTTGTGAGTGGGAGACTTATCTAGGACAATATAATGATAGTGCAGGAAGTGTTGCATCAACTAAGAGCGAAGAACAGGAGGAAAAAGTTCCCAGCGGTTTTGAAACTTGATATGAAAGAGGCATATGACAAAGTAGAATGGGACTTGTTGGAGGCATGCCTAAGAAAACTGGGCTTTGATGAAAAGTGGATTACATGGGTTATGCAATGTGTATCTCCAGTCTCATTTAGTGTTAAATATAATGGGAATCCTCTCTCTTACTTCCAACCTTCCAGAGGACTTTAGCAAGGTGATCCTTTATCCCCTCATCTCTATATTTTGGTAGCAAACGTTTTATCTCTTATGATGAAGAAAGCAGTGGAGGATGGCAGTATAAAGGGTATTAAGCTCAACTCTTTTTCCCCTACCATATCACATCTCCTATTTGTGGATGATTCCATCTTCTTTTTAGGTGGGAGAATTCAAGAATGCCAATCTGTATCAAATGTAACATCAGTATTGTTTTGCTACTGGACATGAGATAAACCTAAGCAAATCAGGAATACTCTTTAGCATAGGGTATCTACAGACCATAAGAGCCAATATGGCTTATGAACGGCGTGTCCCTGAACTGGATAAAATAGGAAAATACCTTGGAATTCCTTTGGATTGGGGAGAGTCTAAGAAGAATATTTTTTGCATGGAGACTTGGAAGAGTTAACAGAAAATTGGAAGGTTGGAAAGAATACTTAACTTCTAAAGCGGGAAAGGAGATATTACTTAAAAACAGTAGTGCATGCTCTTCCTCAATATGCAATGTCAATTTTCAAGATTCCTATTTCCATATGTAAAGCAATTGAACATAGGATGGCAGCATTTTAGTGGAAAAGCAGGAATCTCACTCTGGTATTCATTGGAAGAGTTGGGATTTCTTAAAGCAAAGGAAAGACAATGGAGGCATGAGATTCGAAGATTTACTTTCTCTTAACAAAGCTTTCTTAGGAAAGTGAGCCTAGAGATTAATGCAATAGTCTCGCTCTTTATGGGGCTAAATTTTTTAAGGGATTTACTTCCCAAAAATGAGTTTTTGGCATGCTGGGAAAGGGCAGACCCTTTTGGGGCTGACAAAGCTTACTAGAGTCTAGAGGGAAGAGACTCAATCTTAGAATCTTCAATGTGGACAGTAGCAACAAGAGAAACAATCGGAATCATAGAGGCCAGGTGGTTGAAAAGAGGTGTTATTGGAGGCCCAGCGAATGAAAATGACCCACAATAGGTAGTAGAGCTTATAAACCACAAAGAAAATTTTTAGAATGAACCTTTCCTTCAAAATATTTTCAAAGAGGACATCGTGAAGGGAATTCTGGCTATTCCTCCAACAACCCACTCTATTCAAGACAAACTGGTGTGGGCATATTCATCAACAGGAAATTACTCAATTAGGAGTGGCTACAACTACATAAGACTTACCTAGAATATCCGAAAAGCTCCAATGGCCTCCTCATCTTTCTCGGCTCCTCAGGCTTTATGGAATAGGACCTGCAAAATGCAAATAAACCCTAAGATTAAGCTCTTCCAATGGAATGCATGTCAGGATATTCCCTAAAATGGAGAACTTACACAAGCGAAAAATAGTACCGGATCCTTACCGCTCACTGTGCAAAGACCGGGCGGAATCCACAAAGCATCTCCTTCTCTCTTGTCCTTGGATGCGAGACATATGGGCTCAACCATCCTAAATATTCAGGTTTCTTCCCAGGGGTTAAGCAGAATAGGGATATGGCTAATGCAATTTCTTATAAGCACAGAAAACCCACCTTCACTGGCACCTGCAGCAACCATCTTTTGGTTTATTTGGACTTCCTGTAACAACTTTATCTCTCGAAAGAAACCCCCCAGACCTAGTTCAAGCACTACAGGGAGCTCTAACTTCTCTTAGCAATTACAGGAGATGGAATTCAAAGCAAAAAAAATTGGACCTTGAGGCTCCCACCTCTTCTGAGAGCTGGAAACCCCCTAAAGGTTGGATCTTTCAAGGTCAACATCGATGAATCCCTTCATTGAAAGCTCCATGGAAGGAGCAATCGCCTGCATTATTCGAAACTCAGAAGGGACGCTTGTTGATGCACACACAATTATCTCCCGATGCCTTGATCTATCATCTAGCTTCTCACAACTGCGTATCACCCCCATTGCCATCGTGAAACCAACTCCATTGCGGAGGGACTGCATTTCTTCCCCTCCCAAAATCTTGTTGGATTTACTTTGTAAGTAAGCCCAGTTCAAGGGCCTTGCATTTTCAAATTGAATAAAAGTTAATCAGTTTATGATCCACCAAAAAAAAAAAAATCGAGTAGGAAATGTTGATGAAATTGGCGATACATTTGGACAATGAATAGCGTGACCTGCTTTTATTTACCTTTGAAAGGAAATGTGAATTGTTCCAACATTGTGGCCAGAGACGTATGGGTTCGGGTAAAGGATCTCCCGAATATTGGGTAGCTGTCGTTAAATCAGGTCGAATACTTTATGAAATGGGCGGAGTAGCAGAAAATATAATCAGAAAGGCTATTTCAATAGCGGCGTTCAAAATGCCTATATGAACTCAATTTATTATTTCGGGATAGGAACGTAGAACCAAAGAAAAGAAGTCTTGGAGATAAAAAAAATTGCAGGTTTCTTTTTGACAAACAATTTTTTTTTTACTTCGCCCTTTGCATTAACATGCTCTATTGATCGGAGCGTTATTTGCATGAACCGATGGTTTCTCTACTGCAGTAGCGCAATGTACGATATTCCAACAAGTTGCGTCGCTGAATGTCTATTAGAATTTAGACGCCTTGATTCCTGGAGCTCAGTGATTTCCAAAAGTTCATCCGAAATTGACCCTCCATCATAACCGTAAAACGTCCGAAATTCGATAGGTGTGGACAATTTATTAAGGCCTTACAGTTGATCCCTCATTTTAGATTCTAAGCACATATTTGACTTTATCCGGGCCCTGAACATCATGAAGCTTCCAACACCCTCCAATGCCCAAATGTAGGAGGTCATGGAAAAGCGAGAGGTGCGGTAATATTTCAATGGACTTGCACCCCTCGATACCCAAAATTCTCAATTTTTTCAACCTCTCAAGCCATTTAATTTCGACTATATTTTTGCATTCAGTGACTTGTAATTCCACCATAAGTGTTAATTGCAAAATGTCGAGTCTTATAAGGGACTGGCAGGAATCAATATGTAGCATATCCAATTTTTTCAATCTGCCAAGGCATTGAATTTGAAATTGATCATCCATGAATGAAGCATCTCTCCCTTTTAAGCTGGGTGTCTACGCCCACAATCCCTTTTGGCTGTTTTTTGCTTTGAAGCCCATCTAGGTTGTTCTTCTATTTTATGTACATGAAATGAAATGGTCTGTTTGAGCGACCCAAAAAAAATAAAAATAGAATAGGGGCATTGGAAAGGCCCGAAATAGGAGTTGAGAATGCTTCACAAATAAAGAGAAAAATCGGAGAGACAGCTTGTCCGTTGAGTGCGTGATCGTCTGTGCTTGTTTGCTATGTAATGCGAGAAAAGAAATTGTAATAGTAAGTGAGAGATTTTACTATTCATAAAGAATGTGTGTAATAATCATGTGACAATTATTTTGTTTGTGTGTTATATTTTTACCTCATTTTCATACATTTATGTCTAGAGTTGTCTATTGTAATTTACTCGCATCACCACCCCCATCCATGCCCAACAACATTGTATGAAAAATTTAGAAAGAATTTCACTCCAAGTTCACCTCAAGACGATTTTTCAATGAAAATGGTATCTACTTTTGTTCCAAACCCAATTCACCATTAGAACCGACAAATATAATTGGAGAAGTTTATCATTGGTAAGAAATTGATTTTCTTTTTCTATTGACTACTTTTGATATATCCTAGGTTAATCATCTTGACTTCCAACTTTTTGATAATATGTTATGATCTTTTCGAGGCATATTTTTGCCAAAAATAAAGAACTAAGATGACTGGGCATTCTAGATCCAACCATGTGATCCTTTGATGACACCAATCATTCTCAATAATCTTGGCTTTCTCGCATCTTTAATCAGCCTAATACTTGACTTGGAGGAATCATCACTTTTTCTTGGACTTTTTTCTTCAAATCACTTTTGATATCCTAGGCATAATCTTATGGTTGGTAGTGAGTATTTTTTAGCTGATTCCAAAAGTTAAAATACTCCGATTCTATGCCATGTTAGGAATTTCACATATTGTTTTGCTTGACTGTGTTAACGATAAAAATGATAGAATGTCTTCGTTAGATTTTTACGAAATCACTTGGATGGGCAGTTGAGCCGTTTCTTTTTCACCGATTTGGAGAAAGGACACATTCATTTTTGCAATTACAAAGCTTCATTCATTGTTGCAATTGCAAAGCTTCATTGTCTATGTTTTTAAGTCATTTCCAGAAAATCTCAATGTGGCGTGCTCTGCTAAATCTTTGCCTCCCCCGCATTTCTCAATAGAAATACAACTCTTTATGCATTCGTTCCTTTATGTAATCCAAGAAATCCCTTCTTGTTTCATTAAAAAAAAAAAAGAATTGCCACTCTTAAGGCGCGTTTGATAACGCTTTTATTCCCGGGAATAATTTCTAAGTATTTTAAGTCGTTTGGTAAATGTCCAAAAATTCAATTCTCGGACTAGACTTGCGTTTGACACCATTCCAAAAATTTCTACTTCAAATCTTTTTTTCTTTTAATTTTTTAATAATTTTTTTTACTTTTTACTTTTTCTTTTTTTCTTTCCTTTCTCTTCTTTTTCTTCTTCACGGGTTGTCGGTTGCCGACCTTGGGATAACTAGCGACCGGCCAGACAAGGGTCGAGGACCTCGCCGGAGCGTCGTTGGCCCTCGCTAAGGCCGCACCTCACTGGTAGAGCCTCGACAGTAGCTGGGCGAGCGGCCTCGCCCAAATCTGGCGAGGCCCGGGCAAGGTCGAGTCTCACTAGTGGCTGGGTGAGCCTCCGGCAAGCTCGTCAAACTTCGCCCTGGCCTAGCGAGCCTTCGAAAAGCTTGCTGGACCTCGTCGGATTGGTTGCCAGCGACCAACGGTGGTGGATGGCGGCGGCAGCAACGGTTGAAGAAGAACAAGAAGAAAGAAGAGAAAAGAGAAAAAATGGATTGACTTGATTCTGAAATTGTTTCTGGGAACAAAGAATCAACTTTTTTCTACTTCTTGATTCTGTTTCAAATCTACTTCCGAGAACAAAAAAATAGAAATTTGTTATCGGGAATATAAATTTTACCAAATGAATTTATGTTCCAAATCTATTCCCGGAGACAAAAGAATAGAAATTGTTATTGTTTGGCAAGTTGCCAAATAGAGCCTTATTATAATGGAAACTAACAAATAAAAGGATAACTGAGAAAAACTCTCTTTCGTAAAGAACGTGGTTCACTCACAGTCATGGAAGTATACAATTGAAACTATCCAATTCACCCAAAACATGATTATTAGTCATAATAATTATAATGATTACTAGGTGTAACATTTTTTTCTTACTCGAATGAATAATTTTGCAGAGCAAAGACTGCAGCAAAAAATGTGAATCCGAGTTTGAGTTATGCTCAAATATCTAGTGATGCTTGCTCTTTTGTAGAAAAAAAAGAAAATCAATTTTTTTTTTTTTTGGGCATGATGCGATGAAGGATTGTCAGTTAAATTGGAGCTTTTTTTTTTTTTTTGCGGTTGATTAATTATTATTGAACATAAAAAAGAATTATCATTGAAAATGACACGGTGCCTCCATTTCTGAGATATTGCAAGTATTGTGGGCTCCTGCATAGCGGATGCTTGGAGGAGAGGCCGTACGACGGCCTTGACGCTTGCTGCATGAAGTACGACACCTGCATTGTAGCCAAAAACAGTGAGTTTCGACATTGATTCCTTCAACTTTTCTTTATCAAATCGATTGATATAACTAGTCAATGGCCCACTGTTTGCATGGATATATTTTATGAGGACGATTGTGGAAGCCATTTTCGTTGGTGAACAATAGCTTTACTCATCTATACATGCATGGATTCAGATTCCTGAAAAAGTATATTACAGAGTGGAGATAGAGAAAATGGCGTATGGGACTAATGGGTCAAAAGAAAGAAGAGACATGAGTAAGATTAATGTGCCTACGAGGGCTCTACTGTTCCACAATGTCACTAAAATATCTCTTCATTCATGAGCCAACTTTAATCACTATTCTAAGGTATGGGGGAGGAGATTGTGGGGGAGTAAATGCTCTTGTGAGGGCGATGACATCAACATTTCCTTTTTTTCTTAATACAAAAAGCGCATGTCTAGATTTTCTCTTTCTCATGGACCGGTTATTGACACCTGAAATTTTCGCCGACATTTTAAACAAATATTTTGCAAAAATAAAAAAAAATGAAAAAAATTGTTTGAAATGAAAAGATAAAACAAAAATAAAGAAAAAGGAGAGAAAAGAAAAAAAAAAGAAAAGAAAGAAAAAAAAAAAAGAAAAGGAAGGAGGGGGGCCATTCAACTGAGAGGATTTTTTTCTCTCTCTGGACAACCGTTTCTCTCTCTCTCTCCCACGCTCACTCGAAAACTCTCTCGGCTCTCTCTGCTAAGGCCGCGCATGGCAACATTTCTTGGCCGGGGAACAATTTTTTTTTCAGAAATAGTTTTTTTCTATTTCTATTATGGGGAACAATTTCTGAGCAAGAAAACCCGTTTGATAACTGTACAAAATTTCTATTTCTAGAACAAAAAAATAACAGAAACACGTTTGATAACTGTACAAAATTTCTATTTTTGGAATAGAAAAAGAACAGAAACACATTTGGTAACTGCACAAAATTTCTATTCCAAATTTTATTTTAAAAAAAATTAAAAATAAGAAAAAGGAATAAATTAGATATTACATAAAAATTGACAAGATCAAAATATTATTAGATTAATAATACATTTGATTAGGTGTAAGCATTCTAGTCGAATATGCTTGTAACATAGGTGGTATTGTAATGGAACGTGAGCTATTACTTTATATCTATGTGTGAGGATCTTTACTTATGTTTTATAGAGTATTGAATTTATGTAGCGCTTTGTTGGAATCAGTATTCACAAAATGATGTTTTGAACTATAATTCTTAATAATATATTTTCTTTTTGCGAATTTTAATGTTTGGTATAGCAAATATTGCGAAAAAAGCACACGTGATATTGTCAGCCAAATTAATTTATGCTCATTTCGTTGGGACTAAGTTTTTACTCTTTAAAAAAAAAATTGTAATTCTAGTGCATGTGTGGCTTAGGGATTTTAGTCTCTTCTAATCTTGACATGGATGTCGGGTTGGGGTTGGAAATTTCCAACTGTTGGAATGGTACATGCATGGCGTGGCTGCGTGGCTTTATTGTCATTATGCATTTAATTCATAATATGCTCCTAAAACGCTTAGTAAAGACCTCGGTCTCTTGCATTTTGAACCGTCGATGCATCCCATCTTGATGTTACTTTTTACCTTGCTTCTTCCGAATTACCTTGCTGTCGTTATAAGGTTTTGGCTAATTTTGATAAAGGGAGATGTTTTTCTTCTCCTCTTTTGCTTTTTTTCTTTCTTAACTAGCATACAAGCTTCGGACGGCGGTTTGTAGGTCTTGAAGTGTCAAGTATACAATAGCTTACCATTTGCTTCTCTTCTATTTGTCCACATTTATGATACATTCAATGGCATTTATGCTCATGGAGATAGAATTGGATGACCTTAATACTATTAATAGAAATGTATTCATAATAGTTTACAAACACATCGCAAAAGTTTTCACCAAAAAACAAAAAACACGTCGCAAAAGTCGGAAATAAAAAGTCATGGAATCTCTTGCATATTGTGATCCCTTGCCATCACATTTGCAATATTTTTCCTGATCATGTTTATCTCAGCCGTCTCATCACCTGATGCATCATCTACAACCTCGTCTTCTGTAGATCCAAGTGGATAATCTGGATCTCCATAAAGGGCAAAGTTCCTGTCCATCTTGTCTTGGTCGCAAATATAATTATGAAGAATACAACATGCGAGTACAATATATGCTTGCTTTCGAATTGAAAATGGAGGCATGTGTCTCAAAATGGAGAAGCGATTTTTTAATACCCCAAATGACCTCTCGATAACATTTCTCAATGAAGAATGCTTATGGTTGAACAACTCTTTTGCTGTTCTGGGCCGTCTCGTTCTACCCCTATACTCATTCAAATGATACCGTTCACCTTTAAATGGAGTTAACAATCCTGGAAGTGATGCATAACCAGAATCTACTACATAGTATTTCCCTACAAGAATATATACATAAATTTGTTATGATATGCAATAGCTATACAATCATAAAGAAAATCACTTAATATAGACAAAACAAATACCTGGTGGTGGTCAAGGAAATTGCAATCGAGGAGTCTCGAGTGCTGCCGAGAGAACCCGACAATCATTGGCAGATCCTTCCCACCCAGCATATACGAAAGTAAATTTCATATCAAATGAACAAGCACACATCACATTTTGAGTGGTAGTCCCTTTCCTGCCTCTAAATGGGATTTGTTTTGATAAAGGGACTGATGCATTAATGTGGGTGCCATCAATGCAGCCCTGTGATTTTATGAAATTATAGCGTTAGACAATATTATCAACTATATATATTTTAATAATGTAAAATTGATATTAAAATCATACCTTGAAGTAACGTGCATGGTTAGGATCGATAAGAATCTCCTCTAGAACAATATCAAAAGAAGGCAACCTGATAATCTCTTTTGATAATTTGAGAAACGCTTTTAATACCAGAGTGAAGAACTTACTGATTGTTTGTCCCGAACGTTGAAATCTCTCACATAAATCTCTATTTGTGTTTTTGTGACCAACCATAGATAAGAAAATCCCAACTTGTTCATCTACCTTTACATATCGAGTATCTTTCAGCCAGCCTCTTGCCTTCATTAGATCACATAGGTTAAGAAAAACACGTCTCTCTAACATGAATGCTTCATATATCATATCTGAATGTCCATAAACAATTTCCCTTACCCATTTGGCTCCTGATAATTTACTGTCCCTAATAGGCTCTTTCGTATGCAAAGACATGTCCAAATTAACAAGAGATAACCATGCTATTATTATGTCAATATCAAAGTCATCCAAATACCATTCAACTGATGTTACCTCTTCATTAGACACACTATTTGATTCATCTTCCATTGTACCTATGCCATTACACAAATATAAGAAAATCAATATAGATATATGTAAAAATAAAAATAAAAAACAATAGAAACCAATAACATAAGTAATAGAGTGAAAAGGCAAACCAAATATAAAAACTCAGCACAATCCATCATATCCAAACCACAACACAAATGCAAAAGTCTTAACATCAATATCTTGAACAACAAAATAATAACCAACAACATAAAAAACATAGTCTAATAAAACTTCATGCAATCCACGACACATTTCCTAACATCCACTAAAGACGTTGGAGTAGTCCATATCTCATTTCAGTCGGGGTTTTGATAAAAGCCTCCCTCCACGTGGCATTATCGCAGGCTCGCTCCACTGCTTTGCTATAGAGATCTGGGTCCAACGTAGGCATGGCAAGTAGGGTATCAATCACCACAGATATGGAGAATGGGTCTATAGGTTGTGATGTCACTTGTGAGTTGACAGAACCACTCACAGATTGATTAACCCTACTTTTGATCATCTCTTGCAAGGCTTTGCAAGTGCTAGCAACATCAACTGATTGACTCTTCCTTCTCCTCTTAGTATTTGGAGTTTTATCCATCCTATGTTTGTCATGAACTGGAGTAGGAGTTTTGTCAGACATAAAATCTTCCTCATTAACATGCTGTGCACCAAAGTCCTCTGGTCCATTGTCTGCATCATCACCACCAATGTTAAGTTCATCCGACATCACCAAATTTTCGGTATTTCCTACCGCATAGTCCCCAGTAGCATATGTATCACCAAATACAATACACGAGTCAGGATATTGAGGAAACCCATCCTTCTTGAATTTCGCCCATTCAATATTATCCTGCAATTTTCACAATGATGACATATATCAGCAATACAATTAAACAAATTGGATGTACATATATAGTGCTATGAAAATGATCAAAGGTTAAATCATACCTTGATATGAGATTCCCATATGCTTGGATCATCAACAACAACTTTTTTGTTCACATTATCCCAGCCAAATCCGGATTGCGAAAGAAGCTTCTTGAAACTAGCACACTGCTTTTTCAATTTGTTCACCTTATTCTTCAACTGTACTGCAGTATATTGAAGTTCTGCTCGTTTGTTAAATTCTATCTGTATGTTATTCCACCTTGCTTTGTTGAAAGTACAAGAGGTGCGGTTTCCTTTTTTGACCTCTTCTACCAACAAACTGACGAACAAGTTCGTTAAAGGCTCAGTCCACTTTGCGATGAATGCCTCTTTTTGGGATGCCATGTAACATTCACTAGTTGAACATCATATGAGTTCAAGACAATTAAAAAGAAAGTGCAACATGCTGCTGCTTTCTTTTCTCATCACCATCTTTTAGACTAAAGAAAGACACAAGCATCAAAATGTCATTATAGCTCTAAACATTGGATAGCTATTCGGTGCATAAACATTGGGTAGCTATTCAGTGCAATGTTTGAATTCTCAAATGTTTCATTTCATTATTGTATATTTTTTCAAGACAATTTGCTCCTCAAAACAAAGAACCAGCAAGATCAGTAAACAAAGAACCAACAAAATCAGCAAAACAGAACTAGCAAAACAGAAAAACAGCAAAATCAGTAAACACAAATCAAGCTGAAACTACTGCAGAATTGACGGATTTCAAATGTGTTTTTCAGCAACCAAACGACATCCATTATGGGCGTACGGCATATCAAATCGAAGCTCTAGAAGTGAATTTTTTTATGTCTAGAAGGGCTCGAGGTCAAAAAAATTCATCTAGCACTTTGTTTCAGCCAAAACAGTAAGTCCATCACAAAGATACGAAATTGCAGATTAATACAAATCAAGCTCAATCAACCTCAAGTTCATGATACACACAAGGAAGAGAAAATCAACACAATCACCAGCATGACACAATGCAGATCCCATAAACAGCCTATCATTAGACAGCACATGAAAATTTATGTAAGCTGAAAGCAACATAAAGATGCCTATGTGTTGGGATTAACGGATCCCCGAAAACCGGATTCGACACTAAATCGAACCCCTAAAACGAATGCGGAAGACAAGCCCGGGAAAAATCACGTATCATCGATCGTAAAGCACACCACGGATTCGAGCGTACCTTGTTAGCCACATATTAGACACCGACGCCGAGAATAGGAAGATAATTTAGCCCTGTTCAATCCGATGACGACAATTCACTTGGTAGGAAGACGGCGTCGCTTCTTTTGCTTACTGTCCTTTTAGAGAGAGAGAGAACGTTGGAAAGAGAGGGAGACGTACGTACTAATTTGCAAAAGGTGTGTTCTCCCTTTCTCTCATCCCTTTTATAACTCCCTCCATCCACGGGCCTTATTCCTGTAGGCCGGCCTTTTAGGCCCAACATGGGCGGACGGGCCTTAAGCCCATCACTAATAAAACCATCATCTCCCACTCGCTCATGGTGGGTCGAACATGATTCTCTTTACCTCTCTTCAACATTCATACCGGTGAATAATCCGTGCGACCAGCATACTTTGAGAGCTCGTTGCCATGCATCTGTTAGGAATATATAGCAGCTCATAATGGGCATCACATTCCGAGTAAATTTAGTATGCAGTACCCTAGATCGATCGATCACATTTATATCTCTCTTAATCTCATTTAAACAATGATATATATATATATATATATATATATATATATATATATATATATTGTATTCACAATTATGATTATCCCAAAGACAGTCATAATTGGTCGACCAGTGAATACAAAAGTACAATGTGATTCTCCAAAATCCGATCTTTCTCTTTCCTTCAAACTCTCAATTTCAGTTCATCTTGCTTTTCTAGAAATGTCCCATTATATCGAATCAACTCATGACCATTGGCAACATTCTAAGATAGCAAACACTAAATAGAAATCTTGAGAATAAGTAAAAGTCATGAGGGCACTAAAATTGAGGAACTCTATTCCTCAAGAGTCTCACACGTCATAAAAGTTGAGATCAAACTTTTGACACTCTTATTGGTCGTCTCATGCATACGTAGTATGAAATACGTATTACGGTATTAACTCCTTTCCCATGGAGCGTATGTCTACATTTTTCAATACCGTACATATGATAGTTCAGACATACCCAATGTCTAACTTGAGTTCACGTATCTACTTATTTACAAAATTCATTAGAACTCACATCTGGCATCTTAGACAGATAAAGTAAAATGTGTGGGTTATTTTACTTTCGGACATCGTAAGTATTATGTTCTCATCTTAACACTCAGTTAAGGCGACATACGTATTTTAAGCTTGAGCTCTCGATTATCACCTAGATAATAAGCTTAAAAACAATCTCATCTCTATTTATCACACATTAAATAGAAGCGATTACCCGTGTGAGTGGGCTAATCTTTTATCTGTCCGACATACTTCCTTATCTTAAAATAATGCACTGAGCATTAAGATGCATAAAGATCAAACAAAGATTCATAGGCATTAATAAATGAAACAACACTAGTTCATACATGTGAACAACTCAGGGAAATTACAATCCAGTACATCAGACTCTACGCAATCCTAGAGATTTTACATGACCACAAAACACATCTCTAGATATTGGCTTTGTCATAGGATCTGCTACCATTCTATGCGTAGATATGTACTGTAAGTTCACATCCTTTCGTGAAACCATATCCTTGACAAAGTTATACTTGGTATCTATATGTTTGGTCTTGCTATGATATTTTGGATCTTTGATGTACGCTATAGCTGCTTGGCTATCACAGTTAACCAAAAATGGATTTGCAGCTTTCTCATTAACACCTAAATGATCCAAAAATCTCTTAAGCCAAACTCCTTCTTGTACCGCTGCTGATAATGCCACGAACTCAGCTGCCATCGTGGACAAGGCTATACACGTTTGCTTCTTACTGCTCCATGATATGGCGCAATTGTTCAGTAAGTAAGCAAATCATGATGTAGATTTTCTTTCATCTAAATCTCCTCCCCAATCAGCATTTGAATAGACTTCAAGTCGCAGATCCTTTCCTTGGTAATTCAACTTGAAATCAGCAGTTCCCTTCAGATACCTCAGTATTCTCTTAACGGCTTTCCAATGTGCTGGACCTGGATTGGATTGGTATCTACTCACCATTCCAACTGCAAAACATATGTCGGGTCTTGTACACATCATAGCGTACATCAAGCTCCCAACTGCACTAGCATAAGGAACATGTTTCATTTGTTCCTTCTCTTGTGAAGTCCTCGGACACAGTCTATGGCTCAATCCTTCACCTTTCGCAATAGGAGTGTCTATGGGTTTACAATCTTGCATACGAAATCATTCAAGAACTTTATTTATATATGTTTCTTGCGAAAGAGACAACGATCTATTCGAACGATCTCTTGAAATCTTAACTCCAAGAATGTATGCAGCCTCACCCATATCCTTCATCTCAAAGTTGGAAGACAACCAACTCTTGACAGTATTAACAAACTTCATATTGCTTCCGGCAATCAGTATATCATCAACATATAATGATATGATCACAAATTGATCCTTGGATCTTTTGATATATACACAATGATCCTCATCAATCATTGTAAAATCATATGCCATTATGGCATTATGAAAACGTATATACCATTGTCTCGATGACTGCTTAAGGCCGTATATCGATCTCAAAAGTCGACATACTTTTTCTTCTTGGCCTTTCACTATGAAACTAGTAGGTTGTTCCATGTATATTTCTTCCTCTAACTCTCCATTGAGGAAAGCAGTCTTTACATCCATCTGATGTAACTTAAGATCCATACTAGCTACTATTGCCAGAATAATGCGAATCGAGGTAAATCTCACTACAAGAGAAAACGTATCTTCATAATCAATTCATTCCTGTTGATTATACCCCTTTGCCACAAGGCGAGCCTTATGCCTTTCTATCGAGCCATCAGCCTTTCGCTTTATTTTGAGAACCCACTTGTTCCCAATAGCTCCGTGTCCTTTTGGAAGATCAACCAGTTCCCAGACTTGGTTTGATTTCATTGACTCCATTTCCTCTTCCATTGCATGAATCCATTTTTCCTTACTAGGGCAATTCAGAGCTTCATTAATATTTCTAGGCTCATCCTCATCTTGTGGAGCAACCATAAAAGTTTCCCCTTCAATGTCAAAACGTCGACAGGGAATACTTTGGCGACTTGTTCGCCGTATAGGAGATTGTACACTTTGCACATCATTCCCCATTATGCTCCCACTTGGATTAGATAATGATGATGTCGTCTCATTATGTAGTTGCAATTGAGAATGAGTTGAATTCAATTCATCACTTCTCATATTACTCCCACTTGGACGAACTCTACTAAGATCATTATCTTGATCCAAGGTTTCAAATAGGGAGTAATCTTCCCCTATTTCGCCCTTCTTAGGAAATTCATCCTCTAAGAATGTGACATCCCGTGATTCAAATTCAGTTATACTCCCACTTTCCTGCTCACCTATGAACACATACATTTTTGAGTGTTCCGAGTATCTTATGAAAATACTCTTCTTTCCTCTGGGACCCAATTTCCCAAACTTGTGAGAGGACTCATGTGTATAGGCAGCACAACCCCATGGCTTAAGAAAACTTAAGTCTGGTTTTCTACTTGTCCATAACTCATATGGAGTGAAAGTAACTGATTTGGAAGGCACACGGTTAAGTATATAGGCAACAGTTAACAACGCATCACTCCAAAAGGTAATAGGTAAGTTAGCATGCGCCATCATGGACCTAACCATTTCCAGTAGGGTTCTGTTTCTTCTCTCCGCAACACCATTTTGTTGAGGAGTATATGGAATAGACAACTGTCTTTCTATTCCTTTTTCATCACATAATTTTCTGAATTCATCAGATAAATATTCTCGACCTCGATCAGATCTTAATACTTTTATTTTCTTGTCTAATTGATTCTCTACCAGGTTCATAAACCTTTTGAAACAACTTATTGCTTCAGATTTATGAGAAATCAAATAGACATATCCGAATCGAGTATAATCATCTATAAAAGTGATGAAATAAACAACCCCATGCCTTCCTCTCACATTCATTGGACCACAGACATCATAATGGATTAAATGCAGAGGAAATTCAGCTCTTTTACCTTTTCCAAATGGTTTCATTGTCGTTTTCCCTTCTAGGCAATGCTTACATATGGGCAAATCGACTTTTTCAATGTTGCCCAACAAGCCCTCTTTGGCTTAGTCTATTCATACGTTGTTGGCCAATGTGACCAAGTCTAGCATGCCATACATTCACATCATTATCATATGTATTAGGAGACGTGAGAAGGGAATAACAAACATTTGCATTAACATAATCAATATCTAATACAATGAAACCATCCAGAAAATAACCACAACCATAGTAATTTGTATTCAAAAACAAATCCACACCTCTATTATAGAGGTTCATATTAAAACCTAATTTAACCAACACTAAAACAGACACTAAATTCCGACGAATCTCCGGAGCATACAACATATCATGTAGGAACAAAGTGCGTCCACCACGCATATTCAGTTGGCATGTGCCAATTCCTTTCACTTCAGCTCTGGAGTTGTTTCCCACATAGATCCACTTAGTTCTAGTTGGTACTCGTCGAAATTCCATGAAGGATCCTCTATCCTTCGCTACATGGTCTGTCGCTCCTGAATCCACAGTCCACAAAGGATTAGACTCAGTTAAGAATACAGAACTCGACACAAAAGCAAAGTTCTGAAAAATACAAGGGGTGCATACCTTCTTTGGCTCACGACAGTCGCGAGCATAGTGACCCTTCTTGTCACAGTTGTAGCATTTCACCCTTGCAAGCTTTTTCATGCGAGGACGCTTTCCTCTTTCATGTTGGTTAAACTTGGGTTTCTTCCCTGAAGGACCTGCTTCCTTGCCTTTCCCTTTATCAAACCAGTTAGGGCGCTTGCGCTTGGAGCACGAAGCTCCATTTGAGCTAGAACTAGCATGATAGAGTTCAGCATCCGGCTTAGCCGCCAACAGGCGGTCCTCTTCCAGCTCAAGATGACGCATTGCATCCTCGAAGGTTTTGATATTTTCATTATGAGCCAGGTGCACCTTCATATGCTCCCAACTCTGAGACAAGGAACGAATCACTGCTTGCACTTGCTGCTCATCTGTCAAGACATGGCCAGCATCTTTCAGCTCATTTATCATGTTTGACATCTTTCTAAGATGTTGCTTCATGGTTTGACCATGAGGCTTCTTATAAGAGTCAAACCTAATAGTGAGCTGCCTCAGTCTGGTCACCGAAGCATGACCAAATCTTGCCGCCAATGCTTCCCACATTTCTTTGGCATTGTCAAAACGCCTAAACTCTCGCATGACGTCATTTTCCATGCTGCTCAGCAACGTGATGCGAGCAAGAGAGTTCTTTCTTTTCCACGTAGCAAAAGCTTCATTGTCTCTCTTGTGCTGTGCAGTGTTTCCTTCTTCAGGTTCTACCATGGTCAGGTTAAGAGCCTCAAGTGCTTCTTGCTCTTCCAGCACATACTGGATTTTCATTTGCCAAATTTCATAGTTGTCACCATTGAGCTTTTCACATTTGTTCAGCTCGGCAACTATGCTCTTTGTGGCTAAAGCCATTGATCTGAACACATCAGAAATATATGCACGAGTTATTAATGCCTATCATTTATGCATCCCTTTTGCACAGACCCATCATATTAATGAATAATTTCAAATAAGGTTTTAGAATAAAAAAGTCACTACGTTTCCAATCATCCTCCAAAAATCCTAACTTAAAATTATCATTAATATGATTGTCATATGCAAAATCAATTCTATGAAGCTACAAAAAACTTCTATAACTACCCACAACTAACTACCCACAGCAACCAGCAATAACAGAAAGCAACAGATAATTGACAAACAATATAATAATGATGCTTTCATATAATACAACTAACATATAGGTTGCTACATCAACAACAATCAGGTAGTAAACATTACATAAGATGTCCACAAAGCACACTTAACAAAAAATAGCCAATGCATCTAACACCAAGCCAGCACACGAATTGGGAAAGATCCTTTTTTGTTCAATTTCTTGATTTTTTCCCTTGTAACAATGCAGTAATATTCTTTACAAAATCCATCACAATTTTCTTATATGAAGCAGCTCCGTTGACATCCCATATGCGATTCAACACATCTTGCCATTCAGGTGGAAGAGTGTTAATGAAAAATCGCACAATCTTTGACTGTGGCATGGGACGACCATTCCATATGACCTTTTGTATCTTCCCGTTGACTTCAAGAACATGATCAATTAAGTCACCATTCTCCCATCGATAATCAGTCAGCTTAGCTATCAACTTAGAAAGCCTTTCCTTTTGTTTATCGGTAATTACGCGAATAGGCGTACGTAACTGAAGGGGAGGCATTGTTCCTGCAACAAATGCAGAACAAATAAGGGATCACATATAATCCACATAGACTTAATTGAAAAAGAAACACATTCTTTTCCCTTTTTTTTTTGTCAACGGTCAACGGTCGTCGATCAATGGTCAACGGTCAACGGTCAGGTCGTCGGACCGGTCGGACGAATCGACCGCATGTGCCACGCGCGTGCCAGGCGTCCACGGGTCGGGTCACCGGTTGGGTTGCCGGCTGGTGACCGCCCGGTCAACCGACGTCGGCGTTGACGTCATCGATGACGTCATCCCAGTGGTTACTGACCGTTGGGTGACGTCAGCACGCGTTGGTCCGTCGACCGGCGCATGCCGGTTCGCCGGTCAGCGGCGCGCACACGCCGGTTCACCAACCGGCGCGTGTGCCGCACGCGCTGGGCGAGCCAGCGCTTCCGGGCTCGTCGCGCCCACGCACAGCGGCTTCTAGCCGCGCGTGTGGGCGCATGCGGCGTCTCCTGGCGATGTTCGACATACCGCCAGACTCGTCTCGACGACTCCTTTCTCCCTATGCCATCAGAATTCGATTTCGACTTACGAAAACTCGGAAAAATGGGCAAACAACGCTCGGGGGTCAGGATTTCTCGCCCCGATCCATACGACCGAATTACTTTCGCGAAAAATCAATCAAAAACATCAATCTGGTCGGGAAAAACGTGAACTAGGGCTCTGAGACCAATGTTGGGTTTAACGGATCCCCGAAAACCGGATTCGACACTAAATCGAACCCCTAAAACAAATGCGGAAGACAAGCCCAGGAAAAATCACGTATCATCGATCGTAAAGCACACCACGGATTCGAGCGTACCTTGTTAGCCACAGATTAGACACCGACGCCGAGAAGAGGAAGAGAATTTAGCCATGTTCAATCCGATGACGACAATTCGCTTGGTAGGAAGACGGCGTCGCTTCTTTTGCTTACTGTCCTTTTGGAGAGAGAGAGAACGTTGGAAAGAGAGGGAGACGTACGTACTGATTTGCAAAAGGTGCGTTCTCCCTTTCTCTCATTCCTTTTATACCTCCCTCCATCCACGGGCCTTATTCCTGTGGGCCAGGCTTTTAGGCCAACATGGGCGGATGGGCCTTAAGCCCATCACTAATAAAACCATCACTATGTATAATCTTTCATAATGTTTCTTTGTCAGGAGAAGAAGGCTGTGATAGAGTTTGAAAAGCTCAAGGTTAAGGTTTTTTAGATGATTAAGATGAAGACGACAACTAGGACAACTATGAGGGAAAAAATAAATAATTTCTCAGGCATGTTAACCTAGCAACAGATTAATATGAAGTATAATTATGTGTTTGCCATATTTGGCAAAGTACGAGCTTGCATTGAAAAGGCAGAAGTCCCATGAACCAATTTTTTTAACATGTGTCATCCGAGTCAACTTGTCTTTTCTCTTTGGGAAAAATAGCTCATCCTATCATTTTTTTTTCTGGCAATGCATTTCTTCCACACCACATTTAATAACTTGATATCAAGGAAAAGTCAACTCCCAACTCAACAATCCTCCTCACTCTGGTCTTGCTTCAAGACCTCAACCTTATAAATCACTTGAAGCATCATTACAAGAAGTTTAGGATGACAGACACAGTCGTGATAGATAATAGCATCTCGGTAGACATACAAAGAAAGGACATTCCCGGAATACACCAAGCTCAAGAGGCATTCCAATGGACTCACTCATCAGACTTCCTGAACCATAAAAATCAATAAATATATGTGCATAAGGCGCAACATGCTTATCTACATCCAAGAAATGAAGCTTTCCTTCATTAAACATGCATATCCCGAACCATTAGGTCTAGGTATCCACTCTACCTTCTTGAGCTGGAGAGACTTGACCAGAGGCGACGGGACTGCAAGCAGTGGGATCAGAGAGAGGCGATCGAAGGCGATGGCACTGCAGGCAGTAAATTCAACTTCAGAAAAACTAGAACATGTACAATGAGAAGTAATCAAAGCAACAAACTTGATTTAGGGCAAGACGACCACGAGGCAATGTGACCAGAGGTGATGCGAGCCGGAGAAACTTGACCAGAGGCGACGGGACTGCAGGCGGTGGGATCAGAGAGAGGCGATTGGAGGCAATGGCACTGCAGGTGGCAGATTCAACTTCAGAAAAACTAGAACATGTACAAAGAGAAGGAATCAAAGCAACGAACCTGATTTAGGGCAAGATGACCACGAGGCGATGCGACTAGACGCGATGTGAGCCGAATAAAGGTGACCAGAGGTGACGGGACTGGACGCAACCGGCTCGGAGAGAGGCGACCCAACCGGAGTGTCGCGTCGTAATCCTCCACTGCCAATACCACAAACAGACAATAATAGGAAAAGCTCTAATCAGCAGATGTGATTCAGAAATGGACATCAAATGTCGAACGGAGAAAAACCTCTTCAACATCTCCTATCCGCCGATTCGGCAGGCTCAAATCTCATTGACCTAACGTCCACTAAAACAACGCTTCGCACTGCGTGACACGCTCCGGCGAAGCGGCACTCGGAGAGTGTGCACCGGACAATCCCAACCAGAGCAAACGCATGCAGACAAGCACCAGAGGCACAATCGAACGGAAATCCAGCCACGAGAGACGACGCTAACGGAGAGGATGACCGCACCATTGGAGAGCGCGAAAACGGGAAAAGAAAGAAAGAACCGAAACCGCGGCGGCAGCGGCGGAGGAGGAGGAGGCGACGGGACTCACGGAAATTTGGAGGCGGTTCCGGGAGGTGGAGTGGGTGATGTACAAGACCGCTGACGACGGGATTGATGGCATCGAAGAGAGGCGGAGGCGACGTGACTGGAAATCGGCTCGGAGAGAGGCGACCTAACCGGAGTACGAGACCGCTGACGACAGGAGCGGCGACGACAGGACTGGCGGCGACGAGACCGGAGAGAGGCGACCGAAGATGAGATCGAGGAGAGGCAAGCGGACGAAGGGAGCGGTGAAAATGGAAGATCGTGAAAGTGAAATTAGGTTTAGCCCAATTTGTTTCTTATTTTTGTTCCTGGGAATTCTTGGCGGAGAACGAGAAGTAACTTTTTTTACTTCTCGTTTCTGTTCCAAAACCATTCCGGGGAACAAAAAAATCATGTGCCGTCATCAAACGGGTTTCTATTCTTTTTTTGTTTCGGGAAACAAAAGAATAGAAATTATTGGGCTGGGGAAGGTTACCATGCGCAGCCTAAACGGCCGAACGGACTCTCTCGATCGGAATCTCTCCAAAAATCTGTTCAGTTCAAAGGATTTCGATCGATGAGAACCGACTGACGAAGATCGGCGGAGATGGTGGTGGCGACGGTGACGACAACGATGGCGGCGGATCACGCTCGGAGATCAGACATTCGCTCATTAAATCATCTCGAACAATCACCGGCCAAGGAGCGCAAGGTGCGAGGCTCGATCTGAAGCCGACCGTCGAGGATTGGTGACATTGGCGATGACGCCTGCGGTTCCGTTCACCGGATCTAACTTGATCCGAAACCGCCCGGTGAGGATCGGCGACAGTTGCGACGACAGCGATGCTTGACCGATCTTCTCTTTGGATCGGGCTCACTGGATCGGTGAGCTCTCTTTCTATCCCTCTCGATCCGTTAGGGTTTTTGTTTATGTTCTCTCTTTGAATCCGTTCGGGCCGATTCTGATTTCTCCCTCTCGATCGCTCTCTCTGGTGATCTTGCTCTTGGCTGAATCTGACGTTCTCATTGCGGATCGCATCCTTCCAAAGCTCGAGGTGCAGGGGTTTGGAACTGCGCTGAGTTTGGAGGTCTCAACTCGACTCCGAGGGCAGAACCGAAGAGTAGATTCACTGGTGTTGAAAGGTAGAAGCTTCTGGAGATCGATCCTTCGCCGATTCATTCAAGAACTGTCCTTTTCACTGCTTTGCTCACTATTCTCTTGTGGTCCAATCTAGGTATAGTTGTAACACCGTAGTTGTCTCGCATTTCTTTTATGTAGAGAAATAACATAGAGTTAGCTTCAGTTTTCATTCGGTAGTTTCTGTTGAACATATTTGAATGTGATTCGTACCTATTTCCGCTTCTGCATTCCGTATGTTTGGTCAATGGGAAGGAATTCCTGGTGTTCGTTTTTTAGGGGAAATGGTTATTGAAAAAGTGAAGGGTCTCATGAACTCCGTCTTGTTATCTTCTGATGGTAAAACTTCGGAAGCTGAGGCTGCTCATAGGACTGAGACCTAGAACTTTAGGGTGAAAGTAGCATCTTATTGAGGATGTACTATTGATTTGATCCTGCTTGGATGATGTTGTGCTCGCGTGATTTTAAGTTGCTGATTCGCCCTCACATTTTGGTCACTAAAATGAGATGCCTGTCATATGTTTGTGAAGATGCCTGAATGAATATCTGCATAGTGTCTTCATCAGTCTATATGCAAGATATTCAAGGCTTACTTAAATCACGATGCCCATATTGATTTCATCTTGCTTATTATCGATCAATTCAATCTGAGCAATTTTAGCATTATGGCATGCTTAAAACCTGTGCTCATTGGCCTCGTTGATTGTGAGTAATATTCGTTTTCACTTTGAACCAGATTGAGTTTTAGAAAGTAATAAATCTCTGTTCTGGTCTGGTTTTACTCAAATTTGGGAAGTTTTCTAGATCAAGCAGAGATCAATTGATGGGTAAAACTGATGGTTGAAGTTGGCGGATATAGGCAGAAGTTTGTAGATATAAAAACAGAGTTTGCTACTTTTGTCGATCCTTTTAAAGTTGTAGGGTTTGCTGTGATTCATTTTTTTTTAGAACTACTCTTTGTGCATTGTCTGGATGGTTTTATAAACCATTAGTTATGCATTATGTTTTAATTCACTTGTGGCTGATTTGCATGTTTCCATGATTATCATTTTCCGTCTATCAATTTGACGTCAATTGGACTCAACTTCTCCTGGGAAGTGGGCTCATTTTAATCTTTCCTATGATGCTGATTTCGCATGATTTGCACATCGATTGGACTCAACTTCTTTTGTGATGCACATGATAGAAATCTGTCATAAAATGAAATTCAGAACCCCTGTTGTTCTTGTCGAAGCTGACCTATTGTCATTCTTCTATGATTTTCTTGTTAAGGATTCTAAGATTGGGTCCTTAACAAAAGTTGTTCGTCTTTCTATTGTTCGCACTATGGTAAAATTTCATATTCTTCAGATTTTCTTTTTAGATCAAATCACTATTAATGTGTCATGACATCTTGATATTTTTCTGCATTTCTGACGTGGTATTGTGCATTCTTGAATTTTCATAAACTTCTACGTAGCTCACATTAAAAAAACCTTTTGCCATGAAAGTTGTTTCCCATGATTGGGTGTGCATTTGATTCCATCTTGAGGCTAGTTTGGTTATGGATTGATGCCATTTTGATCAAGTAGACTCATATGTGCTCGTGAGAAGATATAGCTTCAATTTTATGGCAATTTGTCATCAAACAATCACAATTTGCAGTCTTGTGTGCTCTGTTACAATTCTGATTGCATGCTGGAAGTTGTGGATTAAGCATAGATTAGATGGATTTTGTCTTAGATTATTTGCCCGTGGGACAATGATATCACGTGTTCAAGTCTCTTGTCAATTTCACATGTTCAAAGATGCATAATTTTTAGTAAGTGATCCTTCGTTAGCTCATTCATTTGTTTGATTAACTGAGAACCAAGGTTATATGGCTTGGATGCTTGTCATGTTATATGCTTTGCATGTGATCATTAGATGAATGATTTAGGTGCAGCACATAACAATGCTGAACCTTGGGATATCACCTAGAATTTGATTTAGGGACTTCATGACTTTAGTCACCATTTCTGAACACAAAAGATGTCTTGTTTTTTGGTTGTTTTGATATGCATGTTTGTTTCTCTCATTTGTATGTACCTAGTTATTAGTTTCTTGGACTAGGTTTAGAATAGGATCCTGAACATGGATAAAGCGTGAAGATGGTGGAGGTCGATGTCCATTCCGACCATTGTTATGTACTATTTGTTTTCCCGACATATGTCTTGGGTTCCATGCATTATATAAAACTTGACAAGTTGCGGGTTTCCTTTCTTTCCCGATTGTTTCCTCTTTTATATTCTTTAGGATTGCATGATTAAGTTTATTGCTTTTCTTGACTGTTTACTTCATGTCTTGCAATTTCAATTTCACTAATTGTTTTCCCTTTCTTTTTTTAGGAATAGAATAGAATGAAAGTAATCCACCACGTATGGTCACTTAGTATAGAATTGATGATTCCGAAAATGTAAAAAGAAATGCATGGACACGTTAGGAAAAATACAACATACTGTTTAGGTACCGAAAGGGCGCTAATAGTATTAGCGTAACCCAAGTCCCCGAACCTAGATATCTGGTTGCGTAGGAATCGAGGGAACTCTCCCGACCCTCGATTGGGTTTTCTAGCCGACCCCCAAAGAATGAGGCTAGTGGCGACTCCTGTATATTCTTAGGTTGTTAAACAATTAGACTGCATAAATAAACCCTCTGTCACGCGGGGTACGAGCTTGGGAGAGCTTGTGATCTCCTGAGGGAACTCTCGTGATCAAGTATCCCTAAACCTGACCTTTCCCCCTTGGACATTCGAGGGCGGCGAGATCGGGTTGCGACACCGATCAAGGACAATAACTTCAACTAATACTTTGGCTCGTCAAATGTGCTAAGTGATGGCGATGAAATCATATTGCGTGATTGTTCAATTTGATCTTTTATTCATAAAGCAGGTCATGTCATCCTCATAGAAATATCGGAATTATGACGTTGAGACCTGGCGGGGTGTTGCGTAGATGACTATTTGAGCCAAAAGTGCAGCCAAAACTTACTGAACTGCATGACCAACTTCAAGAACTTTGGAGGGAGAATGTTTAAAGGTGTTGAAGATATAATTGAATATTCTGACTGTGGTGCCGATTCCGATTGATTTAGTAGATTTCTAATTGCCTTAGTTAAAAGGAAATTATGATTATTTGTATATTATTTCCTAAATTACTTTTATTCTTACACTGTAAGTGGATCACTGTAATTGTACGCAATACATCAATATACAGAAAATTCTCCCTCTCCATTCATATTTATTTTCTGTCATGGTATCAGGACATCTCTTCATCTTGGTCTAGTTTCCACAACTTCTAGAATTGCCTTCGACTTTTTTCTGAGGTGTTTTTGCAGTTCTTCATTCTGCAAAACAAATCAGCAAAGCCATTAGGAATTCATTTTTTTTCTAAATGGAAAAAGATAAGAACATCGAGAGCTCTTCAACAGAGGAGACCCCTCATAATCAAACCTCATTACCGTCAGATGTTACCATCCTACCCAAAGAAGAGTGACTAGCCATCCAAGGGCATATTCCTGCTTCGGGTCAAATCTTTGGGCCTATTTAGTGGCCCCCCATGTTCCAGCCAATCTAGTGGTATCCCATCCATGCCCAAATGAGCATTTGGATCGGGACAGGTGTGGGTTCAGCATCTATCTGGAGAGCAAGTTATTCGGGCTTTAGGAACCAGCCCAACATAAACCAGTTGGTTCCTTCGTTGGATGAAAGCGACCCGATGACTAATTCAGGTCAACCAAATCCGGGTCACAAACCAAGATCCTTGCTGAGTCAAGGGACAAATCCCTACTCGGCCTACTTGCCTGGTTTCTTGCCGTACACCTTCCTTGTCGGGCTGCGGCGGCTGCCCCGAATCAGGCGATCCCCTCTATACCTCACCGGTCGACAGACCGGAACTTCGCCTCATCAACCTCCAGCTCAACAGACCAAACAATTATACTACCTGGGCTCGGGATCTCCATTGGGTGCTCGTCACCAAAGACAAGGACGGCTTCCTTGATAGAGCCGCCCCCTTTCTGATCGATGAACGCAACCAGAGACACTGGCGGAGATGCAACCAGTTAGTATGTACCTAGATCAACAACTGTCTCGCCCCCGACATTGCATCTGGGCTTCCACCAACCAAAGACGCGAAGCAATTCTGGGACAGCATCAAGGAGATGTACGGACGCCTCGACCGAGCAAAGCTCTTCACCATCACCCAAGCATAAACGGAGTTGAAGCAAGGGAACCTCTCTCGGTTACCACTTGCTTCAACTACCTCTCTACCCTATGGAATGAACTTGAGGCGACTGAAGAATGCCTGCAAGGACCTGAGAGCACGTTGATGCAATATAAAGAAATCAAAGAACGTGAGAAAGTTACAAGATTCTTACTCATCCTAAATGAGTCCTATTCGATGTTTAGATCTCAAATTCTTACGATGGACTCTCCACCGTCCCTCGGCCGCATATATCAGCTGGCCGTCTAGGAGAAAAATCACCGCCTAGCTGTGACTGAGCATACACTAAGAGGAGAAGGGATGAGTCTCATGGCTCTCTCCTTTGGTGTTGGCTCCGACGAGATGGCTAGTGGCGGATCTCCCAAAGCTGCTGGATACCCAAAAATGGGTTTTGTGGCCACGGCGAGAAAGAATGAAGAGAACCCTAGGGTTCCCCGTGCGAACGGCTAGGATCGTCATTCAACAATGGACGGCCTGGATCAAAAGATGGGGATGAGTGGCTGGGATGAGTGCTTGTTGATGGACAGCCTAGGATCACGTGTGATAATGGACGGCTTAGGATCACGTGCAATGATGGATGGCCCAGGATCATCGCTCAATTTGATCGGATCGGAGGGGCCTTATCAAGCCATGTCTGCCCCTTACAAGGGATCTTGTGGCTCACGTCAGGTCACGTCATCAGGAAAAATTAGTGGGCAAAATGGTAAATTCAAGAATAAATATTGTGAATACTATAA
The DNA here is from genome assembly GCA_007663325.1 of Eucalyptus pauciflora. Lineage (NCBI taxonomy): Eukaryota > Viridiplantae > Streptophyta > Magnoliopsida > Myrtales > Myrtaceae > Eucalyptus > Eucalyptus pauciflora. The sequence goes on along the minus strand of VMYD01000027.1, from coordinate 821,611 downwards.
ATGCATCCATCATACTATTGAGACATGTTGGAAACTCCATGGAAAGCCTATTGATGAAAACAAAAAAGAATCCTCAGTTTATCAAGTTTCTACAAAAAGGACTGATGAGGAACAACGGACGATTACCCAAGATCAATATCAACATAATGTTCAAATCTTGAATCAGCTAAAAACCAACGACAAAAGCACAGGGTTCTCAGGTACTTTAATTCATTTTTCTGTTGATGCATGGATGGGCTAGTGACTACATAATTTGCAATGAGTATTTATTTTCTCATGTGGATAGAAGATCACAATCTCCCTTATTAGTACATCTTCCAAATGGAAACGTCATCCATGTTACCAAGATTAGAATTGTGAATCTTGGTCCAAACTTTGTCATCAAGAACATCCTATACATTCCTAATTTTGAATTCAACCTAGCCTCTGTTTCAAAAGTCTGCACAAATAATTCATGTCATGCCATATTCAGTCCCGACAATTGTTTCTTTTAGGATCATTCGACTAGCAGACTGATGGGCTTTGGTAGTGTTGCACAAGGACTATATTTCTGGATTAATTCCCTAGGAGATTTAGAATTATTGAATAAAAACATTTCTTGTAATGCTATTAGTAAAAATAAAAATCTCATTTTTCATCAAAGATTGGGTCATAGTGCTTGTTTTCCACATCCTGAATGTCCAATATGTCATTTAGCTAAACAATCTCGAACATCCTTTCCTATAGTACTTCTCGAGCTGACAAACCTTTTGCATTGCTTCATATGGATATCTGGGGCCCTTATCATACCCCTCATCGAGATGGCTCGCGTTTCTATCTTACAATTGTTGATGATTCTACATGGGGCACTTGGGTCTATCTTGCAATAAAAAAGTCAGACTTTTGCTCATCTATCGAATTTCATTTCTTTAGTCAAGAATCAATTCAATATATTTGTGCAACGAATTTGTATGGATAATGGAAGTGAATTCTTAACTTCTAATTGCATCAAATTTCTATCCTCACATGGGATACTTCATGAAAGCTCATGTACTTACACTCCACAACAAAATGGAATTGTTTAGCGTAAGCATAGACATCTCTTGGAAGTAGCTTGTGCATTAAAATACCAAGCTTCTATTCCAAAAGCTTTCTAGGGAGATTGTGTGGTCACAACTACTTATCTGATTAATTGTATGCCAACTAAAATCCTTAATGGTAAAACTCCTTTTGAGATGCTATACAAGAAATGACCAGAAAATAATCATTTTCGAATATTTGGTTGCTTATGGTATGCGACAAATGTCGGTCCCTTGGATAAAATGGGTCCTTGTGCTACTTAGTGTATCTTTATGGGATACCCCCACTTCAGAAAGGATACAGAGTTATGGATATCTCTACTGGGCCCTTCTTTATAAGCAGAGGTGTCACATTCCATGAGGATATATTCCCATTCAAACATATGATATCTTCTATGACTCCATCATCAGAAGGCAACCGTCCTTTTCTATGTGAGGCAGACTTGTCCATGGCATCACAATACCTATTGGCTATCCCGGGACAATCAATGCTAGTTACACAAGAGCCATCTATCTCTCTAGCATCATCTGAAATTGGGTCTCCAGCCTTATCTCAAGCATTGTCTGAGCAAGTTCCTGTAGCTATGACTTCACATGACCATATAGAGACTTCTCCAGCACCAGAACATCTAGCAGCTAATCAGCCTCAGTGTTTTGGTCGACAAACTCGCCCACCTACTTGGACTAAGGACTATATGTGCTAATCATTGGGTTCTTTAGGTACAAAATACCCTATCTCCTTATACGTCTCAATTAATTGGCTATCACCAGAATACATGTGTTGCATTAGCCGTCTCTCAGAAGAACATGAACCATCTTCTTTTTATGAGGCGTCATGTGATCCTTGATGGCAACGTGCCATAGAATCATAACTTAATGCACTAATGGAGAATCATACTTGGGATATTGTTCCGCTTCCCCCACACTGGAGACCAATCGGATGTAAATGGGTACATAAAATCAAGTTTAAGGTTGATGGTTCCATCGAACATTACAAAGCTCACTTGGTGGCCAAAAGATTTACACAAAGAGAAGGTTTTGATTATCATAAGACCTTCTCTCTCGTTGCAAAAGAAGTCACTATCCGGTCTTTTTTGTCCATTGATGACATTCGTAATTGGTAGTTGCACCAAATTGATGTCCACAATGCCTTCCTTCATAGTGATCTCGATGAAGAAATATATATATGGAGCTACCATAGGGTTTACACAGATAGGGGAAGTCTTGAATATGTCGTCTATGCAAATCCCTATATGGATTGAAACAGGCATCTAGACAATGGTATTCCAAGTTCACTGTTGCATTAACCAGTGCAGGTTTTCAGCATTCTAAGCATGACTATGCCCCATTTACATGGAATGCAAGTAATTCATCAATTTATATGCTGATATATGTTGATGATATACTTGTGATGGGAAATGATGACTCTCAAGTTGCAAAGTTCAAAGAATATTTGCATTATACCTTTCACATCAAGGATTTGGGATCTCCCAAATATTTCCTTGGTATTGAGATTGCTCATTCTGGTAAAGGTATCAACCTTAGCCAGAGGAAATTCATCCTAGAAATCATTTCAGGAGCGTATTTGTCAAGGTCTAAGCTAGTTGTCATACCAATTGAATAGAATAGCAAGCTGACTACTTATGAGTACAATATGAGTTCCTCTTCATCTATTGAGGATCCTTTGCTCAAGGATCCATCGGGATATCGGTGGCTTGTTGGGAAATTGATATATCTTACCATGACAAGACCTAATATATGTTATGCGGTGCAAATTCTTAGCCAATTCAGACATTGTCCAAAGTAGTCTCATATGAATGCAATCCTGAAAGTTGTGAAATATTTGAAGGGGTGTCCAGGTCTTGGATTATTCTTATCTCGCGACTGCAACATGAAGATGATAGCTTTTTGCGGTACTGATCATGCTACTTGCCCAATGACTAGAAGATCGATAGATTATGCCAAATCAAGAAACTCCACATCTGCATCCCTCTATTTCGGATGTTAGGAAATTCAATCTTCAGTGTTAGGAATGACATAATCATTATTGATATTTTTCTTAAGTTCATAAGGACATTGCTGTCAAGTGTCACTCCTTCAACAAATCAGGAGTTGGATGGATATAGTTCCAAAGTCTCAAGCTGCCAGAACTGCCAAGAACAATAATTACAAAGTGCAACCTTCATAAACTACATCAATTCAAATAGCCACTCAAAAACTGAAAAACTCTCACCAAGAAAGGCATTAACAGCTCCTGCCAATCAGGGCTATATTATGAGATCAACTTGTTATACCCCAAATTTATTAGCACCAAATCATGCCGCGAGGTGCCAGTGAGGAATTGTCATCTTTCATGGCGGTCTTGACACCACAACTCTCACAAAGCAAGAATAGCGCGCCCAACTCGGCCTTCATTCCATTGACAAAACAAATGGTCCACTTTAACGGTCACTTCAGTCATAATCTCACGTTAGAACCACTTGCACATGTGGTTCCCTTTAGTTTATATATCCCAGATCAAAATGCCATCCCTTCTTCTATCCTACTTAGCATGATATAGTATATCTTGCTAATTTGAAGTTCCAAACGAGCATCAACACCTTGCTTGGCATAAAAAATCTAATCTTGAATGAAAGAAGATAATTTTTCCATACAGGATGAACTTGATCGATTTTCAGTCCTTGGTCAAATTTGAAACGTTAATTTGATCAAGGAATCTAAAATGGCCAATGAATCTTTTGAAGAAATATAGCAATGTATCAAAAACAGGCCGATGATTTAACATGAAAAGAATTGTTAAGGGACGGAGATAATTGAAGCTTAAGGGATTTCCTAAAGAGTACATATGGCTTATTTGAAGCAATTATTATTCAAGTTGAGCATGCTCATGGATAATATGAAATGGAAAAAAAAATTGCATAAGGGAGTAAACAGAACCAAATGGATTTCAAGGAAGGAAGCAAATCATTCTTCAAAAGTATTACTTCGAGACAATTATGACTTAGCTTTGCTAGTGATAGTCATTGATAGCTTATCTAAGATGAACAATCTTACTTGATGGCTCATGAGATTTGATGCATTTAGGAGGCATTCTGATCAGTGTTGGTGTGATCAATAGAATGATTTCTCTGAAGCATCACGTTAGAATCCTGTATCAGCTTCCCTATTCCTTGAATCACGTAAGAGAAAGAAAATAATACCTTTGTTGTCATTGAATATGACAAAAGTTGACCTAATTATTTTATGCAAAAGGGAAAGGAGACAGAAGGAAAAAAATTATCAACCTTTTCCTCCCCTCTTTCATCAGAAAATTTGGATATTAAGTATTACAAGCCCAAAATAAAATATACAAATTAAAGAAAAGAACTAGCAAACCTGGTTCATTAAAAAGTTTCAATGTATAAGAAAATATTTCTCTTTTGTTTTGTTGAAAATGTGTTTGCTTTGTAAAACTAAGATTTTCAATCCATAAATTTGTACCTTTTTTTTTATAAAACTAATAATCCATCTTTTATTCAGTGATTAAATATTAAAACTCCTCCTGCTATGCTGCTAATATCAATTTGTCAATACATTAACAATATAAATTTTTCAGTTGACGAAAATAAATCTCGTAACGAAAGAAGTTCGTAATTTACTAGTTTCATCTACATTTCCATAAATATATTATAGTGTTAGACCTGCAAATTTGACAAAAGTTGGTCATTAACTAATGTATGGGGACGCGTTGGTAAAAACCATTTTTAGATTTGTATTTTACTAATCGCACTGATAAAAGTTGAAAAATATCGGTGATTTACTGATTTATTAAAATGTTGCTAAGTTCTCCTACTTTTCCTTGTAAAGTCACTATTACCTGCCCCCATAATCCAAAGCTGGATCCCCCCCCCGAAGCATTTGGTCAACTTCCATGACCAGCGTCTCCATTTCTTGGAACTACTCAAAGACGAAAGTACAATAATGTGTGCAATAATTTGTGCGACAGATATTTTATCGATGTGTTATATTTGTACCTCATTTTTCATATATGTATGTCCCAAATCACCTATTATAATTTTCTCAAGTCCCCACCACCATGCTTCTTTACCTAGCAACAATGAATTATAAGTGATGTATACTTTTCAAACAAATTTAAATCCAACAAAACTATTAACGACCACATTTTACAATGTGCAATGCTCATTGCTTAATTACAACACTTCATTGACTACAAGTTAAGCCATTTCCAAAACCTTTTCAGCCAATAGGCGAGAGCGTAGCCCAACTCACCCATTGCTTTTTATCCAGTTTAACTATTTTTCCGGGAAAATGTCCTTGTATTGTGCCTGGAAGTATTTTCGTGTATTGGTGACATTACATGTTTTATTGATGACGTAGGATTTGCCGCAAGGTTCGGGCATTGAGTAGGGTTATTCACCTCATGCTCCGTCGCACGATCTATCTGAGGAAAGTGCCATGTGAGATTTTTACAGAGCCCGACTCTATAGTATTAACATTTATCTCCTTAATGAAGTCGAGTGCCCGAATTGTTAAGATGGAATGTTCGAAACTCTTCAAACATTAGATATGTTGTCATTTAGATAGCAATGTCTACGTCCTATGCGTACCAGTCGATCCGAGAAAACGAATCATCCATTGCGACAATTACAAAGCTTCATTCTCAATGATTAAAGCCATTTTCTAGAAAGTCTCAGCTACTCCAACGAGAGTGCTTCGATCCTGAAGCAGTTACCTCCAAGTGGTGTGCTCTACAAATCTCTCTGCCTTCCCCTGCATCTATTGAGTTTTGGTCTTCAGAACAGAGCACGAGATACTTATGAAATGAGTAGGTTGATTAATTCATTGACCAAATATAAGGAAAGAGTAGCTTCCAATGCCACTTTCACCTTCACCTAGTCCCACTTTCTACTCCCTCTTTCGTTTTCTTTTTCGTTTTTTTACGTAATTTTCCCTTAATATTTACACTGAAAATACTACCTTCTTCTGTACATGGCAACGAAAGAAAAAGGATTATTGTGCTTATGAATGAGGTGCTAAGGATAGGCATCGTTGGGTATATATGGCTGACTGAGGAGGATTAGGATCTTAAGGGAAAACAACTAACAGGTATTCTTAGTCGTACAAGAGATTGATTGCAATCTTTATATGAATGTTTATAAATAAAATTAAGTACAATTTAAGAGTCAAATCATGATATTTATGAAAAATCTATTAGTAACATAACCAAAATTTGGGGAAAATTATTGTTCATTAAAAAAAAGAAGAAGAAGAGTAGTTACTAAGTTACTAAGTTCAAGAAACATAGACATTCATGGATCCAGATCAGCTCTCAAACCTTCCGGGAGGGAAGTAAAGCACCTGTTTTCATTACTATGACGGACAACTCCCATTCATAAAGCACGGCACAATGCAATTAGCATAATGAATGTCCTCGTTGCATCCATACCCCAGATGTTTGTTTGGATCTCACATCATTGCCTAAATTACAAAGCTCCTGGTCATTTAGAGCTTGAGGGGCATGGGAAATTGTCATCACCAAACAAAGAACGAACATGTTAAAGACACTGACTGACGGTCTGAACATGTGAGATGGATATAGGCATGATGAAAAACAAGAAAGAGCGCAACATGATTACTACCAATTTTTCCACTGTACAAGATGTTACTTTTGGATCAAGGCCATGAATCCATCATCAGATTGAGCAATCTATTAGCACTTCAATTGACAAAGAAAATGGAATATAGATTCATGGATATTCATCATCTCAACATTGGTATCCTGAATTTGAGAGAAGTAATAATCTTATGATGGTACCTCCAATGGCTTATTAATCCATGACAGAATAAGTGGGCATAAGCTACTAAAATTGCAATTGAAACCACATAAACATGAGTACTTGCTATGACCAGTCAATCCTTAGAAGTGTTATTCCACACTGGTTGAATAAAGGGTATCAATAGGGGTTATATACATGCAGTCTACCTCTAACTAATACTTTAAGCTTTTGGGGGAACCTTTTGCTAACAATGAATGAAGTTCTGTTTTGTTATGCATGAATGAATGAAAGAATCACATAATAAACATCCTATGCTCTAGGAAACCAACTTTAACAGAACTTGGAAAAAGGTAACACTCTCTGTTCGCATAAGAACATATTCTTGTCATGTCATGGATGAAGAGTCTTACTCCGTGACTGATGACATATAATGACTTAGTCGACCCCGAGATTACTTAAAATAAGATGGGAAACAATAAGACGTCGACACAACCCCATGCCAAACTGAAATTACTAATGTGAAGTAGGTACTCTTAACTGAATATAATACTTTACCTGCTATATTTACAATTACTAGGAAACACAGATGATCTCCAGAACCCGCTCTCTGTTGTGCTGCTGTCATGCAAATATTCTTCATGATTCTATATGGGGCATATGTGTTCTCCATCATTCTGGAATTCTTTTTGCATGAATGATAGTAAAAGAGCATGACTAGTATCTTCCGAGTCAATTTGCACTCCTAATATTGCCAATGAGCTATTCCAATGTTAAGATTACAGTCATAGTTGGATGTCCTCTCTTCTGATGGAGTACCAATTAAGCTGTCCACAGAATTAACGATCATATGCACTGCTCCTCCCACTTCATTTCGGTGCCATAAACAGCTGGGTAATACCCGATCTCTAAAGATTTTTTGTCCTTGCCATCAGCTTAGCCAAAAATGGTGCAAATTTCTGGCTGAAACCACAGTTATTGCAGGAGTGGTTTTCCAATTCCGTTCTGTGGCAGCTGTAACAAAACATTCTGATTTGAGCTATAGTTCAAGAAAAGATGACATTAAGAGATCGAGATCAGCTCTCAAACATTAAAGGACCTAAAGCAAATCACCTTTCTAGCTACCCATTGATTACTTGTCATATTTATCCAAAAAAAAAAAAAATGAAAGCAACACGGTTCATTCAAGGACTTCCTCCATACTTCTGGTTTGGATCTCACACTGTTATCCACAGTACAGTGGAAATCTTTTGTTCCTTTTAAGCCTCTTGGGTGTAGACATTGTCATCACCAAATAATGACCGAACCGAATTGAAGTAATAAATTGCAAATGATGTTAAGGTACGAAATTGCAAGATGATAATTAAAGGCATGAAGAAAAACAAGGAAAAAGTGGCGACATGATTTGTATTAGGTTTCCACCATTGACGATAATACTTTCAGCCTGATCGAGGCCATGTATCTGCCTTCAGAGAGAGTAATCTTCACACCGGCATATTAAGGGTGCGTTTAATAACGTTTTTGTTCCGGGAACAATTTTTGAACAGAAACAGTTTTTTTTTTTTTTTTTTTTTCGAGAATAATTTTCGAGTATAAGAACACGCCTGATAACTGCAAAAAAATTATATTCTAGGAATAGAGATATGTATGGTAAACTTGTAAAATTTTGTTGTTTCTTTTAATTTTTTAATATTTTTCCTTTTTTTTTCCTTGGTGGCCGATCGTCGGCTGCCGCCGTGGCCGGCGACTGGCTAAGTGAGGTTTGGTGAGCTCACTGAAGCCTCGCTAGGCCACCGCGAGGGCCAGCGAGCTTGCTGGAGCCTCACCAACGGCCTGTCGAGGCTCGCTTGGCCACCAAGGCCACTGGCGAGGCTCGACCTCACCGGTGGCAGGGCGAGCTCGGCCTCGCTAGATCTGGGCGAGCTTGAGCTCACCTAGCCACCGCGAGGCTCAGCCTCACTGAGGCCGGTGACGCTTTAGGGAAAAAAGAGAAGAAAAAAGAATAGAGAGAAAAATTGTTTCTCGGAATTGTTCTAGGGAATAAGAATCAACATTTTTCTACTTCTTATTTCTATTCTAAATCTGTTATCGAGAATAAAAAAATAGATTTTTTGTTTTCGAGAACAAAAATTTTACCAAACACGTTTATGTTCTTTTTTTGATCCCCGAAACAAAAGTACATAAATTTTTGTTTCGGGGAACAGAAACACATTTTAACAAACAAGGCCTAAGCGACAAGCAAAGTTTGATATAGATCCATGGAGATTCATCATCTTGACATTAGTGCCCTGGCTTTTAGAAAATGTAGAACACGTTTATGGTACCTTCACTACCTACTTCCATGACCAAATAACGAATTAATAAAAATGCAATCAAGATCACATATGCGTGAGCAATTTCCAGAATCCATTAGATAGTGAATTTCTCTACTTCATAGAATTTGGAGAGAAGTATTGCTTTATTTAAACAAGCACAGATTGATACCATGTCTAGAATGAAGAATCTTGTACTATTTGACTGAAGACATCAAATATCCTTTTGGAGGCAATCTGATCTTTTTTATTCATATCAGGATCACGAGCCAAATAAAACTGAAGCATTACAATTACTTTGCTCAAACAACTTCCTCCCATTGCTGGAATTAAGACAAGAAAATCATAACATGTCAAAGAAAAGCCCCGTCCAAACTGGAAATACCAATGAAAGCAGGTAATCCACAGAAAACGACACTATACCTATTGTATTTTTTGTTTAGTAGGAGACGTTAGAGATATCCAGAATCAGATCTCTCTCTCTCTCTCTCTCTCTCTCTCTCTTCTCTCCATTTTCTTTCTACATGAGCTCTCAGTTTAAGAGGGAGCCGATCGTCTCTTTTTTCTCCCCTTAAGCTGACAGCCACTTCCCTTGTTTAGTTGACTTCCCAACCTTCTCGTTTGTTTTCTTTCTTTCTTTCTTTCTTTCTTTCTTTTTTCACAGGCCCCATAAATTCTTTTTTACTTGGTCAAATATCAAGTATCACAGTAACTTCATCATGATAAGTTAATCACAACATAATGCACTGAACTACCAGGGATCTACCAACCGGCGTGCTTCAACTTTTAAACTTGTGGATGAACACCCCAAACTACCTTTTATGTATTAATGTAAAAAAAGAGTACACTTGTCCAACAAAAGTAGATTTGAACAGTGACACATAATTATCTGCAACAATCAAATTAGACAAAACAAATGTCGCTTATTTTATGGCCGCAACATCTAAGGCCTCCAAACTAAGCTCCAAAGATTGATCTTCTTCCTTACCATTCCACAATCAAGCTTCCCAAACAGCACAGATGCAGTTTTTGCAGGCGAATCAGGGAGAGACTCCACGGTAGCACAATGCAACACCAGCAATCGAGGGCGCAATACAATCGTGGACCAACCTTCTTGCCCAACATGAGAAAAGAAAAACGTGCAAAGCTAAGTAATAGACAATAAGTTGGCCAAAGCAGTCTCCACTTGGAGACGCAATCCTCAAATTCATAGTTGAACCGGCCGATGACCAGATATTTCTCAAGCACGACTCAACGTCATTTTTTGACACCTTTTTGTGAAATGAAATCTTCAAGTAACTTAAAAGAAAAGCCACTTTGTCAGATTCATTTAGCTCTGTACTCTAAATTTCACATCAGTGTAGGCAACAATTGACTAGCATAGAGTTTGTAACCTTCAAAAAGCAAGACCATCACATTACAGAGGATCCATACAGAGGATGATGGAATGAAAACCAACCATGGACATAGACACAAATTTAATGGTGTTTCTATTTCAACATTAGAAATCAAAAGGTACTTCCTGACCTTGTCAACAAGACAAGAATTATTTTACTGTAATTGGCCATAAAATGCAAAGTTCTATGTTTTTTGAAGGTTTGAAGCACTGAGTATTGAACAAAAGACAAATTGCAAATGCTAAAAACAATGGTATAGACGAAAGTTAAAAGAAAAAGTTCTTCCAAACACACCACAATGTCAGAGCCTGATAACTCCCAGTGAAAGAAGAAAACAATGGACTTCTACTACCGCAGCTCAAGCTTTTGCATTTTCCCATAGTCAGAAGTAGATAAGGAGCAATTCCATTCAACTAGAAAGCTAGCAAAAAAAAAGTGAGGACAAAATGAACAAGCCATATCATCATCACAACAATTCGGACACTATTTTTGTGTGAAATTAGTAGCCTTCAACACCATTTCACCACGTTATTAGCTAACTGGGATGAGTGAGGACATCCTCGGAGGATCTTATGAGAAGGAATTTCCACATACTTATGGAGAAAAAGCTACTTTGTATCATAAGTACAAACAAACGGTTCACAGGAGATCGTTCATTTTTCCATTTCTCATCACCCCTCAAGGTGCTTCAAGATCCAAAAACAGGAAAGAAATGGCTATGAAAGTAGAACCTCATCAATCAAGGTAATCTTCCCGCTCGACCTGAAGTTAGTTCACATTAGCGCTGACAACTCTGCAGTCAATTTCCAAGCTACCTAGACAGGGTGATAAAATCAACCTAAACCTGTAATAGGCTTGTAAGTCCTGATAATCCCGCTATACATGTGCTACGATTGCTCAGATAACGTAAGGAAAATTCACCACCATTGACACGAAATCCATTCGAAAGCTGCTATAGATATCTCATCACACCATAGCAAATTGGTAGAAGAGAATAACCGAGCAGATCTCTGCACCTAACAGGAATCACAAGCTGATAAATATAACAGGACAACTAAATGTGCTTCGTTGAACATGCTGAAAAGCTGGAATTAGTTTAATTTCATTTCCTCTAGGTGCAGACATCGAACATCCAAAATTAGACCAACAATAGCGACTCAAATCTCAAATCACCAGAATGCGCATGCACCAATCATGCCAAGAATCAAATAATGAATAAACCGGTCAATCGATGACAAGAATGGATTAATGTTAAAAGGGGTCCAACTCACCTAGACTCCGAAGATATGGCAATAGGAAGCAATGAAGACCCGACATGAAGATCCTTCACCAGATTCCTTGCCTCAAACATTCTCTCTCTTCCATAATCACCCCCATCGTCGAACTCCTCCGTTGCTCCATTTCAAGCTGGAGCACAAAGGGTCAAAGCAATCGGTGTCTAGGTGAGGTTAGAAGTCGAATTCCATCTCTCAACTAGCGGAGCATGAGACGCTGGACCTTAATCTCTTCCTCTTCTCTCTGTGCTCGATTTCCACCCCTCCTCCTCTTCTTACCCCATGCCCATAACGCACCATGTCCTTAGCAACTTCACTGGCTTCCTCATGAAGATCCAACCATGGCCCACAAACCTTAATTAGGTTCTTGCTATTTCCTACCTCAAAAATCGTGTCCTGTCGGGTGGTAAAGTCTGGAAATTTCTTGAGTGACTTGCACCCATACCTATCAAAGCGCTCCAGGAATTTACTGGGGCAATGAATTTCAACTAAGCTTTTGCAACCCCAAACAATCAACACCTTCAGATGCTCTGACTTTGAAAGGTCCAATACTAGAATGTGCCTGCACCCAGAGATATCCACCACTTCTAGGGATCCCAATTTTTCAAGGCCTTCTACCGCATGGAGTTTATCTGCCTTTTCATCAAAGTCGTCGAGTTGGTTTCTAGATAGGTTCAACTCTCTTAGGGATTTTAAAGCTTCCAGACCATCCAATTTCTCCAGCCCAAGGCATTCCCTGAGCCATAATTCCAACAAAAATTCCAAATCGGAAAGATTAGGCAACCTTTCCAATTTGGGACATCCCACAACATGAAGCGTCCGTATGCAAGAGGGAAGCTCTGGGATGCTTTGAAGAGACATGCAATACCAAAGGGTGAGCTCCTGTAGATGCTTCAGGTGAGAGAGCGATGGCAGCTCATTGCTCCAACAGGTGAGCCGCAGGGATGATAAGCTAAAAGGAGGCTTTGGGAGTGACTGAAACTCATAACAGTTAAGTAACTCGAGGTGTTTGAGAGAAGGAAGCTGATCTAAGTTTTCTGGCAAGCCAGAAAATTTTGTGAAAGCTAAACTAAGGATCTTTAGAGAAGAAAATCCACCTTTATCAACATGAATTTGTCCCTTCAGGTCAGAGCATCCGTCGGCATTGATCTCTTGGAGGCTTTGCAATTTTCCAATAGAGCTCGGTAACCTTTCCATTCGGCTACCACAAATCCTCAGAATTTTCAATTTGTTCAATTCCTTAATGGATTCGGGTAATTCCTTAATCCCTGTATATGACAAGTCCAGCATAACCAACTCTCCCAACTTCCCAATTGAAGAAGGGATTGCTTGCAACTTGTTGTATTCTGCTAACGACAAACTTACTGGACAGACTATTGAGCTGGGAACTTCAATGGGTTGCAAACAATGCTTGGCACTAAGTGTCTTCAACTTCTTCAGAAATCCTATACATGGAGGGATTTCTTTTATCTGAGTCTCGTTTACGACAAGTACCTCCAAATTTTCTAGTTCACCCAATTGTTCAGGTAACTTCTTGAGACCCTTACAATGGCTCATGTTCAAGAAAATGAGGCGCTTGACATCTCCAATGGAAGGGTCGATTTCCTCCAAATAAGCACAATTTTCCAGGATTAGCATCTCTAGATTTTTAAACGCAGAGAGATTAGGGGTGCTCTTTAATCTTAACCACCGCGAAAGATTGAGAACTTTCAACCTCTCCATCTACAAGAAAGAAACTTGTTTCAAGATTAGTAGTTAGAAATATAATGATTTATCATCAAATGTAACAAAAGAAAAGGCCATTTTCCTCTTTACCTTAATTGAACTCCATCTTCTCCAATTTTCACTAATATGGTTTCCACTATTATAATCACCTGATAAATCAAGTATGACTAATTTCTCCAAATGAAGGTCAATCGCCTCAAAACAGTCATGACATCTCTCCCACTTTAGCCATCTTAATTCGGGAAGTGATTCTTTGAAATCTCCATCAAAATCCACATCCTTCACATGAAGGAACTTCAAGTTAGGCATTTTTTTGAAGCTCTCTCGCTCCATGAACTCTCTGGAGCCCCTTTCATCTAGACATAGTGCCTCAATATTTTCATTTTCCTCCTACAAAAAGAATAAAATAAAATTGAGGATTGTAAATACCATCCAACCTCCTTTCGTTAGTATACTTTGCATGATATTGTGGCCGATGCTTTTTGTCTACACTTATAGGGAAATAGAAATATATCTGATCTTCTACAATTACATGATCATGTAATATGTCAATCTTCACTCATATGCCCCAATTTTTTATGTTTTATATGAAACTCCTATATAAAATTGGTCTAGTTTTCTTATAGATTTTGAAATTAAATTTTGTTACATAGTATTGACGACCGGTGTCCCTTTGACATGTATGAGAACTGTTATACATTTCAAAAACAAAAAGTACCTAATCAGACTTATGCATTCATAAAGGATGACAACTCATTGCCTTCCCATTCATAAAATATTATTGGTTTTGGCATATGGCTGGATGGAGACAAGATTTTGGTCTATTGAACTCGACTTTTCGTTTTTGGATATTCAAGCTCAAAGCTCCACAACTAATCCTAAGACAAGGGACAAATTATCTAATCAACCCAAAACTTATCAATTTTGCCGATTTAGCCTTAGACTTTTGCGTGAAATTTCAATGTAATCCTTCCGGTCAATTTTCATAGGAAATCGTTGAAGCGATGGTGTACCATCTAGGACGGTCGAAAATGACTGGGCCTCCATGTCAACAATTTGCGACAAAAATAATTGGAATGACTATTTTTGAATTTCGCGGCAAGATTTAGGGCTAAATTGGTAAGTTTATGACTGAATTGACATTCATACAATAGATTTGGGATTGATCAGGTAATTTCCTCTTAAGATGAGCGCACTACTCAATTAATCATTATTGAATTTGCCCCATTCAGTCATAAAATTCGACCTGATCTTAAGAATTTGTTAGTGCATTTTTGCGTTCACCCATTCATATAAAAAAAATATGAGTTAGTAAATAAAGAATAGCGATCATTTTCCTCTTTTTGCATTCCATCATTTATTTTTTGCTCCTCCGGTTATCTTATTTGATAGATTAATTATTTGCTTTTTCTCTGCTAATATCTAACGATATATTTTTGTCTCTTCTCTTTGTTTGTGTGGGTGCGTTAAGACTCAACTAATCCCTACCAGGAAAGGCTCACTCATTATAGAATAGAGGTGGATATTGCATTACACCAAAGGCAGATACATTGAGGAGAATACTATTTCTTTCACCTTTCACTATTCTGTCACTTACTTCCTACAATCATTTATTTTCTTAAATTCCATCTTGCTTTTCAATTTTTGGTTGAAAATTACTTTGTAAGAAGAATATATACAAAATCATATGTCAGTTGTTACTTAGTTTCTTCTGTCGTAACTTACTGTTCCTTATTTTTGCACAACGTTGAATTATGTGCCCAAAATACCTATGACTAGATCCATGCATAGCACCAGTCTGAACACTAGGATATCATTATGAAAATTGGGTGGAATAGCCTTATGTTGTTACATCATGCATCGAAATCTTTTGAGTTATCATCTTTATCTCAATGAACATGATTGTTCCGTGATACACGCGTAGAGCTCATTGCCACTTCCTTTATATAATGTATCTTGAACAATCTTCCATCATTAGTTCATGTAATTTATTAAAAGTGACACTAAAAGAAAAGCTAAATCCACAATTGAAAATTTTAATTTAATTTTTTTAAATTTACTAGTGCTTTAACTGACAAGAGAAGTTATCATTTTCTAATAATTATCGAGTAAGAGTTGTCAAATTATGTAGTGTTGTTTCGGGTGATCAACTAACCTAATTATGCATTTCTAGATTATTCTAAAAATTGATATATTTCAAGGTGTTTCTTCAATTATGTTAATGACATTCACTGAGTCATACAATTTGGACTAAATTTTCAATTTTCTTTTTGTTAAGTACATGCACTTATGCATTGACATTATCATATTGGATTTAAATTGTGAACATGCATAGCAAATCCTAGAAAACAAATTGTATAACATTCTTCATACAAATAAAACCACTGCATAAGATCTTATTAGTTCAAATTGAACAAAATCTAAAGTTGATAGCCAATAGTTATGTGGTGCAAATAATTGAACTAAAATCTTTCTTTTTGCTGCCATAAAGTAGAACCTGCACTTGAGTAAATTGCACATATTCACAGTTGAAAATTAAAGATGGGATAATGCATTAGATTCTTGAGAAGGATATTATCACATATATCATACAAAAGTACATTTCAAAAGTGAATAAGGTAGATAATATGTGATCCATGAATTAAGCAGATCCATTTAAGTTAGAAAAAAAAAAGTAACTTTGACAGTTTAACATGCCCAGTATTTATTTTTACATCAACGTACTTCAAAAATAAATTCCCGATATATTTTGGGAAGATAAAATGAAAGAAAAAAGAAAAGAAGTAATGATTGACAGTAAAGTTTTTGTTAAATTTGTAATGACTTATACACATTTTAGAGCCAGATATATAAGTGGCATAAAGTAAATATCTGAACCTTTGCGCTTCAACAAGTAATATGGTAAGAAGCAGTAACATATCTGCTAAGAAAATATGTCAATAGCCATTTTCTGAGCATCAGAGTCACGAGTGCAAAGTTTTTATGAACAAAAGGCCAAAACCGGATGTAGCTTTTACCAAGAAAATGCTAAAAACATATTGAGAATTGTCAAAGAT
This sequence comes from Eucalyptus pauciflora, assembly GCA_007663325.1. NCBI lineage: Eukaryota > Viridiplantae > Streptophyta > Magnoliopsida > Myrtales > Myrtaceae > Eucalyptus > Eucalyptus pauciflora. The sequence continues at coordinate 805,015 of VMYD01000027.1, read as the reverse complement.
ATAGAGAAAAAGAGCAATAATAATAATAATAATAATTTGAGGTACTACCATAAGAGGACATGGAATAGGCCAAAAGTAGACGTAATTGTTACCTTGCGTCCTAGAACTTTCATGGCCTCCTCATCCCATAATCTGCTCCAATCCCAAGGCTTCTTATTCACTGGATGGGCGATAGCTCTGCCTAGATCTCTTAATTGATCATGCATTGTCAACTCATTATCCTCATCAAAATTTATTAACGAAAGTTCAACCATTCTTGCCAATCCAGATATTGGGGAAAATTCGAGATCATCCCATAGGTAGGTGGCGATTATTTGGTTAGTTCCAACCAAAAAACATGCTATGTCTAAAAACATTTGTTGTTCCTCATATTTTAGTGCATCATAACTTATCTTCAATGTTTGCTGCATTGTCATATGAGGTGCCTTGCTCAATTCCTTCAACGTTTCTCTCCATACTCTTTGACCTTTTTTTTTTAGAAGTGAACCTATAACCTTGAGAGCCAAAGGAAGCCCTCCTGTGGTGGTAACGATATCGCGAGAAAGAGTCGCGAGTTCTTTTGGAGGTGGGTTCCCTTCGAATGCATGTATGCTAAATAGAAGCAAAGAGTTTCTGTAATTCATTTCTCGGAGTTGATACCAATATGTAGACTCCAACATGGCCTTATCTTGACATTTAAAGAACTTTTGTGGACATGTAACAATTATCCTACTTCCTGGCGAGAATTTACAACCTCCAATCAAATTATTGAGGTGATCTTCATGATCCACATCGTCAAGAAGAAAAAGAACCTTCTTTTGTGTACAACTAGATTGGATCATATTAATCCCTTCATCAAGATCATGCACTGAATAGTCATGAATTTTTATTGTATTTGAGATTAGTCGAGATTGCACATGCTCTATACCCTTGCGACTAATTGTTTCTCTAATATCCTTAAGAAAGCTGTGGTACTGAAATTTGTCAAAAAGTTTGTTATAAATGATCGTAGCTAGAGTTGTCTTACCGATGCCACCTATCCCCCAAATCCAAATAATTCGAGTGTCTGGGCGAGCAATATCCACCAATTTCATAACCTCAGCCACACGATCCTCAATTCCAACCAAGTTCCTTGTAAGACGCGGTTTAAAATCTTCTTGCTGGCTACGCAAGACGATTTGTACAAGTCTATTTACTAATTCCCCTTCATCCCTGTCAAACAACACAACAAATGAGAACTTATTAGTGGCTCCACAAAACAAGGATTAAGGATGATAAATAGAAAAATATTTCTTCCGATAAGGATCTCTTAAAACAACATAAATGACATACCCACTAGCAAATTTCTCTGATTCGTATACTCTTAGAGTAAGTGCTTTTTTAAGCGCTTCCAGCCCTTGTTGCTTGACATCCTCCTCAAAACGGTCCATTCTGGATTTGAAGGCCTCTCCAAATTTCCCTAGCATGTGTTTCACATCCTTGGGTTCCACCTTGTAAAGCACGGGCAATACTATTTGTCCTCTACTTTCCTTGCACTCCATAATATGGATGAGTTCACGGAGGCACCATTCGCTAGCAGCATAATTTTCTGAGATGACTGGGATTGAAACCTTAGAGTGATTGATTGCACTAATGAGTTTTTCACCACTTTCCTTGTCGAAGGAGAGTTCCTGATCATCTCTGAACATGAAGTTTGGATCGAAATTTAGGCCCACACCGATGAGTCTATGGTAAAGGCAACTGACGAAGCCTTTGCGAGTATCGAGGCCTCTAAAGCTCAAGAATACGTAGTAATTGTTTCCATTCACAGAGGTGTACAAAGCAGATGGGTCAGGATTCGCTCCAGACGCCGACGACACATCGATCTTCTCCAAAGAGTCCGAAGAGGGAAGAAGAAGAGGCCATTCGCTCTCACACTGCTCCGACTGTAATTCAACCAATTTTTCGTGTCTTTGTTTCTTTGAAATGGTGGGACTAAGTGTCTTTAGACAACTCTTGGCACTAAGTGTCTTTAGAGGTCCTATACATGGAGGGATTTCTTGTATCTGAGTGTGGTCTATGACAAGTTCCTGTAAATTTTCTAGTTCACCCAATTGTTTGGGTAATTTCTTGAGATTCTTACACGACCTCAAGTTCAAGGAAATGAGGTGCTTGACATTTCCAATGGAAGGATCAATTTCCTTCAAAAAAGCACAATCTTCCAAGATTAGCATCTCCAAATTTTCAAATGCAGAGAGATTAGGGGTCCTCGATATGAAGCACCGCGAAAGATTGAGAACTTTCAAATTCTCCATCTACAAGAAAAAAATATGTTCCAAGATTAGCATTTAGAAATAGAATAATTTATCATCATATGTAACAAAAGAGAAAGCCTTTTTCATCTTTACCTTAATTGAACTCCATCCTCTCCAATATTCACTAAGCATGTTACCCCATGATAAATCAAGCACGACCAATTTCTTCAAATGAACATTGGTCGCGTTGAAATAGGGCAAACATATCTCCCACTTTAGCCATCTTAATTCAGCAAGTGATCCTTCGAAATCTCCAGCAAAATTTCCGGCACTTAAATGAAGCAACTTCAAGTTAAGCATTTTTTTGAAGCTCTCTCCGTCCATGGACCCTTTGGAACCCCTTCTGTCCAGACGTAGTGCCTCAATATTTTCATTTTCTCCCTACAAAAAATAAAATGAAATCAAGGATGGTAAATATCATCCAAACTACTTAATATAATCTGCATGTTATTGTGGCCGATGCATTTTGTCTACACTTAAAGGGAAGAAGAAATATATTTGATCTTCTACCATTACATGATCATGTAATATGTCGATTTTCACTTGCATGCCCCAATTACCAGTCCTTTAAGTGAAGAAAAATAATTTTTTTCTATTTATTATTGACTAAGAGGCATCCAAGTTTAGTGCTGTTTCAGTTATCAACTAACCCATCCATATTAGTAACATAGTTATGCGTTTCTAAATTACTAAAAAAAAAAATTGATATATTTCAAGGTGCTTCCTTCAATTATGTTAATAACATTCATTGAGTAATACAATTTCAACTAAATCTTTAATTTTCATTGTACTAAGTACATGTAGTTCTGCATTTGCATTATCATACTGGATTTACATCATGAACATGCCTAATAAATCCTAGAAACCAAATTGTAAAAATTCTTCATACATATAAAACCACTGCATAACATCTTATTACTTGAAATTGAACATATTCTTAAGTTGATAGCCAATAGTTGAGGTGCAAATAATTTAACTGAAATCTTTCTTTTTGTTGCAAAAAAGTAGAACCTGCACACGAGCAAGTTGCACACATTCACGGTTGGAATTTGAAGATAGAATAAAGTATTAGATTCCTGGAGAAGGAGACTATCACATATATCATATGCAAATAAGATTTCAGAAGTGAAAAAGGTGGGTAGTATGTGATCCATGTATTTGTCCTCACGCCAACGTACTTCAAAAATAAATTGTTGATATATTTTGAGAAGATAGAATAAAAGACTAAAAAGTAATGATCAACAGTAAAGTTTTGCTGTTTGGTTGAATAATATAAACCAATCAGCATAAAGTTATAATGACTCTAATGCGTTTCAGAGGGTGAGGGACCGGATTGTAAGAAGCAGTATCAAATCTACTAGAAAATGATGTTAAAATGATACGAGCAAAATAGGAAGAGTTAAAAGTAAACAATTTCAATAGCTCTTTTCCGAGCCTCATAATCACCACACTTTTCATGAACAAAAGGCCAAAAATGGATGTAGCTTTTACCAAGAAAATGCTAACAACAAGTTGAGAATGGTCAAAGATATAGAGAAAAAGAACGATAACAATAATAATTTAAAAGACTACTGTTAGAGAACATGGGAGAGGCCAAAAGTAGACATAATCGTTACCTTGTGTCTCAAAACTTTCATGGCTTCCTCACCCCATACTCTGCTACAAAGCCAAGGCTGCGTACCTTCTGAACAAGTGATAGCTCTGCCTAGATCTCTTAGTTGATCATGCATTCTCAACCGATTCTTTTCATCAATTTTTATTAACGAAAGTTCAATCATTCTTGACAATCCAGAATTTGGGTACAATTGGAGATCCTCCCACACGTAGGTGGCGATCCTTTGGTCAGTTCCTATGAAAAAACATGCTATGTCTAGAAACATTTGTTTCTCGTTATCTTCTAGTGCATCGTAACTTAGCTTCAACTTTTCTTGTACATCCTTATGAGGCATCTTCCTCAATTTCTCCAGCATCTCTTTCCATATGCTTTTGTCTCTTCTTTTGAGAAGTGAACCTATAACCTTGAGGGCCAAGGGAAGCCCTCCTGTGGTGTTAACAATATCACAAGAAAGAGCCTCAAGTTCTGTGGGAGGTTGTTCCCCTTCAAATGCATATCTACTAAACAAAAGCATAGAGTCTTCGTAATCCATTTCTTTGAGTTCATACTTTTTATATTCAGAGTCCAAGAGGGCCATATCTCGACATGTAATAATGATCCTACTTCCCGACTTGAAAGTAGAACCTCCAATCAAATTATCAAGGTGATCTCGACGATCCACATCGTCCAGAAGGATAAGTACCTTCTTTTCTTCACAACTTAATCGGATCATATTATTCCCCATCTCGGGATCACGCACAGTACTTTTAGAATTTTTTGCTATATCTGAGATCAGTAGAGATTGGACATGCTCCACACCCTTGCTTTTAGTTGTTTCTCTAATATCCTTGAGAGAGCTGCGGTACTGAAAATTGTTAAAAAGCTTTTTGTAGATGATCGTAGCCAGAGTTGTCTTACCGATGCCGCCCATCCCCCAGATCCCAATAATTCGAGTGTCCAGGCAAGCAAGATCCACCAATTCCATAACCTCAGCCACACGATGCTCAATTGCAACCAAATTTACGGGAAGACGTGGTTGAAAATCATGTTGCTGCTTGCGCATTATTATTTCTACAAGTTCATTTACCAATTCCCCTTCACGCCTGCCAAACAACACAACATATGACCAATTATTAATGGCTCCACCAAACAAGGATTAAGGATGATAAATAGAAATATTCTTCTTCCGACGAGGATATGTTAAAAGAAGGTAAACGACGTACCCATTAGCAATTTTCTCTGATTCGAATACTCTAGAATCGACTAATTCTCTGAGAGCTACCGGCCCTTTTTGCTTGACATCCTCCTTCTTAAAACGATGCATACTGAATTTGAAGACCTCTCCAAAGGCCCCATGTAGTTCTCGCACCTCATAGGGTTTCACGTTGTAAAACACAGGCAAGACTATTTGTCCAATGGTTTTCTTGCACTCCATTATCTGAATGAGCTCGCGGAGGCACCATTCGCTAGCAGCATAATTTTCCGAGATGACTGGGATTGAAACCTTAGAGTGCTTGATTGCACTGATGAGATTTTCACCAATTTTCTCGCCGAAGGGGAGGTTCTCATCATCTCTGAACACGAAGTTTGGATGGAACGGCAGGCCCACATCTTTGAGTCTATGGTAGAGGTGATCGACGAAGCCGTTGCGAGTATCGGGGCCTCTAAAGCTCAAGAATACATAGTAATTGTTTCCATTCACGGAGGTGGAGGAAGCGGATGGGTCAGAATTAGCTCCGGACGTCGACGGCACATCGATCTTCTCCAAAGAGTCCGAAGAGGGAAGAAGAAGAGGCGATTCGCTCTCGCACTGCTCCGACTGTTCGTGTCTTTGTTTCTTCGAAATGATCGGACTCGAAGCATCGGTGTCTCTAACACGCCTGCCTTGTTGCTTTGAGGAAAAATTTCCCATTGCAGCTCTCTCTCTCTCTCTCTGAGACTCGACTGTTGTGGACAGTTTTGAGGTGCTGGAAGAAGGGGGTGAGTACAGTGGTTTGCTTGTCAACCAGGAAGATGCCTCCGTTCAGCTGCTAGGGTTTCAGCTGGAAGCGTACTCGAGCTGGTAAAGAGAAAAAAGGGTAAGCAGCAGGAGGCGAGACCCGATCATTCGGATTTTATGGACATTTTAAATCTCTCCGATACTTTAAACGCGGAAAAAGGGCAGCGTACTCGACCAATGTTTCAGGTCGGGTCTGGTATCATCCAAACCCGACCCGACCCATTGACACCCAAGTTTACAGGATGGAGAAAGAGCCTAGAAATCTGTACGATGAATTATTTACCTGAATTCTTGTCTTCAACAGAAACAATTATTACAAAAATTTGAATGAGGAACAATAAATAATACCAAAAATTTACGTAATTTGAGCCAATATCACATAATCTATTATAATCAGAGGATTAGAGTTATAATCCTTCACATGTTCGCTCAACTATTAAACCACATCTAGATTAGGCCTAAATTCAAAGTATTTATAAATAAATTAACTCGGTTCTATATAAAATTCACAGTATAAGATTCATGATGTTTAGAACTCCTCCAGTGCGATTAAAGGGAGCGCCATTGCATCATCCTCTGGTGCGCGGCACTTTTCATTGCGCAACTCTTGGCTGAGCAAACCTATGTGCGGGAAAAAATATTATGTAGCCAGCACAATAAAAAAGAAAGGATTTGAAATGATGACACGTGTCTAAAGTGGGCCTTATCTTTGCACGCTTTTACAGCCTTGCTCATGAAGAGGAAGAAGGGAAAGCAGTAGGCGAAGGAATAAGAGGTTTCCGCAATATTGAAAGTAATTAAACGCCCCTTGAATTAAAGCCGAAAAATATTTAGTTAAGTTAAAGTGGAAAAATAAAAGAAAAATTGTTCCATAGCAAGTTAAGATAAACGTCCCTCATGGAGAGTGTCGCCTGTCAATTGCCCATTGAAAGTGTTCTAGAGAACCACTTTTACATTCATCTAACAAGATAGATCCATTGTATCCACCATATCTACTTTAGATCAATATATGAAACATATTTCATTTTATAAGCTTAATTTTTATCTCTAAGTAATTATGCTCTCTCTCTCTCTCTCTCTCTCTCTCTCTCTCTCTCTCTCTCTCTCTCTCTCTCTCTCTCTCTCTCTCTCTCTCTCTCTCTCTCTCTCTCATCAACAAATTTTCTTTTAATTAACTTATGAACTTCGGCAAATGACAAAAGATAATAAATATAACTATCGGACACTCATGTTCTTAATTACTTTTCTTTGATTTTTGGCCCAAATGACATTAGCACTATTGGTTTTGAGACAAAAACCACCCTCACATTACTAGAAAGCATTTGCCAATTATTTTTCTCAACCAGCCCCACCACTCCCTTATGAGTCTCAAAAGCCATCATGACCCTCTTCCTTTTCATTGTCAATGTGAAACATACTAGTTACCAGTCCAGAAGAAAAGGGAAAGAACTTTAAAGCACCAACGTAATCAAGACGTTCCTAGGAGCGTCCGCGCGAAGTTTCGTTTGTGGAGCTCTATTTCCTCTCAATTGAACTTTCGTGCAGCAGGAGCATCATTGAATCGACAAATCAACATCTATTGTAAGTCTAACGGTAGGGAATTATTTGGGAGAATATAGCTCTTGAAGTCACACGTGAAGTTAAAGCTAAGGTTCCTAAAGTCAATGATTTTGTCTTTCAATATTGTGGGCTCCGATGAATTTGTTGTTTAGGAAATTTTGGCTACACATTTCCCTCATGAAGCTGTAAGTGGAGCAGTGATGGTCTCCGAACCACTGAACTTGAGAAAAAATTATTATAAAAAATGATACGATGCGTCAATCACTGAGATTTGGCAAGTAGTGCAAGCTTCTGTTGAGGATCGAGACACTACAAAAGCCTCCACGATTGCCGCATGAAGCGCGAAGCCCCCTTTTCTCCTTCCTTTTCCTTTAATTTATTTTCGTTAAATATCTTTTTCTTTCCTTCCAAAAGAACCTCCTATTCCTTTCGATCGAGAGAGAGTAATTTTATACTTTCTTGAAGAAATAAAAAGGTTGTGTTTGGGTGCAAAAGAACTACGGCAAGAATGTTGGAGATATGCGAGGATCAAACTGAAGATTATGATCGACCAATCCAAAATTACAGGAGATTATAATTTATTAATTATGTCAATCTGTGATTGGATTTGATTTGATGTATCTTCTCTTTCTTTTTCTTAGTTAGACATTCAATGTATTATAAATAGGAGCTTATACAATGTAAATAAATAAGACCAAATACATAGAAATTACAAGTGTTCTCTCATTCTTGGCTTAATCTTCGAACTCTGACAAAAGAGAAAATTAAAAAAAAAAAAATAGAGAGAGGAAAATAAGAAAGAAGGAAATGGTATAGAGATGAGATGTGAAAGGGAAACATGCGTTTAACTTTACGTGGGGAAGGGGATGTGCAGTGGGGACGACCATTATAACTTACAATTCAAAAGTGGTATCCTATCTCAATTAGATTTGAATGAAGAATAACTAGAACCCCTTCACTCGCGATTAAAAAGCAATGCATCGCGACATGTACTTACACCTTATACTGCATTGGTCGATGGCCTTTTCTACCGTTTCGTAAATGGAAAAATAGGTCTTTCTATCTCATGAATCGAGAACCTTTGTCGCTTTCCTCATCCGTCCCTACTGCTCTTCTTTTTGAGTCTGCAAAGCCACGAACCTTTTCTTTTTGACGTCAATGTGAAACACGCTGGTTGCCTCCAGCTGTTCAAAAGAAAAAAGAAGGAAAAAAGGCTTAAATAGCCCCCATCAATCAGTGCACTCCCCCAGTTAGTGTGTTCCATTTATTCACTCTTATTCAAGTTTTCTGCAGCACATGCAAAGATTGACCAGGGATGCTGTAATTCTTGTCTTCAACGAAAACTACTATCAGAAATCAGCGTCTACTCATCGAGGTTACTGTGTAGGAAATAGTAAGGGTTAATAGTGGGGAACTATTTGGGAGATGTCCAATAGACAGTTGCTTTCGCAAGAACATGAAGATGAGGAGCTATTGTAGTTATCCATGAAAGGTCAGGTTCTTTCAAAGTTTGCGGGCTCCAAACTGAAGAGAAAAAGAAAGAGTTGGCTCATCCGTGCGAGAAAGAAATATAAGAGTTCGCTCTGGAAGTGTTTTTGCGTGTCATGTAAGAAAAACAATTGTAATAGTAAGTGTAAGTTCTCACTAATCATAAATTATGTGTGTGACAATCGTGTGAAAAAAAAAAAATATATATATATATATATATTTTTTTTTTTTTGTGGAGTATTCATACTGTATTTTTTCAATTAAGTATGTCCCGACTCAAGTTGTGTCGCGACCTAATTTTTTTGAAGGTGAATCACCTACAACTAAGTTAATGGCTTACTAAGTCCGAAGACTTGGCGCGGATCTCCCAAGTCCTACCAATCGCGACTTGATACTAATTCCCCTTTAAACATGCAATTATATTTCAAATTGGAGCCGCCACTAACCAAAGAAGGTTGATTAGAAACCCAAGTAAAGTATGGGAGCTTACTTTACTTTTGCGAACCAGAGATTCAATAGATCCGGGGACATGGTTACGCTAGATTAGTCTAACGCCCTTTCGGTACCTTTTATTTTAATTTCAAAAATTATTTTGCAGGCAGTGTTGATCAATTTTAACCTAAGATACTAACATGCAAATGGTGGTCATGCGGGTGCACAATCAATGAAATAACATTCAATAAACCGAAATGCTAGATTCATAAGAAATTATAAACTACAACTTTATTAAGATCCAATCTCTAAGAAAACATTTACAAAAAAAAAAAATGCTAATAAAATGCATGCCCTAAACATGATTTTCTAAATGACATGATATCTAATTAAATGTAATCTTAATTTAAACTTGATGCATGAATTTTACTTTAATGATATGTGAGATGCAATTTATATGGCCTAATTTGAACTATATGTATGCAATCTAATTTATACAATCTTAAATGTGCATATACTACATGACATGGGATGCATGACATAACAATTCTATGTGCATATTATTTTTGTGATTTTTTATGATTCTTTTTTAATGTAACCTACACTAAACAAAGATGACATAAAGTGGGATTAATTATAAGCTTACCTAAAATGTGATGCAATCCTAATTTATTAATATGCAAACTCTAATTAAATGGGCCTACTATGCAAACTAGTTAATATGCACCTAGTATTTTTTGTATATTTTTTATTGAAATTTAAAATTAATAAAAAAACCCTAATTAAGCTATCCAAAATGGAATAATTTCCTAATTCAATTTCGGGATTAATTTGATTTAAACCCCATTTGTCTTAGAAAACCATTATTCTTTTTACTTTTTTTTATTATCTTTTTATATTATGAAAACATGCGAACTTTTCCTAAATACCTTTTTTTTTTTTAAAAACTGTTTAAATCCAATCCTGACTAAAAACAACTAAGGATGAAATCCTAAAAAATAATCCTAAAGGTCAATTTATAAAACCTATGTGTCTTAATTTAATAAATCTATATGACCTATATGCTCATGCAAGATTTTAATTTTTCACTATTCCCTTTTTTTATAATGTTTTTTTTAATTTTTATTTTCACGAAAAAAGGACAAGTAATCATTTTTACATAAAAACTAAGATAAGAATTAAAATAACCGAAAAGATAATCCGTTGTCTCACAGATTAAATTAACAATTATTTAAACTCTATAATCACAACAAGGAAATCAAAATAATTACAAATTTGGTCCGAAGTCTTACGGACCAAATTAAATAATTATTGTGATTTAACAACTGAAATTCTACCACAAAACCAAAAATTATTATAATTAAAAAAAATGATCCGACGTCTCTCGGACCAAATTAATAACTATAATAATTTTAGGTAGAATCTACGGATAATGCATATATTAACACCCAATATTTAAATAACTAAACTAAACATGCTATCAAATAAACAGAAAAATAATATAAAAGATAAAACAAATAATGAAATAAACTAAACTCCAAAAAAGAAAAGTAAAAGTGAAAAACAAACTACCTAAGGAAAGAGGACAACAACGTGGATGGATAACCAAAGAGAGGGTGGCAACCGACGTCGGATCTCCGGTGAGAGCTGGGTGGTGGCAGTGAGGGAGGCGCGGCGTCGGTGACCGGCGAACAAACCACAGTGGGCTTTGGCTTCAAGCGGCACCGGGCTCGCGGTGCGGGCTTCTGTGGGTCAATCGAGGACGCACAGAGGGAACTCCAGCGGCTGGGTCGTCGCTCGGGAGGTGGAGCGGGGCTAGAGGCAATCTGCTGGTGTCGCGCGGAGGCGGTCTGCTCGATGTTAACCGGAAAAGAAGCAGTGGCGTGAGGGGAACTCGGACCAGCTCAGGGTAGCAACGCGGCGTCCAGAAATGGGCGATCGTGGTTTCGAGCGTCGGGTTGCTGCGACTTCGGTCCGAGGGAAGTAGAGGCGGCAGCGGGCTGGACCGTCTGGCTTCGGGAGGATGTGCAGGTGGCAGCGTCTGCGAGGAGCGGTGACAAGGCTCGGCGGGCGGCGGGCACTAGTCTTCGGGACCGCGACGTCGACCACGGCGAGAACAAGGGGATCGGCGAGCGGAGCTGGACGCGAGCGCTGCAGGCGTTCGGGCTCGCGGGTTGTTGCATCGGAGGCGCTCGGGGGGTGATGCAAGCACAGCGCGGTGGTGGTGACGGAGCGTCGGTGCGGGCACAATCCACCGCAATGATCACCGGCAGGCTCCTCCCGAGGAAGATGAACAGTGCTTCACCCTCCACGCGACCTGTCTCTTTCCGTACAAACTCAATTCTCTACTTTTTAATAGAAGGAAAAAACTTTGTTGACTTCTCTCTCACAAAAACTCCATTCCCCTTTGAGTGTTTCAAAAATTGAGTCAAGAAGCCCCCGTAAACCGAAGCTTTGCATTCTTTGTTTATAGAGGAAAGACTTGAGTTTGTTTTGCAGGTGAAGATTTTCCGATATAATTGCACATATTCGCTCAACTTCTCAACAAACAAATGGCTCCAAAATCACACGGCTATTGCATTTGTTTTTGAATTCAAAGTTTTTTCAAAATTTCCCTCTATAATCAAAGATTATCTTTTATTTCTAAAAATGAGTTTAAATTAGGTGTCAACAAGTTGCTCATTATAATTTTCTTGTGTTGCCACTACTATGCTTCGGTACCCAACAACAATGAATGAGAAATGATATCTAGATTTAGAATGAATTTCCTTCCAAGGTTACCTCCAAATGATTTTTCAACCAAAACATGAATGACCTCTTTTTGTTTAATTAAAAATTTGAAGACATGGCGTAATTTTTGCAATGCTTTTGGCTCAAAGATAGGCAAGTGGGAACAAGACACATGTGGGTAGGCACGATCACATGCATCATACCAAATGTCATGGGTGTCATACTCCTTGTCGCGACCTCTTCTTTCGGCGCCCAAACGGGGCGGGCGCCTCGCGGAGGCTAATGGCTCGGCTAAATTTATTAAGCCCACACTCTCCCAAGTCCACCAATTCACGACTTTAATAGTCTAAGTATTTAACATGTAAGTTAATTTTTAAAACGGAGTCGCCGCTAATTAATTTGGGGTGGGTTGATTAGAAACCCATGCGAAATATTGGGAGAAATACTCGCTCCTACGCAACTAGAGAAATTAGGATCGGGGACTTGATTACACCAGTTAATCACCAATGCCCTTTCGGTACCTAATCTTGTTTAAACCCTGAGGTTTTTTTGGATGGTTTAGGGACTTTCCATGCATTTTTAGGGAGAAAAAAAACATTTTTTGGGGTCCTTTTCTATTTTTTGGACATAAAAGGGACCTTTTGGGTTTTTTTGGTATTTTTTAGAAAATACAAGTCTTTTTAGCTTTTTATGATTTTTTGGCATTTTTTGGAAAATATGAAATATTTTTCATTTTTTTTTTTGTGAAATAAAATGTTTTTTAATATTTTTTTGGAAAATAAAGTATTTTTTGATTTTTATGGAAAATAAAATATTTTTTTCTATTTTTCAATATTTTCTGGTTTTTTTGGAAATTAAAATATTTTTTAATATTTTTCGAAAATGAATTATATTTTTTGATTTTTTTTTTCGGAAAATAAATTATTTATTTATTTAAAATATTATTTAAAATAAAATAAAAAACCAATGCGGGCCCGACTCGGATTTTTTTTGTCTTTTTTTATTAGTTTATAAAAAACGACCTATCGTTTTGGGGGGGGGGGGGACCGGCAAAACCCTACCCGGTTCCCCCGACCCGAGTCTGACCCAATGACCCGGGTCGCGACCCGGAAAAATCGGGACCCCTAGGGTTCCCGATTCGCGGCGCTAAGGAGGAGGAGGGGTGGATCGATGAGGTGGCGATGGCGGCGATGGCGGCGGCGGATCTGTGATGCGGCGGCGACAAGGAAGACAGCAACGGTCGACTAACTCAATAGGGCGCGGTGTGGCAGCAACGCGAAGCCTTTCGGCCAAAACGGGACCGAGGCCGAGACTAGGGTTTTGGAAGAAAAGGGGGCAAAACGATGGCGACGACGCAGAGGAACCCACCCTTACCTGTCTATGGCGGCGAACGGTGGTGGTGCATGTCGGGATGGCGACGGCTCTACTCAAGACGACGACCCTTCCTCTCCGACTGACCTCGTTCAATCCCCCTCACGCTCAGATCTACCCTCTTCACTCCGATTTCCCTCTCGCTCGGATCTCTTCCCCTCGAGCTCGCTTGTCGACGGCCTCCCTTGAAGTCTCTCGGAGGGAGGTCATTCGAGTTTCGCGACCCGATCTCTCGCGTGCTCGCTCTTCGGTCTATCCTTGAAGTCTCTCAAAGGAAGATCTCCAAGTTCGCCATGGTCGTCGACGGAGCTTACGGCTGCCTATTTATAAGTGAGGGGAATCCGGCCAACGAAGAGCTTTGGCCACCGACCGGTCTTCCTCGGCTGAACCGGCATCCCATCCAAGCTTTCCAACGAAGCGCCCGGCATTGAAGGCAACCATTAATGGTGCCTGCGATCTATCGTTTCTGGCTGACGTTGGCCTACACCCTCGGTCATAGGCCGTCCTTCGCGCGTCGCCGGCTGCCGCGTGTGATTCACAGAGGCGTGGAGAGGAAGAAGGAAGGAGAAGAGGGAAGGGGAAGGGCTTTGGTCGCGCGGGCCGGGCCGTGAGGGCCCGCGCGAGGGAGAGAGCCCGATGGGCTGCTTTTGTTGTTCTTCTTTTGCTTTTTTTTTTTTTTCTTTTGCTTTTTGTTTTGTTCTCTGTTTTTGTTTTTTTTTTGTTGTTTTTTTTTTATTATTATTTATTTATTTATTATTTATTATCCGAAAAAAAAAAGGCAAAAATAGATAATTAAAAAAAAAACTTAAATTAAAAAGACGGAATTTAGGCGTCAACAGCTGCCCCTCTTTGAATGTGAGTTCGCAGAGGTTGCATTCAAAGACAAACTGATGCCTAAATTTTATCTATGCATGTGTAGCAGATTATATTTTATTTGGGACCTATTATTTTATGCAGAAAAAGAGTAATATAACTTTACATATACTAAGACAGATAATAAGATACCTGGAATTACTTACCGGGAGTGAGTGAGATAGGGTGTGAACCCCGATTTTTGGTAAGTATCAAGGCGTCATCTTACCTGGTGATATGAGAAGGTTGATTCTCTAGGATCCGAAGCATTCTTCGGTCGCCTGTTAGAGCAATCTATAGTTTGTCTTGGACTCGAACATTTCTTCGATCGCCTTTACGGGAAATTGCTTTTCTAGGACCTAAACCTTTCTTCGGTCGCCTGTCAGAGTAGTAAGTGGTTTGTCTCAGATCCGAACCTTTCTTCAGTTGCCGTGACGGGAGATGCGCCGACCTTTCTCAGGGCATCTATTTGTGGGTGCCTGATTTGTATCGAGGACACCAGTTGGTACCCGACCTTTTTCGGGAGATGCGCCGACCTTTCTCAGGGCATCGATTTGTGGGGTGCTTGATCTCAGTCAAGGACACCAATTGGAACCCAACCTTTTTCGGGAGGATGCACCGACCTTTCTCAGGGCATCGATTTGTGAGGTGCCTGATCTTTGTCAAGGACACTTGCTAGAACCCGACCTTTCTCGGGGGATGCACCGACCTTTATCGGGGCATTGATTTGTTGAAGATACCTGGACACTCACAGGCATTGAAAGAGTACCCGGATATTCACAAGTACTAACCTGGAGGATATTTAGGCCTTTGCAGGCATTGAAGGGGTACTTGGATAATCACAAGTACAAACTCTTGAAGGATACCTAGATGTTCGCAGATATCGAAGGGGTACCTGTATGATCACAAGTACTAGATGCTGGAAAATACCTGATTGCTTGCAAGTATGATGACAGTTTTAAGCTCCATGCATTTGGAAGAAGAATGTGAGATCTCACTTTTAGGGAATGTTTCATTCTAATCCTTCATTCTACCCTCCATAACTTTCAAGTTGGTGCATGTCAGATTTTGAACTTCAAAAAGTCGCATCCCCTTCTGTCTAACACAAACTCGTATTTTTGTATGCTCATTAAGCCTGCTAACATTTCATGACACTTCTTTGAGGGATAAATAAGTTACATATCCTATATAATCTAAAATGCTTTGGCCGGGGGATATACACCCTTTATTAAAAGATAAATTCTTAATATGGCGAGCATCGATTGTTGAATTAGTGATGGATTACTCATAATAATGAACTGTTATTTTGTTGCATTTGCTTCACATCATAGTGAATTATAAATATATCTTCACTCTAAGTTAAAGGAGTACCTCATTGGCTTTTTTAGCATTGTAATAAACATATTTACGAAATGAATAGTTTATCTCCTCTTGGAGCCCCTTCTCTCCTTCCTTTTCCCTTAATTTATTTTCGTTAAATTTCTTTTTCTTTCCTACTGAAAGAACCTCCTATTCCTTGAGAGAGAGAAAGAGTGATTAATTGTATATTTTCTTGAAGAAATAAAAGGATTGTGTTTGGGTGCGAAAGAAATACAGCAAGAAGAAAATTTGCAAAAAAAAAAGGAGCGGAAAATAAAAAATAAGGGAAGGACATAAAGATGAGGTATGAATGGGAAGGACGCATTTAACTTCACGTGGGAAAGGGAATGTGTGTGGGGATGGTCACATATTACACCTCCAAGTTAAAAGTGGTGTCCTATCTCAATTAGATTTGAACGAAAATCAACTAAAATCCCTTCATTCACGGTTACCAAGCAATCTATTGCGACGTGTAATTACACCTTACACTGCATCGATTAGGTGGCTTTTCTATCATTGTATTTTGCAAATAGAAAATCGTTCTTTCCATCTCATGAAAAATCAGGGATCTTTGTCGCTTTCCTCGTCCGTCCATACCACTCTTCTTTCCAAGTCTGCCAAGCCACGAGCCTCTTCTTTTTGGTGTCAATGTGAACACGTTGGTTGCCTCCAGTTGTTCAAAAGAAAAAAACAATGGAAAAGAGGCTGAAATTGCCCTATCAATCAGTCCACTCCCCCAGTCAGTAGTTGCCCTTTATTCGCTCTTATTCAAGTTTTATGCGGCACGCACAGAAATTGACAAGAGATATCACAGTCTTTGTCTTCAACAAAAACAACTATCATAATTGTTAAAAAAAAAAAAAAAATTGGATGTGTGCGCACTGCGAAAGCATGGTTTTGGTATTAGTTATAGTTTTTGGTTAGTGATGTGTGCATGTGTATGATATAATTTGTAGAGGATAGACAAGGGATAGAATGGGATAATTGAATGACAAAGAACATGGAATATGAGAAATAATTTCATTAGTTGGATAAAATAATTTTACAATAGTTGAAGGAAGTGTTGGTAGAGGAGCTTCATGATATGGAGTATATTTTCATGCTCCTCTCACCCTCTTACATTTGTTGTTTTGCTATGCTCCCCCTCTTTCCTATTTATAGGGACTAAATACAAAATTCTAGATTTACGTGGAATGTTGTCCATTTAGGCTTATTCTAGGAAATTCTAGATTGTAGTTTATTCATTCTTCTTCTAGAGATTTCTACTTGCTTGCACTCCCACATGAATCTTCTAGATTCATTTAACAACATCCATTCTCAACAATTCTAAACAATATCAATCTTGAAGTTTCTAGAAAGTTTTAGAGAAAATAGATCAGAATTTCCAACAATAATCAATGTCTACTTGTCAGGGCTACTGCATAGGAAATAGTAAGGGTAATAGGAGGGAGCTATTTGGGAGATGTAGGATAAATGCTTTCACAAGAAAATAAGATGAGGTGCTACTGAAGTCATTCGTGAAAGCTCAGTCCTTCAAAGTTTGCGGGCTCAAAACTGAGGAGAAAAAGAGAAAGTGGGCTCATCCGTGTGGTAAAGAAATATAAGAGTTGGCTCTAAGTATTTTCACGTGTCATGTGAGAAAAACGATTGTAATAATAAGTGTAAGCTCTCACTAATCATATATATATGTGTGTGTGTGTGTGTGTAGTATTCATACTATATTTTCGGTTGAGTATTGTCCGGATCCCAATTGCTTATTATAATTTTCTTGTGTTGCCGCCACTACCATGCTTCCGGATTTAACAACAATGAATGACAAATGATATCTAGATTCAAAATGAATTGCCTTCCAAGACTACCTCCAAATGATTTTTCAACCAAACCATTAATGACCTTTTTTTAATTAAAAATTTGACAACATGGCATAATGTTTGTAGTGCTCATGACTCGAAGATAGGCAAGTGGGAACAAAACACGGGTGGGTAGGCAAGATCACATGCACCATACCAAATGCCATGGGCGTCATACTAGCGAATGTTCTTCATATTTTAAATCGATTATCATATCAGAAAAATCGTCCAATTAATCTTAACTTTATTATATAATTGTCAATTTAGTCATAAATTTTATAATTTCACCGATTTAGTTCTAAATTTTTGTGCCATATTCCAATGTAATTATTATAATCAATTTTTTTTTGTGGAAATCACTAGTATAACAATATGATTCAAGACAATTAGATCGTCACATCGATAATTGTTTATGAAAATTTATGGTAAAGATCGTATTGATTGATATCTCGTGCAAAAGTTGATGAATAAATTGATAAAATTGTTATATTCTATCGGAAGACCCGTGATGCAATAAAAGCGATGTGGCACTACTGCTGAAATTATTGAAGCCTTCGTGAGATTTGCTCTTTGGAGTCGTCGTGAAAATGTGGAATGCATTCGTATGGATGAGCCGTCATGCATTTCCATGAAAGCTCAGTTTGTGGCTGGCATGGATGCACTACAATCACAAGTTGGAAAAGTAATGTAAGTGTAGAATTATTGCGGTGAGCGACAAGGGGGGATCCACTTTGCTTTATCTACATCATGGCTTGACCATCATACGCGTTTTGTGGACCATTTCTTGAGATCTTTCCCCGATTGGATTAAAGGAATGTGAACCTTCAAGAAACCTATCTACACGGTGACTGTTTAGGGGGCTTATGTGCACTACCTTGGTCCAGTGCCTTGACTTGAACTTCATATACATTTTGGACCTCAACTGCTATATTCCAACGCTTGAATGAAAATAACATAAAATGAGAACATGATTTTTCCAGACACAATGAATTTGATCGATATTTCACATTTGGTCAAGTTTGACACGTAAATCTAATCAAGGAATCCAAGATGGCCGGGAAATCTTGTGAAGAAAATATAGCGGTTGATAAAAAATATACTAATGATTTACCATGAAAAGAATTGTTAAGGGGCTGAGATAGCTAAAGTTAAGGGATTTCTTGAAGAGAACATATGGGTTAGTTGAAGCAACAGTTCTTCTAGTTGAGCACCCTCGTGGTTAATATGAGATGGGAAAATTTGCATGAGGGAATAAACATAACCAAATATATTTTGAACGGACGAAGCAAATCATTCTTCAAAAGAAGTATTTTGAGAAAATTATAACTTGAATTTGATTATGATAGCGCTTATCTACAACTCCACTAACACTTTGCCAGCGTCATCAAAATCTTTCATCAATCAAGTACTAATCTCCACATTATGTGCGATTTAGAACAACAAAAAAAAGAAACCACACACCCACACAATTTTGAGTAGTAAAATTTTTCTTTAGAAATATATAAAATTTACTCAATTTCTCTCTTTCAATAATAAATAAAATCTCGAAAGAATTTAGGCGTTTCCTAAATGCTTGTACATAACGGGTCAAATTCAATCAATTATTCCAAACTTTCCAATTGAATCAGGGATAAGATAGAGACGACAATTACCGCCATACTATCAAAAAGCATTCATCAATTATCTTTCGCATCCGTCCCAATCGCTCTTCGTTTCCAATTCTCCAATGCATCATGCACCTCCACTATTTAGAGTCAATGTGAAAAAGCACTGGTTCAGTCCAAAAGAAAAAGGGAAAGCTTAAAGCACCGACACAATCAACACGTTCTCAAAAATGTCAGCGTGAAATTTTTGTCCTCTAATTGAACCATACAGTGGGGGCATCATTGGATTTAGAAATCAACATCCATAGGCTACCGCGAATAGTAAGCCTAATGGTAGGGAGCTATTTGGGAGACATATAATAAATGCTTTCACAAGAAAATAAAAGACGAGGAGCTCTTGATGTCGAACGTGAAGCTAAGGCTCCTAGAGTTTAGGATTTTGTCTTTCAAAATTTGTAGGCTTCAATCTTCGTGGTTGAACGTGTGAATCTTTTGTTCAGGAATTTAGGTGTTTCCTAAATGATTGTACATAACGGGTTAAATTCAATCAATTATTCCAAACTTTCCAATTGAAATAGGGATAAGATAGAGACGACAACTACCGACATACTATCGAAAAGCATTCATCAATTATCTTTATCATCCGTCCCAATCGCTCTTCGTTTCCGAGTCTCCAATACATCATGCACCTCCACTATTTAGAGTCAATGTGAAAAAGCACTAGTTGCAGTCCAAAAGAAACAGGGAAAGCTTAAAGCACCGACACAATCAATACGTTCTAAGAAACGTCAGCGTGAAATTTTTGTCCTCTAATTGAACCGTACAGTGGGGGCATCATTGGATCTAGAAATCAACATCCATAGGCAACCACGAATAGTAAGCCTAATAGTAGGGAGCTATTTGGGAGACATACAATAAATACTTTCACAAGAAAATAAAAGACGAGGAGCTCTTGACGTCGAACGTGAAGCTAAGGCTTTTAGAGTTTAGGATTTTGTCTTTCAAAATTTGTAGTCTTCAATCTTCATGGCTGAATGTATGAATCTTTTGTTCAAGAATTTTGGCTACACATTTCAAAAAAAATTATTCCAAAAGCCAAGTTTCCTAGAGCAGTACATTGGTGCCCATAAATAGGGCATTAGAATTTAGGTGTTTCCTAAATGCTTGTACATAACGGGTTAAATTCAGTCAATTATTCCAAACTTTCCAATTGAATCAGGGATAAGATAGAGACAACAATTACCGCCATACTATCAAAAAGCATTCATCAACTATCTTTCTCATCTGTCCCAATCGCTCTTCATTTCCGAGTCTCCAATGCATCATGCACCTCCACTATTTAGAGTCAATGTGAAAAAGCACTAGTAAAGATAAAGGGAAAGCTTAAAGCACCGACACAATCAATACATTCTCAGAAACGTCAGCGTGAAATTTTTGTCCTCTAATTGAACCATACAGTGGGGGCATCATTGGATCTAGAAATCAACATCCATCGGCTACCGCAAATAGTAAGCCTAATGGTAGGGAGCTATTTGGGAAACATACAATAAATGCTTTCACAAGAAAATAAAAGACGAGGAGCTCTTGACGTCGAACATGAAGCTAAGGCTCCTAGAGTTTAGGATTTTGTCTTTCAAAATTTGTAGGCTTCAATCTTCATGGCTGAACGTGTGAATCTTTAGTTCAGGAATTTTGGCTGCACATTTCAAAAAAAATTATTCCAAAAGTCAAGTTTCCTAGAGCAGTACATTGGTGCCCATAAATAGGGCATTAGAATTTAGGTGTTTCCTAAATGCTTGTACATAACGGGTTAAATTCAGTCAATTATTCCAAACTTTCCAATTGAATCAGGGATAAGATAGAGACAACAATTACCGACATACTATCAAAAAGCATTCATCAACTATCTTTCTCATCTGTCCCAATCGGTCTTCGTTTCCGATTCTCCAATGCATCATGCACCTCCACTATTTAGAGTCAATGTGAAAAAGCACCAGTTGCAGTCCAAAAGATAAAGGGAAAGCTTAAAGCACCGACACAATCAATACATTCTCAGAAACGTTAGCGTGAAAATTTTTGTCCTCTAATTGAACCATACAGTGGGGGTATCATTGGATCTAGAAATCAACATCCATCGGCTGCCGCAAATAGTAAGCCTAATGGTAGGGAGCTATTTGGGAAACATACAATAAATGCTTTCACAAGAAAATAAAAGACGAGGAGCTCTTGACGTCGAACATGAAGCTAAGGCTCCTAGAGTTTAGGATTTTGTCTTTCAAAATTTGTAGGCTTCAATCTTCGTGGCTGAACGTGTGAATCTTTTGTTCATGAATTTTGGCTGCACACTTCAAAAAAAATTATTCCAAAAGCCAAGTTTCCTAGAGCAATGCATTGGTGCCCATAAATAGGGCATTAGAATTTAGGTGTTTCCTAAATGCTTGTACATAATGGGTTAAATTCAGTCAATTATTCCAAACTTTTCAATTGAATCAGGGATAAGATAGAGACGACAATTACCACCATACTATCGAAAAGCATTCATCAATTATCTTTCTCGTTCGTCCCAATCGCTCTTCGTTTCCGAGTCTCCAATGCATCATGCACCTCCACTATTTAGAGTCAATGTGAAAAGGCACCGGTTGCAGTCCAAAAGAAATAGGGAAAGCTTAAAGCACCGACACAGTCAATACGTTCTCAAAAACGTTAGTGTGAAATTTTTGTCCTCTAATTGAATCGTACAAGTGGGGGCATCATTGGATCTAGAAATCAACATCCATAGGCTACCGCGAATACCTAATAGTAGGGAGCTATTTGGGAGACATACAATAAATGCTTTCACAAGAAAACAAAAGACGAGGAGCTCTTGATGTCGAACGTGAAGCTTAGGCTCCTAAAGTTTAGGATTTTGTCTTTCAAAATTTGTGGGCTTCAATCTTCATGGCTGAACGTGTGAATCTTTTGTTCAGGAATTTTGGCTACACATTTTAAAAAATTTATTCCAAAAGCCAAGTTTCCTAGAGCAGTAGATTGGTGCCCACAAATAGGGCATTAGAATTTAGAAAGCTTCAGCATGCAAAGCTTGGCTAATAGAAATAAAAAGAGGGTTGGCTCGTCCATCCGTGAGGGAAGGAAATGTTCCTGCTTCTTTGCTTTAACTTTTGGCCTGACTGTTCCAAGTGATATTGGTCTTTGCGATTTTTTGATGATAAAACAGTTTTAACTTCGGGACCTCATGTTCGGCTTGTTTATAATTTTTCTTGTTTCAATTTGCAATTTTTCAAAGGAAGCAAGCCACACTAAATATGACATGATTTTAAATTGAAGAAAAAAAAAAGAAACAAAAAGCAAAGTGAATTAGGTGGCCACACGTCTACTCCTTAGAGGCTCCCTCTCCGTGCATCAAAATACTTGTATTCTGGAATACTGCATGATGGGTCATATTTTCCTTTATATATGCAATCTCTGAGCTGCAAATATAGATATCATCGGTAATTAACTTTATTTAAGTTTGCATATGAACATTCAACAAACATATGGTTGGAGAAAATTTTCTACAACAAGTGTGGAGGAAAATATGATATTTCCTAACAACGAGGAAAATCACTTCAAATTAGATACATTATGTGACATAGAAGAATGTGAAATCTCACTTTTACATTTTAGGGAAAGTTTCATTTTACCCTTCATAACTTCGAAATTGGTACAGCCTAACCCGAGCTTGTATTTTGTTATGCTCATTAACTCTGCTAAACTTTTTTCATTAACATGTACTGTGCACGTGTTTAAGGGATAAATAAGTTACATATTTTACATAATCTAAAATCCTTTGCCAAATGATATATACCCTTTACCAAAAGATAGATTATTAATATGCTGAGCGTCGATTGTCTAATTGGCAACGGATTACTCATGAGATGTTATTTTGTTGTATTTGTGTTGCCGTAAAAGTATTCAACTCTGTGAATAGAAATTACTAATTAGGCTCCGGAGAAGCAGCGAAATTTGCTATGAAATTGACATTACCGTATGTTTTGAGATAGTCATTAGAGGTGGCAGAGCAACTTCGGGGCTCCAAAAGTTCAGAATTGGTAAGTACGCAGTGATTGTGCTCCTAATCCTATACACCCCCCCCCCCACCCATGTGGCCTATACCTTGTATCTTCGACAGGATGTCTTTTAGCGAGGTAGTAGAATCAAAATATATTAATTATATAATCATTAACTACTTAATTGTTCGTGAAATTATCTTTTACGTCTCGATTTTCATGTATAAATTCATAAAAAACATTACTAGTTAGCAATCTCTAGCTCTGCTTCAATCCCGTCCTCTCTCTCCCTCCCTTCCTTGCTCGAACAAAGCTCTCCCTTTCTCATATTAATAGATATGTAATTTTTATAAAAAGATGCATATTTTTCTTCGTGTTCTAATTTTGCAATTAAAAACACGCCTTTTTATTTTAAAGTTAAAAAAGTAACACTTAACGATAAGATTAAACGGGCAAAGGGCAAAAGTCAAAAGTCAAAGTCACACCAAACACTCATTGAGTTTTTTTTTATAATCGAGATTTTAGTGCAGAGGAGTACCTAGGCTGCGTTTGGCAACCACTTTGCCAAGGATCTTTAGCCCCCTAAAGGCCTTTGGGCCAAATATTCAGTGTTTGGCAAAAAAATTTTAACTTGCCTTTGCCAAAGGCAAGCCTTCCCAAGGCTGAAAGCCCAAGGCACCCCTAGGGCTGCCTTGGGCATTCGGCCTTCTCGGAAGGCGGAGGGAGAGTAAGCAAAAAAGGTTTCTTCCACAAATGTCCTCGTTAACATTTTGTTTTTCCGGTTTTGTCCTCGTCACTATTCACCTTCTTCTTCGTTGAGGTTGGCTGACGAGAAGTTGCGCGGAGCTGCGAGGGGCCGGCGACGAGCAGGACAGAGGTCGGCAAGGGGCCGGTGCGTCACGGCGATCGTCGGCGGCCAGTCGCGTGACCTCGGCGACCCCCTGCGAGTCGCGTCGCCGCGACCGCTGCAACCCCCGGCGACCTCCCAGATCTGGGTCGCGCGACCACTGCAACCCCGGTAGATCTGGGTCACCGAAGGTCGCCGCGACCCAGATCTGGGCGACAGGGTCGCGGCCACCCCCGATCTGGGTCGCGCGACCTCGCCGCCCCAGATCCGGGGTCGCCGGAGGTCGCGGCGGCGTCGTGCGACCTCGGGCGGCCCTTGCCGGTGGTCTTCACGGGTTGGCGGGGTCGCCGGAGATCGCCGGCGGCCGCCTGCCCCTTGCCGGTCAATTTTTTTATTTTTCTTTTAATAATATTTTTTTTTATCACAAAAGTCCTTTACAAAGTAATTCCCCCAAACACCATTTTACTCCAAGGTCCTTCACAAAGGGCTTTCAAATTACAATTTACCAAACACCATTTGCATTTTGGAAAACACCTTTAACTCAAAGGTCTTTGCATTTTCCTAAAGACTTTCCCCAAAAGTCTTCCCAAACGCACCTAGTCGGCTTTTTTAGCATTGTAGAAAGCGTATTTACAAAATGAAGAGTACATCTCCTTTCGGGTGCGTTCCTTTCCATTTCCCCACTTTTTCTCCTTCGTTCTTCTTAGAGAGAGAGAGAGAGAGAGAGAGAGAGAGAGAGAGAGATTGTACTTTTTCTTAAAGATATAAAAAAGTTTGTGTTTGGATGTGAAAGAAGGATAAGGAGAAAATTGAAAAGGAAAAAAGGAAAACAACCCCATATTACACCGTAGAAGTCACAAGTGGGGTTGTATCTCAATTAGATTTGAATGAAAAATGATCAAAACCACTTCATTCACAGTTACTTTGGTGAAGGATGATGAACCGTAATTTCGTTATTAGAGTCACAAGCAATGCATTGCAACATGTAATTACGCTTGCACTGCATCGCTGGGTGGCTTTTTCTTACATTGTCTTTCGCAAATAGAAAAATCGATCTTTCCATCTCAGGAACCGTGGACATAGATCTCTCTCTCTTCCTTTCCTCCTTTCCTTTCCTGCCTATTGTTCAATGGAGAAACGGACGTAGAGAAACATAGAGGCCTCTCTAGTCTCTACACCCGCAACCCCACTCTCTCTGGTCGTGAATTTATGATATTTGATCGACTGCTCCTAGGGCACCTTTGTCATTTTCCTCATCCGTCCCTACCGCTCTTCTTTCCAAGTCTGCAAAGCCACAAGCCTCTTCTTTTCGGCGTTAATGTGAAACACCCTGGTTGCCTCCACCTGTTCAAAAGAAAAAAAAAAAAAGCATGGAAAAAAGGCTTAAAGAACCCACATCAATCAGTACGTTCCCTTTATGCACTCTTATTCAAAGATCTGTGCAGCACATGCAGAAATTGACAAGGGGTGTCGTAATTATTGTCTTCAACGGAAACAATTATCAGAAATCAGCGTCTACTTACCGAGGCTACTATGGAGGAAATAGTAAGGGTTAATACCGGGAACTATTTGGGAGACGTATGATAGATAGATGCTTTCGCAAGAACATGAAGATGAGTAGCCATTGCAGTCATCCGCCAAAGCTCAGGTTCTTTCAAAGTTTGCAGTCTCCAAACTGAGAAAAGGAAAGAGTTGGCTCATCCATGCGAGAAAGAAATATAAGAGTTCGCTCTTAAGTGTTTTTGTGTGTCATGTGAGAAAAATAATTGTAATAGTAAGTGTAAGCTCTCACTAATCATAAATTATGTGCATGACAATTGTGTGACAAACTTCTTTTTTTGTGTGTGTAGTATTATACTGTATTTTCATTTAAGTATGTCCCAACTCGAGTTGCTCATTACAATTTTCTTGTGTTGCCATTATCATGCTTCTGTACCCAACAACAATGAATGACAAATGATATCTAGATTCATGATGAATTTCCTTCCAAGGTTACCTCCAAATGATTTTTCAACCAAAACATTAATGACCTCATAATTAAAAATTTGAAGACATGGCATAATTTTTGCAATGCTCATGGCTAGAAGATAGGCAAGTGGAACAAGACACGTGTGGGTAGGCAGGATATCATGCATCATACCAAATGCCATGGGCATCATACTCGTGAATGTTTTTCATATTTTAAACCAATTATCATATCAGAAAAATCATCCAATTAGTCATAAATGTATTATATAAGCATCAATTTAATCTTAAATTTTATAATTTCGTCCATTTAGTTCTAAATTTTTGCGCTATATTCCAATATAGTCATTGTAATCAATTTTTAGCGGAAGCCACTAGCGTCACAATATGTCACGTAGGACGACTCAAGGCAATTAAATCGCCACATTAGCGATTCTCGACAAAAATTGACTATAAAGACTATATTAATGTCTCGCACAAAAATTTAATATTAAATTGATAAAATTGTTATATTCAACCAAGATTTTCTTCGGAAGGGACGAGTGATGTGATGATAGCGATACAACATTAATGCTGAAATTATTGAAGCCTTCGTGAGAATTGCTCTACGGAGTCATTTTGAAAATGTGGAATGCATTTGTACGAATGAGCCGACACGCACTGTCCATGAAAGCTCGGTCTATGGCTGGCCTGCATGGAGTACAAATACGACTTGGAAAAGCAATGTAAGTGGAGAATTATTGGGGAGAGTGACAAGTGGGGATCCACGTTGCTTTGTCGACATCATGGCTTGACCATCATACGCGTTTTGTGGACCGTCCCTCGAGTGTCATGTGAGAAAAACAATTGTAACAGTAAGTGTAAGCTCTCACTAATCATAAATTATGTGCATGACAATTGTGTGACAAACTTTTTTTTTGTGTGTGTGTGTAGTATTATACTGTATTTTCATTTAAGTATGTCCCAACTCGAGTTGCTCATTACAATTTTCTTGTGTTGCCATTATCATGCTTCTGTACCCAACAACAATGAATGACAAATGATATCTAGATTCATGATGAATTTCCTTCCAAGGTTACCTCCAAATGATTTTTCAACCAAAACATTAATGACCTCATAATTAAAAATTTGAAGACATGGCATAATTTTTGCAATGCTCATGGCTAGAATATAGGCAAGTGGAACAAGACACGTGTGGGTAGGCAGGATATCATGCATCATACCAAATGCCATGGGCATCATACTCGTGAATGTTTTTCATATTTTAAACCAATTATCATATCAGAAAAATCATCCAATTAGTCAAAAATGTATTATATAAGCATCAATTTAATCTTAAATTTTATAATTTCGTCCATTTAGTTCTGAATTTTTGCGCTATATTCCAATATAGTCATTGTAATCAATTTTTAGCGGAAGCCACTAGTGTCACAATATGTCACGTAGGACGACTCAAGGCAATTAAATCGCCACATTAGCGATTCTCGATGAAAATTGACTATAAAGACTATATTAATGTCTCGCGCAAAAATTTAAGATTAAATTGATAAAATTGTTATATTCAACCAAGATTTTCTTCGGAAGGGACGAGTGATGTGATGATAGCGATACAACATTAATGCTGAAATTATTGAAGCCTTCGTGAGAATTGCTCTATGGAGTCATTTTGAAAATGTGGAATGCATTTGTACGAATGAGCCGACACGCACTGTCCATGAAAGCTCGGTCTATGGCTGGCATGCATGGAGTACAAATACGACTTGGAAAAGCAATGTAAGTGGAGAATTATTGGGGAGAGTGACAAGTGGGGATCCACGTTGCTTTGTCGACATCATGGCTTGACCATCATACGCGTTTTCTGGACCATCCCTCGATATCTTTTCCCCGATTGGGGGGGGGGGGGTTTGTATGAACTATCTTGATCTAGTGCCTCGACTTGAACTTCACATCCATTTTGAGCCTCAACTGCTATATTCTAATGCTTGAATGAACATAACATAAAATGTAAAGATAATTTTTCAAGACATAATGTATTTGATCAGTATTTAGCACTTGGCCAAGTTTGACATGCAAATCTAATTAAGGAATCCAAGATGGCCGGGGATTCCTGTGAAGAAAATATAACAGTTGATAAAAAAAACATACTAATAATTTACCATGAAAAGAATTGTTAAGGGACTTAGATGGCTGAACTTAAGGAATTTGCTGGAGAGAACATATGGGTCAGTTGAAGCAATTATTCTTCCAGTTGAGCATCCTCATGGATAATATGAAATGGAAAGAATTTGCATAAGGGAATAAACATAACCAAATATACTTTAAACCGAGGAAGTGAATCATTCTTCAAAAGAAGCGCTTTGAGAAAATTATAACTCAGATTTAGTAGTGATAGTGCTTATCTATGACTACTAATACTTTGCTAGTGTCATCAAAATCCCAAATTTCATCAATCAAGTACTAATCTCCACGCTATATGCAATTTAGAATAACAAAAGAAAGAGACCACTCACCCACACACTATTTCGAGTAGTAAAATTTTCCTTTCAAAAATACATAAAATGTACTCAATTTCTCTCTTTCAGCAATACCAAAAATTTTCCTATATTTCAAATCTTCCTGTGTTTCCTAAATGCTTGTACATAACAGGTTAAATTTAGTCAATTATTCCAAACTTTCCAATTGAATAGAGGATAAGATAGAGATGATAATCACCGTCATACTATGGAAGTGCATTCATCAATTATAGTTTCTCATATGTCCCAATCGCTCATGTGTCTCCAAGTCCATCATGACCTCTACTTTTTAGAGTCAATGTGAAAAGGCACCGATTGCCAGTCCAAAAGAAAAAGGGGAAGCTTAAAGCACCGACACAATCGTCACTTTCTTAGAAACATCCACGTGAAGTTTTTGTCCACTAACTTAATGCATCATGGGATCTAGAAATCAACGTCCATAGGCTACCATGTCGTGAATAGCAAGCCTAATAGTAGGGAATTATTTGGGAGACATACGAGAAATGCTTTCACAAGAAAATAAAAGATGAGGAGCCCTTGACGTTGTACATGAAGCTAAGGTTCCTAAAGTATAGGATTTTGTCTTTCAAAATTTGTGAGCTTCAATCTTCATGGCTAAACGGGTGAATCTTTTATTCAAGAATTTTGGCTACACATTTCAAAAAAATTCGTTCCAAAAGCTAAGGTTCCTAAAGCAGTAGATTAGTGCCTATAAATAGGACATTAGAAAGCTCCAGTGGGCCGACTGTTCCAAGTAATATTGGTTTTTGTGATTTTTTGATCATAAACAGTTTAATTATGGAACCTCATATTCCGCTCATTTATAATTTTTCTTGTGCCAATTTACAATTTTTGAAAGGAGGCAAGCAACACAAGAGATACAGTAATTTCGACGACAACAATTATTAGAAATCAACGTCTACTTGTTGAGACTGCTGTGTAGAAAATAGCAAGGATGATAATAATGGGAGGGAGCTATTTCGGAGTGGTACAATAGATAGATGCTTTCGCTGCTCACCCATAGTAATAATGGAAGGAAGCTATTTAAGAGACGTACAATAGATAGATGCTTTCCCAAGAACATTGAAATGAGAAGCTATTTAAGTCATGCGTGAAAGCTCAGGCTCTTTCGAAGTTTGCGGGCTCCAGTGGCAGCATTGTTTGTTACACCGAAGAATAATTTCGAAGAGCAAAGGACGCAGCAGAAAATGCAAATCCCAATTCTGTTCGTGCATGCAGTGATGCTTGCTCTTATCTAGAAAGATCTCAATTTTTTTCTTCATTTTATGCATAATGTGACAAAGGATTGTATTAACGTCGGGCTTTTTTTGTGGTTGATCAACTACTACTTAACACGAGAACAATTTTTTTTTTTTTTTTTTTTTTTTTGTGATTGATCAACTACTACTTAACACGAGAACAATTATTATCGAAAATGACGCCAACATCACTGAAATATGACTAGTGTGGGCTTTTGTACAATAGATAGATGTTCAGGATCGAGACCTTGCGGTGGCCTCGACAATTGCTACATAAAGCGCGTGACCCGGCGTTCCAGTTTTCAGCCCAAAATGAAAACTAAAAGTTAAAGAAAAGAACTAGAAAACCCAAATTGAAGTTCTAAGAAGCCTTATGGTCAATGACAAAGTTTGCAGTTTTTGTTTTCAAAGGAAAGGAAATTTTTCATTCTCGGTTTCTTGTTCCCTCGAACATGTGTTTGGCTTGTAGAAATAAGAACTTCAAATAGGAATGTAAATTTAAACCCTTTTATCGTGTCTTTGGAATCTATCATTTTGCACATTTTCCACCAAAATTTTACCTAATTGAGTTGGAATTCGTGGATATCCTCTCTCGATGGAAATCCTACCCCAACGGTCGTAGTTTTCACCCAAAAAAAACCCTAACGTTCTTAGCTGAATACAGCAGTCATTTCATCTAGTCTTTACCAAGATGAAAATCTCCCATTTCCTTTTCAACTTTGACCCTTTAGCCAAAATCCCCAACCTCCCCATGACCCATATTCACTGTTCCATAAGCTAACCAAACCCCACTTCTGATAAAACCCGATCTCCCTTTGATAGCATCACGCTCTACAAAGCATGGAATCAATGACCATCGTATTAGCTGAAAGGAACAGTCCTGGTTAATCCTCGCTCAAATATCAAACCCATTACAAAAGCCCCAACCCAAAAGCCCCCCCTACCCCATCAGCCTCCCAGAGCAATGCATTGTCTCTGGACAGCATTTTACCATTACGCTCCATTGGGATACAACCCCGAGAATGAATTTATTGGAATAGCTGCTTCTGCTGTACTTTTCTCATAGGGAGTAAGCTGTCTGCCTCTCGTGCCTCTTGGATGGAAGAATAAGATAATTTAGATTCTCGAGTTACCATACAAAAAAATTATGCAATTTGTGGTCAGAAAAAGACTTGGCTGAGATAGATGGTATGGTCCACTGGTAGAATATAAGAATGTCGTCTAACCATGTTTAGGCAATTGTTCTACAACGCCAGTATCAATCTCTAAGCCTTCCAAAACACTATGAAGAGGGCATGGATAGTGCATCAGTTACCTTTGATCGGGTAGACTCGAGAACTTTAGCCTTAACCTTTAAGTCTGAAAATGAAATGAACAGAATTCTTGAGACAAGGCCTTGGTCTTTCTCTAGCAATCCTCTGGTGCTTAAACCGTGGATCCCGACTACTTCACAGTACAGTTACAATTACACACATGACAAGTTTTGGGTTCAAGTGCCCAAATTACCTATGGATTGGGTCTCGGAGGAAACCATAAGGCGAATAGCAGCAGCAGCGGGCTTGGTAACTGAAATGAAAATCGATACAAAGGGGTTTAGCTCTGATACAGGTGGAAAAGCTTGAGTAAGAATTGATTTATCATCCCCCTTGAAACCCGGGACATTTGCCAGCCAAGGAGGAAAGAAACTATGGGTCAACTTTAGATATGAGAGATTACCACACTTTTGTTATGCATGTGGTCGCATAGGGCATTATGCCAAGTTCTGTGAGGAAGAAGAATATGACAAGAACCGGTTAGAAACTGATGATCCTAGTTGCTTTGGAAGATCCTCTTTGGAAGCTGTTCTATGCAAGACTAGAGGATACAACCATAGATGATGAGATTATTCCAGAAACTCCCGCCCCCACCTTGCAAACGGTGTCCTCTGAGCCCAGGGGAAAGAATTCGTTGGTTCTAGTAGTGGGAACAATCTAGAAAAGTCAGCATAGATTTTTGCTGAGGAGATAGAAGCAATTGGAAAAGGTGGCACGAATCCATTAGAAAAAACTAAGAAAAGAGCTTGATGCTGATAACAGCTCCAAACAACTCTACAATGCTAGAAGGCAGCTCAAAAGGGCCCCAAAAGAAATGTGGCAAGGGGAAGAAAACAGGTGGAAACAAAACACAGTGAAGGTATAGTCCTTACACTTCTCAAAAGGTGAACTGTCTTGCCTTAGATGAGACCAAACTTTTGGAAACTTCAATTCAGGTTTGGGAGGATCCTAAGATACAGGCTTTGGTGGTTAGCACTAATAAGCCACTGAGGTTCCTATGAAATTCTTATGCTGGAATTATCAATGGTTGGGCACACCCTAGACAATCTTGGCATTGAGGCTCTGGAAAGGCCTGGCATTATTTTTCTGATGGGAACAAAGAGTCAAGAACCTGTGGTATGAGCTTGAAACGAATCCAATTCCAGAACTGTGCAGTGGTGAATTCAAATGGAATAGCAGGGGGATCAGCAATTTTACCAATTGACAGGGTGGTGCCAACAATGGACTCAAGTCACAATGAAATGTTTGACCTAATTTGTACAGATAGTAGAAAACATATGAGAATTACCTTTGTACACGCTCCAATAATCAACCTCCAAAACCAGCTTCCTTCAATTTGGTTGGGGGTTTGGGAAGGAGGAGAGGGGAGAGGGGAGGACTGAACTTTAATGAAAATTTTGTACATTGGGAAAAAGTAGGCAAGCATATGGTGAAGCACCATAGGTCAGTGGCTTTTAGAGATATAAGACATTACAAATGCATGCTCTCTAATGGATTTTGATGTAAAGGATGTGCATTTACATGGGCAAATAATAGGACTGGGGATGCCTATGGAAAAGAAAGACTAGATAGAGCTCCATGCAATGTAGAATGAAGAGTGACATCCCAAAAGTGGAAGCATATGCATTACCTGCTATAGGCTCCGACCATGTCCTACCTTGCTAACTCTCTCAGCAGAACCTGCAAAAAGAAAGAGAAATTAAGTTTAAAGCATACTAGCTTGAAGATAATGAATGTGGTCAGCTAGTAAGTTTAGTGTGGAATACTCTAGGCATAAAAAATGGACACTTTCTCAAGAACTACAAAAAGTAATAGAGGCCCTAAAGAAGTGGAGCAAGCAGAAGTTCTCTAATGCTAATAGTCAAATCAACTGCTTGAATATGAAGCTTTAGGAGTCAACAAATGAGCAGAGCTTGCATCATGACAGGGACAAAATGCAGCAACTGAAAATGCAAATTAAATATCTGTGGAAACAGGGAGAAATTTACCGGGGTATGTGCTCAAGAAAATACTGGTTGAATAGGGTGATGGAAATGCTGAGGAAGGTCAATGGAATGAGCACATGCTGTTCTCTCTTTGTGATGAGCATATAGTAAATGATATTCTAGCTATCCCTCTCTTAACAACACCGACAGAAGACAATATAGTCTGGACACAACCAAGAGGGAGGCTATGCTGTTAAAAGTGGCTACAACCAACTCCAAGACATTGAGACTAAGCATGAAGCAAATCAAGCCTCATCGTCCTACCAAACTCCAAAAGCCCTCTGGACTAAGGCATGGAATCTAAAGACTCCACCCACAGCAAGAGTGTTTACATGAAGTGTGTGCCGAAACGCCCTACCCACAAGAGAAAACCTATTCAGAAGGACGATTGTACCTGAGTTGAAATGCCCTCTTTGCGAAAAGGAACTTGAAACTGTCAAACATCTGTTCCTTCTTTGTCAAAGGACGAAACAGATAAGGTTGGCCTCTGAGATAGGCATTGGGATTTCAAATCAGGAAGTTATTTGAATTGAAGGATGGCCATTGGAGATTGGTAATCACCTCAAAGCCCCCCGTCTTTTGAACTGATTTAGTTGATAAAAATAAATTTCATAATAAGAGATGTTACAAACTTACTAATTTATTGACATATTTGTAAATTAATTAGAGTGCTACACTTGTAAAACTTGAGAAAAAGTTGGTTGCTAACTTGTTCATTGGAACATTGGTAAGATGATTTTAAGGTTTGTAAAATTTGATGAGGCACTGTGATCCATTTTAATGCCTCTAATGATCCAGAGCATGAGTACCCCTGAAGCATTGTGTCAACTTACTTTGCTGGCTGGTGCTAGTGACCTTTGAGCCTGTGCCATAGGCGAAACTTTGCTTGCAATTCTTACAGCATGCCCTTATACGTCCAGGACTCATAATTTCTATTGTGAAGTGTTCCCAAATGATGGACTTCTTGTTTCTCCGCTTGTTGGGCTGTGTTTCTAGAGTTTTCAAATCATTGTTTTCTTCTGGGGTTGCCATCTTCTATGTAAAAACGAATTCCTGCCGAATGTCAGAGATAAAACATCAAAAGAAAAAAGACAGGTATGAAAGAGAAGGAGATTTAGAATATTTTGACAGCATCAGGCAAGATAAGTTAGAAAAATCACTGATGAATGGACTTGAACCAAATATTAGAGTAAGATGTACAGAAGATCAGTACAAGGATTACAAATCTTTTAAAAAAATTGAGCAATGGTGACCAAGCATAGGGAATTGATAAATTAGCTTTCAATATGATGACGAGACTTTAGAGATGTTTAGCTAACAACAAAACATCATTTTCCCCTTTGTATTGCAATATGTAGGTCAGGGATCCAAACCATGGTGAATGTTCCTGAATAAAGTCCACACCAAAAGCACTCCAAAAACAAGAAGGCAGACTACACAGGCACCTGCATTTTATACTCAGGAAACACAATCTAGTAGTAGCTTTAACATTCAATACCTCATCTCACAGAACCAACACGAGTTATCTTGGTTGGTGGTTGGTGATCTATTTGTCAAGAACCAACTTTTGTTGGCCTGTCATGGTTATAGAATTCGAATTCTCGATCTAGCTGAAAGGTGCAAACAACAGTAGGCTAATGATTTTCACAAGCTAATTCAACTTCTCATAGTCAACTCACACACAGTATTCAACTTACATATGAATGAAAAGGAAGGGAACTACACAAATCACCTTAGTCTCCTCGATAAATCAAACACGAAAAAGCATCCAAGCAGAAAGAAAAAGTATTGAACAAAAGGAAAGCTCGAAGCATATCCCAATTACAGAGAACTAACCGAGGCAAAAGTGAAAATACTGTGATTGCTAGTGCCCTTTTCTCAGTCGCTGAAAATGAAGTAAAAGCTTTAGGGCATCCACTGGTATCAGACTTGCACATACCACTTTTCATTTTTCAGTTAATTAAAAAATTTCTAAACGTACCACACAAAATCTATTAAAAAGTCCGCCGGCATGCACTACGAATTGAGCGAGAGGTGGTTGTTCTTTGGAAATCCTCCATAACTCATGGAACAAGCAGACACACGTCTTGTGTAATAATAGGGTCCAAAGCTATCAATCCTCCATCGAGCAAGTCACACAGCGTCTCCACCCTCGAATCGGCCACGATTGGGTTGGTGGTCGGACCTTTCTTCCTGGTCGCAGAGCCACCGTCCAGCAGTGCCACCGGACCTCGGCCCAATCACGGAGGTCAAACGAAAGACACAATCGAAACAAATTTTGAATGGGGGCGAGGCTTTGCGTGAGCCGGAGTTTTTTGCTTTTAGTTTCTTTCAAAATCCTTCGCCTTTCAACCCTCATCGCTGCCACCGCTCCTCTTGTTGGATGAATGTTGCTGCTGCTGTTGAAGATCGAGCAAATTGGAGCTCCTTCTGGCGGATGAGAAGAACCATTCTCTCGTTCTCGAGCTTGGCTCTCTCCATCTGGGTTCCATCAACAAATCTTCAATGCCCAAATGCCTCCAAAGATCACGCCACCAACATAATATATAACAAAAGACATTTTTATCTTCAGTTCACTGCTACGAATCTTCCTTCCCTCTCAGAAATGAATCTCCTATTCTCAATTTTTCCAACAAAGGCACTTTCTTTGACCTGGTCAAATGCCCAGAACCAGACATTTTTCCCATGCAATGAAAAAGCAGAGGTATTCCCACACAGCCCAACAGATAAAAAGAACATACCCAAGTCAGCGAAACCTCAAGAAATCCCGAAATGCACCACCAACAGCCAGGAAAGCCTCATCCATGAGGTGCAAGATTCCATAAAAAAAAAAAAAAAAAAACTCATTTCAGGATGTATAGCGAGCATGGCAACTGGCTTTGAAATTAAGAGAAAGAGGGAGGACACAGATGTCTTTGACGAAGAGAGAGGACTCAAGATGGAGAGAGAAAATGGGACCATGATTGGACGACACATGACGCCACGTGGATGGGCCGGCCCACGATTACGTGGAAAGGCCGGGCCTGCACAATATTTTTCTCGCAAGGCGCCTACCTAATTTTGTGGGCATGCATGCGCGTGGAGAGAAAAATGGGCGTGGGAGACATGCACACCCATGGGCCCTTCAAATTGCCACTTTCTTCGTCTTAAATAAGAGTAACCATGTGCTAATAGGTAGGGGTGTCAATAAAACCCGACCCGACCCGACACGACCCGAACACGAAACAAGTTTGGTACATGTTTCGTGTTCGGGTCGTGTTCGAGTAACAAATATAAAACAAACAAAACAATGTGTTTCGGGTTGGGTCAGGTTCGAACATTGTTCGACCCGAGAAACACGTTAATTCTAAATTCCAAACACGCCAAAAACACAAACACTTTTGCCCCAAACACAAACAGTGAAACACATACCTCGTCAGTAATAGGTATTTGTTGCCCTCCATATAATAGGAAAAAAATCTCGGTCGTCTTGTACCGCGTATTTAATCCCGCGATAGACATCTTTAGACCAACTACGGATGGAGGCATAGGAAGGCCCCCATAGGGGACCAAATCTCCCTTGAGGCCTCTAATTTCAACTAGATTGTGGCATTTTTCGATTCTTAAAATCTTCCAATGTGTTAATTGCAAAAGGTACGGTCTTATAAGGGGCTGGCACCTATAGAAAAGCAGCTCGTCCATGTTTTTCAATCCATCAAGGCCTTGAACTTGAAATAGAACATTAATCACTAGTAGAGCATCTAACTCGAAATCAAACAATTCCAAGTGTCTCAAAGACTTTAGGGATTCAAGGCCATCGATTTCGAACAACTTCTCACATGTAGATACTTTTAGTTTTGCTAAGGATTTTAGCCCTTTCAAACGCTTGATTTCTGTCAGCTCACCGCACCTTTTGATATGTAATTTTGACAAGAATTTCAAACTCGACAAAGTGCTGGGTGGCGTCTTCTTGGCATTGTCTATTGAATGGAGTAAACCGATATAATTATACTCAATCATCACGAGAATAAGGGACTTTTGTGATATCGAAAATAATCGTATACCTCTTAAATTAAGACGGAAAATTTTTAGTTCAAGTAAAATGAAAAAATAAAAGGAAAATTTTTCTAAAGAAAGTAAAGAAAGATGTCACTCATGAAGAACACCAAATGTCAACCACACATTGAAAGAGCTCAGGAGCACCACCATGCGTTTATCTAATAAGATGGATTCATTGTATGTATTTTAGATTTGCACATGAGATGTATTTGATTTTATAAGCTTATTTCTAAGCTCTAAGAAATTTTGCTTTCTTTTTTTTCGCAAACACATCAACAATTTGATTTTTATTAACTTATGAACTAAAGAAAAAAACTAAACAATTTAACTGGAGGGTACTCATTTTCTTGCTTCTTTCTTTAACTTTCGGCCCACATGTTCTTAATGGCTCTCTACCCATTTTTTGTTTCTTTTTTATCTTTATTTTTACGATATCAATATATTTTTTTTTCTTGGGGCTTACGCTGGACCAAGTTAGACACTACGTCGGCAGCTGGAATTTGAGCGCGTTCGATGATTAAAATCCGAAGTTCACCGACCGGATTGCGCATACTTACCGACCACAAAATGATGGCAAATAATTATAACATCCAATGCAAGTTCATGACTCTTGGGGATGCCATAGGTAACAATTACGAACGATCCAATTTAGGATGTTTCACTCTTGATAGAGTCAAGCACCGTATCATATATATCACATCCTGAAACCAACAAGAAAGAGAATGACATGGCCGTCCTCCCGTATGAAGGACGTTGTCTCAAACATAACCAATAACCTATTAACAATAACATATATCTCCATCCATATATATTGAATAAAACAGCAAGTTGGTTACAATATCAAAATTTCTATCATTATCACAAAGAATATGTTCAATTTAGAATTCAGCCAACCCAACAACTATCTACAAAATATATATATAAAAACTAGCTAAGCTCATACCCAAATCATACTCCCGAAAATCCCATCAATAGCGCTCTCTCGTACTATTAGCCGCTAGTTGAGGAGCTTGAAAAACATGAAAAACGAGTGAAATGAGTCAGTAAGTAGTATATCTCTTCTAAACAAATCGAGCAATCACTATGTATGTATACACAATAATACCAAAACTCCATAACCCAAACTCAAGGTAAAAATTACATATCAAATGACATATGAGTGATTTCATTTCAACAAAGTTATAAACAAGTCAAATTTACTCGATTACTCACCATCACAATTAAAATGTCAATGGTCAAGTCTATTAATCAATCTTTATTAAAAAAAACCACCGAACACGTACCTATGATTTTTTCCGTAAGTTTTCATCAAATCCATATCTCACTCATACCGGCTGGGTGATTTGGAAGATTTATTAAGCAAGCTGGCACTTGCATTTTTTGTTTCTGGAATCAGGTTAAAAATGGAGGCAAGATGTTAAATAGCTGTGTCTGCGCAGATCCAACGAAGCTCTGAGAATGGACCGAGATATAGATTCTCTGTGCGTAAAGAAATTTTCTTTCCTTTGCCTTCTATTTCTGAAACAGAAATCCAGGTTCGGCAATCGGTGGAGAGAATGCATTTTGCATCGACTTTACTGATAATCCACGTTCTTGACGAGTAGTATGTTGTTTTCTTGATCTGCAGATTCAGCGATGGACTGTATTTGGCAAACTTGGCTGTGTCATCAAATCTTCTTCAGGATTCATGGACTGCCATATCGAACTTGAGCGGCAAATCAACCAACACTTCCTCCTGCGTTGTGTAAAGAGGGTGTTTCCATGACTTAAATCCGCGACTTTCCGATCAGATGGGGATAACCCTGTAATAATCAATGAATTTCACTGCCTGAACTACAATATCATTGCCTTTGTCACCTCACCGGTTACTACAGGCAGTCTTGAAGAGGAAAGAGATTTGGTTCCTTCATTGAAGATCCCCAACTTTCAGTTCCTATGCTCCAAAACCAATCCAACTTTTCATATAAACAAAGCTGCGATTTCTCTGTTTAACTCTCTTCGAAACGAGCTCTCTCGACTCAAAGAAAAGGTAGCACTTCTATATATTCTCTCAAGTTATCCATTCTAGTTATTACTATTATCGGCTGTGAGATCATAAGGACTCATGTATCTAGGAATTGCTGCTTACAGAAATCGTTGCTGAAGTAGACATGCTAATAATTGCTACAATTGAGGAGTTTCGAGTCGTTCACCACCTATCATTAAGCCTATTAGATGAGAAGTGAAGCACTGTTCTGCTATGGAAATGATTTTTCTCATTGTTTTGAGCATAGTTGCGAAACTCCCTATAAATTGAATCTTTCATTGAACTGAATCATATGATTGCGCAGAGTTTCATTTCATTTATTAACTGTGCATATTTATCTCATCTGAAAGATTGTATTTGGCACCTATAAGTTGAGAATATGAATTGATGCTTATTGTGCTTCAACGCAGGTTGTAGCTTCAGCCAAGTCCAAGGACTCAGTTCCCTATATCATTACAGGACACTGACCGGGTGGATTCATCGCCTCCCTTTTCATGTTATGGCTTTGAACACACTCGACACAACAAAGGGAACACTCCATCTCTGTATCAATTGCAATTCGCCACACCTTAGGGACAATGCCTTCTGACAAGCTGTATCACAATATTTAACATGGAATTCGTGCTTCTTGTGTGTAGCTCATATGGATGATTGTTTTCCTAGACCATTCCTTCACTCTTCCACCACTAACTCAAGTTAATACAAACCTTTTGGTACCTTCCTTTTGTGTTCTGAATCAGGTGGTACCTGTTTTGAAGCCCGAGTCCATCATGGAGCTGCTTATGTCGGAAATTGCTGTTGGAAACAGAGAGTCCCGAAGTGTTGATTATAAGACTGTCATTGGATGGCTAGAGCAAAGATTAATTCACAATGATTGTTCATGGTTTAATGGGCAAGAAGCAGATTCGTATTAAGCTGGGGTTACTACTGAAGTCATAGCGGTTGGCCTCAAGCCAATACAGGTATCTGAACTTGACCTTCTTCCCATGGTTACATTCCATCAAGGGGAAGTTTGCTTTTTAGCAGATAGTTGTGCTGCTTGCAACCACAAATATATCTCACTTTTGCCATTGACCATGTTTTAACCTAATTAAAACACGGATAGACTAATTCAGAATTTTAGCAGGATAAAAGGAAAACTTGCTGAAGTTGGAAGCTTCTAAATTTTAAGAATGTTTATAAATTTTGATTGAGTGGACTCTCATTGCAATGACAGCAGCTGAATGAGGGCAGTGATGCTCTGATAGATGAAATAGTAAAGCGTGAAAGAGACGTCTTAAGACAATAAAAGAGAGGCATTTGATCCTGCCAAGCAATTGGACCAAATGAAAGTGTACCTTTCTTGGAGTGGTACATGAAGGTATGCAAAGCCAGCGGCAGGGGTCCTGGTTTCTGTGACAGCTTAAAAAATGCACGAGAAAGGCACGACAATGGAATTGATAAGTACAAGACAATCCTCTCGGATTACTGGGAGGGTGTGGTCAAAGAAGCGGAGAAGAAGCCTCAAATATGGGGCACGCCACTGCGGTACCGTTGGCTCTTTGGAGGGACAAATTACTGCAGGATAGTGGAACCACTGGACATAGCGGAATATTACAGAAGGAGCCGAAAGGATTACATAAATCGAGGAAGATCCAAACACTACAGGCTGGTAGAAGAATGGCTGGACGATCATCTGAAAAAAAAAAAAATACCAGGAGAAGGCTGGCCTTCCGAATTTGAAATTGAACAATGTCGAGTCAAGTATGACGGAGGATTTGTGCTTTTGGGCACATGTGGAGGCCATCCGGTCGTGCAGATTGCTGGAAAGCGGAGGATCATCAAACGGTTCCAAAATAGTGAAACTGGTGGAGTTTGAGAAATATGTTCTGGGTCTGATCGAGAAGTACGTTTCCCCTGACATATTTTTGGAGAAAAGCAGCTATATGCAATGGTGGAGGGAGTATGTGGAGATCCTGGAGAGGCAAATGATGGGTGATTCTCACAATTCACAGCTTGTTGCTTTCATGAGGGAGGAGCGTTACAAGAATTATGCTGAAGGTTCCCTAAGGATGTTTCAAGAGGGTCATTCAAATGTGAATCCACCCGACTCCTCAAATGCGGGTCTTAGGTCGACAGAAGGACCCAAAATCTCTCCCTCACCCTCTTCTCTGCAATCTTCCCCTCGTCGTCTTACCCTTTCCCTCCTCCTTTTCCTTTCCCTCTGCCTTTGCCTTCGCCTTTTCCATTTTCTCTAGGTAACTTCCCAAAAAGACATCTGTACTGATGTTCTCGACAAGGCACCCAGACTTCGATCACAACATTGAATTTTTGGATGTGATATATATGCCTACTGTGTCCTTATCAGTAAACTTGTGAGGAAACGTCGTTTTGTAGCTTTGTAGTACCGTCTAGAGATGACAATTTTCAACGCGATGAGGAATGAAATAAAGTGCAAGCTAAAATTGTCAGGTCAAAGTAAATTGCTAGCTGAAAAGGGGTCCTTCTCATGTTATTCAGGTAAATAATAGATGACTGCATTTTCTTGTTATAACAATAAATATAAATCGTAATTTCATGATTTTCTGCATCCAACATACAAAATAATATTGGCCCCAGAGGTAATCTGATGCATAAGATTGTCTTAATAATAGTAACATGCTTCACAATTATATCGGCCGAAAATGAAGTTAATTTTTTTTGGAGCGAAAATGAAGTTAATTAGAGCATAAAACGCAAGGAAAAGGAAGGTCGTTTGTAGTGTTTTACTAAGATTTAATTTGATCATATAAGCAAAAGGAATTTAACTGTAAAGTACC
This sequence comes from Eucalyptus pauciflora, assembly GCA_007663325.1. Taxonomy (NCBI): domain Eukaryota; kingdom Viridiplantae; phylum Streptophyta; class Magnoliopsida; order Myrtales; family Myrtaceae; genus Eucalyptus; species Eucalyptus pauciflora. The sequence continues at coordinate 763,113 of VMYD01000027.1, read as the reverse complement.
ACTTGTTCAATTAACTTTTTTGTTGTATTGTGAAATTCATTGAGATACAGAAAGAAAAAAAAACAAGATATGCTTTTTTTTTTTTAAACCATGTTTTATTTAATAAATTATGTATTGTGATACTTCCACAATAGTTGATTTGGGTTAATTTTCTTTTAATAGTTAAGATACATGAAAGGGGGCGATGCAGTTTATTTTAATAAGATTTAGATTAGTTCTGTTGAGGGCAACATTTGAAATTAGATGTGTCGACGATTTTTTTGCGACAATTCACGAGTTCAATTAAAATAGATGCCTTTTTAGCTTAAAATTTAAAATTATATCAGCCCGTGTCTAGCCGTGCCAATCGCTTACGCTCTTTAACATCACTTTAGAATGTTCGGATTATGCTTTCTAATTGACCTTCTTCCTGTTGGGGAGAACTCGGGTACAACAATTCACCACGTCCAAACGCAATCCAGGATCAATTTCTCCCCCGATACTAAATCAACTTAGAATCTCTTAACCCCAGCAACAACCAGCAATGTATAGCCTCATAAAATGCAAATATAATACTGAAATGATAAGTAGACAAAACAAATAACGACACCAAGGATTTAACGTGGAAAACCTAATGCGGGAAAAAACCACGGACCGCCCAAAAACATCCACTAATCACCAAGAATAGCAGGATACACAAAGTATTCTTCTCTAGTCACACACTAGAGGCTCAACATCAATATTACAATCATTTTCTTTTCACCACATAGGTAGATAAACAAGTTTGGAGCAAGAAAATCTTAACCGCAACTGGAGAATTCGGAGACGGTTCTCGACGAACAAAAACCATCAACTCGTAGCCCTCGGTCTCACGAACAACATACTGAAATTTGAGCCGATTCCGTCAATATTTGGCCTTCGAATCAAAGCCGCAAAGTTGTAGCCCTCTTCCTTTCTTCTCTTCTCCCTTGTGCAGTTTTTTGTTTTCTCTCTCTCCTCTAGTCACTTTTTTTGGCACACACCCACGGACGACAACTCCACTTCTTTTTGTTCTTTTTCTTTTCCTTTTGTTTTTTTTTTCTTTTAATGCTGGCTGGGCCCCACATGAAGGTGGACCCAGCCAACACTTCCTGAGGTCTAAACGCAGTGCTAAAGTGCAACATAGGGTGCGTTTGGCAACGATTCTGTTCCGGGGAACTGATTCTGACAAGAAATGATTATTTTTGATTCTGTTCCCGGGAACTGATTCTGAGTAAAAAAACGCGTTTGGTAACTGTACAAAATTTTTGATTCTGGAATAGAATCGCGTTTGATACCGTGCTAATTGATTCTGTTCCAAATTAATTTCTTTTGATTTTTAAATATTTTTTAAATATTTTTTTTTACTTTTTACTTTTTTTTTTCTTTTTTTCTTTTTTTCTTTTCTTTTTTCCCCTTTTTTTCCTATTACTCTTCTTCTTCATTTGGCCGGTCGCGGACGGCCAGACGGGCGGCGCTCAGGGCGTCATCGCCCTCGTCGGTAGAACCTCGCCGGCATTTGGCCCGAATTTCCAGGTCACCTCGGCCCGGCGAGAAGCGAGCCGCCACCCGCCGGGGTGCTTTAGCCTCGCCGCGCATCGACCTCCGCCAAGCCTCGCCATGCGGCCTCGGGTTGCGACGGATGGCGGCGGCGGACGGCGGCGGGTGGTGGTGGACGACAATCGTGGGATGACGGAAGGAAAAAATAAAAGTTTCACTGTTTTGATTCTTTTTTTGATTCTCGGACGAAGAATCATATTTTTTTTTATTCTCAATTCTCTTCCCAATCTGTTCCCGGGAACAAAAATTTTACCAAACGCGATTCTCGTCTCAAACTGATTCTGGGAACAAAAAATCAGAATCAGGTACTGTTTGGCACGTTACCAAACAGCACCATAGTTTCCCAAAGCTTTATGTGTGTAACCCTTCTAAAATGTAAAATCTCAGTTACGAATTCCATGAATATTTTTATGATCTGGTCTATATAATTTTGGCCTATTGGCCAGAAATGAGCAGATTTCGTTAAGTTTATATCATCTGTAGCCCAGATTGATAAATTATTGCTACTGTAAGAGGAAGTGTTCTTGAAGACTCGCCGCGGATCCAATGGACAACGTGCTCCTTATTCCATTCGTGGATCGATGTGACTGTAGCAAGAGGTCTTTGTTGCTCCATTTTATTAATTTTCAAATATATATATATATCTCTCTTTTTAGTGCAACTAGAACCCTCGAATAAATTCAGCAGTAACAAAATAGTAAACAGCTCAAAACTAAACAATAAACTATTGGCTCGACCCTGCTCGATCCGACCAAAAACATAGGAAACTGGTCCAAACATGGTAAACCCCTCAAGGGCAAGGGGTTGCGCAACCCTCTGCTTGCAATGACAGAGGGTCATGGCGCCCTCTGCAAATTCCGGGAAATGTAGGCAGAGGGCTGATGGTGGCTCTCTTCGCTTCTTCTTTTCCCTTCCTCCACAAAACAAACCCACCCCCCCAACATAAAAAAAGAAGAAGAAGAAAAGCACGTTCTTAATCTTTTTTCTTTGTGCTAACATGATGCCGAAGGTGGACACCACGCCGGCACCGCACATCCGCCGTGTCAGTGTTTGGATCAAGAATTGGCTAGTTTCCAATCAAAGTGCATGGATTGCAAAAGAAAAGGACTTAAATTTCAGCGGTAATCATAGCATTGCACGGTTTTGGGACTCTTGTGGATGGCCAAAGGAAAAAATTACGAAAAATCCAACTCGCGACGTAACGCAGGGAGCCAAGTACCTTTTCATTTGCGCCAACGGAGTTCTCGTCAACACAAGGCATTCCTTCCTTATTTCCTTAATTGGCCATTGCTTTCCTATTCATTCCGTGTGGGCCCCATTTAGCTTAAGGAAGTATATCTTTGGTAACGAATTCATGTTTGGGTGAGCGGAAGGCCTTGCCAAAACGCCCTTTCAGTTACCGCACATGTGAGGGATCGACTTTGTAAAGCATCGGCAAGACTTTCCTCTGTTTCTCTACTCCATCATTTGAATGAGCTTGCAGAGAAGTTCTGACCCAGGCTCCTCGCCGATTTGGAGATTTTTATCATCTCCGAACATGAGTTGGCACAGTGCCTGCATCGACAAGTCTGTGAATGGTAGAGGTGATTTGTGAATCCTGTGTGAGCATTTGTGCCTCTAAAGTTCAAGAATACTTTGTCACGGTCATTTCCCACACCACTTGGAGAGATGAATGGAGAAGTGGGTGCTCCCCCGGTGCCTGAATTGCTGGCACCAGCACCATCGCTTACACTCTCTTCTTGTTGAGAAAATTATAAGCTAGAACAGATAGAAGATCTCTAATAAATGAACTAAAAGTGAAGAGCATATGCTTTACAGGGTAAAGTTCACATCTTTCTGAACAAGTTTGGACACATGGGAACGTGAGATCTTTAATAAACCGGTCTTCTTATGCAGGTGGCAATTAGAGTTAATAGTAATTTATAGCCTCAGAAGCAGTTTATAACATCCCTGAGTTGTTTGTCTTCCCCTCGCGTCAATACAAGATTTGGAATGGTCCATTCAGACAGAAATGATCATCTCTCAAAAATTTCTGCAGATATGTAGTGAACTTCTCACGCTTCTTCGCGTATCAGAGGATGCAAAATATTCAGTTCCACTCTAATTGCTTCTTTCTCAATCCAGAATGGTTGGAGCCATTTTTGCCAATTGCAAGTCAGCAACATAGAATCACGAGTTGATAGCATCTAGTGTCTTAGAAAGATATTTTCTTGCCATATATGGTTTCCAGTAGCTGGTACACAATACCAGTGGCTATGTCGGAAAATGTCCTTCGACAAGGCAGCTAGCTTTCCATATGTTCTTGGAGTCTCCTGGCATAATTTTCGCAATGCTCATGGCTCAAAGATAAGCAAGTGAGAACAAGACACGTATGGGTAGGCACGATCACATGCATCATACCAAGTGCCATGGACGTCATACTCGTGAATGTTTTTCGTATTTTAAACCAATTATTGTATAGGAAAAATCGTCCAATTAGTCTCAAAATTATTATATGAATGTCAATTTAGTTCTAAATTTTACAATTTCATTGATTTAGTTCTAAACCTTTGTGCAATATTTTAATATAATCATTATGAGTCTTGTGACCAATTTTTGGCAAAAATCACTAGTGTAACAATATGCCACGTAAAACGATCCAAGATGATTACATCACCACATCAATGATTCTCAACGCAAATTGATCTCAAAGGTTATATTAATATTTCGCATAAAAATTTAATATTAAATTAATAAAATTATTATGTTTTGTTGAGATTGCTTTCGGAAGTGACGCGTGATGCAATGATGGCAATACGGCACTAATGCTGAAATTATTGAAGCCTTTGTGAGATTTGCTCTTTGGAGTCATTATGAAATTTTGTACGGAGGAGCCGACACGCACTGTCCGCGAAAGCTCGGTCTGCGGCTGGCATGGATGAAGTACAAACACAAGTTGGAAAAGCAATGTGAGGGGAGAATTGTTGGGGAGAGTGACAAGTAGGGGATCCGCTTTGCTTTGTCTACATCATGGCTTAATCATCATACGTGTTTTGTGGACCATCGCTTCTTTCCCCTGATTGGGGTCAAGGAATGTGAGCCTTCAAAAATCCTATCTACACGGTGATTGTTTTTTTTTTTTTTGGGGGGCTTGTGTGCACTACCCTGGTCCAGTGCCTCAAATTGAAGTTCATATACATTTTGATCACGACTGCTATATCCTGACGCTTGAATGAAGGTAACATAAAATCAGAACATGATTTTTCCAGACATAATGAATTTTATCGATATTCCGCACTCGGTCAAATTTGACATGTAAATTTGATTAAGAAACCAAGATGGCCGAGGAATCTCGTGAAGAGAATATAGCAAGTTGATCAAAAACATACTAATGATTTACCATGAAAAGAATTATCAAGGGACTGGGAGAGCTGAACTTAAGGAATTTCCTGAAGAGAACATATGGGTTAGTTGAAGCAATTGTTCTTCCAGTTGAGCATCCTATGGATAATATGAAATGGAAAGAATTTGTGTAAAAGAATAAATAGAGCCAAATATATTTTAAACGGAGGAAGCGAATCATTCTTCAAAAGAAGTGCTTCGAGAAGATTATAACTCATATTTGATCATAATAGCACTTATCCACGACTCTACTAATGTGACATCCTGAAATTCGAGTCCTTTGAGGGATGAATAAATGTGAATTTTGTCAATGCATTGTTGGTTGATCTCACTCGGAATTGATCACTCCTGAGATACTGACCTTGAGGGGAAAGGCTAATGACGACAGAACTCGTACGACTAAAGGACTCAACCTGGGAAAACGACTTGACCGTGAAACTTACGTGAGAACGATCCTGTAGATAGGCAGGCCGATTCTAAGGACGATTAAAAGTCAATTCGCGGACAGAACATAATGGAACAACGGGTGATTTCGTTTACCATTATCAAATCCACGAACGACCCTATGTCAATCCTCAGTAATCGTGTACTTTGAAATAAGAATCTATCCTCCGTAATTTCATGTAGTCAAGGACGTCCATGCGTCGAGATGTCTTGAACATGATTTGACACGAGTCGATTACGCGGGAATCCTCGGAGCCGCTTGTCAGTCTGAGTTGTACCTGAAATGGCATTGGGCGAAATTGACATGGTATGAGAACTAAAGATTGGGCTTCGAATTATCGGGAACATTCGGGACGGACTTTGGATGAAGCTTTAGCGACAGTCGACATAGTCAGTTAAGCCGAGCAATTGGAAAAGGGATTTTCGGACCAAGGAAGCGAGCCCATGAGGAAGTGGGTCGAGCCAAGCCAGTGTGGGCGTTAGGCCCAAGGTGGGACAGCCACCATGATGGGCCCAAAGCAAGCAAGTGAGCCCATTGGGCCTAAACCAACTATTTATCTTCTAAAGCCCATGGGCCATTTCTTAGCCATTTCAAGCCCAACCAATTCCCAAGCCCACTCCTATTCATGGCCAAGCCCATTTCTTAGGCCCGCCCATCATTGTCAGCCCAAGGACAGAATGGTAATTGTGCAAGTTGAAATGACCAAAATACCCCTAATTGTAGGGAGAAAAAGGCTAGAGAAGAGAGAGAATGTGATGTCATCTTGCATGGGGAATTGAAGTGACCATTTAATGGCTTTAATGAGGAGTGCAACAGCTCTCCCATCACCCTCTCTCTCCCTCATTCGGTCCCCATCTCGACAGAGCTTCTCTCTCCTCCATTTTCTTCTTCTCCAGTTCTGCTCCAGCTGACCCTTCGGTGAAGAATCGAGTCAAAAGTGGTCTTCCTGGATGAATCAGCCAACGAGCCATCTATCACTGTGACCGGGAGAGACAGAACGTTCCAACAAGACTGATTTCGTCCTGAACGGAGCCGCCTGCCAGCCTAGGCGCCGCCGTGAAGGAACCGGTCGCCGGTCTGTCGGTCCGCCTGCAGCCTGCACTGTTTCGCGTTTTTGGCCATTTTTCTCCCATTCCGGTCCTTCCTCCGCCCATCCCAACCACCCAAAAGATCCTCAAGACCCCCGGGAGCCGCCGGTTGCCGGCCAAACCCCTCACCGGAGCTCCGGCCAAGCCGTTCAACTTGTTTTCTTCTCCGGCAGGGTTGTTTTTTAGAAGTTTTAGTGGGAGTCTGAGCTGTGGTTGCTATGCTGAGCTTGGGACCGCCTTGGATCATCGTTGTAGAGGTCCCAGTGCGTAGCCACCGTCGTCGCCACCGCGTCGGTGCCTCTGGCCCACTTAACATGTGAGTTTAGCTCCTAATCCTTCGATTAGTGCCTAAACTTGCTTAGGGTTGGTTTAGTTAGGATTAATTATGGTTTAGGAGGTATACTTAAGTTGTATGAGCCCTAAGATAGGTGGTTAGATGGATGGATTAGATTAGTTTAGCTTAATCTCACTTTAATTGCTTAATTGTGCTTATGTGTTTAATTAAGCTTGTTTTGCTTAATTAATTGTTGTTTGTTTTAATTAATGTTTTGTTTAATTTCTGAGTTTAATTTATTATTTATTTAATTATGGAAATTCTAGAAATTCATTGTTCACGCGACACTGTTCACAATTACTGTTCACGCGCGCTATTCACGTGCACTGTTCATCCAGAATGCGAAAAGAGGTCTAATTTCATATATGTTGATTTTATGAAGTAAATGGAGGTGTAAATGTATGGGCATCTGCATGAATTAAGTGAAATTGGTGATTATGAGGATTTATCCCAAAAATTGGATAATGTGGGTATAAATCTAAGAATTGCCGAGTGGGGCCGTGATACCATTAAATCTCACCAAATATAAGAAATTTGCCGAGTGGGGCTATGATACCACTAAATCTCACCAAATATAAGAAATTTGCTGAGTGGGGCCGTGATGCTACTAAATATCAAAAATTGCCGAGTGGGGCCGTGATGCCACTAAATATCGAAAATTACTGAGTGGGGCCGTGATGCCACTAAATATCGAAAATTGTCGAGTGGGGCCGTGATGCCATTAAATATCGAAAATTGCCGAGTGGGGCCATGATGCCACTAAATCTAAGAAAGTTGCTAGTGGGGCCGTGATGACCACTTAATCTAGGTTGTGCATGTTAGGCCGTGACTAAGAGTTGAGAATGAATAATCGAAATGATCGTGTGATGGTCTCGATGACATGTAATCGACTGAGTCGATTGATCGATGACTCGATCTGAATTGATGCATTGATGTGTAAAATTATTATATGCATGAGTGAATCACATCGTTTATGGCACACACGCATGAATCAATAATGTGCAGGGTGTGGCAATGGCCTTGTGAGATCGCTTGTGATGCGACTCGTATGTGATTGATGAAATGTATCATCTAATGGCTATGTGCATTGCGTGTGTCGTGCTGAATTATAACGTGCAGGGTATGGCATACTAGGTAAGGTTGTATGTGAATCGACTGTTGGTTGTTGCTTGTGGTGGGGTAGTTCTGGATAGATACCTTGAGTTGAGTTGGTGTACTAACCGGGGCTTAAGGGTGGAATTTGCTAAGAATTATATCTTATTGGTTATTGAATAACCATTTTCAAGTCTCGAGTGTGAAGAGCTAGGAGCTTGAAGCGGAAAGGTCAGGAGAATATGTGGCTTAGTAGTTCTTTATGACATAGACCTTCTATATAAGCTTGAAGTGTTTATAAAAGTGTATTTGATTTGAAATTGGTTGTCCTACTTTTCTATCCCATGTATATCGTTGTCAGGGGATTAGTTAATTCACTTCCGCATATGCAATAAAATGAAAAGGGTCGACGACGAGTCCTGGGAACGTCGCAAAATTCTATCGACCAACGAGGGATGTGCGTGCGCTCGAGGCTCAAGGCGTGACAACTAACATTTTGCTAGCATCATCAAATTCCTAAATTTCATCAATCAAGTACTAATCTCTACACTATATGCAATTTAGAATAATAGAAAAAAAAAAAAACCAACACCCACACACAAATTCAAGTAGTAAAATTTTCATTTTAGATATACATAAAATTTACTCAATTTCTCTCTTTCAGTAATACATAAAATTTCCCTATATTTAAAATTCCGACTGAATTCGAATGTTTCCTAAATGATTGTACATAACAAGTTAAATTCAGTCAATTATTCCAAACTTTCCTAATTAAATCGGGGATAAGATAGAGACGACAATCACCATCATACTATGGAAGAGCATTCTTTAAGGCTGCATTTGACAGTCGGGATAAAATTCGGGATAGAATATGATTTATCCTATCTTACGTTTAGTGCTCACTCAAGATAGGATAAAGTCAGATAGAAGGGAGATATAGGCAGGATAAAATTATCCCATGGGGAAGGTAGAATAAATGTGGATATGATTTCTAATGTCCATAATTGGAAAGTTATTTTTCTTGAATAACAAACTTATTAAATTAACAAAATCGAAATTATATTTCAATATAAATAATATTTGAATTCTAATTTAAGAAATTAAAAATGAAAAAAATAGAAATTTATTTTAAATTAATCTTATTTTAATTTATATATTCAACTTTAATTCTATCTTATAATAAACATTCAATCTATAAATTAAATATTTATATTTATGATATATTTTAGGTATTTTTATATTGTAGGTATGTTAGTACATTTTACTATTTGATAAAATTTTATTAAAGAATGATGACACGGGAAAAAGAAATAATAAAGAAAATAATATAAAAAAAGAGGAAAAATAAAATAAAATAAAATAAAAATAAATTAAGGAATAATGTTACGAGAGATTTTCACCATCTTCATTTTTGAACATTTAGGTTCATTTATAATGATATGCCATTTAGATAAAAAAAAATGTACATAATATGATGTGAATATATCCGACTTTAATATTACGATTCACCAAACAATAGACCGGATATAAAAAAATATCAAGATTTCATATCATATCATATTCAGTCTTATTCTGATTAAAAATCCGGACGACCAAATGTAGCCTATTTATTTTTCTCATCCGTCTCGATCGCTCTTCCTTTCCGAGTCTCCAAGGCCATCATGGCCTCTACTTTTTAGAGGGAATGTGAAAAAGCACTGGTTGCAGTCCAAAAGAAAAAGGGAGAGTTAAAAGCACCGACACAATCAGTATGTTCTTAGGAACGTCCGCGTGAAGTTTTTGTCCTCTAATTGAATTGAGTAGCGGGGGCACCATTAGATCTAGAAATCAACGTCTCTAGGCTACCATGTAGCGACTTGTAAGCCTAATGGTAGGGAACTATTTGGGGACATATAATAAATGCTTTCACAAGCAAATACAAGATGAGGGGCTCTTGACGTCGAACGTGAAGCTAAGGTTCCTAAAGCTTTAGGATTTTGTCTTTCAAAAGTTGTGGGCTTCAATCTTGGTGGCTAAACGTGTGAATCTTTTGTTCAGGAATTTTGGCTACACATTTCAAATGATTTTGTTCCAAAAGCTAAGGTTCCTAAAGCAGTAGATTGGTGCCTATAAATAGGGCATTAGGATGCTTCAGGATGCAAAGCTTGGCTAAAAGAAAAAGAAAAAGGAGAGTTGGCTCATCCATCCGCGAGGGAAAGAAATGTTCTTGCTTCTTTGCTTTAACTTTTGGCTTGACCGCGTTCCAAGTAATATTGGTTTTTGCGACTTTTTGATGATAAACAGTCTTAATTTTGGGACCTCATGTTCCGCTTGTCTATAATTTTTCTTGTGAGAATTTGCAATTTTTGGGAGGAAGCAAGCAACGCAAAATATGACATGATATGAAATTGAAGAAAAAAAGAGAAAACGAAAGGCCAAGTGAATTGGGTGGCCACATGTCTACACCTTCGAGGCTCCCTCTCCATGCACCAACTATATTCAATCTCTCTTTAGTTGATGTGTTATAAATACACATCATTTATATTTAAATTTTAGTTAAGTTTGCATAATGGTATTTCTATAAGTTTTTTTTTTTTTTGGGTCGAAAGTATTTCTATAAGTTGAACACCAATAAAAGATATTGTTGGAGGTAATTACTTCCAACTAAGTACGGTGGAAAAAGTGGCATCGCTTAACAATGAGAAAAATCACTTCAAATTATATATATTATGATTGACGCTCTTAGGCTCCATGCATTTGGAAGAAGAATGGGAGATCTCATTCTAACATTTTAGGGAATGTTGCACTCTACCCTTCATAACTTTGAAGTTGGCGCATGTCAAATCTCAAACTTCAAAAAGTCGCATCCCCTTTCTGCCTAATCCAAACTTGTATTTTGTTATGCTCATAAACACCACTAACCTTTTTCCATTAACATGTACCGTGCACGTCTTTAAAGGATAAATAAGTCACATATCCTATAAAATCTAAAATGCATACTCCCTTTATTAAAAGATAAATTCTTAATATGGTGAGTATCGAATGTTTAATTGGTGACGGATTACTCATAATGATGAGATGTTATTTTATTGCATTTGCATCACATCCATAGTGAATTACAAATATATCTTTGCGACTAAGTTAAATGAGTACTTTGTTGGCTTTTTAGCATTGTAATAAGCATGTGTACAAAATGAATGGTTCCTCTACTTTTGGATGCTTTCTTTTCCATTTGCACACCTCCCTCCCGTCTCCTTTTCTCCTTCATTTTCCTTTAATTTATTTTCGTTAAATGTCCTTTTCTTTCCTACCGAAAGAACCTCCTACTCCTTGAGAGGGAGAGAGAGCAATTGTATATTTGTTTGAAGAAATAAAAAGGTTGTGTTTGGTTGCAAAAGAACTACGGTGAGAAGAAAATTGAAAAAAAAAAGAAAAAGAAAAAGAAAAAATAGAGAGGAAAATAAGAAAGAAGGGAAGGATATAGAAATGAGGTGTGAATGGGAAGGATGCGTTTAACTTTATGTGGGGTAGGGGATGCATGCTAGGGACGACCACATATTACAACTTATAAGTCAAAAGTGGGGAGAAGTACATTATCAGTGCCAAAAGTTGTGTACGGTGCTCATTTTGGTGCCAAAAGTTTCTGTCGGATCATTTAAGTGCCAAATTGGAGAAAAAATGATCACTTTGGTGCCACCAGCGAGAGATTTCGGCCAAAATGATTACATGACTTTTATATTTAAAAAAAAATCGACAATTCTTAAGACTGTCCACAGTGGATGGCATAAAATGACACCGTTTTCCTTTCTTCATGAGAAACGACGTTGTTTTACCATTCCACGTGGATCACTTACAAAATGACCGTCGTTTTGTAAAATAGAGGAGTTGATTCACTACGTTAAAAAACGACGTGGATTCACTACGGCCAAATATGATTCTTGCTCAATGCTAGCCGTAGCTCGCTCACCCACCGTTGTTCGCTCGCTTGCCGTCGCTTGCCCGCTGTCGCTCAGCCACCGCTGTAGTTGCGTTGTCGTTCACGTTCATTCACTGGCTGCGTCCCCAACTCTCGTTCACTCAGGTTTGTCATGTTCTCTATGTGGGTCAATGTAGTGAAAAATTAGGGTTTCGACGGGCAAGTTAGGGCGCGGAGGGCAAATTGAGGGCTCGGCTCAAGGGGAAAATGGTGGGGAAAGTGGTGGGGACTGAATAGAAAAATTGAGGGTTTCGTCATTCGTTCACTTTCTTTTGTGGGGACCGAATAGAAAAATAGGGCGTGGAGGGGAAAATGGGGCTCGACTCAGAGGGAAACAGTGGTGGGACCTTACTTTGTTTAATTAATTGGACTGCTTCTGTGGGGGACCGAATGTGATTGAATTGAAAAATGGGTGGTGGGGACCTCACTTTGTTTATTCAATCCGGTTTCCTTTGTTTATATGAAAGCACCAAATTGAATGGCTGACCTTGCATTTGTTTCTTGACAACAAAACGACTAGGATCTGCATGTGAAGTTGTTAATTTTGTCATGTGGTCCCAAAAACTAATGACTTTTTTTTTTTCTTTTCAATTGGGTGCAACATCGACATGGACGAGAATCGGGTATGCATCATTATTTGCTATGGTGGAGAGTTTCTTATTGGTGTCGAGGATTGGGAATATAGTGGTAGAAATGAAGGAACTATCTAAGTCAATGTTCGGAAGCCATCATATATTGATTTTCTGAGGGATTTGGTGTATTTTTTATGATGCAAAGTGCAAAAACTACATTACTGTGTTCCTGGGAAGGAATTGAAGGATGGCTTGAGATTTTTTAATGACGATAATGGTATTAAGGATATCATTTACCATTATCTTTACGGTAAATAAGTTAGGGTATATGTTGAGTATTATAGTGAGGATGATGATGAGGATGGTGAGGATAAGGATGAGGATGAAGATGAGGATGGGAATGGGGATGAGCAGACCACCACTGAAAGAGGAGAAGTGAGGGATCCTATTCAAGTGAGTAATCAGGTTAGGGATGAGATTAGGTTAGATGAAGGGAAAAATGAGAGGGAGGGAAGTCATTTTGATAGAGATGAACAGATAGGGAGATGTCTTGAAATCTTCGGAGAAGATGTGGGCGATGAAGACTTTATTAGATTAGGATGGGAAATTACTATATCTAGTGAATCGGAAGATGAAGATGAATATTTGGCTTCAGTAAGTTTCCCAAGTGATGAAGATGATGATGAACTCGCACAGTCAAGACAAAAGCAAAGGGAATTTTTCAGAAAAAAAAAAGTTGCAGCTTTAGTGAAGAGGCCCGAGTCAGTAAATAGGGATGAAGCTCCGGCTGAAGGTAATAGAAGTGAAGATGAAGAAAGTTGCGGCGATGAAGTTGTTGGTTCGGAGAATGAGCTTGACAATGATGATGAAGAACCTACTCGTGGAAGAAAAAGTAAGTACTTTTGCTATGATTCGACTGTTGCTAAACCTGTTTTGTCTGTGGGCATGAGATTTGATGATGCCAAACAGTTCAAGGAAGCTGTTGTGAAGAACTCCATTGCTGAACAAAGGAGCGTTGAATTCATTAGAAACACGAAGGAATTTATGAGAGCTAAGTACTTGCAACCCAATTGTTCATGGAAGCTCTATGACGCGTTGAGTAAGAAGGGGTCATTCCAGATTAGGTCTTTCCAGGAGGATAATACTTGTCTAATTATCTTTAACAATAAAAGGGTAATAAGTGTGTGGTTATCGAAACATTTTTTTAATACTATCAAAGCAATGCCCGAGATCAAGAGCCCTCAATTTCAGCTTTTAGTGAATGAGCAATTTGGGGTGAATGTGTCAAAGAATCAATGCAAGAGAGCTAAGATGATGGTGATGAAAATATTGATGAGTGGGTATAAGGAAGAATATGTGCAGGTATGGGATTATGCTGGCGAATGCATGTTTCAAAACCCATCTAGTAGGGTATATGTAGAGGTTGTGGAGAGACCACTCCCTGATCTTGGGACTAGATTTGATAGATTTTATGTCTGTTTTGATGCATGCAAACGGGGCTTCTTGGCTGGTTGTAGAAGAGTTATAGGATTGGATCGATGCTTTCTAAAGGGTTTATGCAAGGGGGAGTTGTTGGCTGCTATGGGGAGATATGCCAATAATCAAATGTTTCCGATAGCTTGGGCGGTGGTGAAGATAGAGAACAAGGATATTTGGTCCTAGTTCCTCAAAAATTTAATAGCTGACCTTGAGATAACCGATGGGAGAGTATGGGCATTCATGAGTGACCAACATAAGGTAATTTATTCCCTTTTAATATTAATCACTTGCATATTTTTCCTAACTTGTATTTATTGGTTTGAATTTTTGTAGGGATTTATTCTTGCATTGGCTGAGTTGATGCCACATGTTGAGCATAGAATGTGCGTGAGGCACATATATGCAAATTGGTCAAGGAACTTCAAAGGAGATAGGCTGTAGAAGCAGTTTTGGAAGATAGCGAACCAACATGGCCGATATCAGATTAGCCAAATAAGGATTGTTGCAGTTGACAAAGGAAGGTTTTGATGCACTCTTCCAAACAGAAGCTAAGCACCGGTGTCGGGCCTTCTTCAGCGAAGAGTTCAAATGCGATATCATTGATAACAACCTTAGTGAAGCTTTCAATGGCGGAATTTTAGAGGTCAGGTGTAAACCAATTGTGACATCTCGATTTTTTCAATTCTATTTTCAGTAAATTGAGATGGGCATTTCATCTTTGCACATATTGTTCTTTTCCTGGAGTTGGCCACTCAGGTGAAAACTAGTCTATCAGGTGAAGTCGGTAAGAGATTCTAATGCATCAAACTCGATAATTTGACCAGGAAGCGACCTTTCGACCAAGCTAATCTGCAAGGGTCATTATGGCACAGTTAAAAATCGATTAGAAACTGGAGATAGGTCGACTCGACAGAGGCAGGTGATCGAGTGTGGGTGATTCCACCAGATCGCACTATTCTTGTTGGTTGGCATTGGACCGGCTTTTCTGTCGATTGGGTCTCCTGTGTTTGTATTTGAAACCTTGAGATTACCACGACAACTAAGAGTCGCTAATGTGTCAGAGATGTACATTGTGGCTTGAATTGATCAACCACAGGTCAAATGCATGAAAATTTCTAAAAGCTACCCGGTGGGTTAGGACGCGCTAATATCATTCCAGAGTGAAATTAACCGTGAAATTGGAAGTGAATTCATAAATTGGAAGTCTTGTTATGTCACAAATATTATTAGGAGCATTGGATTAATTTATGAACTTTAATTGGGCTCGATTGGAAGATAATTGATTGGAATTGAAGAATTTAATGTACAGGATTTTATGCCCCGGAGGAAAATGAAATTGAACCTATTGGAATAAGGTTGTGGGAGATTGGAGATAGTGGAAGATGACATCAGGTGATGTCATGGTGGTTGGGCCAAGAGAGGAAGAAGTTGACAAGTGGAGGGTGGTGATTGCTTCTCAAAAAGGACCCATCAACTCCATCTTCAACCTCTAGCTTCTTGGAGAAGAGAGAGAGAGAGAGAGAGAGAGAGAGAGAGAGAGAGAGAAAGAGAGAGATCCGAACTAGTCAAGCCGGCTGCCCGACCGCCCTTCGCTCCCACGTCGTCGCCACCGTCGCCGTTGCCGCCGCCGCTCGTCAGCGCGCGAAGCTCCGCTCATCGGCCAGCCTTGCTCTGCCTTCGTCCACCGTCCAGCGTCATCGTATGAGGTCGCCAGCTACTACTCGCCGTTGGCCAGCCACTGTTGGAGCCAGCCAAGACTGCTAGAGCCGCTGCCTCGCCCGCACGAGCTGCCGCCGCCCTCACCGTTGGTTTCTCGCCTAACCAGCCGCCGGTCAGCCCTTTGTTCGGCCTTGGACAGTGGCCGGACTTCCAGCCTAGATTTAGAACTTCAAGGCCCGTTTCGGGTGTCTTCCGGTTCTCCTTTGGTGTCGCCCCGAGGAGATTTGTCGACGGCCTCGCCGTCCTCTTCGCCGGGGACTCGTCGGAAAGCGATTCTGGTGAGTTTAACTCACTAAATCTTGATTAGAGGGTTAATGATGCCCTAAGTGTGCTTAGTCTAAGTTAAGTAAGCTTAGGTGGTTAGATTAGTTTATTTGGTTGAAGATTAGATTATGGTGTTTAATTAAGTTAAAGTGTTCTTAGTTTGAAGTTAAGTAGGTTTATTTTAATATAAGCCTTGATGTGACATAATAGGTTTTATTTTTTATTTACTTAAATGTTTCGAAATTCTGGAAATTTAATAATATATTATATTTCGAAATATTAAAATATTATTATTAAAAAAAAATTTCGAAAAATTATTTATGACCTCAATTGCTTAGAATTTCACGCTGATCGTTGCTGTGCATTTAGAATTTGAATTTGATGAATGTATGTGGCAAATTGAGTGTTGATTGTGATAAATAGGGATTTTATTCATAAAAACCCAAGTGTTGGGTTTTGATGCAAAAATTGGATTTTTAAGGATTACTATTGTAATTGGAGTATATGAATGAAATGCGGAGTGTCCGGGGGTCAGTATTGATTTGTCGTGTGCTGGTTGAAAGACTCGGTCGTAGTAGTGGCTAGGCCAACTGGACCTGTATTCCTTTTGGATCGCCGTCAACATGGTAACGAGGCTCGGGTCGCAGTAGTGGCTAGGCCAACTGGACCTGTATTCCTTTTGGATCACCGTCAACATGTCGACGAGACTCGGGTCGCAGTAGGGGCTAGGCCAACTGGATCTGTATTCCTTTTGGATCACCGTCAATATAGTGATGAGGCTCGAGTCGCAGTAGAGGCTCGGCCAACTAGACCTATGCTCTTTCGGGAATGCCGTCGACGTAGAGACGAAGCCGTGCTCCAAGGGGGGGGGGAAGGCGATGCTTGGCATTACTGTCAGTAGATAGCTGAACTGCGAGTAGGCTATGCCCTTGTGTGGCAGTGAATAATAATTGGAATGCGTGCTGAGTGCGATTGTGGTTTATATGAAAGTGATGTTATTCCAATTGTTTAAATTCTTATTACTACCTGAGATTGTGTGATATAAATTGTGCTAATATGCAAGAAAGGAATTAAGACGAGGTAAGTCTTCTGTGTGATGTGGCTAGGCCACCCGGGGTGTATTTTCTTACTAATAGGGGTTTAGGGGGTTGAACTTGTTGAGACAATGTCTCATCCCGTTGTGGGCCAAAATTTTAGGACCGTAGATGGCAGAACCCCTGGAGCGTTATGGTCTTCCCGTGCGTAGTACGAAGCTGAAGTTTAGTTGTCCCGATCCTGATAGCCATTGGATCTATGAGCTTGTCAGGACCACAGTCTAGGTCCAGGAGGCCGAGCGTGTCAGAGTCCCTCATAGGTATAGGGCATGGTTCCACTTTGGAGCCAATGGTTTCAGGATTGGCCCTCTTGACAGTTTTGATATCCCACCTGCTGTAGTGGAAGCCATACTAGGTGACGACGTAGTCAACCCTCCCAATGGTAGGCTGGAGGACCCATAGTCTCCAGAGGCGGTTCGGTCTGAAGTGGGATTGAAGAGTGAGTTCGACTAATAGTCTTAGGACTGTTCCTTCTTTTTGGTGGACTGATCCCTTTTTGTAAACTGACCCTTTTTGGCATATATGTAAACCTTGGAATGTTGTTTATCTATGAAAGCATGTTTGTTTATGAATGAGTTGATTTCCTTCTTTCCTACCCTGTGAGATTTTGTCAGGGGTTATATATTACGTTCCGCATGCACATAATAAATGACTGGGGTCGGCGACACTACCTGGGAATGTCGCATTTGCATGACCATGGCGGGTTGTTCACATGTCTCGGGGTTCGTGGCGTGACAATCCCGTTTAAGTGGTATTAGAGCATGGTCTATGTGATGGAGTGATAAGGAGCGAGGCAGTCATGGGATAGTTGGTAGGAAAGGCTTTTGATATGCTGACGCATGTGGTTGATAGCTGCTTGTTAACTTGTTGGTGAGGTCACTCAGATTCTAATGTGGTATTGGACTTTACAAATAGGTATCTATATTGAGCTTGTAGCATGAGTGACTGTCGCGACCAATTTTTCGGGTGTGCACCACCTAGGATTTGGCTAATGGATTGTTAAGCCTAGACTTAACTCGGGCTCTCCCAAGCCCATACCAATTCGCGACTTAGGTTCAAATTTTAACATGCAATTGATTTTTAACTAGGAGTCGCCACTAATCTATTTTTTTGGTGGGTCGATTAGAAACCCAAGTAAAGTAACGGGAGATTTACTTTACTCCAACGAACCAGAAACTATGGGTATGGGGACTTGGTTACACTAGATTTCTCTAGTGCCCTTTCGATACCATTCTTTTATTTTAAAAAAATGTTTGGCAAGCAGCTTGAATTGATTTTAAATCTATTTCTCTAACATGTGAGGTGATCATACGGGTGTGCAATCCACCAATTTAACACCCAGATAAAACAATGAATAAATTGCCAAACTTACCTCAAAGCAACGAAAGCATCTGCAATGTTAATTAAAATCCACATCAACAACCCTATATATGGTTTCTAATTAACACGCAATTTTTGTTTTGTTTTCACTTAATTAATGAAAATCATGCAATATGCAATGCAATAATAACTAAATGACCTAATTCTAATGACATGTAATTTCTGATTAAATGGGCCTAGCAAAAATACCAAATGGCATGCATCTCAATGAATCTAACCCTAATGACGTGCATATGACATTTTTTCTTTTTCTTAAAAGAATGCATTTTATTCTAAATAATGAAACTAATTTAGCCTAGGGTATTTTTGTTTTTTTTTTTTATGAAATTCGGAATTAAAACAAAATGTGAAAATTATCTAGCTAGATTAAGATCCTATTCAATTTATATTAGGAATTAGGTTAAACTAAGTCCTAATTTAAACTAAAATCTTATCTTAACCCAAATAATCCTAGAAAGCAATCTATCTAAACTTAAAAATTAATTAGGAAGTAAAATTAAACATGCAATCTTACCTTAATATGCAATAACGTGCAAAAGATGCCCTAATCCTATATGATATATACATGATGTTTTTTTTTTGTTTTTTTTTATTAATTTCGAAATGCAAATCAAACAATAATAAAACTAACATTCTATATGCTTTCTTTTTGTTTTCTTTTTCATGATTCAAAATAAAATTCCTATTCTAAATATGCATGATAATAAAAAACAAACCTAATCCTAATTCAAACATTTTTTGATTTTTTCTTTTTATTTCGAAATTAACAATTGCTAAATAATTAAACATGCAATTCAAGTTTAAAAAAAAAACTGGCAACCTAAGTTAATTGATTTGATTTTTTTTTTTATTTCGAAAATTCATGATAAATAGAATGTTTTGCCTAACTATGCAAATAACCCTAAAACATACAATATTCTAACTCAGGCATATCTCAAGATAAATAAAAACAATCAAGTTCATTCAAAATTACCCCAAAAAATTACCCCAAAAATGATATCACATATCATTCAAATCAAGGGATAATATTTCGCTAGTAAAATCGATAAATTGATCTTAAGCCTTAAAGATCAAAATATCAATTTTATTCCCACTTGATTAATTATTTCATCTAAAGCCTTATAGATGAAATAAAAAACCTTGGCGTGGTTGCGAATTCGGTAATACATTGAGATTTTCAATTATGCATAGATAGACATTCCAACCAAAGAAAACTAACATAGAAATAATAAACAAATAAATAAAAAACCTAAACTTGCCTAATAAAGTAAAGTAAAAATACCTAATTAATTTATTCTTTTATTTTTTTTAAGAAAAAAGAAAAAGATTGGCCAGTTCGGAGGTCCGGCGAGGGAGGGCTTGTCGGCTAGGGTTTCGGCGAGCTACAGGGGTGGCACGTCAGCAGTGCGGCATCGAGACTTCGGGATCGAGCACGGGGTGACGTTGGCTCTGGGGGGCAGACGTCGCGGGCGAGGGACCCTAGGCGCGGGCAGGGGCGAGGACATGGTGGCGTCGGGGCTCGCGGATGGAGGCAACGAGGAGCTTTGGCGGCGGCAGATCTGGGAAGAGGCGATCGGATTTGGAGCGACGGCGTCGGGGGGGCGACATGACCGCGACGGCTTGGGAGATTAAGGGAAATCGGTGTAGTGGCGATGGACGAACGACAGTCGCTTTTGGGTCGAACGCAGGCAAGGGCGACGGGGCTCCGACGCTGCAGATCGATGACGGGGCGGCGCGGCAACATGTGGGGGTAGCACGTAGGTCGTTGGGGCTCACGGACGGAGGCGGCATCGGGACAGCGATGGCGCGGGCAGACGGCGTCGGCGCCAGCAGACACCCCCCCAGGAAGATGAACAGTTGCATGGGGGGGATTTTCCTTTCTTTTTTTTTTCCTCTTTTTTTTCTTACTAAATCACTTTTCACCCTTTTGCTTTTTTGGTGCTTTTTTTTCACCCAATGGAAAGAGAGCCCCCTCATTAATTCCCGCACCATGTCTTTTATAAGCTAAAAAAATGTATCTTCACGACATATATTTTTTCCTTTTTGTGTGCGCACAATACCCCTAAATATATCGTTGAAATATTTTTCGCATATTCCATAAAAAAATTCCCCTTTTTGCGCAAAATGCATCCCCCAATGTATATTACCTAAATATCTTAACGGAATATGACAAAAAATAAAATTTTCCTAAAATATATGCCATGTAATTTTTATTTTTTATTTAGCAAAATCAACCCCAAAAATTTGGGTGTCAATAGCTGCCTCTCTTTGAAGGTGAGCTTGAAGAGGTTGCCTTCAAAGACAAATTGAGACCTGACTATGAATGATCTTTTTGTTGGAAAATGAATTCCATTTTTTAATGCAATTTATATGATGTATGGAAATGCTAATGCAAATGATAAATGAACCTACCTGGAATAACCTACCTTCAAGGAAGATAGAGTAATTCGAGATAGTTGGTGTTACACGTCCAGGACCCGTACCATTCTACGGTCGCCTAGAATAGTAACATGACTTTTTGAAGAGACTGCTTTCCCAGGACCCGTACCATTCTACGGTCGTCCAGTATGGTAGTGCTTGATTGTGTTTAGGACTCGTACTATTCTACGGTCGCCTAAACGGGGATTCACTTTCCAGGACCCGTACTATTCTACGGTCGCCTGAATAAGGAATAGGTGCTGTCGAGGACCCGTACCATTCTACGGTCGCCTTGACGGAAAATTGATTTTTCAGGACTCGTACCATTCTATGGTCGCCTGAATGGGGAAATTGCTTTTCCAGGACCCGTACTATTCTACGGTCACCTGTTAGAGCAATAAATGTTGTTTAGGACCCGTACCATTCTACGGTCGCCTAAACGGAGATTTTGCTTGGCTAGGACCTGAACCATTCTTCGGTCGCCCAACGTTGCAACCTGGAGAAAAATCTTTGGGGACAACTCAATCGAGTGTTAGTGTATTCGAAAAGGGAATACCCGTGCAATGACAAGTATTTAAGGTATGAATAGAGATATACTTACCTGGTGACATCTTTGTTCCTTGGGGACATGTCTCTTGCAAAACATGATCATAGGAGAGACAACATGCATTTGTAATCACAGACATGCATTAATTCAAGTAAGGTTCATGCGTAATAATTTCTATCAACCACGCATCATCCTAATTTCAATAGGAATGATCTCGAATGATGATTTCGATCTGAACGCATGAGCGTCATGGATGTTTCAAATGAGAGATCCTTCAGTCTGAAAGGACTTTTCA
The DNA here is from genome assembly GCA_007663325.1 of Eucalyptus pauciflora. NCBI lineage: Eukaryota > Viridiplantae > Streptophyta > Magnoliopsida > Myrtales > Myrtaceae > Eucalyptus > Eucalyptus pauciflora. The sequence continues at coordinate 741,493 of VMYD01000027.1, read as the reverse complement.
CTCATCCTCTTTAAAAGGGGCTATTTTATCTTGACCTTTGATGCAGGATCGTGACAATCATTCTATCTCACCATCGTCATGCCAGACAAGGGTTTAAGCAATCTCGCTAGTGGTACGACCTCACCAATCTGAGGGGTCTTTAATAGGGACCGTACTGTCGACTTGGTCAATGGCTTAACAAATGGGACTCTTTGAGTCGAAGCTATTGAAAGATGACATTTCGCAACTGTCTTGGGATTTACAAGTCAAGAAACACACAAAATGAGGCAGAAATTATCTTACTCGTACTTCTTCAAGTGATGCTTTCAAGCATGTAACCTCTTACGTTAATTCAAGTGCCATAATCTAAAGAGACTTTGCAAGGGACGTAACGTAGGTTTGGTTCATGGACTGTGAAATGAAAAGGTCATTAGGCTCAAAAGTGTTTAGAGGGTCAAAGTTGGTGATCATTTTGACATTTCCACCACTTTCCTTCTCCACTGTCGAAGATTTTTCCTCATCAAATCTCCATTGATTGCAACAACATTTAAGTTTTAGTACCACCTTGTTGGGGATACGACTCATTATATCAAGAGTTTGATTTTTCTTTTTGCGGGCATTGGCCTTACTTTTACCAGGCACACTGCTTTTTCATGCCTCATTTTGCACCTTTTTTTTTAAGACAAAGTCTCCATTTTTAGCATTCTAACTCATGCCACTTGGATATTTTTGTCTTGCCCCCAATGTGGGGGATGATCACCAACTGGGTTTAGTATGAAATGAATTCATAAGCTCAAGTGGGCTATGCAATGGATAAAAGTGTATAGGATAGAGAAATAACTGCTCTTTATCATCCTAAGGCACTTTAAACTATTGTACGAGTTACAACGTGAAAGTAATACTCGAAGATTGATGCAAGTGTGAGTAAGAAAATTTCTATCATTCGTCTCAAATTTTGTCCCAATGTGGGATGATCCTTGACAGGGATGATTTAAAAACTCTTCACGTGTGTGGGCTCAAAGGGCTAAACGATGGGTATACTTGTAGTGTTTCGGGTAGAGGAAAAAAATTGCCTTTCATCACCTTGGATGGCGTACCCTTTGCGAGATCACCCTTTTTCTTGTGGGCATGAAATTTTTCCACACAACTCACTGGGGATTAGTGTATGAAAAGTGTAAGGAATAAGGCTTGCCTTTCATCATTCCAAGGTATTTCATTTGACACATTCAATTTATCTCACACAATTCATCAAGGAAGAAAAATGCAAGATTTATGACAAATTTGAACAATTCAACTCATTGAGGCATTTTATTCATCATAGAAATAATTACAGTTCATGACATGGCAAATTTTATCATGGGTAATACTTTTTGACAGCATCCGAATTAGCTGGAGTGGAAAACTCACGACCATCCATTTCTGCCAAAATCAGGGCACCTCCATGAAGTACCTTCTTCACCACATATGGGCCGCCATAATTCGGGGCAAACTTGCCTCTAGGATCTGGAAAAATTGGCAATAGCTTTCTCAGAACAAGATCATTTATCTTAAAATGTCTCGGTCGTACCTTTCGGTTGAAGGACCTGGCAATTCTCTGCTGATAAGTTTGGCCATGACAAAGAGCTTTTAGTCTTTTCTCATCTATCAAGTTTAACTGCTCAAGTCTTTGCTGCATCCATTTAGCCTCAGACAAGTCCACTTGGGATAAAACTCTCAGAGAAGGAATCTCCACCTCCACGGGCAAAACTGCTTCCATGCCATACACCAAAGCAAAAGGGGTTGCCCCAGTAGAAGTGCGGATCGATGTTTGGTATGCCATTAGTGCAAAAGGTAACCGGTCATGCCAATCTCGATAATTCTCAACTGTCTTAGCCAAGATCTTCTTAATGTTCTTATTAGCTGCTTCAACAGCTCCATTCATTTGAGGGCGGTAAGGGGACGAATTCAAATACTTGATCTTGAACTCGCTGAACAACTTGTCAACGAGTTTATTGTTCAAGTTCATCCCATTGTCAGTGACAATTGCTTCAGGGACGCCATAGCGAGCAATTATGTCACGTTTGATGAACTTCACAACATTGCGGGCGGTGACATTCACAAAGGATGTAGCTTCGATCCATTTGGAGAAATAGTCTATCGCTACCAAAATGAATCGATGCCCATATGAAGCCTTAGGATTGATTGGGCCAATCACATCAATCCCCCACATCGAGAAAGGCCATGGCTCAGAAAACTGGTGCAACTCAGTTAGAGGAACATTTATCTTATCACCATGAATTTGGCAATGGTGACAACTTCGTACATGCTTGATGCAGTCACTTTCTAATGTGAGCCAGTAGTAGCCTAATCTCATAATCTTCTTAGCCATCATGTGCCCATTCATGTGAGGGACACATATTCCTTCGTGCACTTCTTGCATGATTTGAGTAGCTTCTGTTGTCCCCACACATCGCAACAAGACTGAATCATAGGATCTCTTGTAGAGATTCTCGCCACTGACGAAGAATTTTGAGGCCATCTTCGTGATGTACTTCCTATTAGCGGGAGTGCTTCTTTCAGGAAATTCATGCCTTTTAATGTAGCTCATGATATCGTAATACCGTGGTTTTCCATCAGGTTCTTCAGTTATGATCATACAGTAAGCCGGCTTCGGCAAAACTTCTATTTTCAATGACTCGACTTCTAATCCGTCAGCAGCTTGCAACATAGATGACAAAGTTGCAAGTGCATTAGCAAATTGATTGTGAGACCTTGGTAAGTATTCAAACGAAATTTCTTTGAATTGCTTCACAAGACCTTTTAGATACCCGTGGTATGGGAGCAATTTGGCATCCTTGGTCTTTCACTCACCTACAGTCTGTAGTATGATTAGTGCTGAATCTTCGAATACCATTAACTTGGCCACACCTATCTCGATTGCGGCTTGAAGTCCGAGGATGCAAGCTTCATACTCGGCCACATTGTTGGTGCATGGGAATGTCAATTTTGCAGCTACCGGATAGTGCTGTCCATCTAGGGATATCGGAACTACCCTAGTACCAGAACCAGACAAGTTTACAGCTCCATCGAAGAACATCTTCCATGAGTCTTCATTTACACTCAAGACACGGTCATCAAGGAAATTGTCATCGTTGTTAGAGACGCCTGAATTCTCGGCCAATAGATCAGCGATCGCTCGACCCTTAACCGACTTTTGTGGCATGAATTGCCCATCAAATTCGGAAATCAAAATTTGCCATTTGGCCAACTTATCCACCAGAGCTGGCTGATCAAGTAAGTACTTGACGGGGTTGTTCTTTGTCACGAGAAATGTCTGGTAATGCAATGTGTATTGTCGCAATTTATGCAATACCTATACCAAAGCGGCACAAGTCTTCTCAACATCAAAATACTTCAACTCTGATATGGTGAACTTCTTACTCAGATAGTAAATGGCTTGTTCTTTTTTATCAACAGGACTTTCCTGAGCCAACATTGCACCCAATGATTCACTATGAATGGTGAGGTAGAGAATCAAGGGATGCCCTGGTGATGGTGGGACAAGAACTGGTGGATTCATCAAGTACTGCTTCAACCTGTCGAACGCTTCTCGACACTTGTCATCCTAGTTGATTCGTGCATTCTTCTTTAGGAGTTTGAAGAATGGCTTGACAGTTTCAGATAGTTGAGAAATGAACCAGGCTATGTAATTCAGTCTTCCCAAAAGACTCCGAACTTTTTTCACCATTGATGGAGGTTGCAGCTCACATATGGCCTTAGCCTTAGATGGGTCGATCTCAATCCCCTTACTATTTACAATGAATCCAAGTAATTTATCAGATGTTGCCCCAAACATGCATTTAGCGGGATTTAGCCGAAGCTTGAATTCATGAAGTCGGTCAAATAATTTCTTCAGGGTTTCCATATGGCTTCTTCCAGGCCGGGTCTTTGCAATCATATCGTCAACATAGACTTCAATCTCTTGATGCATCATATCATGGAATAGTGTTACTATGGCTCGCTGGTAAGTTTCCCCTGCGTTCTTGAGTCTGAAGGGCATGACCTTGTAATGAAAGGTCCCCCACGAGGTGATAAATGCAGTCTTCTCCTTGTCTTCCTCTTTCATCCTTATTTGATTGTATCCGGAAAATCCATCCATAAACGAGAATAGTTCGAACCCGGCGGTACTATCCACGAGGACATCAATGTGAGGGAGTGGGAAATCATCCTTTGGATTTGCCTTGTTCAGATCTCGATAGTCAACACAAACTCGAACTCGACCATCCTTCTTCATTACCGGCACAATGTTAGCCACCCATTCAAGGTATTGTGAGACTTCAATGAATCCCACATTCAGAAGCTTCATCACCTCCTCCTCTATCTTCTTCGAGAGCTCGGGCTTAGTTCTCCGCAGTCTCTGCTTCTTAGGTGGCACATCTGGATTAGTAGGCAAGCAATGCTCGACAATCAATGGGTCTAAACCAGGCATGTCAACATAGGTCCATGCAAAGACATCCTGATATTCCTTCAGTAGTTGAATTAGGTGCTTGGCTTCGTCTTTAGGGAGATTTGCCCCAATTTTAACTTCTTTAGCTTCTTGAGCGTCACTTAAATTAATAGTGACAGTCTGCTCGGATGTGAGAGCCTTGGCTTTTTCATGTTGTTCCCAGCTTCGTTGCACCTCAATGGAATCTTCAATCAAGTCCTCGAGATCATCTATATCAGCATTTGTTGCATTGGATTGGACCATTTCCATGCCTTTGTATGCCACAAGCCTGTTCCTGAAACATGAAGTGAATAAATTAGAAAGACAAACAGGGTAATCTATATTTTTCTTTTTTTTTTTCTTTTTTTGTGTTAAGAAAAACCTTGGCAAAAACATTTTTTTTTGAAATATTTTGACACGAGAAAGCATGATGAAGCCCAGGCCTCAGAATTCTCCTTGGATTTTCTTTTTCTTTTATCGGCTGGATATCATCACCGGGCTGGTTTGGTGTACCTCATCATGCCCTCAAAATAAAACTTGTAATTTTATTAATATTCATCAATCAATTACATTTATTGAATGGAAATGCAATTTTCAAGCCCTAAAAAGAAAGCAAAAAAGAAGAAATCAAAAACAAGCCCTAGAAAGCGATAAAAATTCTTGCGCAGGGGAATGTGAGAAAGCAGTAAATGAGTTACTCTCGTGGGCCAGAGCCCATCTCCTCCGGAGGTCCTTCATCAATGGTCCCTATGAAGACGTCATCGAAGAGACTAGTGATTCCTTCGAATGCATCTCCAGGCTTTTTAGTCTTCAAGGGTGTCAGATTATCCATGCTATCCCATCCATCTGGGACTATCTCACGAGGATCAACACAGTAGCTGGGAGGGGCTGAATACTTCACCAGGTAATCAAATTTGCCACTAGGTTGCCCTAGGGTATCTGCTTCATCCTGCATCATTATGGAAGGATCGGGGAATGTCTCATGAATGCTCGGGGGTAGTGGGTTTTGCCTCCCTCGCCTTTGACCAAGTGGTTGGTTCTGCCTTCCTTGTCTTTGTCCTCTTGAACTTCCTCCACTTCTTCCATGGTACCCTAAACTAGCAGAACGGGACCTTTGAGGGGCTTCAATGGGGCTTCGAATGCCTCAACCATTCCTTCCAAGACCATTGCCAGGAACGAAACCATTTCCAACCATTACTCTTCCTACCATGAGGGCAGCATCTAAAACTTCAGGAATGGGCGGTGATGAACCTCGAGAAGCATGTATGGTAGATACCAACTCAAATGAGTGGTAACTTGATTCGAGCTCAGAATCCGGCTCTACATAGGGGATAGCCGTCTCATGATAGATCCGGTGGTCTTCCTCACCATACACGGTAACTAACTTCCTTTCGATCACAAATTTTACAGCTTGATGTAGACTTGAAGGCACTGCTCCAACAGTGTGTATCCAGGGACGACCTAGCAGGAAATTGAATGCGGTAAGGATGTCCAACACTTAAAAGGGAATGTTGAAGACGACTGGCCCTATCTGTACGTCGAGATGGATTTCTCCGAGCATCTCCTTCTTTGTGCCATCAAAAGCTCGTACTGAGGTCATCGTAGCATGTATCCTTGACGGGTCTACCTTGAGGCGGTGCAGAGTGGCTAATGGACATATGTTCAGAGCGGACCCATTATCAAGGAGCACTCGAGACACATGAGAAGACTTGTGTTTAACGGATATGTAGAGTGCTTTGTTATGTCCTTGGCCTTCGAGAGGGAATTCTTCATCAGAAAAGGCAATCAAATCCTTGAGAAGGACCGATCCCACAAATTCTTCCAACTTGTCCGCCTCAACTGTCTTTGGCACATGAATTTCACTCAACACCTTCATTAGTGACTTTTGATGCACAGAGGATGTTTGGAGAAGCTCGAGCAAAGAGATCTGAGAAGGCATCTTTCGCAATTGATCGACCACATTATACTCACTTGCTTTAATCACAACTAGAAATTCCTTAGCCTCTTCATCGGTGACTGGCTTTGCAGTTTGAGCACTGGCTTGACCATAGGTTCGACCAGACCTTGTAACAAGGTCGACATCTAAGTCATAAGACCAATGCACTGCTATGTTATTGACATACTCATATGGTTGAGGTATCTCGATCACAATCTCCTCATCGGATGCATCTTCTAGCGGAGGCATACCCGCGAGCGAAGGATCAACTTCTTCCTTATTAGCATTGAGCGCAGCCTGCTCCTCCTCCCAATCGATGATGATGTGGGAAATAGTGGAAACTACGCAGTTACGGTCAGCATAAACGATAATGCCGTCATCCACCATTTAGGCAATTCTTTCCTTCATCAGCGATAGGGGAACATTTTCTTGACCTGGATAATATTTAGTTCTCACTAGTCCGTTGTAAGCATCTGCCACATGCACCTTCGAGTCCTTGATTCGACTTCAGGTTCTAGGATAGCATTCACCGTACCCTCATGCTCGGGTAGCGGATTCTTCTGGACATTCGGCCGAGCAGTTTGAAATGAAAAGATTTTCGTGTCTAAGAGGTTTTGGATCTTGTGCTTGAGGGTGAAACACTCATCAGTTGAATGCCCCAGTTCACCGCTATGGTAGTCACATTTCTTCGTCGGGTCGTAACTGCGATTGCTTTCACGGTTAGGATGCTTTGGTTCACTAGTAAGCAAACCTTTCTTTCGGAGGATTGTCAGCACTTGGGATGGAGACCCAGGGAGAGGAGAGAATTGCCTTCTATTATTTGCTTGGGCAAATGGTTGACGGCCAGCAGTTTGTGGCTGTCTCGAATTCATTTGGATAGCCGGGGCACGTTTGACATTTTCTAGGCTATAAGCCACATTCACATCCACAGCCGCTTCCTTCTCCTTTTTGGCAGTGAATCTTTTACTAGATGGCTTAGTAAACCATCCTTCCTTTATCCCCATCTCGAGTTGTTCTCCCACGGGAATAAGCTGATTGAAGTTTTCAACATACGTGCTGGCCATCCGATTACGGAACTCAGACGGGAGGGTTTTGATAAACAACTTCATCAACTCCTTGTCAGTAGCCTCGGGAGTGATTTGAGCTGCCAGATTTCGCCATCTCACGGCATACTCTTTGAACGACTTGTTCCTCTTTTTCTCCATCCTCTCAAGATCCTCTCGGGAAGGTGCAATATCCATGTTGAACTTGTACTGCTGGAGAAAAGCGTCAGCCACTTCATTCCAAGTGTCGAGAAGGTTCACATTTTTTCATGACATACTAGTTTAGTGTAGGTCCAGTCAAACTCGCATGGAACGATTGGATCATGAGGGGCTCGTTCTTGACATATTGGGCCATACACACGTGATATATCTGCAAATGAGCTTTTGGGCAGGAAGTACCATCGTACTTCTCAAAATCCGGCATTTTGAACTTCTTTGGCATGTTGACCTTCTCATACACAGACAAGTCGAACGGGAGTGAATTCTGCGACTCTTGCAGTTGTTTCAATTTTTCCTCCAGCTTTGTGAAGCGATCATCATGATCTATCTTTGGACCACTGTCAGGCTTGGTCTTTCCAACAAGGACCGAGTCATCGTCCAACCCAGGCATGTCATCATCAATCTTTTGAACCTTGTTTGTTTGCTTCGAGATAATTATTTCAGGAAGAGTAGGTGCAGTTGTTGGATTTGCTTGGAGGAATTGGAGTTGATCCGTCACAAGCTGTATAGAGGCGAGCACTTGTTGGAGTTAAGTCTCCACAGGGGACATACGATCACGCATTTCTGATTGGTCGGCCATTCTAGCTCTTTAATCGCGTAATAATGGGCGAGCATGGAGGATCCGTTATCACCTAAAATATGAATACGCATAAGCACTTTATATAAAATAATGCCGGTCCATGACGAAAGTCTAACTGCTTTTATTCATTAATGAAATTGTTTGACATTAACAATGTAAAGAAACTTGCAAGGCCCTAGGCAAATAAACTAATGAAGTAAATGACTTAACTCGCTAAACATTAAGCTAAAAATCAAATAGGTTCAAGCCATTTTATTTGGCCCGATCTATAAACACATGGGAAGCCAACGCTTGACGTAATTGCGTCTTCTCCTTAGCATCCTTCTTGGCTTGCTTCTCAAGTTCTTCAATCTTTCTCTTGTGATGATTAAGCTTCGCTTGTCAAGTGGGCTTTTCGGTCACATCTGGCACCTTTGGGAGATACTCGGTCGGGATCTTGTGCTGACGGATGTATCGAGCCGTGGCATAGTAAGTCTTTTCTTTCCCCCTAAGCTCATCTTCAGGCAAGCTCAACTTTTGATTGCGACATGCGAGCCAAGCTCGTTCGATACAATGAAACTCTCTTTTGTGATCACCATCCTTGGCAGTGAATCGAACTTGGAACAAACCCAACTTGAGAGGGGGTGGTAGGTCCTGAACAACTTGATATTGACGGGCCACACGGAGTGGGTAGTAGGAAGTGGCACCGGTGATCCCCAATAGCGGGATCGACTCGTTATTGCCATGAGAGAGACATGCCTCGGAGACTTGGAACCATTTAGCATGCCATAGGAAAAATCTTGATACTTGGATTTTTCAACAATTTGATCCATTTTGAGTAAGAAAGATTTGGAGTTTGGTCTTGATGAATTTTAAATACCTCAATAGGGTGATGAGAATCAGTGACATTAATAATATTCATGCGAATATCGATCTTACTCATATGAGAAAAGAACCAGATTTGTAAAAGTTCAATTGGTGCACGAAAGGTTTTATCTTCATCTTCCTTAAATCGGGTGAGTGATAAAAATGTTTCAGCTAGAATAGTGTTGACAAAACTAATCCTAGCACACACTTGTTTGACCACCATGCAACAGAAGGATTAATAGCGCCTTTACGAAGAGGAAAAACAATAAACCCGAAGAAAACTAGGAAGAAGATCCTACTTTTTAATAGAGTGTTAGCACTAGTAAAACTCTGATCTAGGAAGGAAAAAAGACATGCAAGACAATTATCTTTCAGCACTATTTTTATCAGATTTTTATCCATTCTAAGAAAATCAGACAAAATCGATTCTGGTTCTAATCCAAGGGGTGGATTTATTAATTCTAATTCCAAGGCTTTTCCTATGGCAATGCTGTATTCTTCCAGGGTCGGAGTCAGCTCGTGCTTACCAAAGATGAACGTTGATGTTTGGGGGCTCCAGAAATGAGGAAGTGCTTGCATGACGCCACTCTGGACATCGATGTTGAGGAGGGGAACAAGGCGACCAAGTTTATCTTCCACATAGCTTTGACCATCGTGGCCTAGACGATCCCACCATGATTTGAGTTCAACCTTTGGTGCAAGCACGAATCGAATGTCGGATCTTCCCATTGTTTATAGACCAAGACTCGACCAACCTAATGTCATGGACCAACCAAAGACATAATAAAGTAAGTAAATTGCAAGAGTAAAGAGTAGGGAGCTTACTTTACCAGACGATTAAAGCAACCACATAGACAAGCGCATGAAATGTGGGGTTCAATTTCTAACTAGGAAGGCTAACCAAAATGGAGTTAAAAGGGTGGGATGACTTAGTTGCAGTCTCGCATACTAAGTCAAGTCCTCCTAACTTCGGCTCAGTCAAGAATGATGCCCCAATGCGACGTAGCCTCGTGGGCAGAGGTAAACATTCTTGACACCAATAAAGAAACTTTCGGGATTAAGTTGGGCAACCTCTACTACGCGGCCTCGTGGTCGAAGTCATATCCAACTCAATACCATCCTAAGTATCCTAGTGCAGCCCAGGTCTGGTGGCAGGTTGTGTGTGCTAAAGTGTAGTGCAAATGCAAGGCATGCACAACGGTTTATATCAAGCAACACTTCAACATGAAAATAAACCATACATTCCTTCACCTCCCTACAAAATAGAGGTTAGCAAATACTTCCCCTTATACCTCCCAATTTGCAAAAACATTTAACACCTAAGTGTTAGGGACATACCTGGAATCCTCGCTGCCAAACAAAAACATTTTTTTTCAAAGAAAGAGAAAATTGGCCTAAGTCCATTAAGAGTTTTGACTCAAGTCCCTAGCGGAGTCGCCAAGCTGTCGCGACCAATTTTTCGGGTGTGAACCACTTAGGATTTGGCTAATGGATTGTTATGCCTAGACTTAACTCGGGCTCTCCCAAGCCCATACCAATTCGCGACTTAGGTTCAAATTTTAACATGCAATTGATTTTTAACTAGGAGTCGCCACTAATCTATTTTTTGGTGGGTCGATTAGAAACCCAAGTAAAGCAACGGAAGATTTACTTTACTCCTACGAACCAGAGACTATGGGTACGGGGACTTGGTTACACTAGATTTCTCTAGTGCCCTTTCGGTACCATTTTTTTATTTTAAAAAAAATGTTTGGCAAGCAACTTGAATTGATTTTAAATCTATTTCTCTAACATGTGAGGTGATCATACAGGTGCGCAATCCACCAATTTAACACCCATATAAAACAATGAATAAATTGCCAAACTTACCTCAAAGCAACGAAAGCATCTGCAATGTTAATTAAAATCCACATCAACAACCCTATATATGGTTTCTAATTAACACGCAATTTTTGTTTTGTTTTCACTTAATTAGTGAAAATCATGCAATATGCAATGCAATATTAACTAAATGACCTAATTCTAATGACATGTAATTTCTGATTAAATGCGCCTAGCAAAAATACTAAATGGCATGCATCTCAATGAATCTAACCCTAATGACGTGCATATGACATTTTTTTCTTTTTCTTAAAAGAATGCATTTTATTCTAAATAATAAAACTAATTTAGCCTAAGGTATTTTTGTTTTTTTTTTTATGAAATTCGGAATTAAAACAAAATGTGAAAATTATCTAGCTAGATTAAGATCCTATTCAATTTATATTAGGAATTAGGTTAAACTAAATCCTAATTTAAACTAAAATCTTATCTTAACACAAATAATCCTAGAATGCAATCTATCTAAAAAAATCTATCTAACCTTAAAAATTAATTAGGAAGTAAAATTTAACATGCAATCTTACCCTAATATGCAATAATGTGCAAAAGATGCCCGAATCCTATATGATATATACATGATGTTTTTTTTTATTGTTTTTTTTTATTAATTTTGAAATGCAAATCAAACAATAATAAAACTAACATTCTATATGCTTTCTTTTTGTTTTCTTTTTCATGGTTCAAAATAAAATTCCTATTCTAAATATGCATGATAATAAAAAACAAACCTAATCCTAATTCGAACATTTTTTGATTTTTTCTTTTTATTTCGAAATTAACAATTGCCAAATAATTAAACATGCAATTCAAGTTTAAAAAAAACTAGCAACCTAAGTTAATTGATTTGATTTTTTTTATTTCGAAAATTCATGATAAATAGAATGTTTTGCCTAACTATGCAAATAACCCTAAAACATGCAATATTCTAACTCAGGCATATCTCAAGATAAATAAAAACAATCAAGTTCATTCAAAATTACCCAAAAAAGGATATCACATATCATTCAAATCATGGGATAATATTTCGCTAGTAAAATCGATAAACTGATCTTAAGCCTTAAAGATCAAAATATCAATTTTATTCCCACTTGATTAATTATTTCATCTAAAGCCTTATATATGAAATAAAAAACCTTGGCGCGGTTGCGAATTAGGTAATACATTGAGATTTTCAATTATGCATAGATAGACATTCCAACCAAAGAAAACTAACATAGAAAGAAATAATAAACAAATAAATAAAAAACCTAAACTTGCCTAATAAAGTAAAGTAAAAATACCTAATTAAAATTTTCTTTTCTTTTTTTCTTTTAAGAAAAAAGGAAAAGCTTGGTTGGTTTGGAGGTCCAGCGAGGGAGGGCTTGTCGGCTAGGGTTTCGGTGAGCTGCAGGGGCGGCACGTCAGCGGTGCGGCATTGAGGCTTCGGGATCGAGCACGGGGCGACGTCAGCTTTGGGGGGCGGATGTCACGGGCGAGGGACCCTGGATGCGGGCAGGGGTGAGGACGTGGTGGCATCGGGGCTCGCGGATGGAGGCAGCGAGGAGCTCCGGCAGCGGCAGATCTGGGAAGAGGTGGTCGGATCTGGAGCGACGGCGTCGGGGGGGCGACGAGACTGCGACGGCTTGGGAGATCGAGGGAAATCGGCGCAGCGGCGATGGACGAACGACGGTCGCTTCTGGGTTGGACGCGGGCAACGGCGGCAGGGCTCCGACACTGCAAATCGACGACGGGGCGGCGCGGCGACGTGTGGGGGCAGTACGTAGGTTGTCTGGGCTCACGGACGGAGGCGGCGTTGGGACGGCGATGGCGCGGGCAGACGGCGTCGGCGCCGGCAGACACCCCCCAGGAAGATGAACAGTCGCATGGGGGGGGATTTTCCTTTCTTTCTTTTTTACTCTTTTTTTTTTCTTACTAACTCACTTTTCACCATTTTGCTTTGTTGGTGCTTTTTTTTTCACCCAACGGAAAGAGAGCCCCCTCATTAATTCCCGCACCATGTCTTTTATAAGCTAAAAAAATGTATCTTCGCGACATATTTTTTTTCCTTTTTGTGTGCGCATGATACCCATAAATATATTGCGCAAAATGCATCCCCCAGTGTATATTACCTAAATATCTTAACGGAATATGACAAAAAATAAAATTTTCCTAAACTATATGCCATGTGATTTTTATTTTTTATTTAGCAAAATCAACCCCAAAAATTTAGGTGTCAATAGTGACCGAGTGCCAAGAGCTGCTAGGAAAAGAATAGCAGGCCTCGTGTTTCGGGGTGGGCCGCCGTTGAGAATTGGTGCTCGTGGTGCCCTTGGGAGAGCGCCAGCTGAGGCCAACGCGAGTGGTGCAGCATCGCCTCTAGTGGATGCTGGGGTAGAAGCCCCTGAGGATCCAAGGTTTGCTGGGATTATGAGGATGCTTGAGCTGATGGGTGACATAATGGATTAGCAGGCCGCCGCTTCAGCCCCCGCTACCAATGCCGCCAACGCCGCCAATGCAACTGCTGTTGCTGCAGTTGCTACCGCCCCTACCGCCGCACCAGTCGATGAACTTGAGGAAGCACATGGTGAAGTTCCACTTGGGAACGTGGCCGCTGGGAGGCCTATGCATAAGTTGGTAGAGCAGTTCCTGAAGTTGAATCCGCTGACGTTCATGGGAGCGGGAGATCCCGAAGCTACAACACTATGGGTTTAGGAGTTGGAGAATGCCTTCGATCAGCTGATGTGCACCGAGACAGAGAAGGTTGTTCTGGCAGCCTATTAGTTGAAAGGGATTGCGGGTACATGGTGGAAGAATACTAAAGGGATAGTGTTCCCTGGAGGCGTAGTTCCAAAGTGGAACGCCTTTCTCGAGGTCTTTAATGAGAAGTACTTTTTTGAGTGTGCTAGAGAGGTGAAGATGGCGGAGTTTCAACGTCTTCGCCAAGGGACGATGACGGTCGATCAGTATGAAGCAAAGTTCGCTAAACTGTCGCAGTATGCTCCTGATTTAGTTCAGAGACCATCAGACCGAGCTCGAAGGTTTAGAGATGGGCTCCGACAGGAGGTGACGAGCTTTGTGGTGACACTAGATCTGAGGGAGTACAATGGCATTTACAGGCGGGGCCTAGTTGATTGAGAAGAACCAGAATGAGAGAGTCGCCACATCTGGGTCGCGGTTTAGTTCAAATAGGGAAGGTAATTGGTTTGGGAAGAGGCCGATGTCTAGAGGAAGGTATCCTGTTCCACCCAACAGGCAAGGTGGGATAGGAAAGCCAGCATCGAGACCGAATGGTGTGTGTCGTCTATGCGGAAGACGACATGGTACAGCCTCATGCCCTCCTAGGACAGGTGCCTGTTATCAGTGTGGCCAGCAGGGTCACATCGCGAGGTATTGTCCCAGGAAACAGATGGGACAGCATCAGTTGTCGCCGCCGCCATCGTTAGGTTAGAACAGAGGAATCGTGCTGCAGATGATGCTGTAGGGAGGGTTGACCCAACCTCTAGCTCAGGGAAGGACGTATGCTATCACCAGAGGACAGGCGGAGGAGGCGCCTGATGTGATCACAGGTATGGTCTTGCTGAACGACCAACCTGCTTACACTTTATTTGATCCTGGAGCTACCAATTCATTTATAGCTGAAAGATATGTTAAGTTGGCAGAATTAATTCCTGAGTTGTTGGAGTCAGTGATTAATATCTATGCTGTTGAAAGATAAAGTGTTAGCTTTAGTGGGTTGTCTTGGTTGCAAGTTAGTGATTGGTGAGAGAGAGGGGAGGATAGACTTGATAGTCCTGGTCATGTATGATTTTGATGTGATAATTGGCATGGACTGGCTCACCAAGCAACGAGCTAAGTTGTACTGTTATCGCAAGACGATTCAGTTTAACCCGTTAGGGGGTGAGAGCTTCGAATTTATTGGGAGTCGAGGAGGACCTTCAATTTCCTTAATCTCATTGCTCGAGGCAACTCGTTTGCTAGACGAGGGTTGCCAAGGTTACCTGGCGACTGTCGTGGATATGACAGTGGAGGAATTGAAGATAGAAGACATTGTAGTGGTGCAAGAGTTCCCAGACGTGTTCCCGAAAGAGTTACCAGGTTTGCCGCCAGGGAGAAAGATAAAGTTTGTGATTGAGTTAGCCCTCGGGACCGAGCCAATCTCTAAAGCTCCTTATCGGATGGCCTTGTCAGAACTTAAGGAACTAAAGGTGCAGATGCAGGAGTTGCTGGATAAGGGATTCATCCGTCCTAGTGCATCACCGTGGGGAGCGCCAGTTTTGTTCGTGAAGAAGAAGGATGGTTCATTGCGCCTGTGCATCGATTATCGACAACTCAATCAGGTGACGATCAAGAACAAGTATCCGTTGCCGAGGATCGATGACTTGTTTGATCAGCTTCAAGCAGCGTCGATATTTTCTAAGATTGACTTGAGGACAGGGTATCACCAGTTAAGGATCAGGGAGGAAAACATACCGAAGTCGGCGTTTTGTACTCGATACGGTCACTATGAGTTTACTGTGATGCCGTTTGGATTGACGAACGCCCCAGCTACTTTCATGGATCTGATGAATCGTGTGTTTAGGGAGTACTTGGATCGGTTTGTAATTGTTTTCATCAATGACATCCTAGTATACTTGAAGAATACTGAAAAGCACCTAAGGATGGTGCTTCAGACTTTGAGAGATCATGAGCTGTATGCCAAGTTTAGTAAGTGCGAGTTTTGGTTAACTCGTGTGGCTTTCCTAAGTCATGTCATCTCTGGAGAATGAATCTCAGTGGACCTAGCCAAGATTGAAGCAGTAACTAACTGGCCGAGACTGACTACAGTGACAGAGATCAGGAGTTTTCTGGCTTTAGTAGGGTATTACAGACGGTTTGTAGAGGGGTTTTCAGTGTTAGCATCGCCGTTGACAAGATTTCTGAAGAAGGAAGAAAAGTTTGTGTGGTCAGATAAGTGCGAGAGTAGTTTCCAAGAGCTTAAGCAGAAGCTAACTACTGCACCTGTGCTTACTATTCCATCTGGTCCAAGAGGTTTTGAGATCTACAGTGATGCGTCGTTTAGAGGACTGGGTTGCGTGTTAATGCAGCATGGTAGGGTTGTTGCATATGCGTCCCATCAGTTGAGAACTCATGAGTTGAATTATCCGACGCATGACTTAGAACTCGTAGCGATCATCTTTGCCTTGAAGATTTAGAGGCATTATCCGTGTGGAGAAAGATTCCAGATCTTCACTGACCACCAGAGTCTCAAGTACTTATTTTCTCAAAAAGAGTTGAACATGAGACAACGCCGATGGATGGAGCTCTTAAAGGATTATGACTGTGAGATCTTGTACCATCCCGAAAAGGCAAACAAGGTCGCCGATGCACTGAGTAGAAAGTCTTCAGTTGCACAGATGGTACTCAAGGAGTGGAGTCTACTCGAGAGAGCACAGGATTCGGGTTTCAAATTTGAGGTAGGCCACCTTTCGAATCTTATGGCCACCCTCAGAATTGAGCCGGAAGTGCAGGTTAGGATCAGAACGCTTCTGCCGACAGATCCAGATGTTCAGAAAATCCTGCAGGAGGATACAGGGAAAAGGAAAGCAGACTTTCAGATTTCTGACGATGGAACGTTGAGGTTCCGAGGGCGATTGGTTGTACCTGATGATGTGGAGCTTAGAGAGGAGATCTTGTCAAAAGCGCATCGTAGCAGTTACAACATTCATCCTGGCAGTACCAAGATGTATTAGAATCTGCGTCAACACTATTGGTGGTCAAGTATGAAGGCGAACATCACCAAGCATGTTGCTAAGTGTTTGACATGTCAACAGGTCAAGGCTCAGCATTGCAAGCCGGGAGGACTTCTACAACTCTCAAGATCCGAAAGTGGAAATGGGAGCACATCACGATGGATTTTGTGATTGGACTACCAAGGAGCCAAAGAGGAAATGACTCGATTTGGGTGATAGTCGACAAGCTAACGAAGTCGGCTCACTTCATTGCAATGCGGAAGGACCTGAGTTTGGATAGACATGCATATTTGTATGTGCGCCAGATAGTTCATATGCATGGAGTGTCGGTTACAATTACTTTAGACAGAGACCCTAGGTTCATCGCCGCCTTTTGGAAGAGCTTGCAGAGTGCCTTAGGTACCAAGCTGCAGTACAGTACGGCCTATCATCCTTAGACGGATGGCCAGTCTGAGAGGACTATTCAAACCCTTGAAGACATGCTGTGGGCTTGTGTTTTGGATTTCAAGGGAAGCTGGGAAGAACAGCTTCATCTGGTTGAGTTCGCTTACAACAACAGCTACCAGCAGAGTATTCAGATGGCTCCTTTTGAAGCTTTGTATGGCAGAGCGTGCAGAACACCAGTGTGTTGGGATGAAGTCGGGGAAAGAAAGATCACCGGTCCAGAGTTGGTTTAGTAGTCAGTGGAGGCAGTTATAGTGATCAGAAACAGGTTAAAGACCGCTCAGAGCCGCTAGAAGAGCTATGCAGATAAGCGTTGAAGGCCATTGGAGTTTCAAGTTGGTGAGCACGTTTTTCTGAAGGTGTCACCGATGAGAGGTACTTCCCGCTTTGGCAAAAAGGGGAAACCGAGTCTGAGGTACGTAGGTCCCTTCGAGATTTTGGAAAGAATAGGGACTCTAGCGTATCGTCTTGCACTGCCACCGAAGTTGGCACAAGTGCATGACGTCTTTCACGTGTCGATGTTAAGGAAGTATGAGCCTGATCCGACACACGTTCTAAATTTTGAAGAATTAGACGTGGACGATAAGGTGTCGTACGTTGAAAGCCCGGTTCAAATCGTGGATTGCAAAGAGCAGGTTCTGCGCACCAAGACCATCCCGTTGGTCAAAGTGGTCTAGCAACACCACGGTACTGAAGGAGTGACTTGGGAAACTGAAGAGTCGATGAGACAATTGTACCCCCACGTTTTTGCTTAAGAATTGTAACGGTTTAAATTTCAAGGACAAAATTTTTATAAGAGGGGAAGAGTTGTGACATCCCGATTTTTCCAATTCTATTTTCAGTAAATTGAGATGGGCATTTCATCTTTGCACGTATTGTTCTTTTCCTTGAGTTGGCCACTCAGGTGAAAACTAGTCTATTAGGTGAAGCTGGTAAGAGATTTTAATGCATCAGACTCGAGAATTTGACCAGGGAGCGACCTTTCGACCGAGCTAATCTGCAAGGGTCATTATGACACAGTTAAAAATCGATTAGAAACCGAAGATAGGTTGACTCGACAGAGGTAGGTGATCGAGTGTGGGTGATTCCACCAGATCGCACTATTCTTGTCGATCGGCACTGGACCGGCTTTTCTGTCGATTGGGTCCCCTGTGTCCGTATTTGAAACCTTGAGATTACCACGACAACCGAGAGTCGCCAATGTATCAGAGATGTACATTGTGGCTTGAATTGATTAACCATAGGTCAAATGCGTGAAAATTTCTAAAAGCTACCCGGTAGGTTAGGACGCGCTAATATCGTGCCAGAGTGAAATTAACCGTGAAATTGGAAGTGAATTTAGAAATTGGAAGTCTTGTTATGTCACAAATATTATTAGGAGCATTGGATTAATTTATGAACTTTAATTGGGCTCGATTGGAAGATAATTGATTGGAATTGAAGAATTTAATGTACAGGATTTTATGCCCCGGCGGAAAATGAAATTGAACATATTGGAATAAGGTTGTGGGAGATTGGAGATAGTGGAAGATGACATCAGGTGATGTCATGGTGGTTGGGCCAAGAGGGGAAGAAGTTGACAAGTGGAGGGTGGTGATTGCTTCTCAACAAGGACCCATCAACTCCATCTTCAACCTCTAGCATCTTGGAGAAGAGAGAGAGAGAGAGAGAGAGAGAGAGAGATTCGAACTAGTCAAGCCGGCTGCCTGACTGCCCTTCGCCCGCACGTTGCCACCACTGTCGCCGTTGCCGTTGCCGTTCGTCCGCGCACGAAGCTCTGCTCGTTAGCCAGCCTTGCTCCGCCTTTGTCCACCGTCCAGCATCGTCGTCCGAGGTCGCCAACTACTGCTCGTCGTTGGCTAGCCACCATCGGAGCTAGCCAAGACTGCTGGAGCCACCGCCTTGCCTGCACGAGCTGCCGCCGCCCTCACCGTCGGTTTCTCGCCTAACCAGTCGTCGGTCAGCCCTCCGTTCGGCCTTGGATAGTGGTCGGACATCCAGCCTAGATTTAGAACTTCAAGGCCCGTTTCGGGTGTCTTCCGGTCCTCCTTTGGTGTCGCCCTAAGGAGATTTGTCGACAGCCTCGCCATCCTCTTCACTGGGGACTCATCGGAAAGTGATTCCGGTGAGTTTAACTCACTAAGTCTTGATTAGAGGGTTAATGATGCCCTAAGTGTGCTTAGTCTAAGTTAAGTAAGCTTAGGTGGTTAGATTAGTTTATTTGGTTGAGGATTAGATTATGGTGTTTAATTAAGTTAAAGTGTGCTTAGTTTAAAGTTAAGTAGGTTTATTTTAATATAAGCCTTGATGTGACATAATAGGTTTTATTTTTGATTTACTTAAATGTTTCGAAATTCTGGAAATTTAATAATATATTATATTCCGAAATAATAAAATATTATTATTAAAAAAAATTTCGAAAAATTATTTATGACCTCAATTGCTTAGAATTTCGTGCTAATCGTTGATGTGCATTTAGAATTTGAATGGGATGAATGGATGTGGCAAATTGAGTGTTGATTGTGATAAATAGGGATTTTATTCATAAAAACCCAAGTGTTGGGTTTTGATGCAAAAATGAGATTTTTAAGGATTACTATTGTAATTGGAGTATATGAATGAAATGCAGAGTGTCCGGAGGTCAGTATTGATTTGTCGTGTGCTGGTTGAAAGACTCGGTCGTAGTAGTGGCTAGGCCAACTAGACTTGTATTCCTTTTGGATCGCCGTCAACATGGTGACGAGGCTCGGGTCGCAGTAGTGGCTAGGCCAACTAGACCTGTATTCCTTTTGGATCGCCATCAACATGGTGACGAGGCTCGGGTCGCAGTAGGGGCTAGGCCAACTGGATCTGTATTCCTTTTGGATTGCTGTCGATATAGTGACGAGGCTCGGGTCGCAGTAGAGGCTAGGCCAACTGGACCTATGCTTCTTCGGGAATGCCGTCGACGTAGTGACGAAGTCGCGCTCCAAGGGGGAGGGGAGGCGATGCTTAGCATTAATGTCAGTAGATAGCTGAATTGCGAGTAGGCTATACCCTTGTGTGGCAGTGAATAATAATTGGAATGCGTGCTGAGTGCGATTGTGGTTTATATGAAAGTGATGTCATTCCAATTGTTTAAATTCTTATTATTACATGAGATTGTGTGATATAAATTGTGCTAACCTGCAGGAAAGGAATTAAGACGAAGTTAGTCCTCTGTGTGATGTGGCTAGGCCACCCGAGGTGTATTTTCTTTCTAATAGGGGTTTAGGGGGTTGAACTTCTTGAGACAATGTCTCACTCTGTTGTGGGCCAAAATTTTAGGACCGTAGATGGCAAAACCCCTAGAGTGTTATGGTCTTCCCGTGCGTAGTACGAAGCAGAAGTTCAGTTGTCCCGATCTTGATAGCCATTGGATCTATGAGCTTGTCAGGACCACAGTCGAGGTCCAGGAGGCCGAGCGTGTCAGAGTCCCTCATAGGTATAAGGCATGGTTCTACTTTAGAGCCAATGGTTTCAGGATTGGCCCTCTTGATAGTTTTGATATCCCACCTGCTGTAGTGGAAGCCATACTAGGTGAGGACGTAGCCGACCCTCGCAATGGTAGGCTGGAGGACCCATCGTCTTCGGAGGCGGTTTAGTCTGAAGTGGGATCGAAGAGCGAGTCTGACTAGTAGTCTTAGAACCGTTCCTTCTTTTTGGTGGACTGATTCCTTTTTGTAAACTGACCCTTTTTGGCATATATGTAAACCTTGGAATGTTGTTTATTTATGAAAGCATGTTTGTTTATGAATGAGTTGATTTCCTTCTTTCTTATCCTGTGAGTTTTTGTTAGGGGTTATATATTACGTTCCACATGTGCATAATAAATGAATGGGGTTGGCGACACTACCTGGGAATGTCGCATTTGCATGACCATGGCGGGTTGTTCACATGTCTCAGGGTTCGGGGCGTGACACCAATCATAAGCATGCTTGATGATATTCGAGTTATGGTGATGACTAGACTGCATAAGCAAATAGATGAGGCTACGAAATGGACTAGAGACTGTGGCCCTAGGATTATGAAGAGATTGGATGAAAACATTGCCGCTAGTAGGTTCTGCCATCCAGTTTGGAATGGAGATAATGGATATGAGATTATTAAAAATCAGGATAAGTATGTTGTCAACTAGGATAGAAGAAAGTGTTCATGCCGAGCTTGGCAACTGAGTGGAATTCTCTGTGCCCATGCCATTTGTGCTATTCAGATGAAGCAAGAAAACCCAAATGATTACCTAGATGATCAGTACAAAAAAAGCTTATACCTTGCTTCATACCAATTCATGATGTAGCCTATCAAAAGCAGCAAATTTTGGGAGCCAACAAAACATGAAAGCCCTCTACCTTTGCCATTGAAGAAGCAAATAGGAAGGCCAAAGAGGAGACGAAGAATGCAGTAGGAAGAGACATCAAGTCAGAGGATGAGTAGGATTGGGGCAAAGATGAAATGCTCCTATTGCCGCAAGGAATGGCACAATAAGAAAGGTTGTGAGCTGAAAAAGCAGCATCAACAGCAAGCTGATTTAGTGCCAGGGACAGGACCACTGAAGAGCTTTTTGTTGGGCCTATTGAAGGGAGGACAGAAGGCCCTGCTGTAATGCCTACTGAAGGGCAAACAAAAAGCCCTGCTGTAAGGTAAGTATCCTCTTTGCCTCAGTAACTTTTCAGTTCATATTCGATAGAGTTTGATGCTTGACCAAGTGTACTAGCTTCTCTTGTGCTTTTCCTTTGTCATGCACTTGTAATTTGAGAAGTTTTCTCCATTTGTTTCCCACCATGAAAATGAGTAGATGTCTAATTATTCAAATCATTGTAGTTGGTCATAATCTTGATATAGTACATTGTTGTAAGGCCTACTAAAGGGCTAGAAACAGGCCCTGTTGTAGGCTCACGTGCAGGAACAGGGACTGGAATGGGTAGGACAGCAATAACAACAACTGAGTCTACTGTTGAGCAAACGAGAAAAAAATATCTTGTAAGTTGTATATTGCTGTTTTTATCTTTTATGGGCTGAAATTTAAATTTG
This sequence comes from Eucalyptus pauciflora, assembly GCA_007663325.1. Taxonomy (NCBI): domain Eukaryota; kingdom Viridiplantae; phylum Streptophyta; class Magnoliopsida; order Myrtales; family Myrtaceae; genus Eucalyptus; species Eucalyptus pauciflora. The sequence goes on along the minus strand of VMYD01000027.1, from coordinate 719,343 downwards.
TTATGTATTTCTCAGGTGAGAAGACGAGCAACTACACAAGTTGCAGAGGTTGCTCCCCTATTTGTTGCTGCTGAAAATGATGCATCACAGCAAACAAGAGGGGCCATTGGAAAAAGATTAAAATAATATGGTTATGGGATTTACACAAATGAACATACTGGAATAACTATTTTGAATATAAGATTTGTAGGCCGCATGCATTTAATTTGTTGTACTTCCATTCATTTGGTTGACAATATCGCTATGTTCTTGTAGCCTGGGAGAACTTCGGAGGTACTTCTCTCTCAAGGTGGGCCAACTCAAGAATCAAGGACATAGCCAAAGAAGAGTGCTCTAAAGAAGAAGACAGCGGGTATAGCTGCAAAATAGCCATCCAAAAAGAACCTAGCACCAGTTCCATCTCAATCAATGATTAGGAGCAATAATGATGATATGGACCAACACATGACACGTGCTAGAACAAAAATAGCCGCTGTCAAGAACAAGGAAAATGAGGTGACAAAAAGCCCAGTTAAAGAACCTGCACATCCAGCTCGAATCAATTCAAACCTCCAAGAGGAAAAGGAGATCGGTGTGTTGTCCATATTGACTGATGGGAGGGTACTGGACATGGTCTCTTTTTATGTGGTGCTGGACATGGTCTCTTTTCATGTTTTCTTTTTTTAGGAGGTTGCTGGATATTATATCATTGATGGTAGTTGTTGCTTGCATATTGCCATTGTTTTTTTTTTTTGAAGAGGGTGTTGAACCTTCAGTGATTGGGGAGTGAAGTTAGACATGTTTTTCTTTTGTAAACAATCAATCAATGTCAATGGCAATAGCTGTTTTTGTTATTTTCTCTTGTGTTGGTTGTTTTGGCTAGTAATGCTAGCAAGACAGTTATTAGTTATGCTGTATATTTTTTTGCTGTTGGTGCAATGTTCTTATGAGGTTTATATTATTTTTAGATGTGTGCATATACTGTTGCTGGTTGAAGTTGTGGATGTTAATGTATTTGTGGGGTGCTGGTTGTATGTGCTGGTGTAAGAACAAGATGCAATTTTGGGTGTTGGTGCATCTTGTTGCATTAACACTTGTATGGGCTGGTGCAGCAACCCAACTGGTGCAAGAACAAAATGCACCAGCAACTCAACTGGTGCAATAAGATGCAAGATGCACCATGACTAGTGCAAGTCAAGTGACGTTTGAAACTAACATGTTCTTTTTTAAAAAACTTGTGCAACACAAGTAATCACTTTGTAATCATGACTGGCACTTAAATGATCACTTTTATAAAAATTTGGCACTCGAGTGATCACTATTTACAACTTATGGCACTAAAATGATCAATCGTGAATTTGCCACCATCCCTTAATTTTGCCATGGTTTGCAATTGCAGCAAACTAGCAAACCAGCAAACCAGCAAATCAACAAACTAGCAAACCATTACCAAATAAAAAATGCAGCAAACCATTATATCTGAAGCAAAAACTAACCAAAACAAACATTGACAATACTTAACTAAACAATAAAAAGTACTTTTAAGTGCTCACAACTAATGCATTCCAAAAGCACCTTCCATTTCGCCATGGTTTGCAGTTGCAGCAAACCAGCAAACCATTACCAAATAAAGAATGCAGCAAACCATTATATTTGAAGCAAAAAATAACCAAAACAGATATTGATAATACACAACTAGACAATAAAACTTTTAAGTGCTCAGAACTAATGCATTCCAACTCCAACCTTCAATTTCTACCATAGATTACAACAAAACCTTATGCTATATACAAAAATTGCAGTAAACCAAAAACATATTTTACTTATAAATAATCCAATACAAGTGCATATTCCACGTCTTCAACTATGGTAGACATACAAACTTCTTCTCAATACTCACTTCACATTTGAATAAACTGCCTAAGAGAATAAGAATACAATCAACGCTTGATAAAAGTTTCTTTCAATTTTCAGCCTTGAAACCTTCCTCTTTAAATGGTCGACCAGAGATATTAAACCCTTCATTTGAGCTTGCATTGAGTCGACATCCTCCAACTTGTCCATTAACGTAGGTGGAGGTTGATTTCGGCCTTCAAGTAACTCCAAGATCACCTCTGTCGCTCAATCAGAAAATTTCCTATCAACTCATTTGAAATATTTGCACTTTGAGCCTTCTCTATATCTGCCACACCCATGGAATCTTCTCCCGGGATTCAACCGAGTCCAAGATGTTTTTTTCGGACTTGGTAACCCACAATAACAATAATACTCACCATCTAATTCGCTTTTTTTTTATTTATAGGAATGTGAGCTGCTGCCGAAACTTCTACCCTCCATTTGCAAGAGCGAGCTAATAACTTTGGGAGAAAATTGAAATATGCACTCGAATTGGTCGAATTGGGGATTTAGGGTTTTCAACTTCCGGTTTTGGTCGAATTTGGGAATTTAGGGTTTTTTATTTGGGGGAAAAGACGCTAAACGGCGTCGTTTTGTTGTTTGCATGCTGATTGTACTCTCCGACGATCCACGTCAGCTTCAAATATTAATAAAAAACTACCACATCAGATTTCCGGCCAACTAGATCGGCGTTGGCACTGAAATGAGCATTTTTCAAAATTTTTGGCACTTAAGTGATTTGACTGGAACTTTTGGCACCAAAGTGAGCGTCGTACACAACTTTTGGCACTGATAGTGTACTTACCCCTTAAAAGTGGTATCTTCTCTCAATTAGATTTGAATGAAGAATGACCAGAATCCCTTCATTCATGGTTACCAAGCAATGCATCGTGACATGTAATTACATCCTACACTGCATCGATTGGTGGCCTTTTCTACTATTGTATTTCGCAAATGGAAATACTGGTCTTTCTATCTCATGAATCAGGGACCTTTGTCGCTTTCCTCATCCATCGCTACAGCTCTTCTTTTTGAGTTTGCAAAGCCACGAACCTCTTCTTTTCGGTGTGGCGGTATCTAAAGATGCTTTCAGGTTAGCCCAGCTGGAGCTTCAGCAAGATCCGACCAACGTCCTTTTGGCTGAGATGGAAAAGAATCATTGCAAGAATTTTGTCGAGCTAAGAAGCCAAGAAGAATCCTTCTTCAGGCAAAAATCCAGAATCAGATGGTTGGAAAATGGTGATAGGAACACCAAGTACTTTCACCATTCAGTTACTACAAGACAATTGAAAAATAGGATTCTTTCGGTTCTTGATAGGAATGGTAATCTCATCACCGATCCAAGCCAAGTTCAAGATACCTTCGTTTCTCACTTCCAGGAGTTGTTTGCCTCGCATACCCCACTTGCCAGCCCTTCCTTGATGGATGTGCAGCAAACTATCAAATGCCCTCTTAGTGAGGATCAGGTCCAGTTTCTCTCTCGTCCCTTCGCGGATCAGGAAATTAAAGATACTCTCTTCTCCCTTGCTCGTGGTAAGGCCCTAGGGCCAGATGGCTTCGGGGTGGAATTTTTCAAGAGCAATTGGGAGTTAGTGGGTCCTTCAGTTATTGAAGCGGTGAAAGATTTTCTTGTCACAGGGAGGCTTCTAAGGGAAATTAATTCCACCATCCTTGTGCTGATCCTCGAGGTACCTAATGCGACCTCGATTAATGACTATAGACCTATTGCTTGCTGCAACACCATTTATAAATGTATCACAAAGGTCATAGCTAATCGCATCGCCACAGTGCTTCCTGACACGATAAGCTCAGCTCAGAATGCCTTTGTCAAGGGACATCGCATCAGAGATAATATCCTTCTAGCCCAAGAATTATTTGCTGGATTTCACCTAGAGCCGTACACACCCAAATGTGCAGTTAAGGTGGATTTTCAAAAGGCCTATGACACCGTTGACTGGGACTTTCTTGAACTGGTGATGCGTGCCTTTCGCTTCCCAGACCACCTCATTCGACTCATTATGGTATGTGTGCGCACCCCCAGGTTTTCCATCTCTTTCAATGGGGAACTACATGGATTCTTCCCAAGTGGGCGTGGCCTTCGTCAAGGAGATCCCATGTCCCCGTATTTATTCACCTTGGTTATGGAAGTCTTCTCCGGGTTCCCAAGTGCGTATGCAGCAAAACCTGGGTTCAAATTCTTCTAGAGATGCAAGCCTACTAGATTATTGCATTTGTTCTTTGCGGATGATGTCTTTTTATTCTGTCGAGCGGATATGGAGTCCATCTCTCTTCTAAAGGATGGTCTTGATACCTTTTCGGCTTGGAGCGGGTTGAGACCGAACAACAACAAAAGTGAAATCTTTCTTGCAGGTGGAGCGGAGGAGTTGCACACTCATATTAAGGCCACCTTGGGTTTTGTTGAAGGAAAATTGCCGGTAAGATATCTAGGAGTCCCTATCTTATCCTCGAGACTTGGGAAGGCGGACTGCATGTCCTTAGTTGATCGCATTACGGCAATAGTCCAATCTTGGACGCAGCGATTTTTGTCATTTGCCGGTAGAGTACAGCTTATAAAGTCAGTCCTCCATGCGATCCAAGCTCATTGGGTTAGTGTCTTCACCATCCCTATTGCAGTTCTAGATCGCATTGAACAGATTCTCAGACAATTCCTTTGAAAGGGCCCTACCCTTGGAAAAGGGGGCGCCAAAGTTTCCTGGGATGATGTATGCCTCCCAAAGGAGGAAGGTGGACTTAGGATCCGCAGATTGGGAGACTGTAACAAGGAAGCGATGCTCAAGCACATTTGGATTCTCTTTACAGACAAGGAATCCTTATGGTGTAAATGGATCCACTCAACCTTCCTGAAAAGGAAGAGTTTCTGGGTTGTAGAAACACCCACTTGTTGCTCATGGGCTTGGAAGCGAATCCTACACCCGAGATCCGAGTTTCGACTCTTCTTCCGCTGGAGGATTGGAGATGGCCAGTCGACATCCCTTTGGTTTGATCATTGGCATCAGATTGGCCCCCTTCATCTTATCTACTCAGATTCATTTATCTTACAGTCAGGCTTATCCATAAGCGCCATGGTGGCAGACCTTTTTTCTTCGGCGGGGATCACCTTTAAGGCGATATTAGATTCTTTGGATCAGCCGCTTCCTTCTCTTTCTGAAGAGTCAGATCGTCTCTTTTGGGGTGGTGATCCTTCGGGTCTATTCTCGATCGCATCGGCCTGGCATATCATCAGACAAAGGAAGGACAGGGTCACTTGGGCTTCCTTTATTTGGAATAACGCTATCACCCCGAGATATCAGTTTAATCTCTGGCTTATCGTCAAGAATCGGCTTCGTACCCAAGCCTTTCTTATCGTGTGGAAGAATTGGGTTAGAGAATTGTGCGTTTTGAAAGTTGACGCCGGATTCCATAGACCATCTCTTCTTTGGATGTTGTATCACCACCACTATGGCTTTCTTTTAGGCGGCTAAATGCAACCTTCCCTGGCGAAACAAGACCTGGTCGGAAAATCTGCAATGGGCGATGAGGTTCCTCTCTGGTAAGGATTTCTACCGCTCCATGTGCCGTTTTTCTTTTGGTGCACTTTGCCACCTCATCTGGAAGTACAGGAACGACATACTCTTCAAAGATCATCCTGTTGCGGTTGCGGCAGTTAAGAAACACCTTATCAAAGTGATGAAGGACAAAGCTTTGACTTATAGAAATGTCGAAGACAACCCTAGAAATAGAAGGCTCCAAAGAAACTGGGGGTTGGACCCTTCTATTTTCTCTCCTCCACCGGCGATTCCATAGCCCTGATGTGGCTCCTCGTGGTTGAATGCGGCCCTTTTCTGGCATGCAGTACGCTATCTAGCTGTCACATTCTTTTGGCCCAGACCGGTGCTTCACTTCTTTTGGATTGGCTGCTATCTGGTTTTGGTAGTTGTCTCTCCTTTCCCTAAGGGGTTTGGTCTATTTTTGTTTCGCTTTTTCCTTGTTGTTTTGGCGAGGTTGGTCTCGCCGGCCCTGTGTGGCCTCCGTCTACCTCGCATTAGTCGCATGTGCTCAGGCTTTCGCTCGCTTTGGCCGCCTTGCGGTTGTATCTTGCGTCCGACACCCTTCCTCTCTTGTAGACGTTTTGTCTTATGGAGGGCAAGTTTTGTGGTGCCAGACCTTTTGTAAATGTTGGTTCAAAGCTCAATACATATTTACCTTTACCAAAAAAAAAAACCTCTTCTTTCGGTGTCAATGTGAAACAGGCTGGTTGCCTCCAGCTGTTCAAAAGAAAAAAAAAGCAGCTTGAAGCACCCACATCAATCGGTACGTTCCCCGAATCGTCCTCCTGAAGTTTTTGTCCGAGTAGCCTTTATTCACTCTTATTCAAGTTCTGTGCAACATGCGCATAAATTGACAAGAGATACTGTAATTCTTATCTTTGACAAAAATAATTATGAAAAATCAACATCTACTTATCGAGGGTACTGTGTAGAAAACAATTCACTCTAACGAGATGACAGAGTTTCTTTCCTAAAGCGGTTAGCTCTTTGTGGCATGCTCCATGTATGCAGGACATATTAGGATCCGATTTCGTGGTATTTTGAAAATAGTTGGGCATCACAAACAAGCAGTATTTAAGATCAAAGGTGGATACTCGCACTGGGATGACCTGACTTGTAAGGCTTTGCATGGGAACATTTCTACTCTTTTATTCTTTTATTCTTTTGTTTCTTGGAAAAAAGAAAGAATAGAAATCTGTTTGATAAAGTCAACTAATTTTTCTATTCTATGGAATAGAAAAGTGGCCGGGGAATAGATTAGGAATAGAAACAAAAATAGAAAAAAATAGCTTATTATTCTTAAGAACAATTTCTAAAAATAAGCCATTTTTTTCCTTTTCTATTTTTCTATTTTTCTTCTTCCTTGCTGCGACCATTGCCCTTGGATCTACCATCGCTTGCAGCCATCACTTGTGCCTGACAGCCAACCTTCGCCGCTTGTTGACTGCTGGCCAGCTGGCGCCACCTGATCACCGCCGGCGGTCGATCACCACCCTCCTCTCGCAACCGATCAGGAGAGGGGGGCGGCGGCTGGAGGTCGACAATTGGCAGTGATCGGGTGATAGTCGGGTGGCGGCGAGTGGCCAGTGACAGTTGGCGGTCGACAAGCAAGAAGAAAAAACAAAAAAATACAAAAAATTCTGGATTGTACCGAATATATTCATATTATTTTTCAATTTCGAGAATGTAAATTTTATACAGTTACCAAACACGTTATTTTACTCAGAAATTATTCCAGGGAGTAGAAATAGAAAAAAAAAACTATTTCTAAAAAAAATTATTCTTCGGAACAGAAATGTTACCATTTGTACCCTAATAGTACCGAATCGACATGGTGGGAGGCATGAAATGAAGTTTTCTTTGGCCAAAATAGAGAGCAAGAAAAAGCATGGTATCAAATTGTATGAGCAGCTTTTCACAGATTTTGAGTAGGACCCGTTCATAGTTCCAGTTTCAAAGCCTCATTCGCTATGAGTTAAAGCCAATTTTGGAAAGTCTCAGTTACTCCAATGGGAGTGTCTAGATCCCGAAGTGGTTTGCTTGAAGTGGTGTGTTCCGCCAATCTTTGCCTTCCTCTGCTAATAACTGCTACCCGCAAAAGGGGTCCTTCCAAGGTCCCTAGGCGACGAAAATGGAACGGGATTAGGCGAGCATGTTAGCCATTTGATTAAGAGAGGAAGCTGTGCACTTTTGGATCTATAAGCTACTTGCACAGGTGGTCCCGTTAGGAACATTTCTGGGAAAACTACAATCCTTCCTTGAGAATAAGTTCCTTCAAAGTCTCAAGCACTAGAGGAAAATTATCATTCATAAAAAGTTACTAATGATGGGAACCTCGATGTTAGTGGCACCCGTAGAGAATCTCATTCTCATATACCAATGTTATCTACCGGCTATAGATGAAACCCTTGTTAATACGAGCAGAATGTGAAAAACCATGCTTTGATTGCTTTCATTGGTAAATTACCGACCATAAGTATCCCTAAAGGTACGAGTATTTGAGGAAAATCACCATCTAACACGTGTTTTATTTAAATGATAATCATCCAAGGTTATGCCTTTCAATATGTAAAATTGAAATAATTCTTTTATGGCTGTCTTCCAATCTTTTATTGTTGTACTTTAGCTGGTAGGTCCATGATGGGGTGCAATTGGACGCACCGTTTCAAGTTGAAACGATACGATGGAAAGGCACTAATGGAGGGGTATGAAGGGAGACGTATATAAGCCTCCCGAACACAACCATTGGAAGGGTAGTCAGATCATTTGTACCAAAATCTCTCTCCATTTCCATCATCAAAGGAAGAAGGCGTTCCATTTCAATTTGGCAAGAACAATTTGCATTTACGTTGTGGAAATCGGGTGTTTTCCTTGTGATTGCATCCAGACCGACGTGAGGCAGTGTTGTTCGTGATTGATTCGCAATTCAACGTTTGTTCCGGGGCTACTTGCTGTTTGCGCATTGGAATCAGGTAAGTCGTCTTCCGCCGACAAGAATTCCTACATTGGTATAAGAGCCCGGTTGTGATTTCTGCCTTGTTTTTCATTGAATTTTCTCGTTTAACTTTTGATATTGAGATCAAGAGTATCAAATCTACACTGTTTGGATGTCTAATGGTCGGAATTGCCATCTGAAAAACTCGAAATTCAACCGAAGCGAAGAACGGACTCGAGGTCGCGTACACCCGTATGGTTTTGGCCATTTTTCGATATAATTTTTTGGCCAAAATTAATTTTTGAATATACATGGTGAAAGATCTCGTCGAGACGAGTCCAATGGTGGATCGAGTGCCGCCGTACGATGCCACACGCGCCCACACGCGCGGCCAGAAGCCGCTGCGCGTGGGCGCCACGCGCCTGAAGCGGTGGCTTGGCCAGCGCGTGTGCCACATGCGCTGGTCCGCAAACCGGCGCATGATGACGTCATCCAATGGTCGGTAACCGTTGGGATGACATCATCGATGACGTCACCGTTGGCGGTAGTTGGCCGGCCGGTGACCCGACCCGTTGACCGTTGACCGGTCAACAGTCGCACCGGTCAACCGTCGGACTAGTCAACGGTCGGATCGGTCGGACCGGCCAGGAGCCTTTTGGCTCGCTGGGCGCGTGGGGGCGCATGCGAGCTCCGATTGGAGCGTGGTCGGTAGCGTTGGGTTCGTATGGATGTCCCCTAGACTGTGGTATAGTTATTTTTCATTTTTGGATTTTATAAATGTATGAAAATATGTAGGGAACCCTATGTACGTGTATTTTTTGGGGTTTAATGCATAGTTTATTTATTTGTAGCTTGTATTTTCTTGTGGTTTAGGAAATACAATAGCTAGCTTGTGTGCAAATGATGAATATGCTGTGTAGAACTTGGTTTGATAATACCATGTATATAGTTTAATATACTTGCAATTTTCAAGTTGCTAGAAAATTCGAACAATGGTAGGAAATCCATTACATGTTGAATTGTGGTTTTGACTGGAGTTGCTGCATGATTGTTATTTGTATATTGTTTTACATCAATAATGATAATAGAACGATCGTACATACAAGTTGATTGGGAACATTGTGAACTTTTGTTTCTGTGTCTATTGTTCAATTATTATTATTTTAGTTTGTTTTTGCTGCAAATTAAATATGTGTGTTACTCTGAAGAATGTGCTAGTATTGATTCTGCGTCTATTATGTCAATGTGTTATAGCAATTGATTATAGCAATTGATTATGGCATCGGCATCCAAGACCATTGTGGCTGACCTCAATAAGGGTGAGAAGCTTAACGGTGACAATTATGATATTTGGCACCGAAAAGTTCAGTACATCCTTGAGGAGCAAGAGGCTTTGGAAACCCTCAACCACACCATGGATGAACCTGAGCATGGAACTTCAGCTCAACACAGGAGAGATCTAGAAGCTTATCAAGCTTGGAAAAAGAAGAATAGCATTGCTCGCATCACGTTGCTGAGCTGTATGCAAGATGATCTCATGTGTGAATTTGAAAGTTATGATAAAGCTCATATAATGTGGGTTGCCTTGAAAGATAAGTTTGGGGGTACATCTGCCACTAAGCTAAGGAGACTTACCATCAAGTTTGACACATACCGAAAGCGCCCAAATATAACGATGAGGCAGCATCTTCGGGAGACGTCAAATATGATTCGTGAGCTGAAGTCGACAGGTCACTCCCTTACTGATGAACAGCTGGTTCAGGCTGTTATAAGGTCTCTTCCTGACAATTGGGAGCATATGAAGATCAATATGACGCATAATGAGAATATTGTCACTTTTGATGATATAGCGCGTCATTTGGAATTAGAGGATGAGCGCCTAGAGGCTGCGAGATCCTCTACTCATGCTTATGTTGCTGAATCGAGTTCACGCAAAGCTTCGGGCTTCAAGCGCAAAAGGAATTCTCAATTCAACAACAAAGGGAAGAAGACTGATCAGGCACCTAAAAGCGCTAAGACCTTCCAACGCAAGAAGCGTGGTGGGAAGAAGGACAAGGCCAAGATGAAGTGCTACAATTGTGGCAAGATGGGTCACTTTGCTCGTGAATGCACTGAGCCGAAAGAGGTACCCTATTACTCCATTACCTTAAGTAATGCTTTTGTTTCTAGTACTGTAATGCTTGCTGATTCTCATCCAATGTGGACTGTAGACTCAGGAGCAACAGACCACGTAGCTAGAGACCGAGAAGCATTTGTGGAGTATCGTCGGATACAGCCTGGAAGAAGATGGATATATGTTGGGAATAACTCAAGAGTTGAAGTGAAGGGTATCGGCACATGTAAATTACTTTTATGTGGTGGTCGAAGCCTATTCCTACATGATGTCCTCTATGCTCCGGATATTCGACGAAACTTGGTCTCTGTAGTTGTTCTTCTTAGCCTAGGTTATGTTTTAAATTTTCATGGTGATTGTGTTGACATTCTGTATGGAACAGTTTATTATGGTTCAGGTCATGTATTGAATGGTTTTGTGGTGTTAGACATTGACTATGATCAGTACAATGTTAATGTTAATGGTTGTTTTTCTTTAATTGCATATTCTAGTCATGTTGAGATTGATGCAAATACTTGGCATGCTAGATTAGGTCACATTGGGTTGCAAAGATTAGCTAGAGAAGGCCTTTTAGGGTCACTCACTAATGTTGATCTACCCGTATGTGAACATTGTCTAGCGGGAAAAGCAACTAGAAAACCATTCGGTAAAGGGACTAGAGCTGAATTTCCATTGCAACTCATACATTCTGACATTTGTGGTCCTTTGAATGTGAGGGCGAGGCATGGAGCCTCATATTTCATTACTTTCATAGATGACTTCACGCGTTTCGGTTATGTCTTTCTTATCTCCCATAAGTCCGAAGCATTAGAATGCTTTAGACGATATATAACGATGGTAGATAATCAGTTGAACAAAACGATAAAGGCATTAAGAACTGATCGTGGACGTGAGTATCTATCGGAGCAATTCAAGGCTCTTTGTGATGAAAAGGGAATTGTACGACAATTGACTATTCCTAATACTCCACAACAAAATGGGGTAGCTGAGAGAAGGAATAGAACCCTATTGGAAATGGTTAGGTCTATGATGGCGCAAGCAAATTTACCTATCTCTTTTTGGGGAGATACATTATTGACTGCTGCCTATGTACTTAACCGAGTGCCCTCAAAATCGGTCGCTTCCACCCCTTATGAATTATGGACTGGTAGAAAACCATACTTAAGTAGTCTACGTCCATGGGGATGTGCAGCTTATGTTCATGAATCTTCCCATAAATATGGCAAATTAGGCCCTAGAGGGAAGAAATGTATCTTTATAAGATATTCTGAACACTCCAAAGGGTATGTGTTCATAGGTGAACAAGCTGATGGGAGTGTGACCGAAAAGGAGTCACGAGATGTCACGTTCTTGGAGAACGATTTTCCTAGTAGAGGTGAGATTGATAAGGATTTCCAATTATATGAGATGGAAGATCCTAATAATACACCAACTAATGTTATGGAGGGAAATGAAGATTTACCTCAACATGAAAGACCTAGTGGGAGTGTAGCATCATCTGGCGAATTGAATTCAAGAGAAATTTAGTTGCATAAAAGTAATCGTAAAATTATTCCTCGTCGTCGTTTTGAGATTGAAGGGGAAGCAATTATGATTGCTCATAAAGATGATGCCAAGCCTAAGACTATTCAAGAGGCTCTCTCATCCTCTGATAAGGAAGAATGGAGAAAAGCTTTGGAAGACGAGATGGAGTTAATGAGGACAAATCATGTCTGGGACTTGGTTGATCTACCACCCAATCGTAAGGCTATTGGAAACAAATGGGTCTTTAAGATTAACCAAAGGACGGATGGATCCATTGAAAAGTATAAGGCTCGTCTTGTGGCGAAAGGTTATACTCAACAAGAGGGTATAGACTACGGGGAAACCTTTTCACCAGTTGTAAGGTTTGCCTCAATACGCCTTATTCTAGCCATCGTTGCACATTTGGACCTTGAATTACATCAAATGGATGTAAAGACGGCATTTCTCAATGGAGAACTAGATGAGGAAATTTATATAAAACAACCAATAGGTTTCATAGCTAAAGGTCAAGAGCATAAAGTTTGCAAACTTCATCGCTCAATATATGGCCTTAAGCAATCATCTAGACAGTGGTATCTTCGTTTTCATCGAGCCATAACAACTTTTGGTTTCAAGATGATCGAAGAAGATCACTGTGTATATGTCAAGCGGTCCGAAGATAAATTTGTGATTTTATCACTTTATGTGGACGATATTCTGTTGGCTGGAAATGACAAGGTTATGGTAATCACCATAAAAGAATGGTTGTCCTCCAATTTTGAAATGAAGGACATGGGAGAAGCTGCTTATATATTAGGAGTTAAGATCTAAAGAGATCGATCAAGGAAACTCCTTACTTTATCACAAGAGTCTTATATTATGAAGATTCTTGATCGTTTCAATATGCAGCACTGTAATCCCATTGATACCCCTGTCATGTAAGGTGAAGGCCTAAGTACTGAGATGTGTCCTAAGACTCCAGAAGAAATTAAAATGATGGAAACTGTTCCTTACGCTAGTGCGATCGGAAGTTTGATGTATGCTATGATGTGTACTCGACCCGACATATGTTATGCCGTGGGATTGGTGAGCCGATATCAATCAAATCCCAGTCAAGCACACTGGAAAGCAGTGAAGAGGATCCTGAGATACTTGAAGGGCATCATGGACTATCGACTTTGTTACCAAGGGAATGATTTAGGCCTATTAGGTTATTCAGATGCTGATTGGGGTGGAGACCTGGATGAGCGTAAATCGACTTCTGGATATGCGTTCTTGCTCAATGGAGGTGCAATTTCTTGGAATAGCAAGAAACAGACATGCACGGCCTTGTCAACTATGGAGGCTGAATTTATTGCGTGTTCTACTGCAGTGCAAGAAGCAGTATGGCTAAAACGTTTCTTTGAAAATTTAGCCACTGTCACTGAGATTCCAAGACCGGTGACAGTTTATTGCGATAGTCAAGCAGCCATTGCCTATGTGAAATATCCAAAGTATCATGGAAGGACGAAGCACATTGACATAAAGAATAACTTCATAAGAGATATTATAGCGCAAAAAGAAGTGATTCTACAATACATTTCAACCAATAGAATGGTTGCTGATCCATTTACAAAGGCTATTCCTAGAGACATATTCTTGACCCACAGGATGTCACTAGGTTTGCGTAGAATGTGATATGTGTTATTGTAGAGAATCATTGTTTTATGTATTTATGGACATATGTATTGTACTTGTTTGTTTATTAATGACTTGATGTTTTATCAAAAAGTACAAATCCATTATGAGACTAGCACAAGCACACATATATTATTGGAAAGTATGTCAGCAGGTAATGATTGGCTCACTCACACAAGCAATCGCCTCAAGTGCTATAGTTAGCACGTTGAGATGAGACGTTATGTACAAATAAATGCTGAAGAGCAAGTCTGGTACATAAAATATGTCGCCTTGATTGGAGTCAAGATGAGGTCTGGGATTTGTTTATAATAAGACCGAACATGATAGTCCCACAATCATGTATGCCTGTAAGATGCCGAATGCGAGTACTTAATTGGGCGCTATAGAAAGCGAGCTAATATAGCACTCGAGCTAAACATGAGTACGTGACTATGTTTAGGCTAAGATCCGTATAGTGGATATATTTAAGAAATGACATACTCTCTTATAGAAAGAGAAATTCACTATAGCATGTAATTCATACTACATGTGCATTGTTCGACCGACAAGGGAAGGTGAGTAAAATTATCCCTATTTACTCATCGTGTGAGCCCTTGAGGTAATTTATAATTTACCTCAATTCGTGCCCTATGTTACTTCTGACTATGTTCTCGAAATGAAAGATCAATGTTGCTACTTTAGCATGTTACGGGCGGTCATGAATAGATATGGCCTATGGGACATGTCTAGGAAAGCAGTCGTTCTAAAATTGAGAGAGACATGAGTGCGAAGGAAGACTATTGTTGTTTTACATCTGTCACATGTATTTACTGGTCGACCAATTATATCGCCTTATGTGGTTGTGGATATAATTGTAAATTCATGGTGTTTTGAGGATAATCAAGTATAGCCTTTAAGGGATAGGTATACTTGAATTGATGTAACAAAATATGTCTGGGGCACTGTGAGACATCAATTGTTTATTTCTTTTTTGGGGTTGTAGCCATTATGTCATCCCTAACAAGTGCATAATTTGAGCTCCCAAGTGCAGGTGTACTCACTGGTCGCACGGCTTACTTACCAGTATGAATTGTTCTGTAAAATTGATGAATGTTGAACGCCTTGCCTTATATTCTTGATAGAGCGCTATCAAGCCCATCATGTCCGAGTGGGAGATGTTGTACTTTAGCTGGTACGTCCATGATGGGGTGCAATTGGACGCACCGTTTCAAGTTGAAACGATACGATGGAAAGGCACTAATGGAGGGGTACGAAGGGAGACGTATATAAGCCTCCCGAACACAACCATTGGAAGGGTAGTCAGATCATTTGCACCAAAATCTCTCTCCATTTCCATCATCAAAGGAAGAAGGCGTTCCATTTCAATTTGGCAAGAACAGTTTGCATCTACGCCGTGGAAATCGGGTGTTTTCCTTGTGATTGCATCCAGACCGACGTGAGGCAGTGTTGTTCGTGATTGATTCGCAATTCAACGTTTGTTCCGGGGCTACTTGCTGTTTGCGCATTGGAATCAGGTAAGTCGTCTTCCGCCGACAAGAATTCCTACATTTATGTATGTGATTCACATGTTAAATGTTGTGTGCTCGTATTTTAATGTACTCGGAAAAGAAGGAAATGAATTTGCCAGTTTGTTTAGACAAAAGGCTAAATTAGGTGGGTTTCATGCAGTGTATTCAAAATTAACGCAACTTGAAATTTTAAACTTGGTTCTTATCATATTTTAATCACAATCATGAAGACACATTGCAGAATTGGCAGGAAAAGGACCTGCGCAGCGACATCAAATCGACTTTAATCTGCTTTTTATCCCACTAAAGTTACATCAAATTGACTTTAATCTACTTTTATCCCACTAAAGTTACATCAGATTGACATCCATTAATATTTTATCCAGCTAAAGTTACAAGTTTCATCAAATTGACATCTATTAATTTTTGTATTCCAATGAGTAGGTACTAAAAGTTACGTGTAACCGATTGAAGTCTTTGTTTAATGTCTTCTTTTGAGCTAACTTCCAAGCTGTCGTTCGGTGGCCATTAAATAATTACCACAAGAAAGAACTGTATCTTCCATGGGATTTCGAATCTTCATCATTTGTGTTTTTGTTGACTGATTTGATCAGTCCCATTTGTACCCTTGAAATCCAGGTGAGCACTCAGCACTAGCAGTAGGAGGATAATTTCCTTTTTGACATCTATCTTCTCTCGCAAACCTCGCCTTAATTTCTTCAATTCAATATCTCTTTTATTTTGCAAAATAGTATCTCAAATTGATTAAGAAAATAAAGTATTGCTTTGATTAATTGATGAAGTGACTATTATGTCTACTTAGACATAACTTAGTAATTTATGTTTGGGAGTAATTTGAGTTAGATGAACCCCCCATTTAGTCAAAATAAGAGTAAAATATAAGGGTACAAAGATTTTCTTAAAATAAAGGATGCATATGGAGTATAAAAAAAGGGCAATTTCAAGATTGGTCCCCAATAATCTTGATGAAAGTTCAATTTGATCGCTGAATTTTAATTTTGTTTAATTTGATTATTTATTCTTTGAATCGGATCAATTTAATTCCTCTAATTAACTTGGTCATATTGGTACTTGACGTGATAATCCATCTCCATGGGGAGACCCGCGGTAGCTAGCCTGATTGGGCTGTCCAGAGCCACATCAGCAAAATCTAGAAATCAAAGGGGGAGAGAATTGGGGGAGGGAGTGAGAAGTGGGCGATGGGAGACAGGCGATGGTGCACGATTCCTAATTTAAAGCAATATAGATATGATGTCTACATGCTCATATTGATGGTCATGGAATGGTAGGGTTGGATGGTGATCGAGAAGTCAAAGTTCGGTCCCAGCAAGAAAGGAAGAAAATGGTGATTTCCAGTATCATAGTTTTGCACTTCCGCAAATTTTGTGATGATCATATTTTGATTTTTATAAAACAAGAAATATTATTAAAATTTTAGAGGAGATGAAATAGGCCCGAGTGATATGCAGTGAGATTTTTAGGATGTGCATAATAACCATTCTATTTCTGTTTCAAAACTATCTTTTTGTTCCAGACTTATTTTAGGAATAGAAATCCGTTTAGTAACGCAATTTCGTTTTCTTTTTCTTTTTCTTGAGCAAATTTTTAATCCAAAAATAGGTTTGAAACATAAATGAGAAGTAAAATTTTTATATATTTTTATTTTTGGAACATAACTGAGAAAAACTCTTCTCATCGGTTATCCTCTCTACTAGTCGATTGCCCACTTGCCGCCACTCGCTGTCCGCCACTGCTAGTCATTGTCCGTTGTCTTTATTTGTTGTTGCCGTCCACCGTCCACCGCTTGGGAGGGAGAAATTTCATGTCATTATCAAATAAATTTCTATTCCACAAACAAAAATTTTGTATCATTATCAAACACGTATTTTTGCTTAGAAACTCATTTAGGAATAGAAATAGAAAAATCTATTTCTGTTCTAGAAATCAATTTATGATCAAAACCGTTATCATTCACGCCCTTATAATTTACCCACATGGAAAAAACTTCTCTGTTTTCTCCGAAACCGAACACTGGACATCAAGCCCACTTGGTTTGAATGCTGAATTGTTTCGTTAATTTGATTTAGTTGGCTCTTGAGATTCGTTTGGTTGCTTGGATGAAATCCTCTGGAAGATAAAACAATCTCCTCTTCCCCGGGGGGGGGGGTGTTATGCTAGTGATATTTTTGGTCAAGTGTAAGGAATGTCCACAATGACAATCTCTACAAATCATCAAGGAGGAGTATGCAAAGGTTCTGTTAAAAATATGTAAGAATTTTAGCACATAAAAGGAGTCCGATTTAAGTAGGTTTTCTAGTTTGATTAAATTTCTTCATTCGAGTGGTTTTTTAGTTCGAGTAAGTTTCCTAAAGGGGATTTCATATTTTGGATTCAAATCTTTTCTATATAACTAGTTGGTCTTTTTTGTGAATTACATTTAAGAGGAGTTTCAGGTTTCCAAGCCTACTGAATCTTATGATAATATTTGTGAATTTTCTTGTGAGATTAAGAAATTATTTTGCGATGAAACGTTGTGTTGGTTGTTGGGTGTAATGGGAATCGGGAAATATTGAGAGTATTTTGTGAACTCTGTTAAATTACTTAATTTATAGTGAGATGTTGTGTTTTCCTCGTGGATAAGTCTCACCGATTGAAAAACGTAAACCCAAAATTCAATTTATTTTCTTAAACCTTGGGGTAAAATTTTAAAGTAATAATTCTGACCTTTTCATGTGCATATTGGGAATCTAGAAAACTATTCAAATTTGACTAAAAAATTTGATTGTAAATTGACTAAAAACAATTCCTCAGATGTTGCCATCTCTTGGCCCTCACTCGATATCCTCGAGTCTGCTCCCAACTGGCCTTAACAACCACCCTGTTGACACCTAATTTTGGGAAAATAAAATTGCATTTTGAACAAATAAAAGAAAAAAAATGAAAATGGGGGAAATTGATTTGATTGAATTATGCATGGAAGGTGGGAATTTTGACTAATTATTCTTGCTTCAATTAGATCTTCAAGAAATCAAGAAAATAAAAGTCAAAATGGAAACCAAACCCAAAATTGGTGAGGATAATGGCCAGATTGATAAATCAATGGGAAAGTATCAAAGGATTATATTCATCAGGTGAACTCCTTGCAAAAATCAAAACGAACTTGGATGCGTTTCTGGTAACATGAGTGAAAAACCGAAATGTTCATTTGCGATGGCAAATCGGGGCTAAAATTCTGTAATTCCCGCAATCAAGGAAGCATAACTTTCTAAAAGACAATAGAGGTTTTCACTATAAAAAGGCAACGGTTCGTGAGAAACCAGGAGGGGGCGATTTTCGAAAAAAAATTCAGAGCAAAAGTGAGAAAGGTTTTCTCCTTCGTTTCTTTTGAGTTCAATTTTCTTTAGGGGAGTCGACGATCTCGAGAATTCTCCGATTGGTCTATTGGATGGTGCAGTCCTCTTGACGACGTCCCACATTCATCATGCGTCATGGATATTGGCGACAAGCATAAAGCTAAGTCGAGCTTCCTTTTTTTAAGTTTGATTGTGTGCGATTCTAATTTGCTATTCGAACTAAGGTGATTTTATTTTTTCTTGCCTAGATTAAACTCCTACATCTCCGACGATAATTCCAGCAGCGAGACATCGAAGTGGCCAACGTACCTAAGCGCTGATTGCCATCCAGTGATTTCACTGTGATAAAACCGGGTTGTTTCTCTCCCTATTAAAGTTGTTCACCCCATATTTTCACATAATTTACTTTGTTTTGTTATGATGTTGTGGTCACAGGCAATTCAATGCCGAACAAAAGGCCACACAATTCCATATTCCACCATAATTGACAAGAGAGAGACGACAAGAGAAGGGGGGTGTCCACTCAAAAAGTTCTCGGAGGAGACTAGCAAATGATCAAATCAAGAACTAGCCATATGCCCACCAACGCTGCTGCAATTCCCCTCCTGTAGTTTTATTTTTATTTCTTTCTTTTGCTTATTTTATGTTATATTATTGTGTTTTAAATTTTGTTATTATTGTTTAAGTTAGAATATGGTTTGTCAATGTTAATATTTGTGCATTTTGTATGCATTATCCGTAGGGATTTTGTCCAAAATTAATGTAATTATTAATTTGATCCGAGAGACATGGGATCATTTTTTTATTATATTAATTTTTGGGCTTTTTGGTGAAATTTTAATTGTTAAATCACAATAATTATTTAATTTGGTCCGTAGGACTTCGGATCATATTTGTAATTGTTTTGATCTCCTTGTTGTGATAATTAGGGTTAGAATAACCGTTAATTTGACCTGTGAGACAATAGGTTATTTTTTCGATTATTTTAATCCTTTCTTGCTTTATTTTGTTGATAGTTTAGATTTAATATTTATTTAATAATTAATTATTTAAAAAAAAATCAAAATTCTGCCTGAGCATATAGGTTTAGTTTATCAGACATGTAGGATTAGGTTTATGAAATTTTCGTCATCTAGTGATTATTGCTAAGTTCATTGCTCGTCATTAGAACTAGATCATTTGATTAAATTGCATATTTAATTGTTGCATTTCTTTAATTTCGAATTTCATGGAAAATACAAAAAAATTAGAATAAATTCATTTCATGCTTTAAGATGGATTGCATGCTTATTCATGTTATATAGTTTAGGTCATATTGCCACGTCATTTCATGTTAAATTAGTAGCATGCATTGCACGACTTTCATTAAATAAAGAGAAAACAAAAAATTGAGTGATTGCTTATTAATTAGAAATCATATCTAGGATTATTGATATGAATTCTGACCTAACAACGCAGTTGCTTTCGTTGCTTGAGGTAAGTCCTGCATTATTTTATTCGCTTTCTCGTGTGTTAAATTGGTGGTTTGTGCACTCGCATGATCGTCTCACACGTTAGAAAAATGAATTAAAATCAAATCAAGCTGCCTGCAAAACATTTTTGAAAATTAAAAAGAAATGGTACTGAAAGGGCACTAGGATAGTCTAGTGTAACCAAGTCCCCGTACCCTTAGTCTCTGGTTCGTAGAAGTAAAATAATTCTCCCATTATTTTGCTTAGGTGTCTAATCGACCTACCAAAAACAGATTAGTGGCGACTCCTAGATAGTATTTTGCATGTTTAAAAAGTTTAGACTCAAGTCGCGATTTGGTATGGGCTTGGGAGAGCTCGAGCTAAGTTTAAAAAACTTAGCAGTCCATTAACCTAGTTTTAGGCGGTGAACCCGAAAAAATTAGGTCGCGACAGCTTGGCGACTCCGCTGGGGACATAAGTTTGAAATTCTTAGTGGACTTAGGCCAATTTTCCTTTTTGAAAAATATTTTTGTTTGGCAGCAAGGATCCCAGGTATGTCCCTAACATTTCTAAGGTGTTAAATGTTCTTGCAGAAAGGAGGTATAAGGGGAGTAGTGCTTGCTGACTATTTGTTTTGTAGGAAGGTGTTGGGATTGAATGTTTTTCTTATCATTGAAGTGCTGTTTGTATTATAAATTGTTGTGCATGATTTTTAAATTGTTTTAGCACTACACATTGCACACACAACCTGCCGTCGGACCTGGACCGCATTTAAGGATTCTAGGATGGTGTTGAGAAATGAACCAACCTCGAACGCGAGACCGCGATGTAGAGGTTGCCTTTCTGAACCCCGAAAATTTTTCTTGATGTCAAAACGTTTATCCTTGCTCACGAAACTGCGTGACCATGGGATTTTCTTTTGACTGAGCCAGAGCTAAGAGGACCCGACATTTGTACGCGAGACTGCGACAAGTCGGTTCATCCTTTTTGTTCTAACTTGCTAAGCCTCGTAGTTTAGGTGTTGAGCCTCACATCTCATGTGCATGTTTATGTGATTGCCATTAATTTTCATTGGTGAAGTAAGTCTTCTATCCCTATATCATGCAATTTATTTTTTAAGTCAGTCCATGACAATTTAGGTTAATCATTGAATTTAATTCCTTTGTCAGTTAGAAATGAAATGAGGGAATTGCCATATAATGAATCATTTGGAAAATAACAAAAACTTTAGAGAATTTGTTTTCGATTCATGTCTTTATTGTTCTCCTTAGGGAGTTTTAAATTTTGATCATTCCTAATTCGTGTTTAGGAAATTTGGTTCTTGTTAGGGTAATTCCCTTCTTGCAAAGACTTTTTCATGAATAAAAAAAAATCAATTAGATTGTTGTCATGGACTAGCTTACATGTTCCCATTTACACCTCATGCTTACATATTCCCATTTATTTGAATTAGGTGATTATGGAGCGATCTCGCTCACCCATCCTTACACAGTCAAGAGCTAAAATGGCGGATCAAAACAAGGTGCTGGATCGTATCATTGACAATATAAACAAGCGAATTGCACACCTCCAAAGTCAAGTCGATGAATTGTCTGTTACTGTGGCTTTTCTCGTCAAGCAAAAGGGCTGTGATGACATAGTTGAATTTGATGCCACCATGAAAAGACTAGTAACATATCTAGAAGGAAGAATCTCCGACCTGGAGGGTTCACATCACAAGATCAAGGAGGGTGAAGAACTCAAGCACACATGATTCATGGTCCTAAGTAGGGGCATGTTCAGTTGCACCTTTCATTGCGTGGGAATTCTTATTGCTTTTCAAGGATTGGTTTAAATTTCTTCTAGTGCTTGAATATCACATTTTTCATTCCAATAAATGTAATTTGATTGATGAATATCAATAAAATTACAAGTTTTGTTTTGAAGACATGATGGGGTATGCCAAACCAGCCCGGTGATGATATCCAGCCGATAAAAGAAAAGAAAAATCCAAAAAGAATTCTGAGGCCTGGGCTTCATCATGCTTTCTTGTGTCAAAATGTTTCAAAAAAAAGTTTTGCCAAAGAATTTCAAAAAAAAAAAAAAAAACAAAACAAAAGATGTAGTTTACTCTGTTTGTCTTTCTGATTTATCTACTTCATGTTTCAAGGACGGTCTTATAGCATGCAAATATGTGAAAATAGTCCAATCCAATTCTAGATTCTGGGGGCAAGTTTGCTTCAAATTGCAGCGGCCCATATGTGGTGAAGAAGCTACTCCCTGGAGACGCCTTCCAATAGAAAATGGATGGTCGTGATTTTTTCACTCTTGTTAGTTCTAATGCTGTCAAAAAGTATCATTCATGATAAAATTTACCATGTCATGTTTTGAACTGCGAGCATTTTTATGTTGAATAAATTTATTCAATGAGTTGAATTATTCAAATTTGCTGCAAAACTTGCATTTTTCTTGCTTGATGAATTGTGTGAGATGAATTGAATGTGTCAAATGGGATACTTTGGAATGATGAAAGGCAGCCTTACTCCATACACTGTCCCGTACACTAATCTTCAGTGAGTTGTATAAAAATTTCCATGCCTACAAGGAAAAAATGTGATCTTGCAAAGGGTACGGTAACCAAAGTGATGAGAAGCAGTTCTTTCCTCTACCCGAAACACTACAGGTACACCATTTGTTTAGCCCTTCAAACCCATACACGTGAAGAGTTTTTAAATCATCCCTGTCAAAGATCATCCCACATTGGGACAAATTTTGAGATGAGTGATAGGAATTTTCTTACTCACACTTGCATCAATCTTCGAGTATTGCTTTCGCATCGTAACTCGTATGATAATTCAAAGTGCCCTAGGATGATGAAGAGCATTCATTTCTCTATCCTATACACTTTTATCCATTGCTTAGCCCACTTGAGCTTATAAATTCATTTCATATTAAACCCAGTTGGTGATCATCCCCCATGCTGGGGCAAGACAAAAAGCATCCCAGTAGCATGAACTAGAATGCTGACCAAATGGAGCTTCTGTTAAAAGAAAAAAAGTGCTAAAAAATAGGGCATGAAAAAGCAGTGTGCCTGGTAAAAGCAAGGCCGATGCCCATGAAAAGAAGTAAAGATAATGCATAAGAACTAAGGGGCATGAAAAAGCAGTGTGCCTGGTAAAAGTAAGGCCAATGCCCAGAAAAAAAGAAAAAAAATCAAACTTTTGATATGATGAGTTGTATCCCCAAAAGGCGATACTAAACTCAAATGCTGTTGCAATCAATAGAGATTTGATGAAGAAAAAAATCTTCGACAGTGGAAAGGAAAATGTTGGAAATGTTAAGATGATCACCAACTTTAATCCCTTAAACACTTTTTTGAGCCTAATGATCCATTCATTTCTCAACCCATGAACCAAGCCTACGTTACGTCCCTTGCAAAGCCTCTTCAGATTAGGGCACTTGAATTAACGTAAGAGTTTATATGCTTGAAAAGATCGCTTGAAGAAGTGCGAGTAAGATAACTTCTGCTTCATTTCGCGTGTTTCTTGGCCTGTAAATCCAAAGACAGTTGCGAAATGTCATTTTTAAATAGCCTCGACTCAAAGAGTCGTCTTTTTAAGTCATTGACCAAGCTCACATTACAATCCCTATTAAAGACCTCTCAGATTGGTAAAGTCGTACCACTTGCGAGATTGCCCAGATTCTTGTTTGGCGTGATGACAATGAGATAAAGTGATTGTCAAAATCCTGCATCAAAGGTCAAGATAAAACAACCCATTTTAATGAGGATGAGTGGAAAGTCCTTTCAGACTAAATGATCCCTCATTTGACACATCCATGACACTTATGTGTTCGGATTGGAATCTTCTCTTGAAATCCTTTCCATTGGAATTAGGTGATGCATGGTTGATAGAAATCATTATGCGTAAACCTTGCTTGAATTAATGCATGTTTATTTGTAATCACAAATACATGTTGCATCTCCTACAATCATGTTTTACAGGAGACATATCCCTAATGAGCAGAGATGTCACCAGGTAAGTATATCTTTATCTATACCTTAAATACTTGTCGTTGTACGGGTATTTTCACTTTTGAGTAATTTGACACTCGATGGAGTTGTCCCTAAAGATTTTTCCCCAGATTGCGACGCCGGGCGACCGAAGAATGGTTCGGGTCCTAGCCAAGCAAAACCCTCGTTTAGGCGACCGTAGAATGGTACGGGTCCTAGACAAACTTATTTCCCTATTCAGGCAACCGTAGAATGGTACGGGTCCTGGAAGGCGAACCCCCGTTTAGGCGACCGTAGAATGGTACGGGTCCTAAACAAACTTCTTTCCCTATTCAGGCGACCATAGAATGGTACGGGTCCTGGAAGGTAACCCCCGTTTAGGCGACCGTAGAATGGTACGGGTTATAGACAAAACTTATTTCCCTATTCAGGCGACCGTAGAATGGTACGGGTCCTAGACAAAACTTATTTCCCTATTCGGGCGACCGTAGAATGGTACGGGTCCTAGACACAACCAGCTCTGTCATACTAGGCGATCGTAGAATGGTACGGGTCCTAAGGAAAGCAGTTTTCTTTACAAAGTCATGTTACTATTCTGGGCGACCGTAGAATGGTATGGGTCCTGGACGTGTAACACCAATCTATCTTGATTCACTCTACCCTCCTTGAAGGTAAGTTATTCCAGGTAAGTTCATTTATCATTTGTATTAGCATTTCAACGCATCATATATATTGCATTCAAAAAAAGGAATTCATTTTCCAACAAAAAGTCATTTAGTGCATGTGCATAATTAAAATTAGATCTCAATTTGTCTTTGAAGGCAACCTCTACGAGCTCACCTTCAAAGAGGGGCAGCTGTTGACACCTAATTTGGGAAAAATAAAATTGCATTTTGAACAAATAAAAGAAAAAAAATGAAAATGGGGGAAATTGATTTGATTGAATTATGCATGGAAGGTGGGAATTCTGACTAATTATTCTTGCTTCAATTAGATCTTCAAGAAATCAAGAGAATAAAAGTCAAAATGGAAACCAAACCCAAAATTGGTGAGGATAATGGCCAGATTGATAAATCGATGGGAAAGTATCAAAGGATTATATTCATCAGGTGAACTGCTTGCAAAAATCAAAACGAACTTGGATGCGTTTCTGGTAACATGAGTGAAAAACCGAAATGTTAATTTGCGATGGCAAATCGGGGCTGAAATTCTGTAATTCCCGCAATTAAGGAAGCATAACTTTCTAAAAGACAATAGAGGTTTTTACTATAAAAAGGCAACGGTTCGTGAGAAACCAGGAGGGGGCGATTTTCGAAAAAAAATTCAGAGCAAAAGTGAGAAAGGTTTTCTCCTTCGTTTCTTTTGAGTTCAATTTTCTTTAGGGGAGTCGACGATCTCGAGAATTCTCCGATTGGTCTATTGGATGGTGCAGTCCTCTTGACGACGTCCCACATTCATCATGCATCATGGATATTGGCGACAAGCATAAAGCTAAGTCGAGCTTCCTTTTTTTTAAGTTTGATTGTGTGCGATTCTAATTTGCTATTCGAACTAAGGTGATTTTATTTTTTCTTGCCTAGATTAAACTCCTACATCTCCGACGATAATTCCAGCAGCGAGACATCGAAGTGGCCAACGTACCTAAGCGCTAATTGCCATCCAGTGATTTCACTGTGGTAAAACCGGGTTGTTTCTCTCCCTATTAAAGTTGTTCACCCCATATTTTCACCTAATTTACTTTGTTTTGTTATGATGTTGTGGTCACAGGCAATTCAATGCCGAACAAAAGGCCACACAATTCCATATTCCACCATAATTGACAAGAGAGAGACGACAAGAGAAGGGGGGTGTCCACTCAAAAAGTTCTCGGAGGAGACTAGCAAATGATCAAATCAAGAACTAGCCATATGCCCACCAACGCTGCTACAATTCCCCTCCTGTAGTTTTATTTTTATTTCTTTCTTTTGCTTATTTTATGTTATATTATTGTGTTTTAAATGTTGTTATTATTGTTTAAGTTAGAATATGGTTTGTCAATGTTAATATTTGTGCATTTTGTATGCATTATCCGTAGGGATTTTGTTCGAAATTAATGTAATTATTAATTTGATCCGAGAGACATGGGATCATTTTTTTATTATATTAATTTTTGGGCTTTTTGGTGAAATTTTAATTGTTAAATCACAATAATTATTTAATTTGGTCCGTAAGACTTCGGATCATATTTGTAATTGTTTTGATCTCCTTGTTGTGATAATTAGGGTTAGAATAACCGTTAATTTGACCTGTGAGACAATAGGTTATTTTTTTGATTATTTTAATCCTTTCTTGCTTTATTTTGTTGATAGTTTAGATTTAAATTTATTTAATAATTAATTATTTAAAAAAAATCAAAATTCTGCCTGAGCATATAGGTTTAGTAAATCAGACATGTAGGATTAGGTTTATGAAATTTTCGTCATCTAGTTATTATTGCTAAGTTCATTGCTCGTCATTAGAACTAGGTCATTTGATTAAATTGCATATTTAATTGTTGCATTTCTTTAATTTCGAATTTCATGGAAAATACAAAAAAACTAGAATAAATTTATTTCATGCTTTAAGATGGATTGCATGCTTATTCATGTTATATAGTTTAGGTCATATTGCCACGTCATTTCATGTTAAATTAGTAGCATGCATTGCACGACTTTCATCAAATAAAGTGAAAAAAAAATTGAGTGATTGCTTATTAATTAGAAATCATACTAGGATTATTGATATGAATTCTGACCTAACAACGCAGTTGCTTTCGTTGCTTTGAGGTAAGTCCTGCATTATTTTATTCGCTTTCTCGGGTGTTAAATTGGTGGTTTGTGCACTCGCATGATCGCCTCACACGTTAGAAAAATGAATTAAAATCAAATCAAGCTGCCTGCAAAACATTTTTGAAAATTAAAAAGAAATGGTACCGAAAGGGCACTAGGATAGTCTAGTGTAACCAAGTCCCCGTACCCTTAGTCTCTGGTTCGTAGGAGTAAAATAATTCTCCCATTATTTTGCTTAGGTGTCTAATCGACCTACCAAAAATAGATTAGTGGCAACTCCTAGATAGTATTTTGCATGTTTAAAAAGTTTAGACTCAAGTCGCGATTTGGTATGGGCTTGGGAGAGCCCGAGCTAAGTTTAAAAAACTTAGCAGTCCATTAACCTAGTTTTAGGCGGTGAACCCGAAAAAATTAGGTCGCGACACACCCCCATAAAAATAAAATAAAAGAAAAGAACATAGTAGCCACTATAATTATATTACTGTGATCACAAGAAATAATTATTCAAGAAGTATACTTAATCTTCATGAGAATAAAAGATTTTCGTAATATTGAAAGTAATTATATACCCCTTGAATTAAAGCTGAAAAGTATTTGGTTCGATTAAAGTGGAAAAGTAAATGGAAAAATTTTCAAAAAAAAAAAAAAAACTTGAGATAGACTTCAATCATAGAAAGTGTCACCTATCAGTCACTCATTGAAAGTGTTCTGATGAACCACATTTTCATTTATCTAATAAGAGACTTTAACTATATCCATTTTAGATCTAAATCATATTTCATTTTATCATCTTAATTCATAGCTCTAAGAAATTATGCTCTCTCTCCGTTTTTTTTAGAAGTGCAAGCACATCAACAATATGCTTTTAGTTAACAAAAGATACTAAATTTAACTATCTGACAGTCATGTTCTTATTAACTTTTCTTTGATTTTTGTCCTAAACGACGTTAGCATTATGGCTTTGTGATTGTTTTTTATAAATGAGACAACTAATCATAATGCCTATATATAGTAAGTTCAATTCCGTTGATCATTCCAACTTCCCAATTGAATTGAGGATATGGTAGAGATAACAACCACCATTACATTACTAAAAAACATTCATCAATTAGTTTTCTCCGCTGGCCCCTACTACTCTTTCTTTCGGTGTCTCCAAGGCCATGCGAAACTCACTGGTTGCCTTTAGCTGTCCAAAAGGAAAAGGAAAGAGCTTAAAAGCATCCACATCAATTAGTATGTTCTCCACATCGTCCGCGTTGCCTTTATTCCTCTAATTCAAGTCTTTTGTAAGAAGTGGGTGGGATCTTTACATTAAATTATTTACCGGAATTCTTGTCTTCCATGGAAATTATTGTAAGTACTCAATGTGGATTGACATTAGCTAATTTTGTTATCATCTTATACACCCGCGGTTTTCTTAACCCATGATTCGCCTTGGTGGATCGTTTAACGTCTTAATGGTCGTCTCTCTTTAGCCACGGCATTAACATTGTATCTAAAAGCCAAGAAAAAAAAATGAAAGAAAGAAAAGAACTTAATAGCTATATTCCCATGGTCTTCATAAATGTTAAGATATTTCCATTTAAATACATTTTGGCTTATGATTTCTATAATAAGAAAAGTAGAATCTTCTTTGCAGTTTTTTTTTTTCCAGGTTGATATTCCATTTATTTTGATTTCCTAATATACCGATATTACTAAATTTAATTATGAAAACATAAAGCATAAAAGCTTGAAAATTTTATGTATCTAAAAATTAAGAGCAAGATTTAGATTAGCATAAATACAATTATTTGTAAATAAAATAATATATTCTTTAGATATCCTTATGAAAACATTTATTCTTAAAAAAGCAGCTATATTAACCTTGTAGAACCCAAAATGAGGTTATACTTTTATTATTATAGAGATCATGAACTAAATTATATTTAAATAGAATTATCATAATATTTATAAAGAAAATAAAGGCAATAGAAAGATAGCATATATTTTGGTTGATTACGGAAATTGATTGAATGGAAAGATATTATAAAGTCTGGGCAATAGTGTGATTAAAAATTTGTAAACTGTACCAAATGACTTATTTGACCTTATGAGGGACTAGATTAAACAAATTGAAAGCTTTAGAGAGTAGGTTGAACATTTAAGAATAGTTCAATGATCACTTTAAATAAATAAAAAGTCCATTTTTTTTTGTCGGTCCTACTCTATTCTTACTCTAACTCCAACTCTAACTCTCACTCTCACTCTCACTCCTTACAGGGCGTGGGAGTCAAAACCCACGCTTGAAACTATATTGTCCCCACCCCAACTTCCCTTGAGAAGGTGGGGATTCGAACCTCTCGCCTCCCCCTTCCATGTTGGAAGGGTGGCCACTGGGGCAAACCCAGTGGTTAATAAAAAGTCCCTTTGGATAGTAGCATTTAGCTATGTGTGGGGCCACCACTTTATGTGGAGTGAAGACTTCTTGCTTGCTAATTTCAATGGAACGAGATAACTCTTTGTGGCATCCGAAAATCCCAACCATACCACTTAAGTACATATATAGAAAAAGAGAGGAATTTGGACATTGGTCAATTTAATTTTGTACCGAAGGGATGGAATTCGGCCATGTGAGAGGGACATGCCTGCTGAAAATTAAAAATAAATTTTGAAGAGTGGGATGGCACATAAGAATTTTGGTTATATCCTTATACACGAAGCAAGTTGATTTTGGGAATATTTATTGATTTCTATAAAAAAAAATCAAGATGCCTTAAAGTTGTGTAGAAATCATGGACTTATATTTTAAAGACCATGGGCCTTTGAGTTTGGATTTTTGGCCACAAAGTTTCGGGCCCAAGCAGGCCCAAGAGGCCCACAAGGCCGTCGACCGAAGGGGGGGGGGGAAGAACTGGATGGAGAAGCCCACGCCACCCTCTCCATTTGTCCTATTGATGAAGCCACTTGTCTTCCCCTTGGAGCCAAGTGTCTCTTGCATGCAAAATCTAATGATTACTAACTAATCAAGAGCTTAAAAGAAAAAGGGGGAGGCGGATTGATCGAGAGAGTGAAGCTGAGAGAGAGTGAAGTCGAGAGAGAGAGTGAGACCGAGAGAGAGAGAGTGAAACCGAGAGAGGGTTGTGAGGGTGCTTCGGCAAGGGGAAGAAGAAGACCGGCCCCGCCGTGCGTGCGCCTGCTGCTGCCATCGATGCCGCCTAGCTCCGCCGTCGATTGAGCCGCGCCCTAAGCCCCCAAGTCGCTGTTTTGCTTGCTGTGATTTCGTGAACTTAAGGCAAGTGAAGTCCATTGATCTACTTGATGCTATGTTGTGGTAGTCTAGTGAAATGTGGTAGATCTTGGAGATGCTTGTATCTTGATGCCGGATGCTGAAATTCGAATGAATGGTAGTAGTTTTCCTAGAACAAGCAAGCTGTTTCATGTAAGAACAGCCTGACCCTTTGCGACTCCGTGAATTTTATAAAATTATCCAGTTGAAATTTGATTTTGTACTCTTGATAAAAGTTGTAGATGACATCTTTAGAAGTAACATACTAAAATTTGAGAAGAAACGGACAAGTATTGGTTGGTGAAACGATTTTTCTTTGAAAGTGTTAAATCTGGAAATCGTTACCGAGGGTTAGGGAGAGTTATAGTGGTTGTCGCTCATGATCTATAATGAATCTGACTTTGAGTTCTTCATGAAACTTTTACCTCTAGGATTTTTCTATAATATATCAAAATTTCAGAATTTTCTGAGTTGATTTAGGGGTTATACCGAATTTGTGAATAAAACTGTGCAATGGTGATTCTTGAAATTTTAAGGCTGTGATGCATGGACCATAGCGACTCGTTCGAAGTTCTTTTGACATGGTGTTCTTCATAAAACCTTTTTCTCGAGATCTCGTTTATAACATGTTAAATTGTCAGAATTTATTAAGATTGTTTACTAATATTTCCAGAATTTTAATTAAAGGAGTGCATTCTGTTTTATCCGAAAATTGTTTTATTTTCAAGAACAAATGAATTGCTCTATGAGATGTGATATCTTGGGTTGTTAATTATACAGCATATATGGTGAAATTTAGCCTATCATATGACATTAAAAAGTTGATTGAAAACCTTTGATATTATTGCATCAAATGCTATTTTGAAAGTGAAACATATATGTGAATATACATTGTGATGTTGATGATACCATCAGACCCTTAAGTTGACGATGCCCCGGGAGTGTCGGGATGCCCGGAGGTGTGTGCCGGATGTCCGGGAGTTTCGAGATGCCTGGAGGTGTGCCTGAAGCCTCGTGACGCTAGTTGGGGTGCGGGATGCCCAGAGGTGTGTGCCGGAGGTCTCGTGATGCCAGGTTGGGTGCGACAGTCAGGAGGGATGCAAAGATTGGTCCATGGAGAAAAATAAGATCCTTTTGAATATCAAAATGGGAAATGGATCATGCGCATGTGTGTGCATATGGCATGGTGCATGAATTGTCTATGAATTTGAGCTGGCACTATTTGGCATTGATTATGTGGTCATTAAGGCATTGAATGGATCTCATGGAAATATATGCATGATTGCATGGATGATATGTGCATTTCACATGAAATTTTGGTTGTCTTGCTTGTCGCATTGTGTAGTTTGATGGATCTTTTACTGTTAAGTGGTTGTACTCACCCCTTTTGGGGACTAACATTTCAGATTAAGAGATGCCTCTGTTACCGGTCACACGTGGTACTTTTTATGGCTTACCGTTCGACGTTGAGGTTGAGTGTTCGGAGCATTCCCGTGTTGGTGTTCATGGACTGGTGTTCATTCGTGTTCGAGTTTTAGTTATGTATGATGTGGGTCTACCTGATGGCCCTGTAGTCCAGGAGTTCTTGTCCTTGCATGTTCATTGTGACGGGATCATGATGGGGATGCCGACGCTGCCACCAGCCAATGCACCGGGCTGGGTGTGATTGTGCGTGTGACTGGTAGTGGATGACACTTTTTGGATAGCCAACACTAGAGGATGGATCGGTGTACATGACTGCTGTGGGGTCGGGTACTTTTGGTTATAGCCGAGCTTAGTAAAGCCTTGGCCTTTTGATGTATTGACGCGTGATGTCCATCAATGTTATGTAAATAAAAGTGGTTCGGCTCTAACTTATAAATGAAATGTGTAGTTGCTGTGCATTGCATTGCATTATCCTGTTGAGCATGGTGTAGGGAGATATTGATTTTGCTTCCGCTATATGAACTGCGCTGGGACCGATTTAAATGATACAAACCCTAGGATTTATGGACCTACTATAATTCTATAGTATCAGAATGACATGTTATTAGGATACAAGGAAAGGTAAGAGGACTATGGCGACCTCAATGGATCGGGGGCCGTTTCGGGGGTGCCACAACGGTCTTGGTATCAGAGCAATGGTTATAGGTGGAGTGATAAGGAGCCTCATTTAGAAATTGAGGAATATGATGACAATGCACACCACAGGATACTAACTGGAATAGTTGACTAACTTTGAACAACGGGTGATGGGGATTCACTTGTAGATCCCTAGTAATTTTTTTTTATGAGTTGCTTTTAGGTGCCAGTAACATGTTTATGTTACTTATATATAGTTGTAGTTGCTTTTAAATGGAGACAATTAGTCACAGATTATTCCTGAGGCAAATGCTTGGAAACTGCAGGAAAATCATGGTACGAGCTAGAAGTTCTCATCCATCGAGGGCTGAAGCCTCTGCTGCAAGGGCTGAACCCCGAATGGAAGATATCCTGCAGGCATTGGCCAATATAGGAAATCTGATGGAAAGACAAGCGCAGCAACAACCTGGAGTGGAACGTCGCCCTCAAGGACTGGTGGAACAATTTTTGAAGCTGAAGCCACCTAAATTTAGTGGAACAGGAAGTCTTGAGGAGGCAGAACAATGGATAGATGGAATGGAATGAATTTTCCGGTTGTTGGTCTGCAATGGTGCTGAGAAAATAACTTTGGCAGAGTACCAGTTGAAGGGAAATGCAAAGTTTTGGTGGAGAGCTTCAAGAGATACGATTTTTCCACCAGGTACTGATATAAATTGGGACGGATTTGTTAGAGCTTTCAAGAGAAAGCATTTTTCTGATTGTGCCAGGGATAAGAAGATCACTGAATTTGTTCAGTTGGAACAGAGGGAGCTGACAGTAAACCAGTACGAGGCAAAATTTTTTGAATTGTCTAGATATGCTCCCAGGCTGATTGAGGATCGAGAGGAAAAAGCTAAGAGATTTCTGAAAGGGTTGAGGACTAATATCAGGAAACAACTGGTGCCTTTGAACATAAGAGATTATAATGAGATTTATGAAAGGGCACAGTTGGTAGAGCAAGAATTGGTGAGAGAGCAATCGGAGTCTAAGAGACAATTAACCTTTAGTAATATCAGATGGGGTAAGAGACCCTATCCTGGTCAAGGTTAGACTTGGAATCCTAAGAAAAAGAATAATTTTGGAAACTTTGGAAAAACCAGGGATGGCCTGAACTTAGGAAAAGCACCCTATCAGCATGATGCTTGTCGAAGATGTGATGGGCAACATGGCCTAGGACCTTGCAATGGACGGCTGAAATGTTATGGTTGTGGACAGGTAGGTCACCTCAAGAGAGACTGTCCACAAGAGAGGTCGCAGCTAAGTGTCGGCTCGGTGCGACAGGTACAACAAAGTACTGCTAGACCAAATCTACCAAGGAATCAACAGAGGCCACCAGCACAAGGAAGGGTGTATGCGGTCACTCAAGAGGAAGCGGAAGCTTCCAAAAAATGTTATCTCGAGTACGATTTTTATAAATGGCAAGAAGGCATATGCATTGTTTAACATGGGTGCTATGCATTCATTTATATCTAAAAGATATAGGCAATTGAGTAAAATAGAAGCTACATCTCTTGAGATGCCTCTTTGTGTTTCCACGCCTTTAAAGAATATGGTATTATCTACAATGATGTGTGCAAAATGTAAAATAACTATAGGAGGACGAGATATGGAAATAGATCTAGTTGTGATGACTATGTATGACTTTGATGTTATCATAGGAATGGACTAGCTCCATAAGTATTGGGCTAAGGTAGACTGCTATGGGAAAGTGGTCCAGTTCATGTTACTTGACTAGTCTAGTTTTGAATCTTTTGGAGGTCAGACAAACCCCTCTATAGGCATCATCTCAATGGTAGAAGCTCATGAACTACTTGACGAAGGATGTCAAGGATACCTAGCAGTAGTAAGAGATCTTACTAAGAAAGAGGCTAAAATCGATGAGATTCGAATAGTCAGGGAATTTCAGGATGTGTTTCCTGAGGAGTTGCCTGGATTACCACCGAAACGAGAAATTGAGTTTGAAATTGAACTAATGCCTGGAACATGACCAATATCGAAAGCCCCGTATAGAATGGCTTTGTTGGAGCTGAAGGAATTGAAAGTGCAACTACAAGAGTTACTTGATAAAGGATTTATTAGGCCAAGTGCTTCACCTTGGGGTGCACCAGTCCTATTTGTGAAAAAGAAGGACGGGTCGATGCGTTTATGTATTGACTATAGATAGCTGAACCAAGTGACTGTAAAGAATAAGTATCCCTTGCATAGAATTGATGATTTATTTGATCAATTGCAAGGAAGTTCAGTCTTTTCTAAAATTGACTTAAGGTCAGGATACCATCAGTTAAGGATAAAGAAAGAAGACATTCCTAAGACTGCATTTAGGACTCGTTATGGACATTATGAGTTCCTAGTTATGCCTTTTGGATTAATGAATGCACTAGCCGCATTCATGGATTTAATGAATATGATATTTAAGCCTTATCTGGATCAGTTTATAATTGTCTTCATTGATGATATCCTGATATATTCTAAAGGACTTGAAGAACATGAACGGCACCTAAGAATAGCAATGCAAACACTAAGAGATCATAAGTTATATGCCAAATTCAGTAAGTGTGAATTATGGCTAAACCATATAATATTTTTAGGACACGTGGTGTCGAGAAATGGAATTGCAGTAGACCCTGCAAAGGTTGAGATGGTAGTGAATTGGCCGAGACCGACAACGCCGACTGAGATACGGAGTTTCTTAGGGTTGGCTGGTTATTATAGGAGGTTTATCGAAGGATTTTCACACCTAGCAGGCCCTTTAACGAAATTGACTTGGAAAAATGTGAGGTTTGAATGGAGTGGAGAATGTGAAAGAAGTTTTTAGGAACTTAAAAGGAAGTTAACTACAGCTCCAATTCTAACTATACCATATGGATCTGATGGATTCATGGTGTATAGTGATGCTTCTCATAAAGGAGTGGGATGTGTTTTGATACAGCATGGCAAGGTCATAGCCTATGCATCAAGGCAGTTGAAACCTCATGAATTAAATTACCCAACCCACAATTTAGAATTGGTAGCTATAGTATTTGCTTTGAAAATATAGAGACATTATCTATATGGAGAGAAGTTTGAAATCTATACAGATCATAAGAGTTTGAAGTATTTGTTTTCGCAAAAAGAGTTGAACATGAGACAGAGAAGGTGGATGGAATTACTAAAAGATTATGACTGTGAAATACGATACCATCCAGGGAAGGCAAATAAAGTGGCAGATGCCCTTAGTCAAAAGTCGGCTATGGACATGGCTAGTCTAAGAATAACATAGTGGAATCTGTTAAAGTCAATTGTGGATTTAGACTTCAAGTTGGAAATAGACCACCTTACTGGTATGCTCACCGCATTAAGGATTGAGCCCAAAATTATTCAAAAAGTTAAGACTTTACAGAAATCTGACCCGGAGATTGTGAAGATACGAAACACTGTGTCTTTAGGGAAAAGACCAGAGTTTCAAGTCTCTAAGGATGGAGTAGTAAGATGCCAAGGACGACTCTGTGTTCCTGACAATGAAGAAGTGAGAAGGGAAATTTTATCAGAAGCACATAAGAGTAATTATAGTATTTATCCGAGGAGTACAAAAATGTATAGGAATTTACACCAATAGTTTTGGTGGAATGGCATGAAGAAGGATATAGCTAAACATGTTTCTCAATGTTTAACATGCCAGCAAGTGAAAGCGGAACACCGCAAACCTGCAAGATTATTGAGATCGTTAGATGAACCAGAGTGGAAATGGGAACATGTGATGATGGACTTTGTGCAAGGACTGCCAAGGACATTAAGTGGCCACGATTCGATTTGGGTGATAGTAGATCGCTTGACTAAGTCTACCCATTTCCTAGCGGTCCGCGTAGACTATTCGATGGATAAACTTGCTGAGATATATGTAAGCCAAGTAATACGCTTACATGGTATTCCTGTAATGATCACATCTGATCAAGACTCTAGGTTTACTTCAAATTTCTCGCGAAGTCTCCAAAATGCCTTTGGGACAAAGCTTCAATTTAGTACTGCTTTTCACCCTTAAACAGATGGACAAACGGAAATAGTGATCTAGACCCTGGAAGATATGCTGAGAGCATGTATTATTGATTTTAAGGGAAGTTGGGATGAAAAAATTGCCCTTGATAGAGTTCGCCTATAACAATAGTTTTCAGAAAAGTATAGGCATGGCTCTGTATGAAGCATTATATGGAAGAAGGTGCAGGACCCCTATTTGTTGGAATGAAGTAGGTGAAAGGAGATTGATAGGACCTGAACTGGTACAAGTTACCACTGAGGCTGTTGAAATTATCAGAAAAATACTTAAAACAACCTAGAGTAGGCAAAAAGACTATGCAGATAAGCATAGAAGACCTTTGAAGTTTGATGTGGGAGATCATGTATTCGTTAAGGTATCCCCTATGAAAGGAATATCTCGATTTGGGATGAAGCGTAAGTTAAGCCCTAGGTTTGTTGGACCTTTTGAGATATTAGAAAGAATAGGGGATGTAGCCTATCGATTAGCTTTACCTCCTAAGCTAGAGAACTTGCATGACGTATTCCATGTATCGATGCTAAGGAAGTATCATCCCGATCCAGGACATATACTCGATCATGAAGCCATCAAAGTGGATGAGAAAGTGAGGTACATTGAGGAGCTTGTGCAAGTACTGGATCGAAAGGAGCAAATTCTCAGAACCAAGAAAATACCATTGGTTAAGATATTATGGCGACATCATGATGTGGAGGAAGCCACATGGGAAAGTGAAAATGAGATGAGGGAAAAGTACCCTCACTTGTTTAAAGAGACATAAGTAATGTCTAATTTCGTGGACAAAATTCTCTAAGAAGGGGAGAATTGTGGCATCCGAAAATCCCAACCATACCAATTAAGTATATATATAGAAAAAAGAGGAATTTGGACATTGGTCAATTTAATTTTGTACCGAAGGGATGGAATTCGGCCATGTGAGAGGGACACGCCTACTGAAAATCAAAAATAAAATTTGAAGAGTGGGATGGCACATAAGAATTTTGGTTATATCCTTATACACGAAGCAAGTTGATTTTGGGAATATTTATTGTGGCATCCTAGAATTTAAGGGCATGTCCTAAGGTGCCCTAGAGCTTTTTAAATAGGTAATGAATTTACCTATTTGGTTGTGCTTTAATTTTAGTTCTCTCTTAAGGCATTGTGCCTTGTGCCTTGTTTGTTTTTAATTTAAATTGAGCTATAAGATAATTATTAAAGATAAAATTCTGTGTTGCCATGCTTGTTATGAATTGTTTGTTATAGATTTAATATTATAGAATTTTAATTAGGTGAAATTAATTGTTTGTTTTAATTAATTTAGAAAAGGGAGTGGATTGGGCCTTAGGCCCAATAGCATGGACTTAGGCCCATGGTTGGAGGGCCTAAGGGTGGGCCATGTGGGCCAAGCAAATGAGGCCCAATGGGCCTTGTGTGGCCGTGCGAAGTGGAGTGAGGGGGAGGGTTTGCATGCCTCTCCCCAAGTGTCCTAGTGTGTATGCCACTTGGCATGCATGCTTAGGGTCTTCCTTGTGATGATTAGGGGAGAAGAAGAAAAGAGGAAAGAAAGGGAGAGGAGGAGAGAGAGAGTACCGTGCGAGAGAAAGGAAAGAGAGGAAGAGAAAGAGAGAAAGAGAGGAAGAGAGAAAGGAGAAGGAGGAAGGAGGGTGTCGCGCGAGGGGAGAGGGAGAGGGAACCGCCGTCCGCCGCCGCACGCCGCCGTCCGCCGCCGTCCCCGTGTGTTTTCTTGGCTAGAGGCAAGTTAGGATCCATCTCCTTTCCTTGCTTGTGTGTTTGCATGTTGGATTTTGTTAGTTTAAAGCTACGAAAATGGAGTGAGAATGCTTGGATGTTGAGAGTGTGTGCTGTTTTCGCATGAACCAGTGAAGTCAGAAACTTGTGAGGGCTTGCATGTGTGTTTGGAGTTCGATTTTGGCTTGGATCTCTTCATGAAAGTTGTAGCTAACACATTGAACTATAACATACTGAAATTTAGTGAAAAATGATGGAGATTTGAGGGGTATAAACCTCATATTTCGGAGACCCCAGATCTGGAACTATTTTTCTGACCTTGAGGTGAGTTCGTGGTTTGCATGTTGGTTTTTACTAAGAATATCTCTTCGACTTCTTCATGAAACTTGTAGATCACATCTTAAGGATGAACATACTAAAATTTGAAGCAAAAATAACAAGTGTAGGCTAGGTAACCAACCTGACCTTGAAGACGATGAAACTGGAGTTGCGATGTGGGTGACCAGAGACTTTGTGGGACCATTTGAAGGTCTTCCTTTGGTAGTTTGGCTTAAGTCTCTTCACGAAAGTTGTAGATACTTAGGAGTATAACATATCCAAAAATCAGAGAAAACGAAGTAATGTAAGTAGGTCAAATCTGCATATTTCGGACATAGTGTTCTGTGTATTTCGGTGACTTAACCAGGAGCTTCGTGGATCTGTAGAAAATTATCTAAAAGGAATTTGACTTAGTTTCCTTGATGAAAAGTATAGTATAATGTCTTAACTACATCCTGGTAAAATTTTATAATTTTCTGAGGTCATATGAGTATTTTAATCGACTTACCAAGAAAATTGTACGTTCTGCCCTTATCCGAAAACATGCATAGAAATGGTGGAAAAGTGGTTTACTATGTGGAAATTGTTTTGCCTTGTGTTTTCTGCATATTTTTCCATTTTATTATATTTGGATATTATATGCCTTAATTTCATGATTTTAGGATTTATGTGATTATTTAATTAATTTCAATTTGGAATAAATTGGATTTTTATAATTCAAAATGCATGTGGTAAGTAAAAATCCCACAAGGATTTAATCTATATTAGCAATTGCACCTATTGCATGTATGTGTAGATGTTTAATTTATGCATGCACAAGTGCTAAGGAAATCCTGTTTTGTCATGACATCATATACATGATAAATTGAAAAGTAATTGGCAATGTGATCCATGGTAATGGTTGGAGGGGGGAAGCGTTGGCCGGAATGTATAGAGAGATACATGGCCGGATACCCTGGGAGTGTCAGGATGCCTGGAATGAGATGGGTGCCGGAAGCCTCGGAGGTCTTTGCCCGAGGGGATACCTCGTGATGCCAGTTGGGATGCGAGATGCCTGGAGCGTTGGGGTTGCCGGATGTTCGGTGGCCATGATTGGCATAATTCCGGAAGGTTTTTCTCGTGAGACCCGAGTGAGGGTGCGAGCGTATAATATGGGATGGATGATCCCGAGGAAGGAAAATGTGATGATCAATTGGGATTTTCAAAGTGGAAATTGACATGCATGATGTGGCATGATGTGGCATGATGATGACATGCATGCGTGGCATGATATTATAATAATGACATGCATGTATGATATTACATAGTGATGACATGTGCATACATGATATTACATAGTGATGACATGTGCATACATGATATGACATGGTGATGACATGTGCATACATGATATGACATAGTGATGACATGTGTATACATGATATGACATGAAAATACGATGATATGTATGAATTATATGATATGATGATGTATGTTGGCATGTGCCTGGCTTTGAGGTAAGTATATTGGATTGCATATGTGGCATGTATAATGTGATTGTTTAAATGCATCGATTGGTGTTTGGATTCCTTTACTTGTTGAGTGGTTGTACTCACCCCTTCGGGGACCTAACATTTCAGATTAGTGCGATGCCTCTCCCTGTTGTTTCACGGGGAGTGTTCTACGGCCTACCATCTGATGTGGAGGTCGAGGTGACCGAGATCGACTGTCCCACCCTGCCGGGACTAACCTTTTTGCGTGTTCGCGCGATCACATCGTATGACGTGGGCTTATCTGGAGGCCCAGTCATCCAGGAGTACATCTCTGTCCACATCCGCCGCAACGGTGTGATGATGGGGATGCTGCCACCTCCACCGCCCGACGCACCGGGTTGGGTGTGACGGCCTGCACACGTGGAGTGGGGGTTAGCAACTTTTTGGATGGCCGCCACTAGTAAATCGAAGGGAGATCGTTACACGTCGCACTCTTAGGGTCGTGTGTCTCTTTTTGAGGAGTGAAGGCCGAGCATAGATGAGTCTTGGCCTATCCTTTTTGTACCGACCTGTGTAGCCCTTCGTAATTATAAGTGTAAATAAAAGTGGTTCGGCCTCGTGCTTTCATTAAATCAAAGATAGTCGGTGTGTATTGTGTTGGCGTGAGGGAAGCGAAGTGTTGGTGAGAACTGCCTCTTAATTTCCGCTGAGCTGCGCAAAATCCTTAAAACCTTTTTAAAGGAAAAGAAAAGAAAAAAAAAAAATTTACGCCTAAGCGTTGGCTTGAATCTTTCTTTTATCGTGGTATAATTTGTTTTAGTTTTGGTTTCTTTCGCTTGCGGTTTCATTTCTGTGGCGACCCTACCGGGTGTCGGGGGTGCCACATTTATTGATTTCTAAAAAAAAAAATCAAGATGCCTTAAAGTTGTGTAG
Source organism: Eucalyptus pauciflora (assembly GCA_007663325.1). Lineage (NCBI taxonomy): Eukaryota > Viridiplantae > Streptophyta > Magnoliopsida > Myrtales > Myrtaceae > Eucalyptus > Eucalyptus pauciflora. Next base: position 678,712 of record VMYD01000027.1, on the reverse strand, counting down.
AAATCATGGACTTATATTTTAAAGACCATGGGCCTTTGAGTTTGGACTTTTGGTTACAAAGTTTCGTGGGCCCAAGCAGGCCCAAGAGGCCCACAAGGCCGTTGACCGAAGGAGGGGGGGGGGAGGAACCGGATGGAGAAGCCCAAGCCACCCTCTCCATTTTTCCTATTGATGAAGCCACTTGTCTTCCCTTTGGAGCCAAGTGTCTCTTGCATGCAAAATCTAATGATTACTAACTAATCAAGAGCTTAAAAGAAAAAGGGGGAGGCGGATTGATCGAGAGAGTGAAGCTGAGAGAGAGAGTGAAGTCGAGAGAGAGAGTGAGACCGAGAGAGAGAGTGAAACTGAGAGAGGGTTGTGAGGGTGCTTCAGCAAGGGGAAGAAGAAGACCGGCCCCGCCGTGCGTGCGCCTGCTGTCGCCGTCGACGCCGCCTAGCTCCGCCGTTGATCGAGCCACGCCCAAGCTGTTTTGCTTGTTGTGATTTTGTGAACTTAAGGCAAGTGAAGTCTATTGATCTACTTGTTGCTATGTTTTGGTAGTCTAGTGAAATGTGGTAGATCTTAGAGATGCTTGTATCTTGATGCCGGATGCTGAAATTCGAATGAATGCTAGTAGTTTTTGTAGAACAAGCAAGCTGTTTCATGTAAGAACAGCCTGACCCTTTGCGACTCCGTGAATTTTATAAAATTATACAGTTGAAATTTGATTTTTTATTATTGATAAAAGTTGAATATGACATCTTGAGGAGTAACATACTAAAATTTTAGAACAAACGGACAAGTATTGGTCGGTTAAACGATTTTTCTTTGAAAGTGTTAAATCTGGAAATCGCTACCGAGGGTTAGGGAGAGTTATAGTGATTGTAGCTCCTGATCTATAATGAATATGACTTCGAGTTCTTCACGAAACTTTTACCTCTAGGTGTTTTCTATAAAATATTTAAATTTCAGAATTTTCTGAATTGATTTAGGGATTATACCGAATTTGTGAATGAAACTGTGCAATGGTGATGCTTGAAATTTTAAGGCTGTGATGCATGGACCATAGCGACTCGTTCAAAGTTCTTTTGACATGGTGTACTTCATGAAACCATTTTCTCTAGATCTCTTTTATAACATGTTAAATTTTCAGAATTTATTAAGATCGTTTACTAATTTTTCTAGAATTTTAACTAAAGGAGTGCATTCTGTTTTATCCGAAAATTGTTTTATTTTCAAGAACAAATGAATTGCTCTATGAGATGTGATATCTTGGGTTGTTAATTATACAGCATATATGGTGACATTTAGCGTATCATATGACATTAAAAAGTTGATTGAAAACCTTTGATATTATTGAATCAAATGCTATTTTGAAAGTGAAACATATATGTGAATATACATTGTGATGTTGGTGATACCGTCGGACCCTTAAGTCGACGATGCCCCGGGAGTGTCGGGATGCCCATAGGTGTGTGCCGGATGTCCTCGGGAGTTTCGAGATGCCTGGAGGTGTGTGCCGGATGCCCGGAGGTGTGTGCCGGAGGTCTCGCAATGCCAGGTTGGGTGCGAGAGTTAGGAGGGATGCAAAGATTGGTCCCTAGAGAAAAATAAGATCCTTTTGAATATCAAAATGGGAAATGGATCATGCGCATGTGTGTGCATATGGCATGGTGCATGAATTGTCTATGAATTTGAGCTGGCATTATTTGGCATTGATTATGTGATCATTAAGGCATTGAATGGATCTCATGGAAATATATGCATGATTGCATGGATGATATGTGCATTTCACATGAAATTTTGGTTGTCTTGCTTGTCGCATTGTGTAGTTTGATGGATCTTTTACTGTTAAGTGGTTGTACTCACCCCTTTTGGGGACTAACATTTCAGATTAAGAGATGCCTCTGTTACCGGTCACACGTGGTACCTTTTATGGCTTACCGTCCGACGTTGAGGTTGAGTGTTCGGAGCATTCCCGTGTTGGTGTTCATGGACTGGTGTTCATCCGTGTTCGAGTTTTAGTTATGTATGACGTGGGCCTACCTGATGGCCTTGTAGTCCAGGAGTTCCTGTTTGTGCATGTTCGTCACGATGGGATCATGATGGGGATGCTGCTGCCACCACCAGCCGATGCACCGGGCTGGGTGTGATTGTGCGTGTGACTGGTAGCGGATGACACTTTTTGGATAGCCGACACTGGAGGATGGATTGGTGTACATGACTGCTGTGGGGTCGGGTACTTTTGGTTATAGCCGAGCTGAGTAAAGCCTTGGCCTTTTGATGTACCGACTCGTGATGTCCATCAAAGTTATGTTAATAAAAGTGGTTCGGCTCCAACTTATAAATGAAATGTGTAGTTGGTGTGCATTGCATTGCATTATCCTGTCGAGCATGGTGTAGGGAGATATTGATTTTGCTTCCGCTATATGAATTGCGCTGGGACCGATTTAAATGATACAAACCCCCAGGATTTATGGACCTACTATAATTCTATAGTATCAGAATGACATGTTATTAGGATACAAGGAAAGGTAAGAGGACTATGGCGACCTCAACGGATCGGGGGCCGTTTTGGGTGTGCCACACTCTTGGAGATATTATGGGCCGACACTATGTGCATAATTCTGTTCAATCTCATCAAGATCTGAAGTTCGTATTGTGGCACCCCTAAAACATGCCAAGGTCGCCACAGATATCTAACGCTTTACCTAATGAATACCGGTTATATATCTTTAAGATTAAGGGTTCAAAGGAGAACCGAGGTTTGGAGGCATTTTTTTTTGGAAAAGAGTTTAGCGCAGCTCATAACGACATTAAAGACGAGTCTTCCCATCCCTTCATTCTCGAAACGATGATACAATGCACACCAACAACACATCGAAGGAAAACATAAAACCGAGCCACTTTTATTTAAATTTTTAGGATTGACATCTTGGGTCGGTACAACCAAAAAGCCAAGGCTTTTCACTAACTTGGCTACAACTCAAAAGAGAGATCTCGAGCCCCTATATTGATCGTGTATAACCCTCCATCTACAAGTGTCGGCTATCTCCAAAAAGTGTCAGCTCCCTCTCCTCACGCGGGCCATCACACCCATCCGGTGCATCGGGCGGCGGCAGTGGCAACATCCTTAGCATCACTCCGTCACATCGAACGTGGACGGATAAGAACTCCTGGATGACCGGACCCTCAGCCAGGCCCACGTCATACATCTCCAGCACCCGAACCCGTATGAACACCAAACCAGGGATGGTGATGCATATGTGCTCCATACACTCGACCTTCACGTCAGATGGAAAGCCGTAAAAGGTACCGCACGTGACCGGAGAGAGAGACATCTTTCTAATCTGAAATGTTAGTCCCCAAAGGGGTGAGTAGAACCACTCAGCAGGTAAAAGATCCATTTAAGTACTCAATGCATCAAACAGAGCAATGATGGCATCATAGAGTACCTATAGTTCATACATATCGAACATATCTCACCTTTCAGTCATGCATATTTCATCAAAACAGCCATATATAAATATAGGTCACCATACCATGTGCACATACCACCATGCACTAGTACATTAAACATCATACAGTCATGCATACATGTCACCATACCATGTGCACATACTACCATGCGCTTATACATGTTACATCATCCAGCCATGCATACGTGTCACCATACCATGTGCATACCACCATGCACTTATACATGTTACATCATACAACCATGCATACATGTCACCATACCATGTGCATACCACCATGCACTTATACATGTTACATCATACTGCCATGCACACATGTCACCACATTATGCATGATTCACTTTCAACTCTTGTTTTTCAATTGGATCGCCACATTTTTCATTCCCGGGACCAGTAATTACATCCCACATTTTATCGCTCGCACCCAACTTGGCATCGCGAGGAACCTCCAGCACACACCTCCGGGCATCTCGACACTCCCGGGGCATCGTCGGCTCACACCTCCGACGGTATCCTCATTACAATGCATATTCTCACATATCTCATTTTTTTTTCAATTTCACATTTGATGTAACAATGCCGATGATTGAAATCAGCCTTTTTAAAATCATATAATATGCATTGGGAAAAGTATCATTTGATGCAATGGTTTTGAAAAACTTCATTGAGTTCATAAAAATCCATCAATCCTTTGATGTCATATAAAATGTATGAATGTCATCACATCATTTGCACGAGTAATAATCCAAGATATCATGATTTACATAACAATTTCAATAACCAGTAAATAAAACAATTTCCAGCTTAAACAGAATACATGCAATTCATGAAAACTCCGGAAAAATTAGTAAACGGTGGAAGTAAATTCTGCAAATTTACCACATTGCAGATAAGATCTAAGGAAACATATTTTGTGAAGAACACCCCATCAAAGAAGGCTTCACAGAATACGTACAGGTCCATATATCACTGAAAAAGGATTTTTAGCCTTACCGATGCACAGTTTTTGAAACATTTTCGATTAAATAGGCAAAGAAGCTTCAAAAAAATTGCGAAATTTGAATATGTTGTAGGCAAGACATAAGGAAAGATATTTCATGCAGAACACGTTTCCAAAAGAATCTCATACAGAACGGTATAGACCACGCATTGCAACATTACCAAGTCCGAACACATCAGATTGCACAGTTTTAGAAACATTTTCGATTAAATACCCAAATGACATTCAAAAATTATGAAATTTGACTATATTTTAGGAAAGACATAAATAAAGATATTTCATGAAGACATCGAAGTTATATTTTCCCTAGGTAATTAATTACAAATGGTTAAAACTTCTGTTCCTAGTACCGAAATTTCCAGATCTAACCATCTCCGAAATACCATGATTTCTTCCAAATTTTTGATATGTTATACCTTATGATGTTCTTTACAACTTTCGTTTAGAAGTCGAGGTAAGGTTTCCACTAAAAGGCCACATGCAACTCGAAATCCTACGGAGGGACAGACTGAATTTTTTTTCTAGAAACAGCATGCATAGCCAACAAATTCCTCCCCATTGCTTCGAAATCTCCTCACTTTCACCACATTTTCAATGCTCACAAATCAACATGCACACATCTTAGCTTGCAAAAGAGTAGAGGAACGGACTCTACTTGCCTCGAACTTAAGCACAAACAACAACAAAGATGGCGGGCAAAGCGGCGAACGAACGGCGGACGGTCCTCCTCCTTCCTCTCGCACGCACGGCCTCTCCTTTCTCTCTTCCTTTCTTCCTTTCCTTTCCTTTCTCTCTTTCTCTCCTCTCTCTCTCGGACGACACTCTCTCTTTCTCTCCCTTTCCTCGCCAAATCCGCCCCCTATTTCCCCCTAATTTCTTTCCTTCAATCATTAGGAATCATTTGATTGCAGCCGCCCAAAGGAGCCAACAGGGGCAGCCATACTTGACTCAACCTCCTTGCCACTTGGCAACTCACATGCAAGGGCTGATGGGCTTCAATGTTGGGCCGATCTTGGGCCTTCATGGGCCGGTCGAATAGGGGGGCTGCATGGGCTAGTTGGACGGTCTTTGGGCCTAAAATCAGCCCACCCTCTCCTATTCCTATTCTATTTAATCCTCATTTAAATAAACACCTAATTTCAACTTATAAGTTCACAAAACTTTGTAAGTTAAATCAATAATATTCCACTTATAAAGTGCACCGCCAAGAATAAGATTTCTATATCAATTTGCACCTGAATAAAATCCTCGGGTCACTTGTAGACACATCTCCATCCAAACAATTGTCCATTACAATGCTCGGCCCTAAATTAATTGAAATTCATTGATTAAATGGCTAATACAAAATCAAATGACACTTCCATTACCTAATCATGGTTCATGGTACTCCAGAGGTTGTCATGAGATTTTAGGATGCCACAATTCTCCCCTCCTTAGAGAATTTCGTCCTCGAAATTAGACATCGCTTATGCCTCTTGGAACAAGTAGGGATACTTTTCCTTCATCTGATCTTCATTCTCCCATGTGGCTTCCTCCATATCGTGATGTCGCCATAATACCTTAACCAGGGGAATCGTTTTGGTCCTAAGGACTCGCTCCTTTCTGTCCAATAGTTGCACCAGCTCTTCAATGTATTGCACTTTCTCGTCCACTTTGATGGCTTCATGATTGAGTATGTGACCAGGATCTGGCTGATACTTTCTCAGCATTGACACATGAAACACATCATGTAAATTTTCCAGACTAGGAGGCAGCGCCAAACGGTAAGCTGCATCTCCTATTCTTTCAAGTATCTCAAAAGGTCCTACAAATCTAGGACTCAACTTTCCTTTCATTCCAAAACGAGATACTCCTTTCATTGGAGATACTTTGAGAAATACGTGATGTGACATCCCGAATTTCAATGACCTTCATTAGTGTAATTGAATCATTAGGAGTTCGGATTATTTTAAAATGGGCCAAGAAGTGAACCCGATGGACCGTGAGGATCGAATGGGCTTGAGAAATAAGTGGGCCACACGAATTGGACTTGTGGATTCGAGTGAGAGATAGTGGGCTTGGACTTGGTTTAAGTGGGCCAAGGTTCGGGATTCTTAGGATCGAAGGCTTAGTTTAGTGGGCCGGGATTGTTATGGATTAGGCCCATTGGGCTAGGGATAGATAAATTAGGCCCAAGTAATTTTATTTTAGTTAAGATTTATAGATCACAATTAGGATGATTTAAATTAATGATTGTGATGCTAATATAAATTTCTGACTTTAGTATTTTGTGATGGATTCTTTTTTTAGACTAACATTAACTAGTTGATATGTGGTATATGTTACAATTTCGTGTAATTGAACCAAGCTGAAATAAAAGGGATTAATTGAAGGACATTATCAACTAATGTTATAACTAATAACATGAATTAAAACCTAACAAAAAATTAAATTGCAAATGGTGAAGGAAACCGAATGCTTGAAGCCGCGACACCCCTCCTCTCCATCTGTTTTCTCTCTCTCCACCACCCACGGTTTTCTTCTCAAATCCATAGAACCGAAATGACAACTTCAAGAAAATATAATCATTAACTAAATCCAATCATTTCACTAACCTAGGACTAGCTTATAGCTTATTTTCCCCTCATAAATTCGAAATTCTCTCTCTCTCTCCTCAAAACCAAACAAACTCACCTTCATCTTCTTCTCTTCTCTCTCGGACGGGCAGGGAAGAACCAGCAACCAAAACCAGCCATTTTCCTCTTGCATGTGAAGTTTTGGTGTTGTTCTTGAAGTGTTTTTGTGTTAGATTGATAGCCGAACAAGGTAAGGAAGAATAGAACTCTAAATTGAAGTGTATGCACTACTTCATCAAGAAAGCTTGTGGATCTAACCAAGCTATGAGGAATATGAGATGTAGTTGTTGTCTTATTGATTATTTGAGCTGTGTAAGTGATGAATTAGTTGTAGAAGTCATTGCATGTTATATTCGAACCTTGCATGTTGCGAAATCCAAAAGTAAGTGTGCTGTCTTGTGAAGAAAAGTGATGAGAAGTGATGGATTTGTGTGATTTTGAGCTTGATGGACCTAAGAGTGAAGCTAGAAGTCTTTGCATGTTGTTTTTAAGCTTTGCATGTCTCGAAAATTTGATGGAAGTTGGCTGTTTGATGAGGTGAAGTGATGTGGTGGTTTTCGAGTGATTAGAGTTGGTGAAAATTGAGATAAGTGATCTCACGGATGCGGCAATACCTCGAGCCAAGTTATGAATCGATTGAATCGTGAAGATAGACATGCCGAAGTGATTTTAAGTTGCTGTGATTAGGTGTTAGAGTATTGTCAAAGGAGTTTGTGAAAAGTTAAATAGATTTGTCGAATGAAAGTAAAAGGAAATCCTGTATACGATCAGTTCTACGTAAAAACGGGTATGAGATCTTTACGTTTGTATTTAATTTCTTACGTATGATTATTGGAAATAGGAAAGTAATTATTCTATATGGTGAAACATAGATAATATTAAGTTATAGGAGTAACTAGAACCATACGAATCTGAAAACATAGTAATAAAAAGGGAAATTGGTAAAAATCAGTAAACTGTTTTCGTTAGGAACGGTATGACCTTCACTGATTATGTGAATTTTCTGTATTTACCTAGTTATAATTGGACTTCGAGTTCTTAATGAAAATTGTATAACAAATTCTAAGGAATAACGTGTCAAAATTTGAGATTAAATGAACAAGGATTGATCAGTAAAACAATTTTCTTAGTGAATGTAAAAGCTGAACGTCAGTATAGGGTAATAATAAAGATTACAGTAATTGTTTTTCTTAATACAGCAAGATTAGAAATTAAGTTTCTTCACGGAAGTTGTTAATCTATGTCTCTAGTATAACGTACTAAAATTTGGTAATATTTTGACAAGAATTGATATATTTTCTATTACCAAAACAGAAACTGTGCATTGAACTAATAATGTGTCCTAATCCGAGAACTTATATATATACTGTGGTATATAATCGACTCATGAGGTATTTATATATATATATATATATATATATATATGTAAAAAGTCCAATAAGCTCACGGTAGACATTAGTCATAAGCCACATACATCATTAGAAATATAAGTGCATATAGTACCATGCGAGTGCAATGTGTGCGGTGCATAGTGCTTGATTATGGGATGAATATTTGTTCGGCATGGTATGGGACATGTCGTAATGGATTTTATCTTATAATTTGGACACGCATGTGTGCTAGGATCATGAGAATTAGATACCTAGATAGATACTTTGGAGTCTTTTCTTTTGCATACGATAAATGCATTAATCAAATGTGTGATGGTGTGAAATGTGTGCTTAAGAGAGTGAATGAACCCATCGGTACAGAGATACCGGTGATGCCCCCGGAAGTTTGGGATGCCCTTGCTGAGTGGTCTTGGATGCCTCGGTTGTGAGATACCGGGATGCCTCGGAGTGAGATGCCCTTGTGTGTGATCAAGGATGCCTCAGTAGTGTGTGATACTGAGATGCCTCGGAGTGAGATGCCCCTTGCTGAGTGGTCTTGGGAGGACCTCGGTTGTGTGATACCGGGATGCCTCGGAGTGAGATGCCCATAATAGAAATATTGTGGAAGTCCGGATAACGTACTTTCTGGAAGTGACTCGATCAGGCCGGCAGAGTTCCGCTTATGACTGATTCGAGGGTGGATCATATGCACACTAAATATAATTCTATTTGGCGAGTGAGTTCATACATTATTGATGCATTGCATTATGATATGAAATTGATTTATTGAAAAGGTAAGTATGGAGATGGATGCATACAAAGTGATTAATTAGGTGATGTATTAACTATGCTTGTGACAATTATATTATTATATTCTGAATTGCTTTGATTATGATTCCCTGGTAATATTGATGGTTGTGGATTATTTAAGTTAGAGTTTTATTATTCTTTACTAGGCATAGTTTTGCTCATACCTTACATTTTTCAGATTGATAGTATGGACGTGCCGCCTATAGCTCGTTACGGTGTGATAACAAGCATTGAGGTTACTTTTACCGATGTGTATGATGATGATGTTGAGCTGACCTTCTCCAAGTATGAGGCCACGTTATGGATGGACGATGGTAGAGCGGAGATGACTCCCCTGAAGTTTGTTGCTTGGTTTATCAAGCATGATGGGGCGATGTTTGGTCCTATACCTTTTGGAAACGATGGTGCAGGAGCTGGGACGGATGGCGCCTAGACGCCTTTGATCACGAAGAAGCTGTCTAACTTTCTTTTCTTTTTGCTCGTGGGCTTGTGTGGGAACTTATGAAGTAGATACCCATACCCTCTTATCCCTGGTTTATGATGCGCCTTACTTTTGCTATATATATGTTGTACATAAAGGCGAGGAACATGAAAGAAGTCCAGGTCGATAAAATTTTGTAGGCCCTGTGATGTTAAAGAAATGAAGCTTCTTGTGATCTTATCTATGTGAATTATATTAATTATCTTTAGTAGAGTAATGGTAGGATAACCCCATAGTACAAACTATAGATTTTAAATAATCCATGTTATACATGCTAACCTTCAATGGTAAATACTATGGATACCACTGAAGGAGGTTTTTAAGTGAAAGGAAGATAACAATAATTATAATTAAATTTTTCCGCCTGCGCTTAGTACGTGACGCCCTGGGACATCACACGTGATCTCCCACACTAAACTCTAAAGGCCTTCTACGCCTATCCGTGTAACCTTTTTGTCTACTCTGGGCTGTTTTAAGTCTTTTCATGATAATCTCGATGGCTTCAGTGGTAACTTGTACCAATTCAGGTCATGTCAATCTTCTTTCACCTACTTCATCCCAACAGATAGGGGTCCTGCATCTTCTCCCGTATAACGCTTCATATGGGGCCATGCCTATACTTTTCTGAAAATGATTGTTATAAGCAAACTCTATCAAATGCAAGTTCTCATCCCATCTTCCTCTAAAGTCAATAACATAGGCTCTCAGCATATCTTCCAGAGTATGGATCACTCTCTCTATTTGTCCATCTGTTTGAGGGTGATAAGCAGTACTGAATTGAAGCTTTGTCCCTAAAGTATTTTGGAGACTCCGCCAAAAGTTCGAGGTAAACCTAGAGTCTCGATCAGAGGTGATCGTTATAGGTATACCATGTAAGCGTATTATCTGACTTACATAAATCTCAGCAAGTTTATTCATTGAATAATTCATACGGACTGCTAAGAAATGGATAGACTTAGTCAAACGATCTACTATTACCCAGATAGAATCGTGACTATTAGATGTCCTTGGCAGTCCATGCACAAAGTCCATCATTACATGCTCCCATTTCCACTTTGGTATGTCTAATGGTCTCAAGAGTCCTGCAGGTTTGCTATGTTCTGCCTTCACTTGTTGACACGTCAAACATTGGGAAACATGTTTAGCCGTATCTGCTTTCATACCATTTCACCAAAATTGCTGACGCAAATTCCTGTACATCTTTGTACTATCTGGATGAATACTGTATTTACTCCTATGTGCCTCCAACAGAATTTCCTTATTCACTTCCTCATTGTCAGGAACACAGAGTCATCATTGGCATCTTACCACTCCATCTTCAGAAACTTGAAATTTGGGTCTTTTTCCTAAAGACACTGCATCTTTCACTTTCATGATCTTTGGGTCAGACTTTTGCAGGGTCTTAACTTTCTGAATAATTTCGGGTTCAATCCTTAATGCTCTAAGCATACCGGTAAGACCATCCACTTTTAGTTCAAACTCCAAGTCCGCTATGGACTTTAATAAGTTCCATTCCGCCATTCTTAAACTCTTTATCTCCATAGCTGACTTACGACTAAGAGCATCCGCTACCTTGTTCGCCTTCCTTGGATGATATCGTATCTCACAATCATAATCTTTTAACAACTCCATCCACCTCATTTGTCTCATGTTCAACTCCTTTTGTGAGAACAGATATTTTAGGCTCTTATGATCTATATAAATCTCAAACTTTTCCCCATATAAATAATGCCTCCATATCTTCAAAGCGAACACTAAAGCTGCCAATTCTAAATCATGTGTTGGGTAGTTCAGCTCATGGGGTTTCAATTGTCTAGATGCATAGGCTATGACCTTGCCATGCTGCATCAAAACACATCCCAATCCTTTGTGAGATGCATCACTATATACTGTAAAACCATCAGATCCAGATGGTATAGTCAAGATTGGGGCTGAGGTCAACTTCCTTTTAAGCTCCTGAAAACTCCTTTCACATTCCCCACTCCATTCAAACTTTGCGTTCTTTCGGGTTAATTTGGTTAAGGGGCCTGCCAGTCGTGAAAACCCTTCAATAAACCTTCGATAATAACCTGCCAGTCTTAAGAAACTCTGTATTTCGGTGGGTGTGGTCAGTCTCGGCCAATTTATTACCATCTTTACTTTCGCCGAATCCACTGCAATTCCTCCTCATGACACCACGTGTCCTAAAAATATTATCCGGTCCAGCCAAAATTCACACTTGCTGAATTTGGCATATAGTTTGTGATCTCTCAGAGTTTGCAAAACTATCCTCAAGTGTTGCTCATGTTCCTTAGGCCCTTCCGAATAAATCAGGATATCATCGATAAAAACAATCACAAACTGGTCCAAATAAGGCTTAAATACCCTATTCATTAGATCCATAAATGCAGCTGGTGCATTTGTTAATCCAAATGGCATAACAAAGAACTCGTAGTGTCCATAACGAGTCCTAAACGCAGTCTTAGGAATGTCTTCTTTCTTAATTCTTAACTGATGGTATCCCGACCTTAAGTCAATCTTAGAGAAGACCGAACTTCCCTAGAGTTGGTCGAATAGGTCATCAATTCTGGGCAAGGGATACTTATTTTTAATGGTCACTTGATTTAGTTGCCTATAGTCAATGCATAAGCGCATTGACCCATCTTTCTTTTTCACAAACAAAACTGGTGCACCCCAAGGTGAAGCACTTAGCCTAATGAATCCTTTATCAAGCAACTCATGTAGTTGCACTTTCCACTCCTTCAATTCCATTAAGGCCATCCTATATGGAGCTTTCGATATTGGTCCTGTTCCAGGCATCAGTTCAATCTCAAACTCAATTTCTCTTTCCCACGGTAATCCAGGCAACTCTTCAAGAAATACGTCTTGAAATTCATTTACTACCCGAATTTCATCAAGCTTAGGCTCTTCCTTGGTACAATCTTTAACCATTGCTAGGTACCCTTGACATCCTTTGTCAAGTAACGCAGAAGCCTCTATTGCTGAAATAAGTGCTATAGACAGGTTGGTCTGGCCTCCTAGAAATTCACAATCCGATTGATTAGGTAAAATAAATTGGATCACTTTTCTATAACAATCCATTTTGGCCTGATACTTATGAAGCCAATCCATTCCTATGATAACATCAAAATCATACATAACCATTACAACTAAGTCTATTTCCATATCCCTTCCTCCTATTGTTATCTTACATTTTTCACATATCAGCGTAGACAACATCACATCCTTTAAAGGTGTAGAAACACAAAGAGGTGTCTCAAGAAATGTCGTTTCTATTTTACTCAACAATCTATATCTTTCAGACACAAATGAATGCGTAGCACCCGTATCAAACAATGCATAAGCCTTATTGCCATTTATGAAAATTGTACCTGAGATGACGTTTTTGGAAGCTTTTGCTTCCTCTTGGGTGACCGCATACACTTTTCCTTGAGCTGGTGGTCTCTGTGGATTCCTTTGTGAATATGGCCCAGTAGCACGCTGGGGTACTCGTCGCAATGAGTTGATACTTGTCAGTGACCTCTCCTGTGGACAATCCTTCTTAAGATGTCCTACCTTTCCACAGCCATAGCACTTCAACCGTCCATTACAAGGTCCGGGGCCATGTTGTCCATAACACCTTCGACATTCTTCATTCCGATAAGGTGTTTTTCCCATATTCAGACCATCCTTAGCTTTTCCAAAATTCCCGAAATTGCCCTTATTCTTAGACTCCCAGGTCTGACCTTGACCTGTATATGGTCTCTTACCCCGTCTGATATCACCAAAAGACGATTGTCTCTTATTCTCTGACCGTTCCCTTACTAACTCCTGCTCCACCAACTATGCCTTTTCGTAGATCTCATTATAATCTCTTATGTTCAAAGGCACCAGTTGCTTCCTTATATCAGTTCTCAGTCCCTTAAGAAACCTCTTAGCTTTCTCTTCCTGATCTTTAATCAATCTAGGAGCATATCTAGACAGTTCAAAAAATCTTGCCTCATATTGATCCACTGTTAGATCCTTTTGTTCTAACTGAACAAATTCTGTAATTTTCTTGTCCCTAGCACAGTCAGAAAAATGCTTTCTATTGAAAGCTCTGACAAACTCGTCCCAATTAACATCAGTACCTGGTGGAAAAATTGTGTCCCTCGAAGCTCTCCACCAAAACTTTGCATTTCCCTCCAGCTGGTACTTTGCCAAAGTTATTTTTTCAACATCATTGCAGTCCAACAATCGGAAAATTCGTTCCATCCCATCAATCCAATGCTCCGCCTCCTCAGGACTTCCCATTCCATTGAATTTAGGTGGTTTCAACTTCAAAAATTGCTCCACCAGTCCTTGAGTACGGCATTCTGTTCCGGGTTGTTGCTGCGCTTGTCTTTCCATCAGATTTCCAATATTGGCCAATGCTTGCAGGATATCTTCCATTCGGGGTTCATCCCTTGCTACAGAGGCTTCAGCCCTCAATGGATGATGACTTCCATAACGTACCATGATTTTCTTGTAGTTTCCAAGCATTTGCCTCAGGAAATATTTGTGACTCAAAGTCTCCATTAAAAACAATAGCAACTAAGAAAATAAGTAACATAACCATGTTACTGGCACCTAAAAGCAACTCGTAGCATAGACTGGGGATCTACGGGCGAATACTCATCACCCGTTGTTCGACGTTAGTCAACCACTCTTAGTTAGTACCCTACGATGTGCATTGTCATTACCTTCCTCAATTTCCGAATGAGGCTTCTTATCACTCCGCATATAAACTTTTTGCTCTGATACCAACCGCTGTGGCACCCCTAAAACATGCCAAGGTCACCACAGATATCTAACGCTCTACCTAATGAATACCGGTTATATATATTTAGGATTAAGGGTTCAAAAGAGAACCGAGGTTCGGAGGCATTTTTTTTTTTTTTGAAAAGAGTTTAGCGCAGCTCATAAAGAAAATAAAGACGAGTCTTAACATCCCTTCACTCTCGAAACGATGATACAATGCACACCAACTACACATCGAAGGAAAACATAAAGCCGAGCCACTTTTATTTGCATTTTTAGGATGGACATCTTGGGTCGGTACAACCAAAAAGCCAAGGCTTTTCACTAACTTGGCTACAACTCAAAAGAGAGATCTTGACCCCCTATATCGATCGCGTATAATCCTCCATCTACAAGTGTTGACTATCTCCAAAAAGTGTTAACTCCCTCTCCTCACGCGGGCCATCACACCCATCCGAGTGCATCGGGCGGCGGCGGCGGCAACATCCCCAGCATCACTCTGTCATGTCGAACGTGGACGGATAAGAACTCCTGGATGACCGGACCCTCAGCCATGCCCACATCATACATCACCAGCACCCGAACCTGTATGAACATCAAACCAGGGATGGTGACACTGTGCTCCATACACTCGACCTCCACGTCAGATGGAAGGTAGTAAAAGGTACCGCGCGTGACCGGAGGGAGAGGCATCTTTCTAATCTAAAATGTTAGTCCCCAAAGGAGTGAGTACAACCACTCAACAGGTAAAAGATCAATTTAACTACTCAATGCATCAAACAGAGCAATGATTGCATCATAGAGTACCTATAGTTCATACATATCGAACATATCTCACCTTTCAGTCATGCATATTTCATCAAAACAACCGTATATAAATATAGGTCACCATACCATGTGCACATACCACCATGCGTTTATACATGTTACATCATCTAGCCATGCATACATGTCACCATACCATGTGCACATACCACCATGCACTTATACATGTTACATCATATAGCCATGTGTCACGGGCCGATCGATCTAGCGTTCCCTTGCCCGTGCGGCCTTAGGAATTTCTCCCAAGTCAGCCTTACTCACACTCACTCACAAGGATCTTAGAGAGAGAAACTCTAGAGAGATAAGCTCTGGTTTTGTATTTCACTTGAGAATGAGCTGATACAAATGAGGGGAGGAGTCTCCCTTATATACAAGTACAGGTAAGCCGTATCCGTAGATCTCTCCGGGATCTAACGGTGGAGATTGCATCTCCCAACTACCCACATTTATTCTCAACTATCAGCTACTCGCATTTATAACGTATGCGTACAAATACCGTATTTACCCGCCCCCAGGAGAATACTCGAGAATACTCTAAGTCTCGGGGATATAGGTCGAGGGTCGGATGTGTCATGCCCGTCCTCAAGAACCCTCTTGGCTTTGCATTCTCACGGGCCGTGACATTCTCCCCCACCTAATTAGGTGACGCCCTCATCGCATCTTCAGCATGAAAGGCTTCGATCTCTTTCTTGAACTGCCAAAGATTCTCCTCGGGCTCCCAACTGGCTTCACTCTCCGGAAGACCCTTCCATCGGATCATGTATTCGCGCTTCGGTGCACAGTATCACTTTCGTATGACCCGATCAGCAATGATGCTCTCAACTTCCCGGTCATACGAGGTTTTTGCCCTGAGTGGCGCCCGTGATGACTCTCCTCGATCTAGATCTTCCTCATCAACCTGGAAAGGTTTAAGCATACTTACGTGGAAAACCGGATGTACCTTTAACTTCGGTGGTAGCTCCAGCTTGTATGCAACCTTCCCGACTCGTTGCAGCACACGAAATGGCCCTTCATAGCGTCGGATCAACCCCTTGTGCATGTCCTTGTATCGAAGGATCACATGCGGCTTGGCCAATACTTGGTCTCCCACTTGGAACTCCACGTCCAACGCTTTTTATCTGCCCATTTCTTCATGCGCTTCGATGCCTTGTGTAGACACGCCCTCGCCAAGTCGGCCTACTCTTGCCAATCTTTGGCGAACTTGTATGCGGACGGACTACTCCCCCGATAGCCCGATGCAACTGCACTTGGGGTATTCGGTTGCTACCCCGTCGCAATCTCGAACGGGCTCTGACCGATCGACTCGCTCCGCTGCAGATTCTAAGAGAACTGGGCTACGTCGATCAGCTTTGCCCAATTCACTTGCGTTGTGTTCACGTAGTCCCAGAGGTAGATCTCCAAGAGTGCATTAACTCGCTCCGTATGACCGTCGGTTTGAGGATGCAAACTCGTCGACATATTCAGCTTCGACCTTAGCAGCTTAAATAGCTCGGACCAGAAGCGCCCCGTGAATCGAGGATCATGATCGCTCACGATCGTTTGTGGCACACCCTAGTACTTGACCACGTGCTTCATAAACAACTTGGCCGCCTCCTCGGCCGGGCAATCTTTACTCGCAGGCACGAAGGTCGCATACTTGGAAAATCTGTCCACCACGATCATGAGAGTCCGACACCCTTCAGACTTCGGCAGATTGACTATGAAATCCATGGAGACGCTCTCCCGTGGACGAGTGGGATAGGAAGTGGCTCCAGCAAACTCGGCGATGAACGTTGCTCCAGCTTGTCTTGTTGGCAAACCAAACAAGTCTTCACATACGCCTCCACATCGTCCCGCATTTGCAGCCAGTAGTACCGATCTTCGACGAGGGCCAACGTGCGGTGGATCCCTGGATGACCTGCCCACTTCGAGTCGTGGCACTCGCGCAGGATTTCCTTCCTCAGCTTCCCATAGAAGGGCACATATAGGCGCCTTCCTTTGGTGTAGAGGAGCTCGTCCTCACACCAGAACTGTTGGGTCTTGCCTTCCTTCGCGTACCCGATAAGGGCTTGGGCTCTTGGATCATGCACCAACCCTTCTTTGATTCGGTCGACCCAAGGACAACTTGGTCGACTCACCATGTGGCTCATCAACTCCGTCTTCCGACTCAACGCATTCGCCACGGAGTTGGCCTTCCCTGGCTTGTACTCCAACGTGTAGTCGAACTCCGCCAAGAAGTCTTGCCAACGAGCTTGCTTTGGACTCAGCTTCTTCTGGGTCTGGAAATAACTCGTGGCTACATTGTCCGTCCTCACGACGAACTTGGATCCCAGGAGATAGTGCCTCAACGTCCGAAAGCAGTGGACCACCGCAGTCATCTCCTTTTCTTGAACGGTATACCGTCACTCGATATCGTTCAACTTCCGAGACTCGAACGCCACCGGATGGCCATCCTGCATAAGCACACCACCGATAGCAAAATCCGATGCGTCAGTCTCTACCTCGTAAGGTTTGGTGTGGTCAGGCAGCGCCAACACCGGCTCTTCCGTCATAGCCTTCTTCAATCGATCGAACGCCCTCTGGCATTGATCCGTCCACTCCCAAGACTTCTCCTTCTTCAGCATGTCCGTGAGCGGAGCGGTGATGCTCGAGTAACTCCAGATGAAGTGTCGGTAGTAGTTGGTGAGGCTCAAGAACAACCTCAACCCCGTCACCTTGGCCGGCGGCTCCCATTCGATGATCGACTAGATCTTGGCCTTGTCCATCCGTACACGTCCACCCCCGACGATGTGCCCCAAGAATGGAACTTCTTCTTGTGCGAAGGCATACTTCTCGCGCTTAACGTACAATTCGTTCTCGCGCAGAACTTGGAAGACCTGTCTTAGATGCTTGACATGCTCTTCTAACGTCCGACTATAGACTACAATATCATCTAGGTAAACCACAACAAACCTATCTAGGAAAGGGTGGAGTACCTTATTCATTAATTTACAAAATGTAGCCGGAGTGTTGGTTAAGCCGAGCGGCATCACCGGGAATTCATAGGATCCATACCTCGTCACATAGGCTATCTTCGGCTCGTCTCCTTCAGCGATCCGAACCTGGTAGTAGCCTGATCGAAGATCCAGCTTGGTAAACCATTGCGCTCCACCAAGTTGATCGAACAGATTCGCGATGAGCGGGATCGGGTACTTGTTCTTCACGGTCAATTTGTTCAGCGCCTGATAGTCGATGCACATCCGGAGTGATCCATCATGCTTCTTTTGGAATAGAACCGGCGCACCGAATGGGGCCTTAGACGGCCGAATATACCCCGCGTCGAGTAGCTCCTTGAGTTGCCTCCTCAACTCTTCCAGTTTGGGAGGTGCTATGCGGTACGGTGCCATAGCAGGCGGTCGAGCGTTAGGCACAAGCTCGATCCGATTATCCACCTCTCTCTTGGGTGGCAGCTTCTTCGGCAGCTTCGAAGGCATCACGTCCTCGAACGATCCAAGGATTTGGGTTACCTTCGTCGGGACTTCCTTCCCTTCACCCTTGTCTTCCTCGATCTTCAAGGCAGCAAGGATGGTCACCTCACCCTTCCTTGCTCCTTTGGTGAGTTGCATGGCCAAGATCACCCTTCGGTCATGCTCCGACTCACGATGAACTGGGATTACGCATTGACAATGCTTGTCCAACACGCATATGCATTCGGCGAATGGAACAACAACCGCATGGATTCTATCTAAGAATTTGATTCCAATGACAAGATCGTAATCGTCAAGTGGAATTACCTCGAGAGTCTCCTTGCTCTTCCATGGCCCAAGTTACAGCTCCACGTCCCGTGCGACACCGATTGCAGGGACTTCCTTCGAGTTCACCGTTTTGAGCCAGCTGGCTCCCTTCTCAACTCGTAGGTTGAGTTTCTTCGCGGTCTCCTCCGAGATGAAGATATCGGACGCTCCCGTGTCCACGAGTGCACTCATCGTGGTTGTGCCGATCTTCACATCCGCGAACATCAAGCCTTTAGGCTCCTTCGCCTTCTTTGACTTGATCATGCTAAGGAGGCGCAGCGAACCCAACCGCGATTCCTCCTTAGGTTCATCCTCTTTGCAAAGCGCAGCCAGCTTTGCCTTGTTTGGGCAGTCCCGCGCCATGTGCGGACCATCACAGAAAAAGCATTTGTACGAGCGTACCTTCCGTTGTCCTCCACCGCTCGATTCTGCATGCGTCCTATGAGGGTTAGTCAGTGGTCTACCTTCGGTCGGACGGTTGTATCTCCCCCGATCTCCCCCACCAGTGGCTTTCTCCCTCGGACGAGAATCCGATTAGGATGTCGAAGGCGCTTTGTACTCTACAAGCGACTCGGCTACGGTCATGGCCGTCGTGAGGTCTCCCACGTTGCATCGCTTCAACTCTTGCTTGGTCCATGGCTTGAGACCACTCATGAACTAGTGGTATGCCTCCACTTCATTCATCGAAGGGATCTGGAGTAGCAACTCCGAGAATCGCTTAATGTAGTCGCGCACACCACCTTTCTGCTCGAGACGTTTCAGCTCGTCATGAGCTTCCTCCTCCGCATACACTGGAAAGTAATTCCGTTGGAACTCGTCGACAAAACCACCCCAAGTCGTGATAGGATTCCCACACCTATCATCCGACCGACGACGCCACCACAACAGTGCATTATCTACCAAGTACATGGATGCAGTGTTTACCCGTGATTGCTCGTCGTTGATTCCCATGGCTTGGAAGTACCTCTCCATGTACCATAGGAAGTTGTCCACATCTTTGGCCACCCGTGAGCCCCGGAATTCCTTCGGCTTCGGCGTGTCCACTCATGGAGCTTGCACCATGATCACCCCGTTCATGCGTGCAGCTTTCGATTCAACAAGCTTAGTTGTAAACTCTGCTATCTCCACGCGCATGGCTGCTATCGTCGCCTCCAAAGGTTCGTACCGTTGCACCAGCTCTTCCCTTAGAGTCCCCAGCAACTTGTCGGAGTTCCCCCATGCCGGTCTTGAGCTCTTGCACCTCGGCAACCAGCTCCTCCCTTCCAGCATCCACTCCGTCCACAGTCTAGGTCAGGTCATCGACCGATCCTTGGACATCGGAGACGAACAACTCCAGCTTCGTCATCCTTTGTGTAAGATCCCCCATCAGGTCACTCGAGGCACCACGATTCTTCTTACCCTCGGTCTTCTCGACATTCCGCCCACGATCAGCGCAGTCACCACCCATGGCAAGCGCCTCATCAGATCGTGGATCAGCCATTGCACTTGCGCTTGGAACAAAACACAGCTCTTATACCACTTGTCACGGGCCGATCGATCTAGCGTTCCCTTGCCCGTGCGGCCTTAGGAATTTCTCCCAAGTCAGCCTTACTCACACTCACTCACAAGGATCTTAGAGAGAGAAACTCCAGAGAGAGAAGCTCTGGTTTTGTATTTCACTTGAGAATGAGATGATACAAATGAGGGGAGGAGTCTCCCTTATATACAAGTATAGGTAAACCGTATCCGTAGATCTCTCCGGGATCTAATGGTGGAGATTGCATCTCCCAACTACCCACATTTATTCTCAATTACCAGTTACTCGCATTTATAACGTATGCGTACAAATACCGTATTTACCTGCCCCCAGGAGAATACTCAAGAATACTCTAAGTCTCGGGGATATAGGTCGAGGGTCGGATGTGTCACGCCTGTCCTCAAGAACCCTCTTGGCTTTGCATTCTCACGGGCCGTGACACATGCATACATGTCACCACATTATGCATGATTCACTTTCAACTCTTGTTTTTCAATTGGATCGCCACATTTTTCTTTCCCGGGATCAGTAATTGCATCCCACATTTTATCGCTCGCACCCAACCTGGCATCGCGAAGAACCTCCGGCACACACCTCTGGGCATCCGGCACACACACTCCAGGTATCTCGAAACTCCCGAGGACATCCGGCACACACCTTCGACGGTATCCTCATTACAATGCATATTCTCACATCTCATTTTTTTTTTCAATTTCACATTTGATGTAACAATGCCGATGATTGAAATCAGCCTTTATGAAATCATATAATATGCATTGGGAAAAGTATCATTTGATGCAATGGTTTTGAAAAACTTCATTGAGTTCATGAAAATCCATCAATCCTTTGATGTCATATGAAATGTATGAATGTCATCACATCATTTGCACGAGTAATAATCCAAGATATCATGATTTACATAACAATTTCAATAACCAGTAAATAAAACAATTTCCAGCTTAAACAGAATACATGTGATTCATGAAAACTTCGGAAAAATTAGTAAACGGTGGAAGTAAATTCTAAAAATTTACCACATTGTAGATAAGATCTAAGGAAACATATTTCGTGAGGAACACCCCATCAAACAAGGCTTCACAGAATACATACAGGTCCATATATCACTTGAAAAGGATTTTTAGCCTTACCCATGCACAGTTTTTGAAATATTTTCGATTAAATAGGTAAATGAGCTTAAAAAATTACTAAATTTGAATATGTTGTAGGCAAGACATAAAGAAAGATATTTCATGCAGAACACTTTTCCAAAAGAATCTCATACAGAATGGTATAGACCACGCATTGCAACATTTCCAAGTCCGAGCACATCAGATTGCACAGTTTTAGAAACATTTTCGATTAAATACACAAATGACATTCAAAAATTACGAAATTTGACTATGTTGTAGGCAAGGAATAACTAAAGATATTTAATGAAGAACACATTTCCAAAAGAATCTCATACAGAACGGTATAGACCACGCATTGCAACATTACCAAGTCCGAACACATCAGATTGTACAGTTTTAGAAACATTTTCGATTAAATACCCAAATGACATTCAAAAATTATGAAATTTGACTATTTTATAGGCAAGACATAAATAAAGATATTTCATGCAGACATCGAAGTCAGATTCGTCCTAGGTAATTAATTACAAACGGTTAAAACTTCTGTTCCTAGTACCGAAATTTTCAGATCTAACCATCTCCTAAAAACCACGATTTCTTCCAAATTTTTGATATGTTATACCTTATGATGTTCTTTACAACTTTCGTTCAGAAGTTGAGGTAAGGTTTCCACTAAAAGGCCACATGCAACTCGAAATCCTACGGAGGGACAGACTGAATTTTTTTCTAGAAACAACATGCATAGCCAACAAATTGCTCCCCATTGCTTCGAAATCTCCTCACTTCAACCACATTCGACGCTCACAAATTATCATGCACACATCTTAGCTTGCAAAAGAGTAGAGGAACGGACTTTACTTGCCTCGAACTTAAGCACAAACGGCAACAAAGATGGCAGGCAAAGCGGCGAACGAACGACGGACGGTCCTCCTCCTTCCTCTTGCACACACGGCCTCTCCTTTCTCTCTTCCTTTCTTCCTTTCCTTTCCTTTCTCTCTTTCTCTCCTCTCTCTCTCGGAGGACACTCTCTCTTTCTCTCCCTTTCCTCGCCAAATCCGCCCCCTATTTCCCCCTAATTTCTTTCCTTCAATCATTAGCAATCATTTGATTGCAGCCGCCCAAAGGAGCCAACGGGGGCAGCCATACTTGGCTCAACCTCCTTGCCACTTGGCAACTCACATGCAAGGGTTGATGGTCTTCAATGTTGGGCCGGTCTTGGGCCTTCATGGGCCGGTCGAATAGGGGGGTTGCGTGGGCTGGTTGGACGGTCTTTGGGCCTAAAATCAGCCCACCCTCTCCTATTCCTATTCCATTTAATCCTCATTTAAATAAACACCTAATTTCAACTTATAAGTTCACAAAACTTTGTAAGTTAAATCAATAATATTCCACTTATAAAGTGCACCACCAAGAATAAGATTTCTATATCAATTTGCATCTTAATAAAATCCTCGGGTCACTTGTAGACACATCTCCATCCAAACAATTGTCCATTACAATGCTCGGCCCTAAATTAATTGAAATTCATTGATTAAATGGCTAATACAAAATCAAATGGCACTTCCATTACCTAATCATGTTTCATGGTACTCCAGAGGTTGTCATGAGATTTTAGGATGCCACACATGTCTATCATAATCGATATGCACGGTTGGAGGACCTTTTACTCGATCCAATTAATGTAGGATACCGATAATGTAGCTGATATGTACAACCACAAAATATTATGCACTTTTTTAATATAGTGAAACATCTACAAGTTGGCAAAAAAAAAAAGAGTGAAATATCTAAAAGTGAACATAAGTCGAAAATCTATTAATTTCACTATTAACTCACCATTTTCACTTATACGTTTTAATTTTGAATGGTGAGCTTTTGTATAATTAGATAACTTACATTGTACTTAAAATTAAAACATTCCTTATTCCACCGGCTTTCATAAAATTGGATCTCGTTGGGTAAATCATTGAATTCATTAGAAACTTGTTGTCTTTACAAGAGTGGTAAATTTCTAAAGATGTTGATGACTTACTATTGCATTTGCTGGCTTTGTTTGTAAATTACCATCAGCATACCTAACCAATTACACGATTTTACCAAATAATAATAAGACTAGGTTATGTTTTTTGCTCAACTTGCTAGTAGTAATAGGTAAATTACTCAATTTTTCACTTTCAGCAATACATAAAATTTTCCTATATTTCGAATCCCTAATAAATTCAGGTATTTCGTAAATGCTTGTGCATAGCAAGTTCAATCCGCTCAACTTAGTCAATCCTGATAGGTTGGCAGGCGGATTGGCAATTTTTTGGCAGAAACATCTATCTATCAACGTGCTTTTAGCAACCCCGGACTTTATCGACTTCATGTGCACTGATTCTCAAGACAACAACTATTTCATTTTCCCAACTTTATCAAGGTAAGGAAGAGACGACCACCACCATCACATTACTAAAAGGCATTCGTCAATAATTTTTCTCATCCGGCCCTACCACTCTTCTTTCCGAATTTCCAAGGCCATCATGAGCCTCTTCTTTTTAGTGTCAATGTGAAACGTCTTGCTCGCCAGTCCAAAAGAAAAAGGAAAAAAGCTTAAAGCACCGACACAATAGTATGTTCCAGAAAATGTCCGCGTGAAGTTTTGTTTACGGAGCCTTATTTCATCTGATTGAACTTCTATGCAGCGAGGGCATTATTGGATCGACAAATCAACGTCTATTGTAAGTCTAACAGTAGGGAACTATTTGGGAGAATATAGTTCTTGAATTCATACGTGAAGGTAATGATTCATTTCTCTCCTCATTCTAGCATATTAGTGATAAGCACTTCCTTCATCACAATGCTTCAGATGGTGCCATCTCAATGCTGTCATAACAATGTCATTAGAAGCATCTGTCCCATGGACCACCTTTGTCTAGCGTACATCATCTTAACATGCAAACAGAACACAACACTAAACTTCAGGGTAGTCTTGAAAAGTTTTAACCGGGACTCAGGCGAATGGGAGATCCAAAAACTGAATGAGATCTTTGACGAAAAAGTCGTAAAAAGAAATCCTTGGAAACTCTTGCAATCTGTCCCACATGGCCAAAGCCCATAGAACTGAAACCCTTCCACCCACTTGGCTTGCTAAACCTCTCCATTCCCTATGGCAGAGTTTATGTCTTAGATATTGGAAACACTTGTAATCCGTCCTTTGGATAGTAATGAAAGTCATTTCTTTCCCAATAAGTTAAAAAGCTATCTCCAGTCTGATGACGAATTTCTAATCTCTATGTGAGCATAGCTAACACAAAACTCCATGTTGTCAATATAGAGATTGGCCTATCCATACTATAAATAACGGACTAAGATCGGTGGGAAATTTGAGCATGTTTGTGGGTTGGTTTATCGACTGTCACCCAACTTGTATTCTTGCAGCTAAAGTGTTCTTGAGGACTCGACATCTGAACAACGAAATGTAAACTCGACCCAACCAAAACATAGAGAAACTGGTCCAAAACAGCATGGTAAAACAATTGAATTTGAGGTCACTAGGGTTTGAACTGAAGTAACCTTCAAGGTAAAATATTACGAACTTAATCACTCCATCCTATCATGAGTTATGGAATATTAATTCCAAGGTTGTGCATACTGATGCAAAGTTATGTGTATCTTACTCCTAACCATTTTCCCATCGCTTCGCATGCTCCTCGGCACTAGCGTCTAAAAAGGCTAGTATGAACATCTAGAGGGGGGAGAATAGGTGTGAAGACAATTTTTCGCAAAGAATAGTGTAAATATTTTACTTTTGAAACTGAGTCTGAAGAATAATAGACTTTGAGTGAATTCAGACTTTAGCAGTTAAATAGAACTACGATAAAAATAAAGGAGTTTAGGGAAGAGAATAAGAACACATAATTTATAGTGGTTCGGCTTAGATCAAGCTTACGTCCACTATCCCACACTAACAGCCTTCTAGTTGGATTCCACTATGCAATCAACAAGAGATTACAACTTTGAGTGCAAACACTTAGTGGTAGATCACATTATCTCACTAAGTCACTCTTTTGGTATTTGTCTCAAGATCACAAACGTTTAAGCTCATCAAAGACAAGTGTATGATCGAAGTTTGCTTAGACTTTGGAATTATAAATTCTACATTCTGTCTCTTACTTGCTCATCGGTCCTTGATCTCCTTAAATACTCCTCCACTTCCAAACTAGCCGTTGGACAGTATTTAGAGGATTGTCTTCCAATCTACCCATTGGACAAATCTGTATCTAGAAGATTTGGTAGACGTTGAGTGATAAAAGTATAATCCTAAATTGATTCTGATCGCCCATACAAATAGAATCTTGGTTTCCATAAGTAGAGCTTCTTCGTATAGAAAGTTCTTGTCTTCAAGATCTAATTGTCAATCAATTAGATTGAGTCAATCAAATTAATCTTGATGTAAAATCCAAACTAAATCACTAGCCGTTATATGTTTGGGGCTTGTGTTACGTTCTTTCAAGTTGTTTCGTTCTGAACATGCTTCGTTCTGAATTTGCTACGTTATGAACTTATGTCTGGTTCTGGACGTAAAGTCTGAGAGTGTTCAGACTGAAGTAGAGTCTGAGTGTCTTTAGTCTGAAGTAGAGTCTGAGTGTCTTTAGTCTGAAGTAGAGTCTGAGTGCAATAGACTTTACAATCCGAGCATAAGTCTGAACATAATCTGCTTTTGAACAGATTTAGCTTTAAGGTCTGGACACAATCTGAATAAGTTCAGCTTCAGCATAAAGTTTGTCTTTTGGTTCTTCATTCACGTTCAATCTGGAATTTGTTAGAGTGGGCAGACTTCTGATATAGAACAGACTTTGACACTAAAGTCTGGCAGTCTTCAGACTTTGACACAGAAGTCTGGAAATCTTCATAATAGACTTTGGACATGTGTTATGTTTAGTCTTCTAGCAGTCTTTAGACTTTGACAATATCCCTTACATGTTCAATCATCTGCATAGTCTATTACTTAACCATTAAACACGTTAGTAGCCTTTGATTTATTTTGTCATCTTCAAAACATCATAAGGGATTTCCCTAACAATCTCCCCCTTTTTGATGATGACAAAACAATCTCTAAATATGTAGATGTATAATCACACTTTCTAAAATAAT